>CM054059.1:327614261-328814261 GCA_028641055.1 Alopecurus myosuroides
AGATTGTGCAAGCAGTTATCAAAAGAAGTCCCATAGACGGAGAAATCGTCCATGAATACTTCCATAATTTCCTCACAAAAATCATGAAAAATAGCACACATGCATCTTTGGAACGTAGCAGGGGCATTACACAAACCAAAAGGCATATGTCTATAAGCATAAGTTCCATAAGGACAAGTAAAAGTTGTTTTCTCTTGATCTTGCTTCCTAATAGCAATTTGAGAGAACCCAGAATAACCATCAAGGAAGAAAAAAATGAGTTTTCTTAGACAACCTTTCTAAGATTTGATCAATAGAAGGTAAAGGGTAATGATCTTTCTTAGTAACTTTGTTAACTTTCCTAAAATCAATGCACATTCTATAACCAACTACTACTCTTTGAGGAATAAGCTCATCATTTTCATTTGGCGCAACAGTCATTCCTCCGTTCTTAGGGATACAATGCACATGGCTTACCCATCTACTACCAGCAATAGGATAAATAATACCAACATCAAGGAGTTTCAATACCACATTTCTTACCACTTCCTTCATCTTAGTAATTAAACAACGTTGGTGTTCAACAACTGGCTTTGCATCTGGTTCCATATTAATAGCATGCTGACATATAGCAGGGAAAATCCCTTTCAAATCATCAAGAGTATATCCAATAGCCCCATGATGTTTCTTCAATATTTCCAATAACCTTTCCTCTTCTTTAACTGAAAGTTTAGAACTAATAATAATAGGATATGTTTTCTTATCACCAATATAAGCATATTTAAGATCACCAGGTAAAGGTTTTAAATAAAAAACGGGATCCTCCTTGGGTGGTAATGTGGTACCCAAGTCTTCCACATGTAAATTGTGTTTCAGCATCACTGGTTGACGAAGAAGAATATCGTGAATCTCATTTCTTTCTTCCATAAGGACCTCACTTTCGTGGTCCTCCATATATTGCTGCAAAGCATTGTTAGGAGCAAGAGCAATAGAGGCAAGTTGTTCAACTCTAAAATCTTCATTAGGCAATTCAGTTTCATAAGGAGCTCTAGCAAATTTAGAAAAATTAAACTCATAAGATTTTTCATCAAATTTAGTTAATATTTTCTCTTTCTTACAATCTATAACAACACCACAAGTGTTCAAGAAAGGTCTACCAAAAATTATAGGACAAGTTTTACAAGCAGCCACACTAAGTACTAGAAAATCATCATGATATTTAGTTTTACCACATAAAACTTCTTTATCTCTAACAATACCAATTGGAGAGATAGTTTGTCTATTAGCAAGCTGAATAACCACATCTACTTCCTCAAGTTCACAAGAACCAATTTCATGCATGATTTCTCTATAAAGCTCATAAGGAATCACACTTGAACTTGCACCAATATCACATAAACCAGAATAGCAATGATCACCTATCCTAACAGAAAGCACAGGAACACTAGTTTTCCTAGATTAACTAGGATGTGAAACAATATTAGAAGCATCCTCACAGAAGATAATGTGTCCATCTTCTACATTTTCAGAGACAATATCTTTAACTATTGCTACTGTAGGTTCAACAGTTATTTGTTCATCAGGTTCTATAGATTTCTTTGTACTTTTGTTAACCACACTAGATATAATAGAATGTTCCTTTACCTTAGCAGGGAAAGGCATTTTCTCAATATAAGGTTCAGGCACAGCAAGATTAACAGTATGAACTCCTATATTTCTAGCAGGAACACAATTATCAGTATCTTTGTAAGGTGGATGTTACATGTTCCACTCCTTTTGGGGAATATTAAGATAGGATGCAAAATCCTTAAAACAGTTTGCAAAGATTTGAGAGTCAAGACCACAAACAACACTAACATTATAAAAATCATCGGTTCCCATAAAAGATTTAATGCATTCATAATCATAATTTATACCTGACTTTCTACGTTTCTCATTCTGCCATCCTTCGGTATTTTCTTGAATACGGTCAAGAAGATCCCATTTAGATTCTCCTTTCATACGTGTAAATGATCCATAGCAAGAATCATCCAATAAATCCTTATCATGAAGAGAAAGCCTTGCATAGAAATTATTAATAAAAATATTACTGGGGAGCTCATGAATGGTACATTTGAGCATTAATAACTTCAATCTCCCCCAAGCTTGGACAATACTCTCTCCGTCATGAGGCCATAAATTATATATTTGATTCGGATCTTTACGAATCTCACTAGGAGACTAAAATTTAGAATAAAAGAGAGGTACAATTTCCTCTCATCCAATAGATCGACCATTCTTCAGCATTTTAAAGCATTCCGCAACTCTGCCCTTCAGTGATAAAGAGAATAGCTTCCTCTTAATATGGTCCATTGAAATACCTGCACACCTGAATAACTCGCATAATTCATGAATAAAGAGTAAATGATCACCATGATGGACAGTTCCATCTCCAAAATAGTAGTTATCCATAACACGTTCAACAATTTTCATAGGTATTTTAGAAGGACCCAATTGAGCAGAGAACAGGTCATCTACTACCTAGAAGTACTCCTAAATAGGGAACCAAATGGAGATCTCTCCATAATAAAATAAAGTAGCAGACAAAAATAAAAACATTACTCACAGTAAAAGTTTCTCTTACCAATTCCACTTACCAATAGCGCTTCACTCCCCGGCAACGGCGCCAGAAAATAGTCCTGATGACCCACAAGTATAGGGGGTGTATCGTAGTACTTTCGATAAATAAGAGTGTTTAACCCAACTAGGAGCAGAAGGTGTTAACAAGCAGGTCGGATAGAGTATTCACTGTAAACACTAGTAGATAGTTTTTTGGTGGTTTTTGATATAGCATATAAATAAAGTGCGAGTAAATAAAAGACAGTAATAATAATTGCAGCGAGTGTCCCAATCCTTTTTAGAGAAAAGGACAAGCCGGTTGGTTTACTTATTATGACCAAACGTTCTCGAGGACACATGGGAACTTTGTCAAGCTCTTTCGTTTCATACAGTTGATTAATATTTATTATTTTGATAGGTGTTGTATGGGTGAACCTATGCTAATGCACCGCCCAACTAGGACTAATACATACTTGTGATTATACCCCTTGCAAGCATACGCAACTACAAGAAAGTAGTTAAGATAAATCTAACCACAACCTTAAACTCCGGGATCCTACACTCCCTCATGCATCAGTTTCCTAACGGGGGTTTAGGTTTCTGTCACTCCGGCAACCCCACAATTAGTAGACAAATACACAATTCATCCCTCTAGGCCCATGCAGGTGAAGTGTCATGTAGTCGACGTTCACATGACACCACTAGTAAAATAGCACCACAACTTAAATATCAAACCATTAGATATTACTTCGACATAATTCCACTACTAACATCTTGACTTCTCCCATGTCCTCAAGAACTAAACGAGCTACTCACAAGACATCATATGGATCATAATCAAAGGTGATATAATGATGAATAAGAATCTGGTCATAAAGTGCAAACACCGATAAATCTCGTAAGCATCAACTACTAACAAGTAATCCACACCGGGAGAGAGATCTAGTGGGAAACAACAATATAGAACCATAATAGTTACAACGGGACGGAGGTGGATGGTGAGGATGATGGTGCTGGTGGTGATGATGATGATGATGATGATCTTAATGATGCCCGGTGCGATGACGGTGACGATGGCGATGATTTCCCCTCTTCGGGGAGGAATTTCCCCGACAGATTTCTCCCTGACGGAGAGATTTTCTCTCTGTGTTGTTTTCCGCCCCAAGAAGGCCACGGAATATTTCCTCGATGGTTCCCCTGGTCTTAGGGTTCCCTGGCGATGAAAGTACGCGAGAGGGGGCTGCCAGTGGTGGGCTTGGGTGGCCACACCACGTGGCGGCGTGGCCAGGGGGTGCCACCAGGTGGTGTGGGCCTCTGGTGGCCCCCTCTGGCTCCCCTCCTGGCTAACTCCCTCATCTGATGATATAAGAACTCTTTGATGTCCCCCTTCTTCTTCTGATCTTCAGAAATAGGGTATCTTGATGGTGCTTTTTCCAGCAGATTTCTGGTCCCGGTGAATTATTCTCCAATAATTGTAAAGCATGCAAAATAGATGAAATAACATAAGTATCATATCTAAATATGAAATATATCAATGAATAACAGTAAATTATGATGTAAAATAGTGATGGAAAATGGTCGTATCAGGCTCCGAGGATGACCGCTCTTCTACTTGACTGGCTCCGAGGTACCCTGTCTTGTACCTTCTGTGGAGAGGGCTTCTTGTGGTTCCTTGTGGATATTTCTTCATGTTCCTTATGGCGAGGTGTGTGTCTATCTCCTGGAGGCATAGTCACATGCAATTACTTGTGTTTCTGGAGGAGCGCGCGTTTGGCTGTTCCTTCGTGAGCGTCTCACGAGGAGATTGTGCCAAGGGACTTGGCGAGGTGTTGTGTACACTATAAACCTATACACATGCACCGTTCCATCCCCCGCTCGCGAAGTGCTCTCGTGGGGAAAATCCATTCGCGTGCCTGTCTTGGAGAGGAAAGGATGCATGCTGATTTAAATGCACACGAGTTTGTTGGATGCAAAGATGCAAGCATGCCGACATGTAGAGGAGATGTTATTGCTTGGGAAAGCAACTGGTTTTACTGCTAGGGTGAGGCAATGTTCTCTTACGAAACGCATGGGAATGTCGTGACCTTGTGGTCCACCAAGAAGCACTTGACGTCACCGTGCGGACACGGGGCTCCCATCGTCATGGGCTGATACTCGCGCAAGTTAAGGTGCACAACTCGAGGATGTAGTGGCCTTGTGGCTCCCTCAAGTAAAAAAAGTTTGTCCCGCCGGAACGGGGCTCCCACTTGTGTGGGTAGAAGCTCTCGCGACCATGCGGTCCACCTGGTGAGAGCTCCATGAGACCCTCACGGTCCCGGCGTCGTTTTTACCTGTAACACCCCAATTTTGCTAAGCTAGGGTGTGTGGTGTTGTGTTCATATCATACATGCATGAAACAAAAATTCAAATCATGTTTTAACCAATTTAATTTGTGAAATTAAATGGTTTCAGAAAATCCCCCAAAAAGTACTCAATTTGGTTTCCAAAATTGTGTTCTGAAAAATAATTCAAATACACCAACCAAAAACATGGTGAGTTTGCAAATTTGACAAGGTTTCCAAAAATAATTTTTGCTAAAATTTCTGTTCACGAAAAGGCCCTCAAAACAGTGATTTTTGTTCTGTTTTTAAATAGAAAGGGGTTCTTTTGTTTTTTCTCCAAAGTCCAGGGTTTTTTTTCGTAAAACGACGTTTTAACGTCTTCTTCCTCCCGCCAGTAGACGAGCTGGTCGCCGACGTCGCCGTTGCCACCTCCTCCTTGCCTCCCTCCTTGCGTGGATAGCCTCAGGAGGACGCCCTCGGTACCCTCTCTCTCCCTGTCCCCTCCGCTCACTCCCTCTCGTTTTGTGTATTCCTGCGTGGAGAACCCGAACCCTAGCCTCCGTCGGCCGCCGCTTGTCCCGCCGTCTCCGGCCACCCGCGGCCTCACCGAGCCATCCATCGTAGTCGCCGTCCTCTGCTAGCCCTCCTTGTAACCGGAATCGAGACAAGGTAGCAGGAGTCGCCGGGATTCCATCGCCGTCTTCCTCTCCGGCCATGGCACCGCCGTCGTCGATTCTCCACCGTTCTTCCCTCTCCGGCCTCAACGAGCACTCCTCTGCACTCCTGGTGAGCTCGCCGTCCTCCGGGACTACTTTTCCCTCTCCCTCGAGCTTCGATTGCTCCGGCCGCCGAGAGTCACCATCCGCCGCCGCCAACATGCTCGCCGGTGCGATTTCCGGTGACCATTTGGTCACCTCCGCCACCGTTCGACTCACCGTGGTCTCCTCTAGCTGCTGCTCCTCTTCGATCTACGAATGGCGCGGCCAGTCGACGGATTTGATCTGTGGAAGAGCCACAGCTCACACAGGCTGACGTCACCGTGATGTCATTGTGACGTCACGGGGGCACTGACGTGAGCGTGATGTCATTAATCGGTTTTCTTTTCCAGAAAATGATTATTTTTAATAATTTAATAACTGATGTTTTATAATTCAGAAAAATATAAATGAGGTACCAAATTGATCACAAAAATGTACTCTTTCCAAAAATACCATTTTCACACATGTTTGAGAAAGTCCAAAAAATGGCTTTATTTAATGTTGTTTAATTCTTTTAAAATAGAAAAATACGTTTTTATTCACTAAAATTAGAAAAATAAAAGTTATATACCAAATTGCTCAAAATGACAAGTACAATCTAGTTATGATGTTTTCAAACCCATTTGGGCAACTAAAATTGTACTCACTTCCATAATCACCCGAAACCCCCTCCGGGGTCTATTTCGGGCGAATTCCAGTAAAACTTCATATTTGACATACGAACCCTAGCAACCCAACCATCATGTTTAGTGCTTTATATCAGTGCATTAACTTGCTCATGCATACATGTTGTGCATTGCATCGATGCCGTGGTTGATTGTTATTTCTCTTTCGGTGTTGTTTCCCCCTCCGGTAGAACGTGACTCCGAAGAGAAGGCCAACAGTCCAATGGTGAATACTTGATCTTAACCGACAAGTCAAGCACTTATTCCAGAAGATCTTTGTCTGGTTTTCTTATAACCAAGGCAAGCATAACCTCTTATCTGCTCATATATGGTTTCAACATGTTTTGAATCTCGTACTTTGCATTCGGTTCCAAACTATTTGATGTCAGTAGATAGAGTTCCCCTATATACTGCATAACCTAGATATCCTGTTCCACTGCTCCTAGCAGCTATAGGTTTGCTTGTGCACGCTCCGCTAAACCCTGTGAGTCTTGCTTAGCCATGCCTAGTTGTGATCTGATCCATCCGGTTGATGAATCTGGTCAATACGTGAATCTATTATGTCATGTTGTTATGATTTGAATTAACTTTGATAACTTGGCTAAATAATGGCATGGATGTGAGGCCACAATGGGTTGTGGCGTTTTGTCCTATTCATGCCCCTAGGAGCGAGTTCTCGCCTTCGAAGCCAAGACTGAGCGTGCAACCACACGCGGGGCCTAACAGACCGCGCTCGACTAACTAACTTGTTTGGCCACGTCCATGAGTCACGTAGTTTGATCTTTCCATCTGCGTGTGAGTCAGAAAACGATTTGGAGAAAACTTAGGGCGTGACCGGGACAAGTGATGGACGTACACGGATCTTGTTCCCGACTCACAGAACAGGTGCCGTCAGGAGGTGGCCAACTCCCTGTTGACGGGGTGGCCCTGTTTGGGTTGACTCATGGATAGGGTCGAGCAAGGTAAAGGTCGTGGCCAGCCACCCTCTGCCGCGCTCCATGGACGAGCGTACATGTGGCGTTAAGAGTCGGATGGTACGTGTGGGTAAAGTGTACCCCCTGCAGGGATAAATCTCCTCGAGAAGCCGTGTCCACGGTTACAGACGACTTGGCAACGGATTCTGTGATCATAGATAACTTCAATGGAATGACTAAAACTTGTTAACCATGGTTGAAGGGTGCCTCCCCGGAGATGCCGGGAGGGGTGATCCTTGTAGCATGAGATAGTGTGGGAACGAGAAAGACTTGGTGGAATACAAAAAGATGATGATCTCAGTAGTTGAGTAGTTTTCTCATCTGTTTTGAAAAACATTCTATGAGACGTGCTATTCCTTTCTCAACTTGCAGAACAAAGATTGCTTCACGCAAAACAGCCTTCATAAAACCCTTTCTGAAGTTAGCAGATATATAATAGGTTAATTAAGTCTTGTTGAGTACCTCCCGTACTCAGTTTTGCTTAATTTGGTTCAGGTGAAGATCTCACTTCAGTGGTGGTTCAACGTGGACATCGACGAGTAGTTTGGGGTTCCCAGGTAGCAGCCTGGAATCTATGGGCTGGGACGTCGCCTTATGTTGCGGCCTCTTAGGCCTTTTTGGTTCTTGTTGATTAGCAACATAAATTGCCTTCCGTTGTCTGATGTAATGTTGGGTCATGTGACCTCTGCTTGTAAGCTATACTCTAGTAACACCTGTTTAATACAATTTCATTGTTTAGAGTACTGCTTTGATCGGTTGTTGGTTTCGAGCTCATTGTTATACAGTTTTGGCTATGCCTGCGTAGTTGTCGCAGTCGAGGGGTTGTGGAGCCGATGATCCATGTCCGAGCCCGCCTGTCGATTTGATCGACCTGGGGCGAGGTAACCCCGGTAACCCTCGATTGTTGTTGCACTTTCTGGACACATAGCATCTCTGTATAACTTTGGTCCCGTTTCCTTCAGTTTCATTCGATTCGTGGACGCTTTGATATGCATAATTGGTTATGACTAGCATGGATACAAGGAGTAGTAGACTGGGGATCCGGACTACGTGCCGATGAATCCAGTCTGCCTGCCGTTGTTTGTTGCGGCCAGGGCTGGTAACCCTGAAGCCCTTGTGAGTCCATGGCTAGGAGCACATAACAGTATGTATATCTCTGGGTCCGGGGTCGTGACAAGTCTTGGTATCAGAGCAGGACTGCCTGTAGGAAAACCTTACTGCTTGGTCGATGTCGAGTCTAGAGTTTATGAAAACTATTTTGAAACTCGAAATGGATTGTGAAAAACCTTCTTAGGATTCTTTTTACTCCGTATCTGGTATCGCTCTAAGTCTGGGTCTTCTTACCTGTTTTGGATTTGAAAAGGTTTTGTGTAACAGCCCAAGTATGAAAACCTACCATTTAGAATGTTTGATTTCTTGTTATTAAAGTATTGCATCATGGCATCATATTTATTTCCTTTGTTTGCCTTGTTTACCATTTGTTTTGCATCTGTTATTCTTTGTTTTCACAATGAAACTCAAACAATTTCAAATGTTTTGTTTTCATACTTGCTCTGTTACAACCTTTTAAATAAAAATTTCAAATAAAAAAACCCACCAATTGTTTCCAATTAATCCATAAGGTTCAAACCATTTAAAATTATGGACTTTAATAATTCACTTAATTCAATTGTTATTCAAATCCAATTGCAAATTGCAAAACAGCAACCAATTGAAATTTATGAAAACTACAAACAATCCTAAGCAATTTGTTTCAATTAAAATTGAGGGTTCAAACTAATTGAAATGGTTCTTTTCTTTAATTTTCACTTAATAAATAAAAACTCATTCAAATTCAATCAAATATCAAATAGCAACATAATTTAATTATTTGATTTTGTAAAACAAAACTTGCAATTGTTGTGGTTACATATTTGAGCCATACCATAAATTTTCTAGAATTTTTCTAAGCCAAAACCCTAGTCTTTTCTTCCTAACTCCTTTCAGCAAAAAAAAAATACTAACAAATCAATCAATAAAAAAAAACTAACAGACCAAAGGGAGAGAGAGGCCCATCCCATTAGAATTTTCCAGGCCCGATACCTTTCTCTTCCACCTCCGTACAGGTGAGGTCATCACGATAGCACCGAGCTCCACCTGCTCCCTCGATGCTATATCTACCCTCCTAGACCCTCAGAAACCCTAACCCTAACCCTAACCCGCACCCTTTCCCTCTCTCTTCCTCCTCCAGCCGCCGGCCCCCCTTTCCCCTCTTCCTCCACGGTACTGCACCCTCTGCAACCTCCCTGTCAACCGTACATGGCGCCGGAGTTCTCCTCCGCCTTGGCGCCGCGTCCGACCGCCTCCGGCCACCCCGAGTACTCCCACGCGAAGCTGGTAACTCCCCCTTTCCATTCCCCATACTTCCCCTCTCGATTCCCCACTGGTTATGCATCAATTTCTTCCACGCAAGTCGCCTTGTTGCTCTGTTCTTGTCGTCAGAGAAGAACACCTGATGTTCTGCTCGCAGTTTCAGTTAAGCGTCGCGTGTGAGGTTCAAAACCAACCAGCCCCCGTATACATCCAACCAGCCGCAGTAGCCCACTGGTAGCGCTTGCTGCGCGCGCCCCAGCAGCGCACTGGTTCGAATCCCGGCCACCCCCCTTTTCTGTTCCTTTTTTCCAATTTGTTCAACAGACGTTCTCTGAACCTTAAGCCCCCTCGCCCCCCTTGTTCTATCAACAAATCGCACCAGCCCAGTTGGTTGGTTCCCTTGCTCAGCAGCAGGAGGGCAGGGGTTCGAATCCCACCCCTGCCTAATAAAAACCATCTTTTTTCCATTTATTCTTCTAGATCTAGAGCTATCCCATTTTGCACCCAGGTCCATGTATCTTTTATCTAGATCCCTGTTATAATTCCTTCTAAGTCCCTGCTATTAACTTCTAAATCCCTGGATATTAATTAAAATGGCAGATTGCATCCTAAACTTCTAAAATGCATAATAAAATCATTTTAACTCCAAATCCAACATTTTTGATATGTTTTAAATACCAAATTAAATGTTCTATCCAAATATAAAATTTGTTTACTGTTTTGAATATTTTAAATTGGTGCAAAATTTGAAAACTTGTCAAATTCACTTAAATTTGCAAAATTCATAACTTGTTCATAAAAATTCCAAATTCAACAAACTAAATATGTTTTCCAATCAACTTTTCATGTACTTTCCAAATATAAATTTTGTTTGCTGTTTTGAATAATTTAAATTGCTGAAAACAACTGTTTCTTGTTTATTGCATTTAAAATTGCCAAAATAATAACTTGCTCATTCTAAATCCAATTTCCACAAATGAAATATGTTTTCCATGCAAAATTAAACCCTCTTTCCAAATATAAACTTTGTTTTCTGTTTTGAATAATTAAAATTGGTTAAATAATTTAAACCTTGTTTAAATCATTTAATATTGTTAAATTCATACCTTGATCAAAACAAATTCTTTTGGGACATATAAAATATGTTTTCAAACCATCAAAGCATAACCTTTTCAAATATGAATCTCACTTAATGTTTTGCACAAATAAAAATTCAAATAAGTTCATGTTTGAATTAAATTCATTTAATTCTTGTTTAACTTGTTTAATTCCTAAATAATTCATTTGAAATCCTTTTGCAGCAAGTGAAACATGTATTCCAACTAAAATCTTGTTTTCTTTTCAAATATAAACTTTGTTATCTATTTTGAACAATTAAAAGTGGTGAAAACAACAAATGCTTGTGTGACACCTTTAAGAAACCAAAATTCCATAACTTAATAACTGAATTTCTAAACTTGTTAAGCCTTATTTCCATTTGGTTCTATTGTTGTTATTTTGCTGTTTTCCTCATCCATGCATCATGCTAATCCACTTTCATATAATGCTTAGTTGTAAAACAATCAATTCAACCATAATTCATGGGTTTTCCATATGCAATCCAATTGCATATGGGTCCATTTAATCATGTTGTTATCTTGTCAACTAGTTTATTTTTGGATGCATCAATTAAACTATCATGCATCATCCCATGTTTGTGCACTATGCCATGATAATGATTGTTTATATTTCTGCCTTGTTTGTTTGCTTCTTCTCGGATACACGACGATGTTGAGACCGACGATACTTACGACACCCCTTCTAAGGAGTTAGCTCAGTACCAGGCTACTGGGTTTGCAGGCAAGTTATCACTCACATGAACCATTGTGTTCCTTTCAACATTGGTTACTGATACTTTCCGTTGTCTATTTATGCTAGCCTTAGTAGTAGTTGTTTCTGTTACGAACCTATCACATGAATCCCTTAACCCTGATATTGCCTCACCTCCATACCTATAACCTTTTGGTTGAGCCCGCGTCTTACTAGCATGCTTAGGTTGTTTTGCTCGAGTCTGTTACCCGTTACTTTCAGTTACTATATTTTATTATGTTCTGGGGGCTCGATGTTTAATCAATCAATCATGCTAATGTTATATGCTAAATAATAAATTTGATGATAAGGCACCGGCAGGAGGCCCAGGGTGGTTTTGAGGCCTGCTAGTGTCGACCCTAATAGGAAAAGGGTCTTGTCTACTGATCCATGATGAGCGCACTAACCGCATGTGGGAAGCGAGTATGGGCGCCCCCCTCAATTTGATTCGATTCGCATCTCGTCCAAATCGCCCCATTTAGTTCGTGTTTTCCATTTGCCGCATGCATGTTCTTGCGAGCCCTTGGTACCCGGGTGGAACTTTTGTAGTCGGCATATAGGGGGACACGTTCTTAGAGTGCTATGAGGGTCCATTTTCTTCTGGGCTCGATTAGCCGTGCGCCCAAGGTTCTTTGGGCTTGATGCGGAGAAGAGTCGAGTTGTGTAGAGTGCCCCGCTTGGTGGAAGTGCATTTCCATCTGGCGGGTTATTCTTGCGTGTACGGCCAAATTGGTGCAACCCTGCAGGGATAATCTTCTCGAGAAGCCGTGTTTTCCGCGGTTATGGATTACTTGGTGAAAGTACTGGCTAACAAGTACTCAGGACAACTTAAACATAATGATCAAACATGTTACACCCAATGATTAATAACTTGACTAGTAATAGGTTGATGACACAATAACTTGATTCACCTTAAATGCAACTGTGTGAGTTATCCTCGGATTGCTTCTTTGGATAAGGGGCGAGATCCAGGATGGGTTTGTTTGAAGTTACTTTTCAGTTGGTTACAACCCTCGATCTTATCTCCTTTCTGATAGCCGGAAGTTGTAGTATGTTCTGTAGTTGGTTAGCGCAGCCAGTTGCAGCATCTTTTATATCCCCTTCCTTCCGTTGAACCCAAAGCATCTGTGCTTGGTGTTGACGGGTTACACTTTGGTGAACTGTGAGTCTTGCTTGCCAGTACGTTGGTGTACTGACCCCTTTGGGGCTGTGGTTTACGCAGACGACGTTTCCGAGGATCTACATGGTGGCTACTACGTGGAGTATGACGACGAGGCTGCTGACGAGTAGATAGCGGACCCGGGCAGGATCCGAGACTTCGTGGATGGGCTCCGTCTTTTCGTTTCCGACCTCTTAGGCCTATTTGGTTCTTGTCTGTACTCAGACATTTTGAATGCTTCCGCTGTGATGTAATGATGAATTGTTGGGGCATGTGCCCTCTGAATGATTGTATTTGCTATTCTCTGCCCTAGTGAGGGCCAGTTGCAACTTATTTCAATCTTTTGTGTCGTAGAGATCTGTTGTGATATCACTTGTTCAAACGCCGTTGACGTACCATGTGTGTATGTTTTGAAGTACATCAATGGAAGTGTCTGGATTTCTATGGGATGGTTTGCGCAGACGATGAATAGTAAGATAATGGTTGTCACACGTTCACGTGTTGGCCTGCTCATATTGAGATGCGGGTGCCGGTATGCCCCGTAAGCCATTTATCTACTGTTTAACGGACTGTGAGTATCCCCTAGGAGTCCGGGTGCGACAAATGGTATCAGAGCCTATCTGCCTGTAGGATCCCTTTTTACTGGTCGCAGTTGAGTCTAGAAACTATTTTGTAGCTATATAGGAAAAATGAAACGTGAGAGTAGGAATTCTGTTCTTTTTCTTCTTTCCCCACCCACCCTCCCTTTTCTGGTAAGGAAGTGTAACGTTGTTTTCCCTTCTCATCTAAATTTTCAAGTTAGGATTTCACGAATTCTGGTTTCTCTAGGATGGTTATATCTACTAGACCATAGGAATGGAGGTGGTTGTGACGTGATTTATCATGTTGCCTACTCATGATTGAGAACGGAGGCGTGTAAGCCCCGGAAGCAAATCCTCTATTCCTTAAGCAGTAGATATTGATCCTTTAGAAGCCCGGATGGGTTTTCCGTAGTACCTCAGGAATCTTGTTCTCGTTTTCCCGGTGTTGCTTCGTTATCCTGTTCTTCTCAACATCCTTTTCGTCCGTTGAAATCTTGTTGTTGTTTTCCACTTCAAATCTTCTACCGGCGTCTAATCAAAACTTCATCGTAAACTCTTATCTAGTTAAAGTGTTATTTGATACCGGAGCATCACATTCCTTTGTGTCAACAATCTTTTCAACAACATACAACCCAATTCTGGTTCCACTAAGCAATCAAAACTCTGTTCACTCCCCGGGATCTCAAATGTTGACTTCCAAATTCAGACACAGAAATCAAGTTCTAATGGGAGACCACATATTCCTCGTTACTCTCATGTTGATGATTCTGACATTGATGATTATTCTTGGTGTTGCATTGATGTCAATAACTCTGTTCCACCATTCTAGCCACATAATCTATTCTCCAAATGAATCAAGTTCCATTCAGCTATACACCCTCAATACAAAAACCTCTCCCTTTACTTGAAAATGTTCCGGTGGTTTCCAAATTCCCTGACGTCTTTCCAGAAGAGTTGCCAGAAATTCCTATCGTTTTGAACTTCCAGAAAAACTATCCAATGTGCACGGTGTGTTTCACGTGTCACAGTTCAAGAGGATCTCCCCAAGAAGTTTCCGGACCTTTTCTTTTCTCAGTAGGAATCTCGGGGCGCGATTCCTTCAAGGGGGGGCGTTTTGTAACAGCCCAAGTATGAAAACCTACCATTTAGAATGTTTGATTTCTTGTTATTAAAGTATTGCATCATGGCATCATATTTATTTCCTTTGTTTGCCTTGTTTACCATTTGTTTTGCATCTGTTATTCTTTGTTTTCACAATGAAACTCAAACAATTTCAAATGTTTTGTTTTCATACTTGCTCTGTTACAACCTTTTAAATAAAAATTTCAAATAAAAAAACCCACCAATTGTTTCCAATTAATCCATAAGGTTCAAACCATTTAAAATTATGGACTTTAATAATTCACTTAATTCAATTGTTATTCAAATCCAATTGCAAATTGCAAAACAGCAACCAATTGAAATTTATGAAAACTACAAACAATCCTAAGCAATTTGTTTCAATTAAAATTGAGGGTTCAAACTAATTGAAATGGTTCTTTTCTTTAATTTTCACTTAATAAATAAAAACTCATTCAAATTCAATCAAATATCAAATAGCAACATAATTTAATTATTTGATTTTGTAAAACAAAACTTGCAATTGTTGTGGTTACATATTTGAGCCATACCATAAATTTTCTAGAATTTTTCTAAGCCAAAACCCTAGTCTTTTCTTCCTAACTCCTTTCAGCAAAAAAAAAAATACTAACAAATCAATCAATAAAAAAAAACTAGCAGACAAAAGGGAGAGAGAGGCCCATCCCATTAGAATTTTCCAGGCCCGATACCTTTCTCTTCCACCTCCGTACAGGTGAGGTCATCACGATAGCACCGAGCTCCACCTGCTCCCTCGATGCTATATCTACCCTCCTAGACCCTCAGAAACCCTAACCCTAACCCGCACCCTTTCCCTCTCTCTTCCTCCTCCAGCCACCGGCCCCCCTTTCCCCTCTTCCTCCACGGTACTGCACCCTCTGCAACCTCCCTGTCAACCGTACATGGCGCCGGAGTTCTCCTCCGCCTTGGCGCCGCGTCCGACCGCCTCCGGCCACCCCGAGTACTCCCACGCGAAGCTGGTAACTCCCCCTTTCCATTCCCCATACTTCCCCTCTCGATTCCCCACTGGTTATGCATCAATTTCTTCCACGCAAGTCGCCTTGTTGCTCTGTTCTTGTCGTCAGAGAAGAACACCTGATGTTCTGCTCGCATTTCAGTTAAGCGCCGCGTGTGAGGTTCAAAACCAACCAGCCCCCGTATACATCCAACCAGCCGCAGTAGCCCACTGGTAGCGCTTGCTGCGCGCGCCCCAGCAGCGCACTGGTTCGAATCCCGGCCACCCCCCTTTTCTGTTCCTTTTTTCCAATTTGTTCAACAGACGTTCTCTGAACCTTAAGCCCCCTCGCCCCCCTTGTTCTATCAACAAATCGCACCAGCCCAGTTGGTTGGTTCCCTTGCTCAGCAGCAGGAGGGCAGGGGTTCGAATCCCACCCCTGCCTAATAAAAACCATCTTTTTTCCATTTATTCTTCTAGATCTAGAGCTATCCCATTTTGCACCCAGGTCCATGTATCTTTTATCTAGATCCCTGTTATAATTCCTTCTAAGTCCCTGCTATTAACTTCTAAATCCCTGGATATTAATTAAAATGGCAGATTGCATCCTAAACTTCTAAAATGCATAATAAAATCATTTTAACTCCAAATCCAACATTTTTGATATGTTTTCAATACCAAATTAAATGTTCTATCCAAATATAAAATTTGTTTACTGTTTTGAATATTTTAAATTGGTGCAAAATTTGAAAACTTGTCAAATTCACTTAAATTTGCAAAATTCATAACTTGTTCATAAAAATTCCAAATTCAACAAACTAAATATGTTTTCCAAACAACTTTTCATGTACTTTCCAAATATAAATTTTGTTTGCTGTTTTGAATAATTTAAATTGCTGAAAACAACTGTTTATTGTTTATTGCATTTAAAATTGCCAAAATAATAACTTGCTAATTCTAAATCCAATTTCCACAAATGAAATATGTTTTCCATGCAAAATTAAACCATCTTTCCAAATATAAACTTTGTTTTCTGTTTTGAATAATTAAAATTGGTTAAATAATTTAAACCTTGTTTAAATCATTTAATATTGTTAAATTCATACCTTGATCAAAACAAATTCTTTTGGGACATATAAAATATGTTTTCAAACCATCAAAGCATAACCTTTTCAAATATGAATCTCACTTAATGTTTTTCACAAATAAAAATTCAAATAAGTTCATGTTTGAATTAAATTCATTTAATTCTTGTTTAACTTGTTTAATTCCTAAATAATTCATTTGAAATCCTTTTGCAGCAAGTGAAACATGTATTCCAACTAAAATCTTGTTTTCTTTTCAAATATAAACTTTGTTATCTATTTTGAACAATTAAAAGTGGTGAAAACAACAAATGCTTGTGTGACACCTTTAAGAAACCAAAATTCCATAACTTAATAACTGAATTTCTAAACTTGTTAAGCCTTATTTCCATTTGGTTCTATTGTTGTTATTTTGCTGTTTTCCTCATCCATGCATCATGCTAATCCACTTTCATATAATGCTTAGTTGTAAAACAATCAATTCAACCATAATTCATGGGTTTTCCATATGCAATCCAATTGCATATGGGTCCATTTAATCATGTTGTTATCTTGTCAACTAGTTTATTTTTGGATGCATCAATTAAACTATCATGCATCATCCCATGTTTGTGCACTATGCCATGATAATGATTGTTTATATTTCTGCCTTGTTTGATTTCTTCTTCTCGGATACACGACGACGTTGAGACCGACGATACTTACGACACCCCTTCTAAGGAGTTAGCTCAGTACCAGGCTACTGGGTTTGCAGGCAAGTTATCACTCACATGAACCATTGTGTTCCTTTCAACATTGGTTACCGATACTTTCCGTTGTCTATTTCTGCTAGCCTTAGTAGTAGTTGTTTCTGTTACGAACCTATCACATGAATCCCTTAACCCTGATATTGCCTCACCTCCATACCTATAACCTTTTGGTTGAGCCCGCGTCTTACTAGCATGCTTAGGTTGTTTTGCTCGAGTCTGTTACCCGTTACTTTCAGTTACTATATTTTATTATGTTCTGGGGGCTCGATGTTTAATCAATCAATCATGCTAATGTTATATGCTAAATAATAAATTTGATGATAAGGCACCGGCAGGAGGCCCAGGGTGGTTTTGAGGCCTGCTAGTGTCGACCCTAATAGGAAAAGGGTCTTGTCTACTGATCCATGATGAGCGCACTAACCGCATGTGGGAAGCGAGTATGGGCGCCCCCCTCAATTTGATTCGATTCACATCTCATCCAAATCGCCTCATTTAGTTCGTGTTTTCCATTTGCCGCATGCATGTTCTTGCGAGCCCTTGGTACCCGGGTGGAACTTTTGTAGTCGGCATATAGGGGGACACGTTCTTAGAGTGCTATGAGGGTCCATTTTCTTCTGGGCTCGATTAGCCGTGCGCCCAAGGTTCTTTGGGCTTGATGCGGAGAAGAGTCGAGTTGTGTAGAGTGCCCCGCTTGGTGGAAGTGCATTTCCATCTGGCGGGTTATTCTTGCGTGTACGGCCAAATTGGTGCAACCCTGCAGGGATAATCTTCTCGAGAAGCCGTGTTTTCCGCGGTTATGGATTACTTGGTGAAAGTACTGGCTAACAAGTACTCAGGACAACTTAAACATAATGATCAAACATGTTACACCCAATGATTAATAACTTGACTAGTAATAGGTTGATGACACAATAACTTGATTCACCTTAAATGCAACTGTGTGAGTTATCCTCGGATTGCTTCTTTGGATAAGGGGCGAGATCCAGGATGGGTTTGTTTGAAGTTACTTTTCAGTTGGTTACAACCCTCGATCTTATCTCCTTTCTGATAGCCGGAAGTTGTAGTATGTTCTGTAGTTGGTTAGCGCAGCCAGTTGCAGCATCTTTTATATCCCCTTCCTTCCGTTGAACCCAAAGCATCTGTGCTTGGTGTTGACGGGTTACACTTTGGTGAACTGTGAGTCTTGCTTGCCAGTACGTTGGTGTACTGACCCCTTTGGGGCTGTGGTTTACGCAGACGACGTTTCCGAGGATCTACATGGTGGCTACTACGTGGAGTATGACGACGAGGCTGCTGACGAGTAGATAGCGGACCCGGGCAGGATCCGAGACTTCGTGGATGGGCTCCGTCTTTTCGTTTCCAGCCTCTTAGGCCTATTTGGTTCTTGTCTGTACTCAGACATTTTGAATGCTTCCGCTGTGATGTAATGATGAATTGTTGGGGCATGTGCCCTCTGAATCATTGTATTTGCTATTCTCTGCCCTAGTGAGGGCCAGTTGCAACTTATTTCAATCTTTTGTGTCGTAGAGATCTGTTGTGATATCACTTGTTCAAACGCCGTTGACGTACCATGTGTGTATGTTTTGAAGTACGTCAATGGAAGTGTCTGGATTTCTATGGGATGGTTTGCGCAGACGATGAATAGTAAGATAATGGTTGTCACACGTTCACGTGTTGGCCTGCTCATATTGAGATGCGGGTGCCGGTATGCCCCGTAAGCCATTTATCTACTGTTTAACGGACTGTGAGTATCCCCTAGGAGTCCGGGTGCGACATTTTGCTATCTCTTCGAGTCATTCAAAACCTAGGTGCCTTCTCTGGCAAGACGTTTTTTTTACCCAAGTTGACCTAGTGTTATAGTTTCTAGAGTCGTGTGTTTTCTGTATCCCGTTATCTCTCGTTCCAAATGGGAGATTTCCTTTCCATCCATAATCTCTCAGAGTTGTGTGGGTTCCACGTACTCCTGTTCTAATATCTCAAAATCCTGAACCTCGAGATTTCCTTTTCATCTCGAATGTGTTCGTTATCCCCTGCTCAAAGTTCTTCCGGAGCTATTGTTGTCTTTTGGAAGATAACTCGTGATTGTTTATCGTAGTGTCCTTTAAGGCACTAAGATAGTAGTTATTCCTTTCCCTTGGTTTCTAACCTTGGACTTGAACCGAAGGTCCCGGAATGTGCTGAGTTGTGGTGAGCTGGATCGTGTGGTTTCTTAACCATGTGATGCTCACTCTATCAGTACAGGATGCTGACCTTTAACCCAAGTTCTGTTTCTTTGGATCCTGAAGAATCTGTTCTACCTCAGGATGGCTAGGTAATCTCAGCTCCAATAGCCATAGGTTTTCTCCTGGAATCAAAAGGGATCACAACAAGAGTGGTCATCATGAAATCCACATCTTCGTTCTTAATTCAGCTATATTGATCCTTTAGCATGGGTTTTACAAAAGAGTATCACCTGTGCATTCCCCCATGATCTCTGGATTCCCCGGAGCATGTTCCTATCTTCCAGTTGCTCTCAAATCTCCACTCGTTGTTTAGAATACAAGTTGCATATGTGTGTTGGATTCTTCCAGTGCATTTGCTCTTGTTTTCCGTCAGAACGTTCCACTTTGGAATGTTAGGAGAAACAAACTCCAGTACCTCGTTCATCTCTAGAACCAGGTCAAGGTTTTGTAATTCGCAGATTAAAGAAGTTTCATTAGCTTCTGTTCTGTTCCACCTTCGAGTATCACACTCTTTGGCATCAAGAGGTTGTGTTAAGTTTCATGGCCTTATTGATGAAGTGATGCTCGTATTGTCTTCACTCCCCCTTCATCCAAGCTTGAATGCTTGAGTACGATGGGTCTGTGCATTGATGTGTGTGTCAGATGTTCTGAGCAATTCGTATTGCTTCGAAAATCTAAGAAACATCTGTATCCTTCTTAGCACTATTGGTCACCCGATCTCTATTTGAAGTAGACCGTGTTATCAAATCCGTTCATTCTGATGCACCTTCTCGATCAGAGAGTTAGGTTTATGCCGAAGCTCTCAAGATCATATCAGTTGCTTTGAAAAGCAAGATTCCTTTCTAACCCGAAGACATACTGGTGGGTTGTGATATTCTGGTTGTCTTTCTAGAAGTATCACCAGGTTTGTTACCTGACCGTGATGTCTAAGCAAGGGGTAGTTTGAACCACTCCTCTTTCCAAGGAAGTCTGCTGGATATCCCGGACTAGTTGGTTGAGCTTAAACAACAACTTGGAGAGTTGAAAGGCAAAAGCTCAGCCTAACTTGATCCTTCGTGAAAGGATGTCTAGTTTCCTTTGTGTTGAAGCATGATAGTATCTCTTCATTGGACATGTTGTCATTCTACCTTTGATCTGATTTGGGCTATCGTCGGATCAAGTCCAGATTCAAGGACTATCTTGATGGTGTTTCCACTCATAGTGTTTTGCCCGAGTACACCTCATGTCCTTTGGTCTGACCAATGTTCTGCCTTGTTCATATATCATATGAAACCCCTCTTCTTGGAGTGTTTTGATAAGCGTGTTGTCGAGCCCATCGATGACATTCCTACTTTCTCCAAGTTGCAAGAGGTTCATTTAGAACAACTGGCACTAATGTTGGAAACTTTTGAGAACCATCTTTGTGTTATCACGAAGTTGTGCTCTAGGTGTTCGAAGTGACTTTCTCGAGTTCGTGTGCTTATGGTGAAAGTTGTCGCCGTGGATTCGAGTATAGTTTTCATGTTCCTTCGGGAATAATCCCTCGGTCATGCAGGTGTGGTCTATTCTTGAGATGGTTGGTTGTTACCTCCGTCTACTAGAAGAAGTTTTCCGTCCACATTAAGCCACTGACTGATCTTTCGTAAAAGAGAAGAAGTTTAAGAACTTCGTTATCTTTGTATCGTCTCCCCAACAAGGACTCTGATGTGTTCTTTTGCAAGTAGTTCATGTAGGTGCAACCGTCTTTCGCAAGTTGCTAACACATGAGTTCCATAATCCTGCTCATCTTCTCGAGCTTGACATCGTAGTCCATATCTTGAGAATCCAGCATATTTGTCTCAATTGTAACCGGTGCAACCCCTTTGGACAAACATGTTGAGTCTCAGTTATCCATCCACTAACCAGAGCTGAATCTCAAGCAGCAACGATGGTTGGTGTTCTCTTAAGGATATTGATCTAGGTCCATTTGAAAATCCGTCATGGTTGATGTTCTGGTTGACACAATTAGCCGGAAGGCCTAATGTCATATCTCTTTGAATCCGTAAGAACAACCACTCTCCGTGAGAATTCTTGTGTGGTTAATCCTAACAAGATTTCCTCCCCGTTCTTCCAAACCGGAGTTCTACATTCACTTGTTTACCTATAAAGGCTTACCGTAAGCCTGATCTTGGTATCTAGAACGTCCAAGGTAACTTGGAAGTTGATCATTCCAATACCTCTTAGTTGACCCTCCAAACTTCTCTTTCAGTGGAAACAAGTTCATCATGAAAACATTTCGTGGTGTTTTGTAACCGCCAATGATCAGTTCCCTTTTTTAAGTTATTTGTACTTGAAGTTCTGTTCACCTCACACATTGTGTGATTTTGTCAGTTACTTCAGCCATGGGATCTTAACCATGTGGTAGATGTATTGCTACGTCCAAACCACAATAGAAAAGAGATTTCCTATTCCTTCTGGTGTTTCAATCCCCGTTGGTTACCCATCTTTGTGATGTGTTCAAGAATTCCTCCTTTGTTACGGTGTTCCATCGTCCTTTGATTACTTATCTTCCGTTGTGAAGTAACATCCCGATCTTTGACAAAGTTTTCGACAAAATTTGATGGAATGAAAGTTTCTTCATCTCCTGTGTCCACTCCGAAGAGTGAACATGATCTTGTATCAAATTTTCTCCGATGCACGATTACAGTGTTCTCTCGTGTTTCCCTTGTCTACGGATATTACTTTGTGGTATCCAAGACCAAACTTTCCATCTTGGTTTTCTATTTGAAGAAACCTCGAAGTCATAAGTTGTTCAACATTTCTTTTTCCAAAAGGATTTGAAGTCTTCTGCAAAGCTCATATTCTAAATCCTTTCAAGACCAATCGTCCGCAAACTTGAAACCATCTTCTATTCACTCCGTTACCTTGATGTGTTTCATGCTTGTTAACTCAACAGTTCCTTATGAACATCCCTGTCATGAGTTAACCATGGGATACTCGATCCTCGTAAAGATCCGTTCCTAAGAGTTTTCCCTCTTACCTAAGGTGTATCCGTTCAATACTCCAAGATGCTACGGATCAACCTCTTCGAGAAGAGAACCGTAAGGTTCGAGAAGTTCGTTCAAACCCGGTGTTCCTTCATTCTTCTCCTTCGGGAATCTCGGGACGAGATTCTTGTAAGGGGGGTAGATTTGTAACACCCCAATTTTGCTAAGCTAGGGTGTGTGGTGTTGTGTTCATATCATACATGCATGAAACAAAAATTCAAATCATGTTTTAACCAATTTAATTTGTGAAATTAAATGGTTTCAGAAAATCCCCCAAAAAGTACTCAATTTGGTTTCCAAAATTGTGTTCTGAAAAATAATTCAAATACACCAACCAAAAACATGGTGAGTTTGCAAATTTGACAAGGTTTCCAAAAATAATTTTTGCTAAAATTTCTGTTCACAAAAAGGCCCTCAAAACAGTGATTTTTGTTCTGTTTTTAAATAGAAAGGGGTTCTTTTGTTTTTTCTCCAAAGTCCAGGGGTTTTTTTTCGTAAAACGACGTTTTAACGTCTTCTTCCTCCCTCCAGTAGACGAGCTGGTCGCCGACGTCGCCGTTGCCACCTCCTCCTTGCCTCCCTCCTTGCGTGGATAGCCTCAGGAGGACGCCCTCGGTACCCTCTCTCTCCCTGTCCCCGCCGCTCACTCCCTCTCGTTCTCTGTATTCCTGCGTGGAGAACCCGAACCCTAGCCTCCGTCGGCCGCCGCTTGTCCCGCCGTCTCCGGCCACCCGCGGCCTCACCGAGCCATCCATCGTAGTCGCCGTCCTCTGCTAGCCCTCCTCGTAACCGGAATCGAGACAAGGTAGCAAGAGTCGCCGGGATTCCATCGCCGTTTTCCTCTCCGGCCATGGCGCCGCCGTCGTCGATTCTCCACCGTTCTTCCCTCTCCGGCCTCAACGAGCACTCCTCTGCACTCCTGGTGAGCTCGCCGTCCTCCGGGACTACTTTTCCCTCTCCCTCGAGCTTCGATTGCTCCGGCCGCCGAGAGTCACCTTCCGCCGCCGCCAACATGCTCGCCGGTGCGATTTCCGGTGACCATTTGGTCACCTCCGCCACCGTTCGACTCACCGTGGTCTCCTCTAGCTGCTGCTCCTCTTCGATCTACGAATGGCGCGGCCAGTCGACGGATTTGATCTGTGGAAGAGCCACAGCTCACACAGGCTGACGTCACCGTGATGTCATTGTGACGTCACGGGGGCACTGACGTGAGCGTGATGTCATTAATCGGTTTTCTTTTCCAGAAAATGATTATTTTTAATAATTTAATAACTGATGTTTTATAATTCAGAAAAATATAAATGAGGTACCAAATTGATCAGAAAAATGTACTCTTTCCAAAAATACCATTTTCACACATGTTTGAGAAAGTCCAAAAAATGGCTTTATTTAATGTTGTTTAATTCTTTTAAAATAGAAAAATACGTTTTTATTCACTAAAATTAGAAAAATAAAAGTTATATACCAAATTGCTCAAAATGACAAGTACAATCTAGTTATGATGTTTTCAAACCCATTTGGGCAACTAAAATTGTACTCACTTCCATAATCACCCGAAACCCCCTCCGGGGTCTATTTCGGGCGAATTCCAGTAAAACTTCATATTTGACATACGAACCCTAGCAACCCAACCATCATGTTTAGTGCTTTATCTCAGTGCATTAACTTGCTCATGCATACATGTTGTGCATTGCATCGATGCCATGGTTGATTGTTATTTCTCTTTCGGTGTTGTTTCCCCCTCCGGTAGAACGTGACTCCGAAGAGAAGGCCAACAGTCCAATGGTGAATACTTGATCTTAACCGACAAGTCAAGCACTTATTCCAGAAGATCTTTATCTGGTTTTCTTATAACCAAGGCAAGCATAACCTCTTATCTGCTCATATATGGTTTCAACGTGTTTTGAATCTCGTACTTTGCATTCGGTTCCAAACTATTTGATGTCAGTAGATAGAGTTCCCCTATATACTGCATAACCTAGATATCCTGTTCCACTGCTCCTAGCAGCTATAGGTTTGCTTGTGCGCGCTCCGCTAAACCCTGTGAGTCTTGCTTAGCCATGCCTAGTTGTGATCTGATCCATCCGGTTGATGAATCTGGTCAATACGTGAATCTATTATGTCATGTTGTTATGATTTGAATTAACTTTGATAACTTGGCTAAATAATGGCATGGATGTGAGGCCACAATGGGTTGTGGCGTTTTGTCCTGTTCATGCCCCTAGGAGCGAGTTCTCGCCTTCGAAGCCAAGACTGAGCGTGCAACCACACGCGGGGCCTAACAGACCGCGCTCGACTAACTAACTTGTTTGGCCACGTCCATGAGTCACGTAGTTTGATCTTTCCATCTGCGTGTGAGTTAGAAAACGATTTGGAGAAAACTTAGGGCGTGACCGGGACAAGTGATGGACGTACACGGATCTTGTTCCCGACTCACAGAACAGGTGCCGTCAGGAGGTGGCCAACTCCCTGTTGACGGGGTGGCCCTGTTTGGGTTGACTCATGGATAGGGTCGAGCAAGGTAAAGGTCGTGGCCAGCCACCCTCTGCCGCGCTCCATGGACGAGCGTACATGTGGCGTTAAGAGTCGGATGGTACGTGTGGGTAAAGTGTACCCCCTGCAGGGATAAATCTCCTCGAGAAGCCGTGTCCACGGTTACAGACGACTTGGCAACGGATTCTGTGATCATAGATAACTTCAATGGAATGACTAAAACTTGTTAACCATGGTTGAAGGGTGCCTCCCCGGAGATGCCGGGAGGGGTGATCCTTGTAGCATGAGATAGTGTGGGAACGAGAAAGACTTGGTGGAATACAAAAAGATGATGATCTCAGTAGTTGAGTAGCTTTCTCATCTGTTTTGAAAAACATTCTATGAGACGTGCTATTCCTTTCTCAACTTGCAGAACAAAGATTGCTTCACGCAAAACAGCCTTCATAAAACCCTTTCTGAAGTTAGCAGATATATAATAGGTTAATTAAGTATTGTTGAGTACCTCCCGTACTCAGTTTTGCTTAATTTGGTTCAGGTGAAGATCTCACTTCAGTGGTGGTTCAACGTGGACATCGACGAGTAGTTTGGGGTTCCCAGGTAGCAGCCTGGAATCTATGGGCTGGGACGTCGCCTTATGTTGCGGCCTCTTAGGCCTTTTTGGTTCTTGTTGATTAGCAACATAAATTGCCTTCCGTTGTCTGATGTAATGTTGGGTCATGTGACCTCTGCTTGTAAGCTATACTCTAGTAACACCTGTTTAATACAATTTCATTGTTTAGAGTACTGCTTTGATCGGTTGTTGGTTTCGAGCTCATTGTTATACAGTTTTGGCTATGCCTGCATAGTTGTCGCAGTTGAGGGGTTGTGGAGCCGATGATCCATGTCCGAGCCCGCCTGTCGATTTGATCGGCCTGGGGCGAGGTAACCACGGTAACCCTCGATTGTTGTTGCACTTTCTGGACACATAGCAGCTCTGTATAACTTTGGTCCCGTTTCCTTCAGTTTCATTCGATTCGTGGACGCTTTGATATGCATAATTGGTTATGACTAGCATGGATACAAGGAGTAGTAGACTGGGGATCCGGACTACGTGCCGATGAATCCAGTCTGCCTGCCGTTGTTTGTTGCAGCCAGGGCTGGTAATCCTGGAGCCCTTGTGAGTCCATGGCTAGGAGCACATAACAGTATGTATATCTCTGGGTCCGGGGTCGTGACATTACCGTGGCATCACGAGGTCCCCTTGTGGGTACGTCTCCACAGCCTTGTGGAGGCACGTGGAGCGAGCAGATGGTGAGCGTTCCCCCTAGCAGGAGGGCGCGCTCGCATGGAGAGCGGTGGGAGCCCCCGAGCCTCTAGTGCTTGGAGGGGTCTTCTGGGTGACTGCTGCCTCGCGAGAGGACAACAAACGCTTCTTGGGAGCCTCATCGAGGTGTCCCACGTCGTCTTCATCGGCCGGATGCAAGATGGCCACCTCCTTGTAGGCTCGCTCGACAGAGCGTGCGGCATCTTCCAGTTTGCTATGAATGGTGATGGTCCCCGCAGGTCCGGGTAGCTTGGCGATATTGTACGATGATGTGTCACAGCCATGAACTTGCGAGGGTCGTGTAGCTGAGGATGACGTTGTAGGGAAGGGCGATGTGTGCCACGTCAAAGTCGAGGGTCTCGGTGCGGTAGTTCTGGCGATTGCCGAGCGTGATAGCGAGGCGTACCTGTCCCAGTGGAACCGTGGTTCCATCTGTGACGCCGGTGAACGGCCTTGTCAGGGCCAGGCGCTCGTAGGGCACTCGTAGCTTCTCGAACGTCAGCACCGATATGACGTTGAGCCCTGCACCCCCGTCAAGGAGTGTCTTGTCGATGGAGATGTTGTTGATGGTGGGGGTGCAGACTAGGGGAATGGTTCGCACGGTTCTTGTGGACTTAGGGTGGTCGCGAGCGTCGAAGGAGACCTTGCGGTCAGACCACTTGAGTGGTTTTACCATGTCTGTCGTTGGGTGGACGGCGTTGATCTCTCGCGAGATATTCTTGATGTGGCGGTTGGATATGGGGTCTTGTGCCCCACCGAGCATGCAGGCCATGTAGCCTCTAGGATCTTGGTAGACCCTGCAGGGTTTGTCGATGGGCCCCTGGTTCCCCTCACGGTGGTGCTGCGTGGCAGCATTTACCTGAGGAGGGGTGGGTTGGGGCGTTGCAGCAGCGGGCGCTGCTGCTACTGAGTGAACGGCTGGTAGCCGCTGTCGTTGTAGCCGCCTGCGTTGGAGTTGTAGTACCCGTTGGAGTTTTAGTTGCTGTACCCGTTGGATTGGTTTGGGCCGTGTTCCTCCCATCGATCGCCGGGACAACCACCTCCTCGCCTAGGACTGCCCCAGCCATCGCCTCGAGGGTTGCCCTCCTGGCCACCCCTCATGAGGCGGTCACCCCGTATCTTCTCCAGCTGGAAACAATCCTTCGTGGCATGGGAGTGCATTCTGTGGAACTCACAGTAGGGGCGGTTGTCCACTACGGGAGCGGCGTTGTTGCATCCGTGCTTACGCTCTGGCTCGGCTGCCAGGACAGCCAGAGCCTTGCTCTTGGCGTTCGCGTTGTCGCTCCGTGTTTTTTGCTTTGGCCTTGGAGCGGTTGGCTTGGATTCATCGGCAGGGGTGTTGTGTCTGAAGAGGCGGCCTTCCTCGTCCTTGGCGCACTTGTCAGCCATATCCACGAGCTCGACAACAGAGGTGAGGCCGTCCCTGATGCCGAGCTCCTCGAGCATGCGCTTGTTCGGGACTCCTTCGCGGAAGGCGGAGATGACGTTCACGTCGGCGATGCGAGCGATCTTGTTGCGCGTCTGGCTGAAGCGCTGTAGGTACCGGCGAAGTGTTTCACCAAGGCGCTGGCAGACACTATGGAGGTCGTTGTAGGTGAGGGGACTCTGGTAAGAGCCCTTGAAGTTGGCGACGAAGTGGAGGCACAATTCTTCATACGACCCGATGGAGTCCTCCGGCAGATTCATGAACCAGACGAGGGCGGGACCCTTGAGGGCCATGGGTAGCCAGTTTGCCATGAACTTGTCATACCCCTTTGCAGCTCCTATGCTAAGGTTGTACAGCTGCAGGAAGTCGAGGGGCAGAGTAGTGCTGTTGTAGCGAGATGGCAGCGTTGGGTTGAACTTTAGCGGTCATGCGACCGTGCGAAGTTGCCTAGTGAACACGAGGGAGCCCCTGACGTAGAACGCGATGCACACGTGGAGGTCCGTTGGGCGGTTAGCGTGGCCGGCCTTGGCGAGGTCGCGAATGGTACGTCATTCGCGCTCGTGGCAGCGCTCGATCTGTACACGCTCGTCTAGAGGGGTGCGCACGATCTGGCAGCTATTGTTGCTTTTTTCAGTCACCTTGGTGGTGGGTGCCTTGTCAGGGAGCTTGATGCGGGGATCACCCTGCATCGGCGATGTTACACCATGGGAAGGGGGCGGCACGCCATGAGCTGTCGGGCTCCGGGACTGACCAGCTCTATTTCCCCGCGACGTTCGCGGGGGGGGGGGGGGGGGGGGCGTTTGCGGCGGTGGCGAGCTCCTGGAGGCGGGCGAGCCATGCGACGTGTCCTTCTGGCGAGAGTGGGTGCGTAAGCAGCTCCCAGACTAACAGCAGTGCTGCAGCCATGGTGGGCTGCCCCGGGCATCCCCGGGCTCCTGACGGCGGTGGCGGCGGATGCTGAGACGTGGGCGCGTCTTGCTGCGGCGTGTGGGAGGAGGCCTCCTCCTCACCGCCGAGTTCGCGACTAGCGCCAGTGGGGTTGCTTCATGGTTCGTCGTTGTTGTTGTCATTGTCGGTTGGGTCAACCTGGCCCCTACAACGAGCGCACTCGGATCGGGTGAGACGACGTCTGGTCCGGGCGGCAGGTGTCATGGCGACGAGGTGGTGGCGTGCCTTAGCCCCCTACCTGGCGCACCAAATGTCGGGAGTGGTCCGTCAAAGGACAGGTACACTCTGAAGGTTCGAACACTGGGGGCTAAACACACTTCTCACACCTCTCGAGGGGACTTCACGAGGGGAGTTTGGCAACAACGACAATGGCGACACAGAGAGTTTACCCAGGTTCAAACCACCGTTGTGGTGTAAAACTCTACTCCTGCTTGTCTGATGGATTGCACTGTGTTGTCTACAGTACAAAGGCGAGCTTGTGCTCGGGTCAGACTATGGGGCTCTGAGTTAATTGAGATCCCCTTCTACGAGGGCCGAAGGGCCCTTTATATACCGGCGTTTGGACCTCCTTCCCGCTCACTTGGCAGGAAAGGGCTACCACAACGCGCCGATGGTGGAGAACAGCTAGGTCCCATGATGTCCCTTTGGACTTGGTCATCGAGGACAACGCCACCGTCCATGACAGGATAGTGGGGGGGCCTGATGACGTCACCTCCATCTTCTAGCATCGTCTTGGTCTCCTTGCACCAAAGGGGAAGTCCTGGGAAGGCGCTTTGGCTGGCGCGGTGGTCTCCCACGCTTTATACATGAGAAGGGCAGATGCCACCAAAGGAGTATCGCACCTATGCCTTCCTCTGTCAGTGTACGGGGATGGGCGCGTCAGCGGCACATGCCTTGTCCCCCTCCAGGCGATCTTCTCAGGAAGGAACAACAGAGAAGTAGAGTTCCTCCCTAAGGACAACGCGGCAGGGCCCCTCTGAAGGGCTCAACCTTTGATAGATCATGGCTTGATGAGGGCCGCACCTCGACAACGGGTTCTTGATCGAAACCGTGGGTACCTTCTGGGCCAGGCAATAGTAGATGGGTCGTGGTACCCTGGTATCCACTGGCCCGACACAAATAGCAAGCACTTGAGTTGAAATACAAATTCAGTGAATTTAATGTTCAAATAGTCATGAACAAGCCAGATTTCAAGGTTGGCATGGTGTCTTCATGCATCAAGGAGTTAAGAGATGCAGTTAAAGCATACAACATAAGGGAGAGAGTGAAGGTTAGAAAAAGAAGAAATGAGGCCAAAAGGTTAGAGGCAGTGTGTGATGGAGATTGTGAATTTGGTTGCACATGGTATTTAAAGGCTTCAGAGGATAGCAGGACAAATGCAATTGTGGTCAGGAAATATTTTGGTGTCCACAGATGTGTGAGAGTGTGGGAGACCAAGTCCTTGCCAGCCAATTTCCTGTGCAACTATTTCCTCAGTGAGTCTAGGGACAATCAGAAAATGGATTTGGGAACTTTCAAGACTAAAATTCAGTGGGAGTTTAACATGACTCCAAATAGATGGAAGCTCAGAAGAGCAAGGTAGCATGCACTAACCATATTCCATAGTGATGAGATACAACAGTTCAATCTGCGGTGGGATTATGGTGAAGAGCTCAGGAAAACCAGCCCTGGGTCCACATTTTTCCTCTCCACAAATTTGTCAAAGGAGAAGGGATATGTTGTTCCAAAACACCACTTGGAAACCTTGTACTGGTCTTATGATGCCAGCAAAAGAGGCTTTCTTGAAGGATGCATGCCAATCATATGCATAAATGGGTGCCACATTAAAACCAGATATAAAGGAAATTTTCTTACTGTAGTTGGCATTGATCCAAATGACTGTATTTTCCCTATTGCATATGGACTAGTTGAGGTTGAGTACACAAGTGCATGAGAATGGTTTCTAACCACATTGAAGGAAGATTTGAACATCACTAACAATGCTTACTTCACCATCATTAGAATGGTTGAGTACATAAGTGCATGAGAATGGTTTCTAACCACATTGAAGGAAGATTTGAACATCACTAACAATGCTGACTTCACCATCATCAGTGACAGGCAGAACAGACTCATTAAGGCTGTCAGTATCGTGTTTCCTGAAGGAGAGCACAAATATTGTGTGAGGCATATTTATCAGATTTTTCACAAGAAACACAAAGAAGAGACATTGAAGAATGATATATGGGCAGTTGCAAGGTCAACCAATCTGCCAACTTATAAGAGAAATATGGAAAAACTTAAAGTGTACTGTGCTGAGGCTTATGCATGGGTAGAAGAAATGCCACCACACACCCAGATCAAGGCATTTTTCAAAGAATTCTCCAAATGTGACATGTTGCTCAACAATCATTCAGAAGTGTTTAATAGGTGAGTATTGTGCATACTGCAAATGTTTTTTTGGTGGCCACTTGGTTGTTGTCCCTTATATATTGCAATGATTTATGCAGATGCATTAATGAGGCTAGGGAAATGGAAATGCTATCCATGCTAGAGAATATTTTCTACAATATGATGCATAAGATAGTTGGGAAAAAACTAGAAGTTGCTAAGTGGGATGGAAGTATTTGTCCCAAAATCAAGAAAAAATTGGACAAATACACTAAATTTGCAAAGAATTGTGGTGTGGAAGCTCAGGTGGTGGCAAATTTAAAGTTACCTCTGGAGAATTTGAAACATGATACATAGTGGACTTCAATACTAAGGTTTGTGACTGCAACAGATGGCAACTCACAGGGATACCCTGCCACCATGTCATTGCCTGTTGCAGACATGAAAGAATAGCACCTGAAAAATTGGTGCACAAGTGCTACTCCATTGACACGTACTAGATGACCCACAAGTATAGGGGATCGCAACGGTCTTCGAGGGAAGTAAAACCCAAACTTATTGATTCGACACAAGGGGAGCCAAAGAATATTTATAAGCCTTAACAGACGAGTTGTCAGTTCAGCTGCATCTCAAAGTGGACTTGCTCACAACAGTTTATCGGTGGTAACAGTTTTATAGCAGTAGAAGTAGTAAAATAACAGCAGGAGTAAAATAGTAACATCAGTAGCAATTGTGGGAAACAACAGGATTAAAGTACTGTAGGCATAGGGATGTATGAACGGGGGTTGCATCGATAAGATAGTTCATATAATAATCAAAACATGGGTATTGCAGATAGATAATAATAAAGCATCCAAGTTTCTATGCAAACCATAGGTATGTGTTCCAATTTAGTCGTACGTGCTCGCAATGAGAAACTTGCACAACATCTTCTGTCCTACCAACCCTTTGCAGTGGGGCCTCAAGGGAAACTACTGCTAATTAAGGTGCTCCTTTTAATAAAGCACCAGAGCAAAGTATTAACACTCCCTGAACACATGTGATCCTCACATCACAGCCATCCCCTCCAGGTTATCCCAATTATTGTCACTTTCGGGTCTCGGGTTCCGGACAACAATGTGTGTAAACAACTTGCAGATAAGATCAAGAAACATAATTATACTTGTGAAACAATAGCATGTTCAGATCTGAGATCATGGCACCTTGGGCCCTAGTGACAAGAATTAAGCATAACAAGTTGCAACAACAATATATAGCACTAACAACAGATACTTAGCACCATGCCCTAACAATCTGGCATTATTACATGAACGATCTCATCCAATCCCTTCCATCCCTCTCAGCCTACAACAGGAATTAATCACACATGGATGGGGGAATCATGGATGGTTGAAGGAGAAGTGGTGGCGATGACGACTGCGATGATCTCCTCGAATCCCCGTCCCGGCAGGGCGCCAGAACGGGAACTTCTGATCCCCGAATTGGGTTTCAAGGTGGCGGCGGCACTCTAGTAGTTTTCTCTGGAATATGGAGAACCCCCTCGGTTTTGAGGTCGCTAGGGTTATGTAGTCGAAAGGGGAGCACGAGGGGGTGGCTGAGACAGCCACACCACCTGGTGGTACGGCCAAGGGGGGCTCCACCCTATGGTGTGGGCCCCTTCTTGCCCGCCTTCGGATCTTCTTCTGGCTCCGGGGTGTTCGGGTAAAATAAGGACTTCGGGATATTTTCCGGGCAATTTCCTGAAAGTTGATTTTCCTGCACAAAAACGAGACACCAAGGTAATTCTGCTAAAAACAACGTTAGTCCGTGTTAGTTGCATCCAAAACTCACAAGTTTAGAAGAAAACAACATCAAAAGTGTTCGGAAAAGGAGATACGTTTTGGACGTATCAACCCACCGCCCCAAGCTTAGCTTATTGCCTGTCCTCAAGCAATTCAGTTAACAAATGAGTGCAATAAAAGAACTTTTATGAACATATTTGTTTCATATGATGTAAATATTCTCACTATATGATCAAGTGCTTAGGAAATTCATAATAAGAAGTATGCAAATAAAGTCACCTAATAGTTATGCAAACAATGAAGAGATACCAATACACTAATAATAAGCAACATGAAATATATCAATCTACAGGATTGAAATGTTCATAATAAGATATGATAAAGTGGTATCTTGCTTGCCCTTAATAGTGGAGCAAAACATAAATGCGAGGGCACCTCTGAGGTTCAAGAGAAGACTAGAAGTAAATATATCAAAGATAAAAGCATCAAAGTTATACCACACTCAACCGTGTTTTGGGACAAGCACATTATACTAAGAATGACAGCTATGCTCTCAAGAAGGTGCATAAAGTGAGAAGGTGAAGACTCAACGTAAAAGTAAAAGAAATGCCCTTCACAGAGGGAAGCAGGGATTAACATGTGCCGAAGACTTTTATTTTATAAAAAACATAAGTAAAATAATTTTTGGAGGTGATTGTTAGTGTCAACGAATGGTAATAGATTTATTTATATTAAGCATTTATAGCATGCTCTTTATATATTATGACATTCCTCCCTACCTTGCTTTCGTAAACAGGGGCGAATCTAGAAAAAAATGTCGATGTGGTCGGCTACTAAAGAGCTATGCACATGGAGTTTATACAATGCAACCATAATATAGCGATAAAAGACAATGAGCTTGATTAAAGAGTGCAATTATGAAATATTAATTAAAGCCAGGACATACCATTTAGATGAAATTTTAAATCCACTCATTAAAACTATTGATAAGAAAATAAAGACAGTACTCCAATTTTTTTATTCCAATGCCTCGCTTGTAGAATCCTGAAAAACATGTTATACTAACGTAAATTACACACAAATAATAAAATACGAAAAAGTATTTATAATAGAAACATTTAACTGCACTCACTCACATTTTATATTTTTCCTTCTCGATTTTTCACCTTCTTAAAGCGATCAATCACGTCATCCTTAGTAATAGTGCAAAAAATATCTTTCTCCACAAAGCAGATGAGACAATCACTCATAAATTGCTCACCAATTTTATTCCTGAACACACTCTTCACAATATTCATTGCCGAGAAGCATCTCTCCACAGACGTTGTGGCAACCGGCAAAATTAGCACTCGCTTGAGCAGTTGATAGACCAAAGGAAAAGATACATGCTTATTTGTGTCGACCAATGATTTAGCAGATCACCAATCTCATCCAAATCACTAAATCTTTCGTCTGCCATCATATTATCAATGTATATGCTAAGCTGGTGACGAAGAGCAACCAATTGCATTTGATCAAAATCATCCGGGTAAAACTCAGCTAATTTCACGAAGCTCTCCAAGTTAAAAGCAACAAACGATGTATATGCTAAGCTAGTGACGAAGAGCAACCAATTGCATTTTGATCAAAATCATCCGGGTAAAACTCGGCTAATTTCACGAAGCTCTCCAAGTTAAAAGCAACAAACGATTCATTTGGGTCAAAAGAGGCCATGTGAATCAGCAATGTAGAATTTGCCTCATTGAAACGGTCATCAAACTCTTGAAGTTGCCAATCAATAACAAAGTTAAGACAATCTGTCTGGTAGTGCTAAAGGATTAAGATATTGGTTCTTTGATGTGGCTTATGTCGATTGACATATTCATCTGCCATGTTCAAGCTAGGAATATCATGTTCTTCACAAAATAAATGTACCTTTTCAAGAAGTGATTCCCACCCATAATCTCTTAGTCGTTGCAGTTCATTCCTTGTTGACTTGACATTCGACATGTCATTGAGGATATCAAGGTCCTTCTGTTGCAAGCAACATGAAAAAGTATCTGCACTTCCTAATATATGCAACATTGTATGCAAATAAAACACAAAATCAAAGGTTGCAAAATATCATAAGAGTCCACGTGCTTGACTTTTCTTGCCATTCTTTTTGCCTTCTTTTCCAAAATATTTAAGAACACCAACAAGAACTAAGAACAAATTAACTAGACTTGAGAGGGTTCTGAAATGAGATCCCCAACGAGTGTCTCCGGCTCTTTGAAGAGATTGATCTTGATGTAACCCTGATCATGTACCAATTATTCCACTACATATGTCTTCCTGTATAATCTCTCTCTTATTCTCTCTAATCGTGCTTTCTGTTTGCAAGAACCTCGAACAACATTGGTCAATGTTGATATCATGTAAAAGAAATCAGAATTATCATCATTCTTCTTTGCCACCGCCACAATAACTAGTTGTAGTTGGCGAGCAAAACAGTGCACATAATAGGTTGAGCTATTCTCTTCTAGAATTTTAGCTTTCAATCCATTGAACTCACCCCTCATATTGCTTGCTCCATCATAACACTGGCCTCTAACCTGCTTTAAGCTCAACCCAATATCAACAAACAATTTCTGAAGATCAGACTTGAGGCATGATGCCGATGTTTCCTTTACATGCACTACTGTTCCATAATTAGTCCACGCTTGTCAACGTACCTCGAGACAACAACCATTTATTCTTTGTCAGATACATCGGAAGCCTTGTCGATCAAAAAATTGAAGACATCACCACCAATATCTTCAAGAATAGAATTTGATGTTATCTACACACAAAAAATAAACATTATTTTTAGTCTAGAAAGAGATCGGTCATGAGAAAATAAAACAAGAATTACTCTTTGTATTACCTTTGCATAGATGTTAGTAAGTTACTTTTGTATGTCCGGATAAATCCATTGACAATTTTCCGGTGCATTCCTAATTGCCTTCCTCGTAACATCATTCTCATCTGCTAAAGTATCTACCAACTCTCGAAAGTTCTCCTTATTTTTTGATTCCTTTGATTCATCATGACCACGGAATGATAAGACTTGTTTTAGTAAATACCTTACCGAGGCAATCGATGTACTCAACCGAACTCGATTCTCCTTCTTGGTAAGATCACTTTGCCTATTAAGAGCAACCTGAATTGATTGGTTCTGATTCATTAGAGCATCACATCTCTTAACAACCACATTATGAAAACTATTAATAAGACCCACATGAGTTCCAAGTCTTTTTTTCTTGTTCCAACCAGACCAACCATCAACTACAAAGACATCATACTCAGCTTGTCCAACAATGTAGTCTCTAAACAGATAACAACACACAAAAAAAATGCCTTGTCCGCCTTCTCACTATATTCTAGCCAACCACCGTAGTCTTTAAACCATTCTGGATTAAATCTTCACGGTGCATCTCCAATAAGTTTTTGTGGATATTTAAATCCAGGTTGTGGTCTATAAGGTCCTCTAGTTAAATAAATTCGCCTGATCTCATCTTGTTTGCTAGGAGTCCTAGTGTACTCGGGAATCCTTTTTCGATCGTCCGGATCATATGGAAGTTCATCCAAATTAATCTCCCTCGGGAGACTAGCAGAATTCAATGCACCATCTTGACCAATTTCTGGTCTAGGCTGTCTAGAGGTCCCTACGTTAACATTTGATCTTTTTCTTTTCACCACATATCTATCCATGTCCTAGAAACAACAGGAAATAGAAACAATTTACGCTTTGTACCTACGGAATACTAATTGAGGGGACTACATAAACAATTCGTTGCACAGTTTGGGGATTTCAAATTGATTTTGGATATAATTTACTGTCGTGCATGGTTCCGATCTGCTGCCGCACCGCTGCGTCTCGTAGAGATTAGGGATTTCGTGAACCAGAGACTCACGTAGTCACGTACACGAACATGAGGCACATGATCGACCATGAAGCGATGGTAGTGCCATCGGATGGTTCCCTGGTTGTTAGGTAGGCCTTAAGTGAGTTAGAATGAGCCCAATTTATTTTCCTTAAAGCCCATGAAGTATGAGTCTTGTGCAACAATCGGGTCAGACTGAAATTTGGGCTGGGTTCAGAATCCAAATTTATATGAGCTTCTGCCTCGTTACTTCGGTCGTATTGGTGTCATCTGAACCCAGATCGTACATGGGAGATTCGCCACTGTTTGCAAACCATGGCTAACCGAATCCCCGGGTGCCTTCCAACAATCTCATTGTCACACCCCTGTTTTTAAGCACTTGTATAATAGTAATTTAGCAAGCCTGTTAAGACTTTTGTAATACAATTAAGTGGACAACATGTTTGTGTAGTAATGTTTATCTATGCAATTTAAGTGGTGTGTTCTTTTCACTCACTTGAGGATTTTTCTCCTAAGGAAAACATTGTTTTCTATTTGTTTTCCTATGTTTTCCACTAAGGTTCTTAAGAGATTATCTTTCAAAACTTGAGGTAACACTTTGTATCAACTTAGAAATGTGTTACTGATGGTTAGGAATCAGCTTGACCTTGAAATAAAATTAATTGGAAAAGCTTTCATGAGATTTTCCAATATAATTTTTGTCCTGAAAAACAGCCAAGTAGCTGTTTTCAACCCTTGTTTTCCATCACAAGGATTATCCAATTATGGATTTTCTTTGATCAAAACTACTCTCTGTTATGAGGACAACAAAACTACACCCTTGGAAAAACCTACAAAGATAATTAAAACACAATGCCATGATGGTTTTTGAGCCATCTTGTTAAGACAGAATGTTAGGCAATTTAAAAACAGAGAATGTACTTACTTTGCCATTTATTTTCAGAGCCTTAAACCCCTCCATTTTCAAATCAAATGGTTGGTTATGAAACTTGGATAGTTGCTCTTTGTTTAGCATTTTAAATCACTCATTTTGGAGTTGGTTTGCTTGGTAAAAACAACTCCAACTTTTGCTATCTCTGTCTGTTTTTCCAGCACTTAGAAAAATTCAGAAAACTGCCTAACTGAATTTTTCTGACAGAACAGTGATCAACACTTTTAGACTTGAGGATTTATCTTGTGTGTACTGATCCAAGCCTTGCCACCTTGCCAATTCGAAAACAATGTTATTGAGCTTCTAGAAGGTGACATTGGATCCCATTTTGGCTGGCTAGGGAGGGAGAAAATGAGGTGGCATTTGACTAAGTGATGATGTCACATATAGTGGTTGAAATAGTGTAAATTTTCACTTTTGCCCATCCCTTGGCCCCTACTGTGGCTTTGCTCACCCAAATGTACTAAGTTTAACCCCAGGGCACCAATCAGAGGCTTGGCCACCTGTGGAGAAACCCCAAGGGGCAAGGCATGCCCATGCCGTTGCCAACCCGAGCCCACCCACCTTGGCTCGTGTCTACAAAGCCCTAGGGGCATAACCCTCTCGCCACTAGGCCACACTCACCTCACTCACTCACTCCATCGAGCCATTGCGTGCTCGATCACCCTCTGTGAACGAGGAGAGCCGCTCCCATCCGCAGACCCGTGCAAGCTCGAGGTGGAAATGGCGTCGAGATCACTTCCCTTCCGCCCTCCTTTCACCTCCATTGCCACCCCCTAGCTCATGCCTACCTCCCTGACACCCTCTGGCCATCGCTCGTTTGCAGGAACCTCGCCGCCGTCCTCAGAGCCGCCGCGGGACGCCGTCGAGTCGCCGCCGCGTCCACGCACTCACACCGTTCGTGCCCGCGCCACGAGGTCGCCTACGCCACCGTCGTCCACTCCTGCACCACCCCACTCCAAATCGCGAGCCCTAGGTGAGCCATCTCGAGTTTTCGCTAGGTGTTCGTCCGCGGCTATGAGAGAGAGAGAGCAGAGAGACGCGGGGAGGAAGAAAGAAGAGGAGCCGTCGATCTGCGGATCGACGGTCACCTTTAAACCGTACCGCTTCGCGCGCGCACGCGTGCTGGCGGGCTGTGCCACGCGCTAGTTGGGCCAGCGCAGTAGATCTGGCCCATCTGGGCATTTTTCTGTTAAAATCAAAAATAGCATTTTCTGGCAGATTAATTAGGTGATTAGCTTTGGGCTTGGAAAAGGTAGCAAACAATTTTATTTAACCTTGCTAATTTTCGTACTCATAGCCATACAAAATCACAACCATCTCCCACTGGCAGAATCATGTTTGGAATTTTTATTATTTTTCTATAGCTAATTTGCCAGACAGTACCCTTAAAATTGAAATGAATAGAACTTCAAACATACATAATATTTTTGAGCAAACTCAACTGTTTTGGAAATCCCTTGTCAATACCTACAAGTAGCAGTTTAGCTTACACCAAGGAGAGTTACCATTTGGAAATGCCATCCATTTTGGTAAAGCATCTGTGAGCTATTCCATGAATTTTAGGGGGAGTTTGGGACATTATTTTTGAGTGGGACCAATTGGAGAGGCTTTGTAATGATAAGGACAATCACATCCTAGAAGGATTTACTTTTTGGATCCATAGAAAAAATTAGAGAGACAGAACAAGTTTTGGGTACTTTCTGTCTAATTTTTATTTCTAGATCTTGCTTTATATGTTCATGTTGTGATATGCAAATGATGTGTTCTTGCTTGTGATGTTGTTTTCCAGTGTGGTTATGATGTTTACAAGTTATATGAACATGTTAGCATAAATGGTTTGAGTGGTAGAATTTTAGAACTATTTTTTTTCATGCATAGATCTTGCTCATAGCTAGATTTTTATATATGTTTTGAGTAGATCTTTAAATGCTTTTTAGGCTTATTGCTAGATTAATTCTCATGAAACCAGTACCATTTAGGTACTTTTATTTTGTTTATAGCATCTCTAGATACTTGGTTCTTGTGTTTGAAATAGATTAAATAGCAATGCTTCAAGTCTAAATTTCATACTAGGATATTCATGTATGCTTTTTGTCTTGTTTTCCCCTAGGGAAGAATATGAATCTTTGGTGTTGAAACCAGAGGATGGAATGTCCTTGTGGCATTATTATCTTAGGGTTTTCACCTCTGATATATCTCCTTTTAGATAGTATAAAATCATGAGAAACACTTGGGTGACTAGGAATTAATCTCCTCACATGTGTAGCATGTTAAGCCTAGTTTTTCCTTGTTTTATAGCTATGCTTTTTATGTTATTTTGTGGGAACCAGTAGCATTTATGGTACTGGTTAGAGGAGTATTTTTTCCTCTGCTAGCTTGCACACTTGTGCATAAAATTAACTAGTGTAGCCTAAACTAGTCTAGTGTTTTTCCTAATTTTCTACTAGTATGAGTACGAATTTTTGGGTGCTTGTTTGTTTGTTTGGAGCACTTTTAGAAAAGTGACCAGAGGCTTATTAACCTCTTGGTGAGAATTTTGCTAGTGTAACACCCACTGGTATTTTTGCATCATGGTGGAAAATAGGCTTGACTTGTTGTCATGAACTTTTTCACCATTTGAATATTTTAGCAAATTATATGTGCTAGCCATAGAGATTGTTGGGGGAGTTTTTAGACATCAAAATGTGTTTTATGTGACACCCTACTGTCTAGTAACATGTGCTTTACCCCACTGGTCCATGGTGTTCTTAGCTAAGAATCATTGAATTGGCCACACCTAAACACTAGGGAAAAAAAAGCAGACTTTTCAACTATAGTTTTTATGCCAATTTTTCTTAAGGGAAAAATTGAGAACTTTGGGTGGTACTTCTTGATTTCTTGATGTATGTATTACTTGTAGCCTTGTTTGTCTTGTTTGGTTCTGAAAGTGTGTCTTTATTTCTTTTTACGACGTTAGAAAACGAGGAGGAAGGATTTGCTGAAGAAGGGTATTGCAACTCCTGTTACTTTTAGGACCAGGACCACCACTTGTACCAAGGCAAGCCATCCTAATGCTTGATGTATAAATACTTATCATTATCTATCATGCATGCTTTTCACTTCTTAAGTTTTCACAAAACTATACCTTCAAAACTATTTTTGTGTGAATACTACTACTATTAATATTACTAGTAGAAGGAATCATATTGATAGTCAACTTGGTATTACCAAGCCCTTAGCCACTAAATGGTATATAAATACCATTCACCCACTTAAAACTTGAGTTCTTAAATGGACTAAATAAAATGTGTTTTTGTAAGCAAATGCCTGATGGAAGGAAAACTCCGGAGGAAGGGTGAGACCCTGTCTACCGGAAGAGTTGTCATGATGAGAAATTTTTGAGAAATGTTTACAAAAGACACATAACCTAGTCTTCGCTGGACAACCATTATCGTACTGCCACTTTACCCCAATATGGGTAGGGGCTTGATTAGAAACTTGTTATGGTTAGTATATGTGCTATCTCAAAGGCTATAGGGGATTGGATCCTCCGAACCGAAGTGTCGCTAGGAGTGAGTATACGGGACATCTAAAGTGTGGGATTAATTTTCCCTCCGGATGCTGCAGTTGGGTCTCCTGTTTGGGCGGTGTGGGACATGGCTTGCCAGGGAGGGTAACCCCAATTGAAGAGATAGTCATTTACTAGCTTGTACAGAGTGGATAGTCAAGACCAGCTATCTGATGTTCCCATAGGTTGGGAACAGTCCATGGTTGTTTCATGGCGGATTCTGGATCTAGTGGAAATGTGTACACCTCTGCAGAGTAAAACTATTTCGAGATAGCCGCGTCCTCGGATATGGACGGTTGAATGGCCATGTAGCTAGTATTGTGTCAACTTTTCAAAAGAGGTTTTGAAGGAAGGCGTTTGTACCTGCGAGGTATTAAGGAGGAATGAATTGGTATCTGTGAGATACGGATGAGAATGAAACTATTACTAAAAGTTTCTGAAAAGAAAACTTTCTTTTCTAAAACAAAGCTTATGAAACCTCCGAGATATGTGATATCTACGAGGATAAAACTATATTATTTTAAATGATCTTTCACAAAGAACTAAACCTGAAACACCAACCATGATAAATCTTTTATCTGTCATGGGTAGCTGAACCATATGTATGGCCTACCCACTCCACCAAATAAGCATGTATGCATAATTGTAAGCTCATAAAGGATGACTTGTTGAGTACATTCAAATGTACTCATTTGGTTTCGCCCCTGGTATCTACTTATCAGACTACGAGGAGCCACCTCAGGAGGAGTACTATGAGGAGGAGTTCTACGCTGATGGCCCTGCGAACTAGGAGCGCCTCCCAGTCAGCAGCCTGTAGGATGAGGCGTGACTCGGGTTCTACTACGCTATGCTTATCGTCTTCCGCTGTGTTTGCTTTGAATGTCTGTCCTGTGTGACAGTTATCAAGAACTTGGTCATGTGACCATTTATGTAAGACTCTATATTCGTGTAATGGATGATGTATTCTGTATGCCAACTACGTATGTTGTTCACGACTGGTTCTTCTGGGATCGTGAATGAATGCATATGAGGGGTTCTGGACCCTCCGGTCTGGGGCCTCTACAAAGTTGGTATCAGAGCCATCCTGACTCTAGGAGACCTTAGTTAGCATGGACGTTAGCGTATACTCCGAGAATATAGGTTACTAATAAAGATTGGATATATGACTATGTATAAAATATTCCCTATATCCCACCACCTCTCTAGGTTAGACTCTACTTGCATTAAGGTTATTCCTTGCATGAACCTAAAACTTTGCACACTTGGATCTAACTTAAACTATACTTAAAATTTTGTGTAGATGGACGTGGACATCATCGTGGCTTTTCAGTTGGGACGTCCACGTGGCGAGTCTTTCCTTTTCGAGGAGAGGCTAGTATCTATGGCTACTGTGTTGGGGCGCCCACTCCCGGAGCTGCGGGGAGGGCTAGTTGTCGGGGCACCTCTGGAGGGAGACTGGTACGCGGAGGTCACTATCCGCGCACCTCTGGCTAGCCCGACAGTGGAGGCCTACGTTTACCGTGCTGTTGATCGTTCTTGGAACGAGGCTGCAGTGCGCGTGATTCAGGAGTCAGTAGCACGTCTGGCACACATCGGGGAGTACATGTTCATCGGTTCCCGGTTCGAGCTGATTGGGAGACGTGATGAGGATGGCATACCACTTCCTGTCGAGCCAGACTTTACCACTGTTGGTCCCCACTTGGACGAGATGGAGATTCTGCTACACCGCACTCAGCTCAGGTTGGACGACCAGCGTCTTGACACCCACCACGGCATATTGGTGCACCACACACTGATAGCCGAGACTGACGAGCTGAGGGCTGAGCTTCACGACATCCAGGAGGAGAGTGGAGCTCTGGCTCAGCAGTTGTCCCAGTTGAGGGAGCAGTTGGAGGCTACTACCGCGAGGCACCGTGCCTTACGGAGGCAGCTGAGGGCCACCCGCCTTGGCCGTGCACGCCTCACCACTAGGATGACGGCCCTGGAGGGGGCTAACGCCGTTCTGCGCGGCAGGCTTCAGATAGCTCGTGACGACATAGCCACGAGAGACGCTGCCGTGGAGGAGCTTGAGGAGGAGGCCGTAGAGCTCCACAGGGAGATTGAGGAGCTTCTGCCTATTGAGGACGTTCCCTCCGACCTGGAGGGGATGGATATGAGCGAGGCTAGCGAGCAGGATGATGATGACCTGCTTGACGAGGAGGAGGAGGACCCTGAGGAGCTTATCTTCGACGTTGGGGACAGCGACGACTCTGTGTAGTCGCTGCCTTCTCACCATTAGCACATGGTGCTGGTCTAGATGCTAGTTAGGTATGCTAGATCGTTTTGCTAGATAGTTTGCTAGTGGTAGCCTTGCGATGACCCCACCAATCGCACCCCATGTAGCTCGATGAAGCCTTTCTTGTATGATATGGCTTGTGATGTGTGTGTGTAAGGTTGGAAACTCTGTTTAATTATTGTGATGAATGAAATGTTCGGCTTGGTTTTCGGATGATTGTCACTACTTTGCGTTCATTTCATCCGAGTTTGCGACTGCCCCGCTCTTGTTTTTGAAACATATCGCTCGTATTTATTTTTGGGGGTATAAAAGGTACTAGATTTTCAAAAACAAGAATTTATTTCTTAGAATTACACATGTTTCACTTCAGCATGGCACCCCGTCGCGAACCCCCACCGCCACCACCAGCCACAATGGAGGCGCTGTTGGCCCTGCTAATGGAGGATCGCCAGGCCACCCGAGCTGAGAGTGCAGCGACCATTGCCGCTCTGCAACAACTGGCTGCTGCCAACAACAACAATGGCAATGGGAATGGTGCTCGCTCGAGACTGAGGGACTTTCAGCACACCAACCCCCCGGTCTTCACTAGGATTGTGGAGCCTCTCGATGCTGACGACTGGCTCCGCACCATTTTAAACAAACTGGAGGTCGCCTCAGTTGAGGAGAATGATAAGGTCCTGTTGGCCTCCCATTTTCTCGCTGGTCCTGCCAGGACCTGGTGGGAAACTACACGTGAGACTGTTGCTGCTGGTCACGTGTTCACCTGGGAGGATTTCTCTGCAAGGTTCCGCAAGTATCACATTCCCCAAGGAATGATGGCACTTATGCGGGAGAAATTTCTGAAGCTGACGCAGGGAAGCATGCCTGTGTCTGAGTACTGGGAGAACTTCACTACTCTGTCCAGGTATGCACCGGAAGATATCAACACCGATGCTAAGATAAAGGAGAGGTTCTTAAATGGGCTGGATGATGAGCTCCAGTGCTCTCTAGTAGTGGTTCCATTCCAGGATTTGGAGACCCTTGCTAATGCCGCTATGGTGCTGGAGCACAAGCGGAAATCTGCTGATGATAACCGCAAGAGGAAAATGACTGCTCATGGAGGACCTAGTGCTCAGAGGACTCGCAACACTCCGTATGCGAGGCCACCAACCCACAAGGCGCCTGCTTACGCACCCCGCCCCAGCCACAACTATGCACCAAGGCCCAACAACTACAATCACCCTGCACCATATGCACCAAGGTACGGAGGAAACAGCTATGGTGGCAACCATGGTAATCACTCTGGGAATAATCATGGAAACCGCTATGGAGGCAACAATGGAGGAAATGGGAATCACACCAACAATGCTCCCAAGCCAAACCCAAGCTCAAAGCCTTCTGGAGGTTGCTTTGCCTGTGGAAAGGAAGGTCACTTCGCTCGTGAGTGCCCCAACAAAGCTACTGCTCCAGCCCAGCCTAATGCAACCAAGATGAACCATGGTCCTTCCACTGGACGATAGAATAGGATGAAGGGACACCTGAACCACATCAATGCTGCAGAAGCTCAGGAGGCACCAGACATGGTGATGGGTATGTTTCCTGTCAACTCGGTGCCAGCCGCAGTACTGTTTGATTCTGGTGCATCGCATTCCTTTGTCACTAAACCGTTTGCTGAGAAAAGTGGTATGAAGCATTCCCATATGCACAACCCTATGTTAGTACAAATACTTGGGGATAGTACTAAAGCCAACCTAATTTGCAATGAGGTACCAGTAGAAATTCAAGGGAAAAATTTTCATGCTGATCTTATAGTGCTGGGATCCAAAGGGATAGAAGTGGTACTCGGTATGAACTGGATGGCCAAGTATAAGGGGGTTATTGGTTGCACTAAGAAATCTATTGAAATGATCTCTGAGGATGGGGAAAAGGTTGCGTACACTGCAACTCGACCCTCGTCACAAGTTCACTGCCACACGGGTATAGCCAACCCTGTCCTTGACGAAGTCCCGGTCGTTTGCGAATACCCGGATATTTTTCCTGAAGAATTACCCGGTATGCCCCCTGATCGGGATATCGAGTTTGTGATCGAGTTAGTGCCCGGAACTGGACCCATAGCACAGAAGCCTTACCGGATGAACCCGAAGGAATTAGATGAGTTGAAGACCCAGCTGGATGACATGTTGAGGAAAGGATTGATTCGCCCTAGTGCGTCGCCATGGGGATCTCCGATCATTTTTGTGGGAAAGCGGGACGGTACCACTCGTTTATGTGTGGACTACCGCAAGTTGAATGATGTTACCATCAAGAACAAATACCCATTGCCCAAAATTGAAGACCTGTTTGACCAGTTGAATGGTGCTGTAATCTTCTCGAAGATCGACCTTCGGACTGGTTATCATCAATTGAAAGTCCGGGATACTGATATTCCCAAGACTGCTTTCACCACTCGTTACGGGCTGTATGAATACACCGTAATGTCCTTTGGTCTAACCAATGCCCCTGCCTATTTCATGAATCTCATGAATAAGGTATTCATGGATTTTCTGGACAAGTTTGTCGTGGTGTTTATTGACGACATTCTTATATATTCGAGGAGTGAGGAAGAACACGAAGAACATCTGAGAATTGTGCTCGGAACACTTCGTGAGCATCAATTGTATGCTAAGTTTAGTAAATGTCAATTCTGGTTGACGGAAGTCAGATTTCTTGGACATGTAGTATCTGCGGGAGGAATATCTGTAGACCCTACTCTAGTTCAGTCTGTGGAGAAGCGCGCTGCTCCGACCAACCAGACTGAAGTCAGATCCTTTCTGGGTTTGGCAAGATATTACCGCAAATTTGTTCAGGGATTCTCGAGTATAGCCAGACCCCTCACCCAGTTGCTCAAGAAGGATAGCAAGTTCCTATGGACGGACAAGTGTGAAGAGAGTTTCAATGAGTTGAAGCGTCGACTGGTGTTCGCTCCAATCCTTATAATGCCAGATATCACCAAGGATTTCGACGTATATTGTGACGCTTCTAAGCTTGGTCTGGGAAGCGTACTTATGCAAGAAGGGAAAGTGATATCTTTTATATCCCGTCAGTTGAGACCCCACGAATTGAATTATCCCACTCATGACTTAGAGCTTGCTGCCGTTGTTCATGCCCTCAAGACATGGCGACACTTTCTTATGGGAAGAAGAGTGGAAATTTACACGGATCATAAGAGTTTAAAGTATATCTTTACTCAACGTGAGCTCAACATGAGGCAGCGCCGCTGGATTGAGCTCATTAAAGATTATGATCTTAGTATTCATTATCACCCTGGAAAGGCAAATGTGGTTGCGGATGCTCTTAGTCGAGAGCCGGCCTCTCTAAATGCTATGATTCTAGTAAGGCAACCCGAGTTGTGGAAAGAGCTGGACCAGCTTGGCATTGAAGTGGTCAGCTATGGCATGTTAGACGCCATAGAACTTAAACCAACTCTGGTTGACCAAATCAAAGAAGCGCAGAAAGGCCAGAAAAGTATTGATGGTATTAAGGCCCGCATGGAGAAGGAAAAGGTTGCTGGGTTTACCATCGATGTTGATGGGGGATTATGGTATGAAGGCCGTATTTGTGTTCCCTCTGAATCTGATCTCAAGCAGACTATCATGGCCGAAGCTCATGAGACCATGTATTCTATCCATCCTGGAGGAACAAAGATGTATCAAGACCCGAAGGAGGGATTCTGGTGGCATGGAATGAAGCGAGAGATTGCTTCATTTGTAGCCAAGTGCCATGTCTGCCAGCAGGTAAAAGCTGGGCACCAGCGTCCCGCTGGATTGCTCCAACCATTGCAAGTGCCTGTTTGGAAATGGGATGAAGTGGGAATGGACTTCATCACTGGACTTCCTAGGTCCAGCCGAGGAAATGATTCTATATGGGTTGTTGTGGACAGGCTCACGAAAGTGGCTCACTTTATTCCTGTCCGGACCACCTATCGTGGAGATCAGCTTGCTGATCTTTGCATTTCTCGGATTGTCAGCCTACACGGAGTCCCAAGCAGGATTGTATCTGATCGAGGTACACAGTTCACATCTAGATTTTGGAAGAAGTTGCACGAGAGTTTGGGAACCAAACTAGCTTTTAGCACAGCCTATCACCCGCAGACTGATGGACAAACAGAGCGTGTGAACCAAATTCTGGAAGACATGCTCCGTGCTTGTGTGTTGTCCTATGGAATTAAATGGGAAGACTGTCTGCCCTTCGCGGAGTTTTCTTACAACAACAATTATCAGTCTAGCTTGCAAATGGCCCCTTTTGAAGCACTGTATGGACGTAAATGCCGTACACCTTTAAATTGGACTGAGACTGGAGACAGTCAGGTTTTTGGTGTGGACACTTTGAAAGCTGCAGAGGAGCAGGTCCAACTTATTCGGGAACGTTTAAAGACAGCTCAATCTCGCCAGAAGAGTTATGCTGATACGAAGCGTCGTGATGTCTCTTTCAGCATTGGAGATTTCGTGTACCTTCGTGTTACACCACTCAAAGGGATGCAGCATTTCCATGTCAAAGGAAAGCTGCCCCCCAGGTATATTGGCCCTTTTAAGATCTTGGCACGTCGTGGCGAAGTTTCTTATCAGTTAGAATTACCTGAGGAGCTATCTGCGTTTCACAATGTTTTCCATGTGTCACTGCTCCGGAAATGTCTGCAAGTACCTGAGAAGGATCTCTCGTATCAAGACGTAGATTTCAGGACCATTGATATCAATGATGACTTGACTTATCGTGATAGACCCCTGCGGGTTCTCGAGGAGATTGTGCGCGCTACCAGGAGGCGTGCTATAAAATTCCTTAAGATTCAGTGGACGAATCACTCTGAGGAAGAAGCTACCTGGGAGCGTGAGGATGATATCAGGAAGGAGTTCCCTGATTTTCTTAAAGCCTAGACCCGCGAATCTCGGGACGAGATTCTTTTAAGGGGGGGAGATTTGTCACACCCCTGTTTTTAAGCACTTGTATAATAGTAATTTAGCAAGCCTGTTAAGACTTTTGTAATACAATTAAGTGAACAACATGTTTGTGTAGTAATGTTTATCTATGCAATTTAAGTGGTGTGTTCTTTTCACTCACTTGAGGATTTTTCTCCTAAGGAAAATATTGTTTTCTATTTGTTTTCCTATGTTTTCCACTAAGGTTCTTAAGAGATTATCTTTCAAAACTTGAGGTAACACTTTGTATCAACTTAGAAATGTGTTATTGATGGTTAGGAATCAGCTTGACCTTGAAATAAAATTAATTGGAAAAGCTTTCATGAGATTTTCCAATATAATTTTCGTCCTGAAAAACAGCCAAGTAGCTGTTTTCAACCCTTGTTTTCCATCACAAGGATTATCCAATTATGGATTTTCTTTGATCAAAACTACTCTCTGTTATGAGGACAACAAAACTACACCCTTGAAAAAACCTACAAAGACAATTAACACACAATGCCATGATGGTTTTTGAGCCATCTTGTTAAGACAGAATGTTAGGCAATTTAAAAACAAAGAATGTACTTACTTTGCCATTTATTTTCAGAACCTTAAACCCCTCCATTTTCAAATCAAATGGTTGGTTATGAAACTTGGATAGTTGCTCTTTGTTTAGCATTTTAAATCACTCATTTTGGAGTTGGTTTGCTTGGTAAAAACAACTCCAACTTTTGCTATCTCTGTCTGTTTTTCCAGCACTTAGAAAAATTCAGAAAACTGCCTAACTGAATTTTTCTGACAGAACAGTGATCAACACTTTTAGACTTGATGATTTATCTTGTGTGTACTGATCCAAGCCTTGCCACCTTGCCAATTCGAAAACAATGTTATTGAGCTTCTAGAAGGTGACATTGGATCCCATTTTGGCTGGCTAGGGAGGGAGAAAATGAGGTGGCATTTGACTAAGTGATGATGTCACATATAGTGGTTGAAATAGTGTAAATTTTCACTTTTGCCCATCCCTTGGCCCCTACTGTGGCTTTGCTCACCCAAATGTACTAAGGTTAACCCCAGGGCACCAATCAGAGGCTTGGCCACCCGTGGAGAAACCCCAAGGGGCAAGGCATGCCCATGCCGTTGCCAACCCGAGCCCACCCACCTTGGCTCGTGTCTACAAAGCCCTAGGAGCATAACCCTCTCGCCACCAGGCCACACTCACCTCACTCACTCACTCCATCGAGCCATTGTGTGCTCGATCACCCTCTGTGAACGAGGAGAGCCGCGCCCATCCGCAGACCCGTGCAAGCTCGAGGTGGAAATGGCATCGAGATCACTGCCCCTTCCGCCCTCCTTTCACCTCCATTGCCACCCCCTAGCTCATGCCTACCTCCCTGACACCCTCTGGCCATCGCTCGTTTGCAGGAACCTCGCCGCCGTCCTCGGAGCCGCCGCGGGACGCCGTCGAGCCGCCGCCGCGTCCACGCACTCACACCGTCCGTGCCCGCGCCACGAGGTCGCCTACGCCACCGTCGTCCACTCCTGCACCACCCCACTCCAAATCGCGAGCCCTAGGTGAGCCATCTCGAGTTTTCGCTAGGTGTTCGTCCGCGGCTATGAGAGAGAGAGAGCAGAGAGACGCGGGGAGGAAGAAAGAAGAGGAGCCGTCGATCTGCGGATCGACGGTCACCTTTAAACCGTACCGCTTCGCGCGCGCGCGCGTGCTGGCGGGCTGTGCCACGCGCTAGTTGGGCCAGCGCAGTAGATCTGGCCCATCTGGGCATTTTTCTGTTAAAATCAAAAATAGCATTTTCTGGCAGATTAATTAGGTGATTAGCTTTGGGCTTGGAAAAGGTAGCAAACAATTTTATTTAACCTTGCTAATTTTTGTACTCATAGCCATAAAAAATCACAACCATCTCCCACTGGCAGAATCATGTTTGGAATTTTTATTATTTTTCTATAGCTAATTTGCCAGACAGTACCCTTAAAATTGAAATGAATAGAACTTCAAAAATACATAATATTTTTGAGCAAACTCAACTGTTTTGGAAAGCCCTTGTCAATACCTACCAGTAGAATTTTAGCTTACACCAAGGTGAGTTACCATTTGGAAATGCCATCCATTTTGGTAAAGCATATGTGAGCTATTCCATGAATTTTAGGGGGAGTTTGGGACATTATTTTTGAGTGGGAACAATTGGAGAGGCTTTTTAATGATAAGTACTATCACATCCTAGAAGGATTTACTTTTGGAGCCATAGAAAAAATTAGAGAGACAGAACAAGTTTTGGGTACTTTCTGTCTAATTTTTATTTCTAGATCTTGCTTTATATGTTCATGTTGTGATATGCAAATGATGTGTTCTTGCTTGTGATGTTGTTTTCTAGTGTGGTTATGATGTTTACAAGTTATATGAACATGTTAGCATAAATGGTTTGAGTGGTAGAATTTTAGAACTATTTTTTTTCATGCATAGATCTTGCTCATAGCTAGATTTTTATATATGTTTTGAGTAGATCTTTAAATGCTTTTTAGGCTTATTGCTAGATTAATTCTCATGAAACCAGTACCATTTAGGTACTGTTATTTTGTTTATAGCATCTCTAGATACTTGGTGCTTGTGTTTGAAATAGATTAAATAGCAATGCTTCAAGTCTAAATTTCATACTAGGATATTCATGTATGCTTTTTGTCTTGTTTTCCCCTAGGGAAGAATATGAATATTTGGTGTTGAAACCAGAGGATGGAATGTCCTTGTGGCATTATTATCTTAGGGTTTTCACCTCTGATATATCTCCTTTTATATAGTATAAAAGCATGAGAAACACTTGGGTGACTAGGAATTAATCTCCTCACATGTGTAGCATGTTAAGCCTAGTTTTTCCTTGTTTTATAACTATCCTTTTTATGTTATTTTGTGGGAACCAGTAGCATTTATGGTACTGGTTAGAGGAGTATTTTTTCCTCTGCTAGCTTGCACACTTGTGCATAAAATTAACTAGTGTAGCCTAAACTAGTCTAGTGTTTTTCCTAATTTTCTACTAGTATGAGTAGGAGTTTTTGGGTGCTTCTTTGTTTGTTTGGAGCACTTTTAGAAAAGTGACCAGAGGCTTATTAACCTCTTGGTGAGAATTTTGCTAGTCTAACACCCACTGGTATTTTTGCATCATGGTGGAAAATAGGCTTGACTTGTTGTCATGAACTTTTTCACCATTTGAATATTTTAGCAAATTATATGTGCTAGCCATAGAGATTGTTGGGGGAGTTTTTAGACATCAAAATGTGTTTTATGTGACACCCTACTGTCTAGTAACATGTGCTTTACCCCCACTGGTCCATGGTGTTCTTAGCTAAGAATCATTGAATTGGCCACACCTAAACACTAGGAAAAAAAATCAGACTTTTCAACTATAGTTTTTATGCCAATTTTTCTTAAGGGAAAAATTGAGAACTTTGGGTGGTACTTCTTGATTGCTTGCTGTATGTATTACTTGTAGCCTTGTTTGTCTTGTTTGGTTCTGAAAGTGTGTCTTTATTTCTTTTTACGACGTTAGAAAACGAGGAGGAAGGATTTGCTGAAGAAGGGTATTGCAACTCCTGTTACTTTCAGGACCAGGACCACCACTTGTACCAAGGCAAGCCATCCTAATGCTTGCTGTATAAATACTTATCATTATCTATCATGCATGCTTTTCACTTCTGAAGTTTTCACAAAACTATACCTTCAAAACTATTTTTGTGTGAATACTACTACTATTAATATTACTAGTAGAAGGAATCATATTGATAGTCAACTTGGTATTACCAAGCCCTTAGCCACTAAATGGTATATAAATACCATTCACCCACTTAAAACTTGAGTTCTTAAATGGACTAAATAAAATGTGTTTTTGTAAACAAATGCCTGATGGAAGGAAAACTCCGGAGGAAGGGTGAGATCCTGTCTACCGGAAGAGTTGTCATGATGAGAAATTTTTTGAGAAATGTTTACAAAAGACACATAACCTAGTCTTCGCTGGACAACCATTATCGTACTGCCACTTTACCCCAATATGGGTAGGGGCTTGATTAGAAACTTGTTATGGTTAGTATATGTGCTATCTCAAAGGCTATAGGGGATTGGATCCTCCGAACCGAAGTGTCGCTAGGAGTGAGTATACGGGACATCTAAAGTGTGGGATTAATTTTCCCTCCGGATGCAGCAGTTGGGTCTCCTGTTTGGGCGGTGTGGGACATGGCTTTCCAGGGAGGGTAACCCCAATTGAAGAGATAGTCATTTACTAGCTTGTACAGAGTGGATAGTCAAGACCAGCTATCTGATGTTCCCATAGGTTGGGAACAGTCCATGGTTGTTTCATGGCGGATTCTGGATCTAGTGGAAATGTGTACACCTCTGCAGAGTAAAACTATTTCGAGATAGCCGTGTCCTCGGATATGGACGGTTGAATGGCCATGTAGCTAGTATTGTGTCAACTTTTCAAAAGAGGTTTTGAAGGAAGGAGTTTGTACCTGCGAGGTACTAAGGAGGAATGAATTGGTATCTGTGAGATACGGATGAGAATGAAACTATTACTAAAAGTTTCTGAAAAGAAAACTTTCTTTTCTAAAACAAAGCTTATGAAACCTCCGAGATATGTGATATCTACGAGGATAAAACTATATTATTTTAAATGATCTTTCACAAAGAACTAAACCTGAAACACCAACCATGATAAATCTTTTATCTGTCATGGGTAGCTGAACCATATGTATGGCCTACCCACTCCACCAAATAAGCATGTATGCATAATTGTAAGCTCATAAAGTATGACTTGTTGAGTACATTCAAATGTACTCATTTGGTTTCGCCCCTGGTATCTACTTATCAGACTACGAGGAGCCACCTCAGGAGGAGTACTATGAGGAGGAGTTCTACGCTGATGGCCCTGCGAACTAGGAGCGCCTCCCAGTCAGCAGCCTGTAGGATGAGGCGTGACTCGGGTTCTACTACGCTATGCTTATCGTCTTCCGCTGTGTTTGCTTTGAATGTCTGTCCTGTGTGACAGTTATCAAGAACTTGGTCATGTGACCATTTATGTAAGACTCTATATTCGTGTAATGGATGATGTATTCTGTATGCCAACTACGTATGTTGTTCACGACTGGTTCTTCTGGGATCGTGAATGAATGCATATGAGGGGTTATGGACCCTCCGGTCTGGGGCCTCTACACTCATACCATGGAGGAGTGCCTATTTATTTATTTAGCTTTTGATGTTATAATGGTATAACCAGCTCTTTGCAAAATTAGTGACGAGCAGATGAAGCATGCAAGTCAGGATACTCAATTAGTATGGAAGATAACAAACCCAACTACTACTTCCTCATTAGCTAAAACAGTGTCACAAAATGAAAAGTATTTTGAAAGTTTTAAAGGTAGCACATGAAATTTTACTTGGAGTGACGGTTAAATACGAAATCGCTTTTCCACGAGCACGCTCGGGACACGCGTGTCCGTCCCGTGGTCCCGCGTGGGCCCATTCTATTCCTTTCTGGCTTCCTTCTCTCACCTACACCACCTCCCCGATCCCCTTTTCCGGGGCTCGTCGCCGACTCGCATCCGGCCAACTCCTGCTGGTCCCCCGCGCTGCAGACCAAACCCCCTACATCGGATGCTCCTCCTCTCTCGATTCCCCGGCGGGGCACCGTCGAACCGCCACCCACCTCATACCCTAGCTCCTCAGATGCACGCGCATGGCGGCGGCGGATGAGATTGGCTGAGAGGGGCGGGAGGGCTAGGAGGCCTTCGTCGGCGAGGCTTCTGCCCGCGCGCCTCCGCGATATAGGACGGCGCCGAGAAGCTCTCCGCGGCACTCTCTGCTCCAAGAGCCCGATGCGATCCGCGAGGCTGCACTTGGGCGTCGTCTCCCGCGGAAGCACAACCGCTGGCCAGCACCGGGTGGACCGACGCGTGAACGTCAGGTTGCTGGCCAGGTGTTGCCGGAGCTGGAGCTGACCTTCAACGCCATGCCTGGAGGCCAGAGGACGGCGACAAGTGCGGCTTGCTGGACGTTTCTGCTCCAGTCCATTCCGTCCTCCAATCACACCGGCCTCGCGCCCCACCGCCGCCGTCGGGGTTTGCGCGTCTGTCTCCACCGACCATCCGACTCAGGTAGGAGGTGATCTGCACTAAAGCCTTGCCGCGTACCCTCCGGCCGCACCCGTCCTCCTCCTATTCACTGCCTTCACGGAGAACCCAGGCACTACCCGGTTGCATGAAAAAAAAATCTGCCACACGATTAAGTGCAACCGGCCTGTTGTTGCTAGCTTCTTGACAATCTCTTCTACATTTTCTTGCTGCTACATGTAGTAACATCCTCCTCTCTTCTGATCCCAAAGCTAGTTTACACACACATTCGGAAATTCATAGTCTACATTCGTTGTCTAGCTTGGAATAACGATGTAGCATCTGCTAGATTGATGATATTGTTGTTATGTTTTGTAAATTATAAGTATTGAAATGAAATTCTTGTAATGCCCTGACCTAATTAATTTAATGTAACTGCGACGAGCAGGCCGTGGAGACGGTGAAGGTGGGCTTGGGTTGATGTAGCCGCGATGCTGTAATGGCGATGGGGACACACGGAGGAGGAGCTGCTTTTGCACTGTTGCCGCCGCGTCCACCCGCATCTGTCACTGGCGTCCATCTAGTGGATGTCGTAGCTGGAGGCTGCAAGCGCACGGCCTCTCAGACGTGCAAGGGAGCCGCTTCGCCAACATACTACTACAGCTCCTTGACTTGGTCACTTTGCTACACTTAAACGGGAGGCAGGTGAAAATCCTTTCTCTGCAGATTTGTTGCTCTCATGAGCATTCAGTCGTGTGTGTGCGCTTGTCCCGATTCTGAAATTTCCCTTTGTATGGTTCCTGAACTTGATGCTTTGTATGGTTTCTCCAAGTTCATAAAGTGGCATGGTCAGAGCCGGAAAGCTACCAGTTTAGTCTCTAGCCAATATGCATAGCATTGTTAGGTACTGTCAACTTGATGAGGAGATCGTCCTGTACCATTTCGAGCTCAAAGGACACACGACCTATCTTCTCGTTTGTGCTTTTCTGCAGCATAATGTATTCATTAAGATGAAGAAACCTGCTGCTGCTATATTTATCATGCTTTAGTTAAGAAACTATTTGAGTTGTTAGTATAGTAATTTTGCGACGCTTCAATGATGATAATATATTAATTTGTATGCATGTTCTTGGTCCGGTAATTCAACCATCTCCACAAGCTTGCTAGCTTAGCTCATACTATTCATACTGTATATAGCTATACTGTTTACACATATTATACTATCTTAATTATTTCTTTCTTTGCATCCATGCGATCTATGTATTTAGGTGGTTTCCTGGTTTTATGATGGACATGATGATCCCATAGAAATCACGTGCTTGGTTAGTGGACAAGAACCAACGCGTGTAGAGGACAGAAAGCAAGCCCCGCCACCGCCATCATGGGGGCGCGCATCGGTTGTTCGCCGGCGCCCCTCCGGCAGCAGCGAAGCGGAGGAAGGGGACGGGAGGGGGGCCGCCGCCGGGGAGCTAGGGTTTGCCCCCCCCGAGTCGCCAGAGGAGGGCGATGCGTGGGCAGTTCCCAATCGATGCCCCCTAAACTCTCGTAAAGTGCAAATCTCCCCAATAATGTTATCAAGGGCGATGAATGGAAATTACCAACCTTTAAAAACCAATATATATAGTTTCTCCAAGAATGTTATGAAGGGTAATGAATGGAAATTACAAACCTTTTAAAAACCCATATATATTTTTTACCCAAGAATGCTATCAAGGGTGATGAATGGAAATTACCAAACTTTTTGAAAACCTATATATATTTTTCCCAAGAATGTTATGAAGGGCAATGAATGGAAATTACCAAACTTTTAAAAAACCTATATATTTTTGTTTCCTAAGAATGTTATCAAAGGTGATTAAGGGAAATTACCAACCTTTTAGAAACCTATACATATTTCCCCACAAGAATGTTATCAAGGGCGATGAATGAAAATTACCAAACCTTTTTTATAAACATATACATAGGTTTTCCAAGAATGTTATCAAGGGTGATCAATGGAAATTACCAACATTTTTTAAAAATTTATTTATAGTTTTCCCAAGAATGTTATCAAGGGTGATCAATGGAAATTACCAACATTTCAAAAACCTAAATTTTTTTCCCAAGAATGTTATCAAGGGTAATGAATGGAAATTACCAACCCTTTCAAAACCTATATATTGGTTTCCCAATAATGTTATCAAGCGTGATGATTGGAAATTACCAACCTCTTTTAGAAACATTTTTTTAAAGAATGTTTTCAAGGGCGATGAATGGAAATTATCAATATTTTTAAAACTTATATATACTTTTTTTATAAGAATGTTATCAAGAGCGTTGAATGGAAATTACCAACCTTTTTGAAAACCTATATGTAGGGTTCCGAAGAATGTTACGAAGAACAATGAATTGAAATTGCCAACCTTTTTAAAAACCTATATATAGTTTTTGCCAAGAATGTTATCAAGGATGATGAATGGAAATTACCAACCTATAAACTATATTTTTCCCCTAGAATGTTAGCGGACGATGAATGGAAATTACCAACCTATTTTTAGAAACCTATATATTTTTTCCCCAAGAATGTTATAAAGCGAAATCGCTTTTCCACGAGCGCTTATAAAGGGCGATGAATGGAAATTACCAACCTATTTTTAGAAACATATATAATTTTCCCGAGAATGTTATCAAGCGCGATGAATGGAAATTACCAACCTTTTTTAGAAAACTATATATATAGTTTTCCCAAGAATGTTATCAAGGGTGATGAATCGAAATTACCGACCTTTTTAAAAACCTATATGTTTTTCCCCAAGAATATTATCAAGGGCGATGAATGGAAATTATCAAACTATTAGAAGCCTATATATTTTTTCCCAAGAATTGTTACCACGGTGTGATGAATGAAAAATTGTAAACCGCCGAAATCTAGTTGAGAGTGTAATCTAGATGACGAACTGTAAGGCATGCAAACCCGCTACGACGACAAGTTATTTGAAGTTGGATTTTTCAAGATTAAATCAGGAGGCTTATCATCTGTTGTGTTGGCCTTTTATGTTCGATATGTTGTTTGAACTCTTTTTATTAATTTGTTGTTTGCTTTTAAAGCGGAATATGAATTTTGTGTTTGTTTTGGCTCTGCGGACTATTTGTATTTTTGTCTTCAAGGAGAACTTGTCCATGTACCCATTTATGTATTACTCGCATGATCATTAGGAAGTAATCCCCCCCCCCCCATATTTAAGAGGCAGTAACCAAAAATACCAACCTAAAATCATTCTTCACAATTTTTTTATCAAAGTGGGATGAATTAAAATTATGAACCATCATCTTTTTTAAGAATGTTTATCAAGTGTTGTGAAAGATAAAACTTTTATATAGTGGGAATTGGTCAGTGTCGTTGCAAGCGGGCTGCGCACTTATCAGAGACAACAAATATTTTATAATAGTTCGAAGTGATTTTTTTTTATACTAGTCGGAAATGTATTTTTTTATATTAGATAGTGGGAATTTTTACACTACTTGGAAGCTCAAAAATTTATACTAGTTGGAAGTGGAATTTTTTTATATCTCCCACCCTTTTTTTTCTTACCCTAAAAATTCACTAGCCCAAAAAGGGAACTAATTTTGAAGGAAAAATTATTTTTTATGGCCAAAAAGGTGCAGGCAAAAAAAGGGAATAGGAAACGTAAAAAACAAACGCATCCCGCCCGCCCCACCCGACACGATCCTGTGCGTTTGCGTGTTGACGTAACCAAGAACGGAAAGCTGCGCCTAACGTAAACTTTCCTAATATAGTATGGCGCTGGTTGTCAGAAAACGATCGACCGATCCTTCGCTGTCGCGCGCGCGCACGGTAGCACAGCCCGGTTAAATACCACATATAGCTTGGTATGATGGACATATTTGGCAAACTTTGGTTTTTGGGAGTTGGATGCATGAGTAGAGCTCATACTCAGTACAAGTGAAGCCTAGCAATAGACGGCGAGCGACAATCAAGAGCGCAACAGCTGTCATAATCATACTTGCGACAAAACAAAATTAACAGGGTCATAAAAGGGATACAAATACTCTTAAGCAAAATAAATCATCGAGGCTTAATTGACTTTTTGTTTTCAGTCTTATGCATGCGTGAGCATGTGCCAAGTCAATTCAGGTGAAATATTCAGAGGGAGATACCACAATGTCGTACCCTTCTATGAATAAAACAATGCAAGCAAACATTTATACGACATGCTATCTACTATTAATAAATTGGAACTGATCATGAGAGAGCACGAACTACTAAGCATCCATTAAATAACATACACCTTACACGAACAAACTAAGTATGTCCACATGGATGAGTATATGTACAAAAATGAAAACAAATAGAGTTCATACCAGCCTCTCACCATAACTTGAATTATCGTAAATCATCATTATTGCTCTTCACTCGTGTGGATTGAACAATATAAAATGATAACCAGACTCCAATGGAGTCATAGAGGACTATTGAACTCTGCAGCAACTTTACAAAATTAAAGAAGAACAAAAAATATTTTTTGGTTTTTGAATTTAAAACAAGAACACAAGGAAACAAGCAAAATCTTTTTGGATTTTTGAATATTAAACCGAAACTAGAAAGTGAAGCAAACCAACAAAAGAAACTAAAGAAGCAAATAAGGAGAAACAACAGAAATATTTTCGGTCTTTTTGCGTTTTGGAAAGCAAAAAAACAAAAAAACAAAAAGAAGCGAAAGAAACGAGATATACCAAGAACCGACAGAAACATGATATGATATGTAAATGAGTGTGATGTCGGTGTACCTCCCCCCAAGCTTAGGCTTTTGGCCTAAGTGGAGATCAATCCTAAGAGGGCCAAGAAGTGGCGCCTCCATAGTATGTCGAGGATGGGCCATCCTCCTGATATGAACCCGAGGACGCCCCGGTGTAATGCACGGTGTAGCCCTCGGAGGGCGCATAATGCCCTGCCTGATACTCGGGGACGTGCTGCACATGGAAACCACGCAAGGGCAACTGCTCGTCCAGCTCCTCCTTTGGGCATTCCCATGGCTCCCTGCGAATACCAAACAAACCAGGCTGTGGTAAAGGGACTTCCCTTTCATCTCCATCAGTAAATAAAACTCTATATACTAGATTTCCAGCACTAGAGTTAGCAGTAACAAAATGATGAGTTTTCATGGCAGCAAAATCAATTCTTTGTGGAGCTAATAACACATCATTGGGAGCAACAGAAAGGTTTAGAGCAGTTAACATACGTGTAGCAATAATACCCCCATAAATGGGTCCTCTAGCAGCTAAGCGGCGAGTGATGAGAGAACCAAGGTTGTACTTATGATTATTATTAAGTGCAGCAGGCAGAAAAGCTAAATGGCAATTTGAAATATTACTAGTGTTTTCCCTACCAAGAACACTAGTAGCAAGATAGTAAGTAATGTATTTAATGGCGGGGAACTAAATGTTTCTTATCTTGCCGCCCTGGGCTGCGCGGTCATTATCATTTGTAACCCCTCGGTAGAGCTCCAGCAAATCAGCGGGTTGTGCCTGAATCTTCCTTGCTGTCACAGTCGTGTTGATACCTATGATGCTGCAAAATCTTGCCAATGACATAGTGAAGGACCTATCATATATTTTGAATGCAATAGACGGGTTATAATGAGAGTTGTCCAAACTAAAGCTCTCAACAAAAGTTTTTGTGAATATATCATATTGAGGGCTTTCATCATTCATGTAATCAGTTAGATCAACCCTACCAACCACCAGCAAGAACTCGTCAAGTATTCCTGCATCATTTAAAAAGTTGTAACAAGGGAAAGTAGATGGATGTGCATCTCCATCATCTCCTGCATCGTCAATACTCGGTGCAATGAGATTTTCATTGCAAGATGGTCTCGGTAGAGTAGTTGATCGTGAAGGCCTTGACCTCCTAGGTGCATCACTCTCAAAGATTTCTCCAAAGGTGTGGTTATGCATCCTATTTTTCTGACATTTTTAGCAAGCATCACAAAAAATGATTTTAAGCAACTATATGATAGAAACTACTATAGAGACTTGTAAGAGGGCTATACATGCATCAAAACTAAATTATTTTCACACAAATCAAGCATTCAAACTCACATAACCTGTCACCTACAGTACCAAAATACTCAAGAAATACTCCACTAAACAAAATTCTACTTGGATAATCGGAGGAGTCACATACCGGAGAGTAAATGCTCCAAATTTCAACAACAAAGATGGGCTGAGCAAGGAGATCAAAAAATCGCGAAGAAGAACAGCAAGAGCTCGGGTTCCAGGAATGTTTTCGAGTTTGGGTGAGAGAGTGGAGTGTTTGGCAGGGAGAAGAGCAAGTGGAGGGCCAGGGGCCCACACCATGGGCTGGCATGCATGGTGGGCCCCTCTGGGGTTCCCTAGGTGCCTCTCTGCCTCATTTTTAACATAGAAATTTAATATAAATTTTCTAGAATTTTTAGAGGAACTTTATTTGCGAGCAATTTCCAGAATTTTGATAAATGATTATAAACCTGGAAAAAAATTATAGAATGCTGGAAAAAAAAACCAAAACCAAATCTACAGAGGTTCTAAGACACTCCAATAGGCAAATAACCAAAGGAAGCATAAGAAACCAAAGCAGGAGTAAAATATTAACACAATAGCAATTGTGGGAAACGACAGGATTAAATTACTGTAGGCATAGGGGTGTATGAACAGGCGTTGCATGGATAAGATAGTTCATATAATAATCAAAACATGGGAATTGCAGATATAATAATAAAGCATCCAAGTTCTAGGCAAACATATGCATGTGTTCCAATTTAGACGTACATGCTCGCAATGAGAAACTTGCACAACATCTTCTGTCCTACCAGCCCGTTACAGCGGGGCCTCAAGGGAAACTACTGGAAATTAAGGTGATCCTTTTAGTAAAGCACCAGGGCAAAGCATTAACACTCCGTTAACACATGTGATCCTCACATCACAGCCACCCCCTCCGGTTATCCCAATTATTATCACTTTGGGGCCTCGGGTTCCTGACAATAATGTGTGTAAACACAACTTGCAGATAAGATCAAAAAACATAATTATACTCATGAAACAACAACATGTTCAAATCTGAGATCATGGCACTCGGGCCCTAGTGACAAGAATTTAGCATAACAAGTTGCAACAACGATATATAGCACTAACAAAGGATACTAGGCACCATGCCCTAACAATCTGGCATTATTACATGAACGATCTCATCCAATCCCTTCCACCTCTCCCAGCCTACAACGGGGATTACTCACACATGGATGGGGGAATCATGGATGTTTGAAGGAGAAGTGGTGGCAATGACAATGGCGATGATCTCCTCCGAATCCCCGTCCCGGCAGGGCGCCAGAATAGGACTTTCTGATCCCCGAATTGGGTTTCAAGGCGGCGGCGGCGCTCTGGTGTTTTTCTCTTGGATATGGTGAACCCCTCTTGGTTTTTAGGTCACGGGGGTTATGTAGTCGAAAGGGGAGCCCGGGGGGTGGCTGAGGCAGTCACACCACCTGGTGGCGGGGCCAAGGGGGCCGCGCCACCCTATGGTGTGGGCCGCTCCTTGCCCCCCTCCGTCTCTTCTTCTGGCTCCGGGGGTCTTCGGGTAAAATAAGAACTTCGGGATCTTTTCCAGGCAATTTCCTGAAAGTTGATTTTCTGCACAAAACGAGACACCAAGGTAATTCTGCCAAAAACAACGTTAGTCCGTGTTAGTTGCATCCAAAACTCACAAGTTTAGAAGAAATCAATAGCAAAAGGGTTCAGAAAAGTAGATACGTTTTGCACGTATCACTTACAAAAAGGCATATAATTACAACTTGGCTCCACTTAGAGCAAGATGTTTCTAGGTAAGCAAAATGGAGTAACTATCCACCCCCTTTTTAATCGAAGGTCATTGGGAGGCCTAAGAAAAATAGGAGGAAAACACCATAAGAGAAGGGCAGAAATGTTGGTCAAATTCTAACAAAAGCTGGTGTGCAAATGCAGTTCACATTATAAGCCAGGAGGTACAAGTCATGTATTTTACTGAATTGTGTACTTATTAGGGTCAGGCTTGTAAACTAAATGTTGTTTGTTAACTTATTCTTGCATGTTAACAGATAAGAGCACCCATAGAAAAACCAAATGTTCCACTTCCTGAGGAGAGTACTTTTGTGGTTGAGGCCAGATAGGCTATTCCTGTTGAAGGTGGGAGATTGACAACTGCCAACTTAAGGGAAAGATTAGCTGCTAGGGGAAGAGGAAGAGTTTTTGCAACATGGAGAGGTGATGCACCAGGCAGAGGTGTTGCAATTGGGAGAGGTGATGCACTAGGCAGAGGTGTTACAACAGGGAGAGGCGATGCACCAGGAAGAGGTGATGCAATAGAGAGAGGTGATGCAAACTCTGCCCCAAACTCTAACAGAGGAAGAGGTAGAGGTGGAACAAGAGGAGCCATGAAGAAAAGGAAAGCTTCACCAACATCTGGCAATACGGGTAGAAGATGCAATGCAAATTCCTTCAAAGCACCAAGATGCAATGAATCAATAGATGTCAATGGAAGAGCAGGCAATGGAGGTGATGGAAACTAACAAACATGATGAAATGGAGGTGCTGGCAACCAAAAAACATGAGGCAATGAAATTGCAAGCAATAGTGGAGTAGGTGGAAAAATCATACGTTACAACACAGCTCCAGGATCACTTCATTGGTGGTTATTTGGTGATGGGACATGAACACCAGCACCAGGGGAAACATTGCAGATTTGAATCAAACCCTGGTTCGTGAAGACATGCCTGAAGAGATGAAACTTACACAAAATTCGCCAGATGTTTAGATGTTTGTTAGATGCCCTTTCTCAATTTAATTCAAACTGAACTTGTTCCTGGCTTTTGTAGCCATTTTGAGTTCATATGTGAACTCAATGTAATGGAGGCATATTGAGTAATTCATGTAATGCATGACAAGCGTGTAATAATACAGGAGAAATATATTATGCTAGACAGATACTTGGTTCATTACATAACTAGGTTCAGTACATGACTGAATGATAGCCATATTGGTACATTACATAGCCATACCTGGATCAACATATATAACATGCATAGCCATACTTAGCTCATTATATAGCATAGATAGTAGCTTCAAGCTTCAAGCTTCACAGTCCATTAGTTTCAAGATTCAATCTTCACAGTCTATTAGCTTCAAGGAGGAGCAGATCCTTCTGAGTTCCTAGTGCAAAAGCACCAGCTCAATCCTGTACACAATGAGTTCAGACTTTTATTCTCAGTTCTCCTAAACCAGAATATCAGAACATCACCCTCCCCATAGCCATGGTCATCCACAACTTCCATCCAGTTAGTTGTCATTATGGCTTGCTTGTTGGCCTTGTCCATCTTTATCTTCACTTCTTGCATCTTCTTGGACTTGTTGTAGTACACCCTGATGTCATATCTAGTCTTGGACATGTACGACTGTAAGTAGGTCTTCGTGTACTATTTGTTGAAGTACTGAAACCATAGTGAATGAAAATTAAGAATGTACCCAACTAGCTAATGTAGAGCACATAAATCAAATAAAAGAAGCACCTACCATCTTGCCTTTTCCTTGCTATGAAATCATTGACTCTCTCATGGTGCATACATACAAAGGAATCCTTGATTTCTTCATATATGTTCTTCAGAATGACAACTTCATCAGGAGCCAGGGCAACATAGTTGGGGTACACACAAAAATCATCGTAGTTGTCTTCATTAGCCCATCTTGGCCCTGCATTTAGGCATGAGAAAATAAGGTCATTTGGGACTATCAGAAAGATTTAAATGTCTCCCTTACATGGTGCCGGGACAAAGAAGTACAAATCTGGCCTACAACTTCAGAACAAGTACATATGGCCTTACCTTTGATTTTCAGATGCATCTTCTTGTCCATCTGACACTCCTCACAAGATTCTTCAGAGATTTTAGACATCTCATCAGAAGAAAGGTTCACAACCGCAATCTAGTCTGACATCTACCAAAATCACAATAAAAAGGATCTACAGTTAACACAATTGCAAACACCCATGAAAATCACAAGACAAAAACCCTAGATTGAACATGCAAATACCTAAATGTAGGCTAACACTATAGAGCATAGAGATCTTGTAATTCATAGGGAAGAGATTTGCATATGCATGCCCAACATTCAGACAAAGAACTCACCAGATGCACCGGAGAAGAACTTAGTTGCTGGGGTAGAACTTACTCGCTAGGGACTAGATGTGGCTGGAAGAGAAAGGGGAGGATAGAACAGATATGTGCTACGAGCTGCTGCCTTTAATACAGAGAGACAAGTTAGGGGCGGAGGAATTAATGACATAATTAGTAAGTCCTACCTACTAGTAGCTGACAGGTGGGCCAGCTATAATTGAAATAAAAATGCCTCCGCTATTTTTCTAGCATTGTTGGAACATGGCATGATTTTTCTTTGAAATAAAAATGCCTCACCTAAAATTCAAATGATGAATTCTAATTATCTAGCATTTTTGGAGCTTGAAATAATTATCAACTATGCATGAACCATACATCAAACACAACATTTGGACAACATAAATTAAATCCACACAGAAACATAGAATTTAGTTCAATGTACCACACAATAATGAAATAAAATCCAATGGTAGGGTTATTTGAACACAAAGATACATCAAACACACATAGTTCAACTTGCCCTTCAATACAATGAAAAATCCAGAAGAGACAAACATGACTTATTCATCTATAATTTCCTTGATCTTCTTGAACTTATCCTTGTTCACATGGTAAACTTTCGGCAAATCAGCAATGTAGTACTCTAGCTTCTTTTTCTCAGCTTTCAAAACATCCATGTTCTTCTCTGCCTCCTCCTTCAGCTCCTAGAGTACATTGTTTTCTGCCAAAAGATGGTTTATCTGACTCTCTGCTTTCTGCTTCTCTTCAACATGTAAATCCAACTAACTATGCATCTGTTTTGGCACTTGGTGAGCAATTAGTGCCTTGCCCAAGTCTATCTGTAACTTGTTCACCTTTTCTTCCAGCTGCTTCTTCACCTGATTGAGCTTGTAATATGCTTCAACTTTCTCTACTGCTTCCCTGGCTCTGACACTGCATTCTTCATCATACAATTCCCAGATCCTAACAACACACTTCTTTAGAGCTGGTGGCCACTCTGGATCAATCCAGTTTACAGTTGAACAAACTCCACCACCTTACAATTTGGCAACACAGTTAATACTACAAGACTAAAAGAAATGAGCAACAAGCATCTCTGTGACATATTACAAGACATGATCAACATGCATTTATCTGATAGATTACATGACAAGCTCAACAAAAATTTCTCTAAATAAACATTTCTCTGACAGATTACAACACAGGAGCAACAACCATTTCTCTGAATCTATGAAAAAACATTTCTCTGATGGATTAACAGACATGGGCAGCATTCTAGGAAAAATTCACATAGTTACATAACTACTAACCGGTCTAGCACATCCCAGGAATCTCCTACCAGTGTTTTCTCCTTCAAATGCAACATATCTCCCCAATTTCTCAAAATTGTCACACTTTTTTGCGTTAAGCATCTCAATGTCGTAGAAATCAGGGTCATGGAGACTGTTGGGAACTTACTTTATCAAACTGAGCTAGTTAATCGAACAATGTTACCTCCATTCAACATATTTCAGCTCGATTTGAAGACTCCCTAACCCTAACCCTAGTGGAGTACTCCGGGTCAGAGGAACTCACATCGATGGTGCCGTCCGACAATTCGCCATCGCCCATGAACATATTGTCATCGCTGCCGCTTTCGCCGGGGTTCCACGACGGCATCGCGTCGCGACGATGAAGGTGCCGGGGAAGGGGCGGCGGAGAAGGTGACAGGGAAGAGAGCGAAGCTACGACGGAGCAGGGGGCGATACGTGCGTGCGAGGAGTGCGTGGCGCCATTTTTGGCCTGTCCCGACACAATAATAGAAAAGCACCTGGCCGGTTTGGACCTGGGCGTGAGACTTTAAAGTATCCATGGGATTTTCTGCATAATTCCTAGGCCATGCAACAGACAACGTGGCGTCCAAATGGTTGTTTCTGATTAGTTTTGGACCTTTTTGCTCAAACATGACAAGTTCTTGTATGACTTTTTAGAGGTTTGCAAGTTGTTGTATGAAGCATGACCTGTAAACATTTTGGCCGCAACTACCAAAATCTACACGGAAAAATACTACCCTTTTCAACCGATTTAGCACCACGCCTGCTTACCATAAAATCTAGATCCGATTGTTCAAACTTTCCCTTTGCTACACGTACACGACACTTTCCTTTGTTGGCCCATATTCCACGCGCAGAAAATTTCCTTTCCAATCACTTCGTTTTTTTGTTCTGCAGCTAGGATATTCGTTCCGATCCGAGCTTACCACGAAGAGCTGGACTCGATCCTGTCTCTGCACTCCGTGAGCCAATCCCTTCCCAATTTGTTTTTCCCTTTGAGCTGCTTTACATTGCTGAAACAGGATCAACACGAATCACGCTACATCAAATTAATCCGATCACAAACTTGCCAACATCTTGCGTCGCTACCAGATTGGATATGAGAGTTATCGATCGGAAATAACAATACCCACCATGGAATACCAAACTCCAACTCGACGAGATGCACACTGTGCCAACTCGTCATGATTCCTCTAAGCAAAGCTGATCTACCAATCTTTGGCAAAACATGTAGGTTCGATCTTCAACTTGGACAATTCTCGCGGTGATCAAGCTAACGCTCTGATACAAGATGATGTAAATGCTTGCCCGATCTTTCACTGCAAGAACCACCGAGATAACTATTCTCCCAACCACGTGATCAATTCACGTAACCTGAAGAATCTCAATAGATTTAGGCGAGCAACAACGTGACGAATGCCACGCCTCATGCCAAGCTCGACAACCCTTGGCTGACCCAAGAGTATTCTCGCCACGCATGATAACCCTTGGCGGATCCAAGAACACTCATTTTTTTTGAAATGGGAATATCCCAGCCTCTGCATCGTGATGATGCACACAGCTGATTTTATTGAAGCATTGTTAAGCAAAAGTTTACAAAGTATCAATCAACGTGGCCACATAGACTAGCCACCAAAAATGACAGAATGAATGCAGACTACACATAATGGAGTCTTCTAGCATGCTGCCATCCACCCCGGTTGAAGATAGCTCGTACGACCGCCATCAACCGTGTGCACCCAGAATCCATGAGCGCCCGCTGAGCAGGTGGTAGGAGATAGGACCACATATGGATCCAGTACGTAGTGTGATGAACAACCTGCAAAAAATGAGCACCTCTAACCTTGTTAAAAACCACGTCATTCCGACAGTTCCACAATGCCCACATAAAGGCACACGTACCAATACGAATACGATTTTTGGAACGCTTATCGACCCCATCCAACCAGCTATCGAACATATGATTAATACTAATTGGAGGGGTAATGCTAAAAGAGAAATGCAGAAGCCTCCAAATGTCACGTACAAAAGGACATGAAATGAACAAATGCTCAACCGTCTCATCCGAATGACAAAAAACACATTGTTTAGACCCTGTCCAATGTCTTTTAATAAGATTATCTTTAGTGAGAATTACCTTACGATGAAGGAACCACATGAATACTTTTATCTTGAGAGGGACTTTCAGTTTCCAAAGATCTTTGCATAAATAGGGAGTATGTCCAAGAACACTCATGCCTTTATTTCAAATATAACCGACGCATGTCTGAGATGCCGTCTACACGCCGATCCCCTAGGGACGGTGGTAACCTGAACGCAATATTCTACATAATTTTCAACATGTCTAAAACCCTAGCCCCTAGATCTCTTTATATAGGAGGCCAACGCCTAGTCGGTTGGATAGACCCAAACCAAAACTGACTCGAACCTAAACCTAGTTGGACTCGACACGATACAAACCGGCCTATTAGAAGGCTCGCCCAACACATGCAGCTCGCAAGCCTTAGAAATTATACATCGTAATTTATTGTCCTAGTGTGCTAACCAGTAGATGCCCGCATCAAAACCTGAGAAGGGAGGGGAGTGCCGGAGGGGGACAGAAATGCCCAGGGCTGCAACCCAATTTTGGGAGGCTTCCATGTGGATCCAAGTGAAAGGACATTTATGTCCCTTCTAGATTTTGTGTGTTTGTTAACAACATAAGTGAAATCTCACCGTGAGCTGCAGGCTTAAGGTACAATCAATGTCATACTCAACACGGTGTTGATTTAATCGTGAAGGAGAAAAGATCAAGGTCAAATCTCAGAAGATACCAAGTTCTATTAGCTTTCAGATTGAATCCAGATATACCGGATTATTCCGACATCCCGGATTGAATCCGGAACCATTCCGACTATGCCGTGAAAACCTCATCTAGTTGTCGGATTATTCCGGAGGAATCCGAAATGCCGGATTGGATCCGGAAGCAATCCGACATGAACGTAAAAACCTCGGGAAGCTGTTGGATTGCATCAGATTATTCTGACATGCGGAACTGAATTTGGAAATTCTGGACCGAATCCAACATGGTCGTCTGTCGCAGAAAAACAGCTACATTTATGGAGGGTTAGAAATACCCTTACTTTCTTTCCCAAAGGGTTAGCCCATCAAACATTGAAGTCCATCATTAAAGAGCTCACCAACCTCAAGAGATTTCCCAATCCCTCCACCCAAAGTTGTTGATCTTTGGAGGATTGAAGGAGAAGACCCTGATCTACATCTTCAACAAGCCGTTGTTCATTTCCCTCTTATTCACTTGGGGGATTTGTGTCTAGGGTTTCCTTGTGGAGAACCTAGACCTCTTATTCCTCACTTGTGTTTCTTATAGCAGATGCGTGGTGATTTTGGGATCCCCCAATTTAGTTGTGGGTGTCTGCCCCAAGCTCATTGTAAAGACACAGGATTACCCCTTGGAGGATTCCAATAGTGGAAGGTGAACTAGACCTCTCTGGCGAGGTTCATCGGAGAATAGGGTGAGAATTTTGTGGAGTTGAGTAGGCCTTCGTGGCGAAACTCACACCCCTGCAACGATACGTCCTCCCCTAACAAGGAGGAACTCGGGGATACATCCTTGTCTCCATGTGTTTCCACTTTGATTCCTTCTATCCTTTATCTTTACTTTGTGTTTGTATCTTGCTTAGTGCATCGCTTGTCATATAGGTAAATTCACTATAGTTGAATATCTACAGAATTTAACTTTGTGTCAAGTCTAAATCGAAAAAGTATTAAATTTGGAGGTAGCACCTATTCACCAAGGAACGCACAACAAGGTATAGAACCTCCCCCAGAACCTTCCTTATTTATGTTTTTTTAATTGGTAATAGAAGGATTTTCCAAAATAGACAAAAAGGAGAAGGAAATGATTTTGTGAAAAGGGAAAGGACTCTCCAATTAAGGAGTCCAATCCGAATTGGAGAGGCGATGATGGTGAGTCCAGGTTTGGGCCTCCCCAAACCAACCTACCCCTATGGAAGGTTCCCCCCTCTCCCCACTATATATACCCACCCCTCCCTCAAGGGAAATAATACAATTGAGAAACATATCTTTCTACGAGGTTTTTGAGGTGTCCTCTCCCTGTAGATTAGATCCAATATCTAAATCTCTCTCTCCCATGTGTTGGGGATCTCTCCACCTTATTGTGCACCTATGGTTCCTAGTTCTAAACGGCGAAGCACTGTAGGTATTTGACGGGGCTATGCGTGTGAGCTCTCAGAGGCGTAACACATGAGACCCTCATTCTGCTGGATCTAGGAGGCTAGATACGCAGAGACGACAACAGTCCCACCGCTAGGCTTAGTCATGAGACTCTTCATCGGGCTTCATCGACACCATCATCAACACACGTTCTACATCTCCATGTTGGTAACAATAAAATCTATCTTCGCCCGTACCTTCATAGTAGATCTTGTATGTTGTGTAAGACGGAAATTTTTAAAATCCTGCATGTAACCTAATAGTAGTATCATAGTAGATCTTGTATGTTGTGTAAGACGGGAATTTTTAAAATCATGCATGTAACCTAATAGTAGTATCATATCGGTCTATGCGTAGGTACAAGTACGATCTAGATCACTAGTATGCGCGGTCATTGCATAAGTTTGTGAAAGTATATTAGAAATCTTTGCAATATTCAGATTGTTTATGATTACTTCCAAATAAGTTATGTCGTTTTGTTTTCAACGATATAGTAAGATTTTGTATAAACTTCTGGCAATCCTAGAACGTTCGAGTTGCCCTGGGCATATCTCGTATATCCGAAGAAGTGTTTCAATAGCTTTGGGTCTTCCTATAGTTGGACTCGTTAACAACATAATGGACATGGCATGTGGATTGGATCCACATGGGATCATGGTTATAAATAAGTTTAGATTGAGCCTCTAGACTTTTTCGTAAAATCTATGTTTCAATCACCCCACAAATTTAATATAGTGACATGAACAATCATGTTTGATGTTGTTCGTAGGTAATGATAGTTTGCTCCATGGAACCTACAACCACGTAAAATTTTGCAAACTCAAGCGTTAGAAAACTTATTTTTCAGAGCATGAGAGATGTGATGTGGTATAGTCCATTCTCATTCAAGTGTTGTATGAAATGCTATCCACTGTATTTATTTTGACATTCGAGTCAATATAGTGCGTGTTTATTTGCCTGCAGAGCCTCGTATGCCCCTGGCCAAACCCATTTTTGGCCAATTTGCTTCTTTGGATGGCTCCCGTTGTTGCAGCGCACAAATCATAAAGCAGTGTCGGGCCAGGCCCGATAGGAACACGTAGGAAAAAAGTCTCACGCTCGCATACGCGTGGGGAAGGGGTGGGAGATTCCGCGTCCCTTCGGGAACACGCGTCATAAATCCCCTCACCGTCCACTCTCCCCACTCCACTCGCTACTCTCTCTCCTCTCTCCGTCGGAGGTTCCCCTGCCATCGGCACGTCCGCACCTCGTCTATAGCTGCCTCGGTGGGAGAAGAAGGCGGACCATCATCGTCTATGTACCCTCGTCGCCCGTCAGATATTCACTGGCAGCAACGCCACTGCATCTCCTCGTTCTCGACGTCTTCGGCAATGGGGGTAAGGCCATCTCCAACCTCTAATGCGGTGTTATGTATTGTAGATCCGTAGATCATACTAGATGTATGGCCGTATGTACACATGCACGGTAGATATGTATGTTTTTAGGATTCTATCTGCGATTAAGTTTAGATATTTCTTGAATGTTCGTCAATTTGTTTAGTATTTTCTTCCATGTTCCTATTTTTTTTGTAGCTTTGGGGTATGTTTGGTCTATGATCTAGTGAGATATGCAGTGCATGTTTGTCGATCTCGATTTGGGTGTTGTACTGCTATTGGTCTTAAATTTGGGGTTTTTTCTAAGGCCACTGATGAACCCAATTCCATCTACGTGGCAGGGTTGTGGCTGCCACACCCAAGTTGGATGCACAATGTTTATGTGATTTTTTGTTTGTCCCTTGGCCCCAGCTCTTCTTACTTGTTGTATTGCGAATATCCGAGGCCTGATTTAATATTTAATATGTTTGCGTTGTTTATTTATATTCCTACTAAATCTATGTCATGGTAGAGGCAAGGGGAGTGCCTACATTACCTTGTAGTGTATACACGGAGATTGTTAGTAATACTACATGGCCTTGTAGGCACTCTTTTTTCCTAGTTTATCCATTGTCTATGTAGTGAGGCTACAATAACACTGAATTGTTTTCTATGTATGCGACTTTTGAGTGTGTTGTGACTTCTGCTTCCATGTAATTTGAGGATTATAATGGCTCGACTCATGTAGGTGCAAGATCTGACTCCATTGTACCTTGGGCAGTGTACAAATCAATATCATGTGCATTGCTCTTGGTATCGTGGAGTCATTTCTTAGCAACCATTTTTGTGTACTTGTTTATGAGATTGTGCTTACTTGTTATGTTTTTTTTTTGCATTCGAGAGGTGTCTTGTAGTATCCGGTGCTATGGACACATGGTTTTTCTATGCATTGCTCATGGTACTAAGATATCACATTTTGAGTGTGTTGTGACTATATGAGTTTAGGAGGCTAGGGCTTGTTCCTGTATGAATTTATTATTTTCAACAAGCCAATTATTCAAAGGTGGGACTGTAAGGGGATGAATTTTATAGTACCTAGTGCAATGTACAAACACATATATTGTGCATATCTCTTGATCATGTAAGAGTCATCTCCCTGGAATCTTTGTGTTGTTTACTACGAGGCAATATTTTTATCTCATTTGGTGTGTGATGACGTGTTTCACACCAATGTCTCCATTAGACAATCATCAAAAGTTTGAACCAGTCACAAATTGTGTTGGCTTGTACTAGCTTTTGTTGGCTTGTCTGGTGGCACATTGTTTGATGTAGAGCATGTTAACTGAGGCCATTTATATGTGTATTTTTGTTTTATTTTCTATGTTTGATCTTGGTGTTTTTGGTTTTGCAGTGTGACAAGGGCAAGGAGACCACCAAGAGGTATGCTTAAGAGAGTTCCACAAAGAGGAGGAAGTCCATTGTCGGACACTTCCATGAAGAGGTGTCTCCAACCCATTTGAGCAAGGTGACCCTTGCACCTGGGTTGGATATTCTTCCCATCCCTCCCGCCTTCCGCCAGTATTTAGACGTCATCCCCAAAGAGATCATGCTGAAGAAAAAAAACTGGCTGCTAGTGGAGGGTGACCATCCTTGATCACAATGGGAATGCCGCCATTGAAAACAGTTGGGCTCCAATTAGGCCACTTTTTAATTTTCAAGGTTTTTAAGGATGGTGTCTTGAGGGTCACCATCTTTGACCATGATGGTTCTGAGGTGATGAATAAGTGTGAGCAACATCAGAGTAATCTGATGATAGTCCGTGAAGAGTAGTGTTTGTCTTTGATCAATGAACTCTATTACTATCGTGCGTGTCTCCGTTTGTGTATTCGATTGTACTGTTTAAACCTACTATGTTGATGTGTCTAAGATTCTTATGTGTGCTATATTTATTTGATTTTGGTTGTTCTGTGTGTTTGAAGTGCTATGATATGGTGGTAATCTCACCACTCTTTAAAGTGGTGACATCAGCTAGCTATCAGCACTTACCAAACAACCAGTATTTGCACCCCAGTGTCATATACAGACGACCAATCACTGGGCCATTTGTTTTTTGCTCCCAGGCAAACGGGCCTAGCTGGCACTTTTTTTGAACCAAATGGTCGGCACAATGTGGCCCATGCCTTGCTTTTGCTTAGCAAGGCCCTGCCGGGACACAAATGCAAAGGGTCGAAAATTATTGCATGTAATCAAACATGCCCATAAGGCATGATGGTTGGAAACCATTTGATTCCTATCTTTGGCCTGCATGACCCATGTTTTCATGAAATATCTTAGAGATAGTAGCAGGACATGGAGATGGTATCAGATGTCGTATATCTCAACGACGATCAATGGAGAAAAGAAGGAGTTCTCGGCCCAGAAGACAAAGAGAACTATACTACATCACTATTTTTCTGTGATGGTTAATCCTTTTATGCACTCCTTTTGTTGCGCAATAGTCGTGATTATTAGGGTGTTTCCTTGCGTTAAATAAAAAGGTGATCGTGCTCTTCCAAACTATGCACCGTCAGACTGGTTTGGGTTTGGGTTCACGTTGATCACTTGTATCCAAGGGTCTTCTTACTATCGTCATACAGGTATGGATTGATCACTTGTATAGAAGGTGTAGCGTTCCCACATTTAAATAATGTAAGGACACCTGTGTTAGTGTGCTAGTCCCTGGATCATTTGCTAGCACCACAGTACAAAATGAAATATCATGCAAATGCATCAAATTCTATTACATCGCGTGATCCGGTCTTTACAAAATAGTATTACAACTTGCATAGTCTTAGAAGACTAGCAGAAAACAAAGTATTACAGCGGAAAACATAGAACAACATTGAGCCCATCTTCTTCATGTGCCACAGGCAAAACATGTTGGCGATAGTCTCGAGATCCTAAACGAAATCCTCACTCGTCTTCAGAGATATCTACAATATGGAATATGCAGCCACAAGGGAGTCAATACAATTTAATGTATTGGCAAGTAACACTATGGTGGATATAAATGGCAAGACTAATACTACATGCTCATTTGGCTAAGTGGAGTTTTGGCTAAGTTTGCATAAAGCCAGTTTTCCCCTATCACTTTTGTAAAACAAACTTTTCTTTTCAAAGGGTGGAAACATTGGATTAAGATCCAAGCACCACAACTACTGTTCACTTGGTCAAAATTTTACTTATTGAAAATGGTGATGTGATTCTTCCGTCCATCCTTGTCCGGCTGCTCATAGTTGTCCATAATCGGGGACACGGCTAAGATCTTAGTTTGTTGACTCTGCAGAGCTTGTGCACTTTCACCTTCAGACTCAACTCAACCCAAACATCCTATACACCCTGAGTGCATTAAGGAAAGCAGAAGAATCAAGACGAGATCTTTCAGAAGCAAGAATCCAACCCAATGGCAAGACCCGTTCCACCTATAATTATGCTACATCTGCTTGTCAAGCCCGGGCTGAACCCTCACAACTTAGTTGATCAAGACAGAGCCCATATGACCAAAGGCTGCACTGGAAGCAATCTAAACTTGGGGAACATCATAATCACTTTGTTCCTGGGTGGCATTCCTCAAGTGAACAACCCCTCGGGGAGACACTCAACTCTCATCAGCCAAACAACCAAATCCACCCAGGTGGTTCATTGAAGTTGTTACTTAGAATTTTTCCGCAACATCAAGTAAAAATCATTTGCATAGCATCTATCAAATTCTAAGGCTATAAATAACAAGGATAAAAGAGATGGCTACACACTACTAGGATAATAGCATAGCATAATATAACTTAGTAAAATTTCCTATCAATGCATACCACTCAAAAATCAACTAATGCATATAGAAAATAATGGGTAGTTGATGATGTGTTACTTGCCTTGTTGAAGTTGGTGAAGCTATCACACTCTCTTCACAAAGGATCTTTGCTCTCCGTACAATCTACTCATTGAAAACACAATAACAAAATAAACAAACATGATATCAAGCAAACATACAAGTGAAGAGATCATACAAAGCAATAACATAGCCAAAGGAGTTTAACCTAGTTGGTTAGGACAAGCTCTAGGTTTGAGTTGAAAGATTCATTCTCTAATGGTCTCATACTTGTTAAGGAAATTCCAAGAGTTCACTAAGAATTAAACATATTACTTCTTCAACTAAAGTAATACATGCAAACACTTGGTCATATTCACCTTCAAAAATATTTGAGTGACTATGTTAGTATTTTCCATTGTGGTTAGGGTAGGTCTACTAACTTCATCATCAAAGGGAAAATATTACTAAGTCTTGGGTTTTCCATTTGGGTCAATGGTTGGACAAAAATAACTTGTTATTCTTCAACTTGTATGGATTGCTTCTAGTCCTCATGTGATTGCCTTCTTGAAGATCATCATCATGCCATCTAAGTTGTTTCCTTCCTTGGTGTGGTGCTTCTCTTGGTCTTGATAGTCTTCATGGTTTTCTCACTAGTTGTTTCCCAAGTGGTGTGGTCACAACTAAGTGTTTTATTTAACAAATGTGAAAATATCACTAAGTCAAAATAGAGGATAAATGAGACAAGAGGATAGAAATGGAGAGGTGGGTCTTCTTCTTCATTTCTTCATGTACTTGGACTTGATGGAGTATGCTTCAGATTGTTGTGGATCCTAAGTCATTTCTTCAATGATCTTCCTTGTTTCTCTTCATTTTGCCATCAAGTTGAAAGGAGAAGAATAGAAAAGGGAAGGAAAAAGACTTAGAGAGAAAGGGGTTTAGTCTTCTAAGTGCTTCCACTTCTTGGAGATGCTTCTGAAGTTTGTTTTATTTGCTAAGTCCTTCATTGGTCTTCTATCTTCATGTTGAAAAATCTCTAGATCGTTAAGTTCTCCATTGCACTTCATGGTTCTCACAAATCCCAACTTGGTGAATTCTTGAAGCAAGTATGGGGAGACAAAAGATGATGGAAACATTTGTACTAGTGTTTTAAGGTTCATTTGTTGGCTAAGTATAAGTTCAAACTTCACTAAGGACTTAGCCTTGGTTTCATATAGCCATACACACATAGAACCACTTAAGCAAAATATTTCCTAAGTCATTTTTAATATGGTGTGAAACATGTGTGTGATAACTTGGCCTAAAATACATGGGTATGGCTCATATGTGTCCAAAGTTCTATGTCACTGGTTTCTATGGATTAAGGTTGCCATATGGAGCAACATTGTTTAAGAAAACATATTAAAATTATTTATAGAATTTAAACTAACTAAAATTTGCTCAAATGGCCATATAATTCTAAATCCATTCTAAACTTGTTCAAATAATATTTTGGGCTTATATATCTGTTAGTACACATTCTAAGGAACCCAAAAAAATTTAGTTTGCAAAACTTTGATTTACAAAATTTAAATTATGTCAAATTTCATCAAACAAGAATATTTGAATTTGAACAAATTTAAGTTTGTCAAATTTGAATTTGGACAGTGCCAAAAGTTTCTAAATGTCAAGGGATTTTCAAAAAGTCCAAGATTGCTAAATTTGGCCTTATGGATCAAAAGTTATGTTAGATCTAAGACTTAGGGACTTTTCTGCAAAATAGACATTCTAATTTTAATTGGAAATAAATCCAGAGACGGGCTGGGTTCGGATCTGCTATTTTCCGTGCAGGGCGATGGATAATAGGTGGGCATGGGCCGATTATGAGTTGCGCCGAGCGATGGATACAAATTTAACGCGCGGCTGACTTGGCGCGTTGTGATTGGCCGGTACCTGTTGGATAAGTGGATCTAACTACGACCGTTGGATTTAGATCTAAGGGACAAAAATAAAAAGGGGAGAGAGAGAGGGAGCTCACCGCCGGATTCTTGCCGGAAAATGGCGCGGACGGCGGCCGGCGCTCGGGTTGTCGTCGGAGATGGCGCTGGAGAGGGTCCTAGGGCCCGGGGAGGTGACGCAGGGGTGCGGCGCGACGCGGGGAACTCGATGGCGTCCTTGGCGTTTCCAGTGGGGCTCTCTATTGGCGGCGTGGTGCAAACGGAGGAGCTCGGGCGCCGGCGAGCTTCGGAATTGGATGGCGCGGCTCTTCTGCTGCAACAAAAATTCGAAGATCCCGTGAGAGGGGTGCGCGCGGCCACAGGGAGTCGAACATAGGGGGTATGGGGACCAGGAGCTCGCTCACCTTGCCAGAATCGAGCGGGGACGGCGGCGGTGGATGATAACTCCGGCGAGCAAATCCTCTGTGCACGGGGCACGATTGAGGGAGGCACTAGAGGGGAAAGGGAGAGGGTATCCGGGGCTATAAGGAGAGGGTCAGGGGCAATCAATGACGCCCTTAATCGCTCGAATTTACTCGGCAAAAATCATGGCCGAAACGGCCGGGTTTACTCTGTGGCTTGAAGACGGCTGACGTCAGCAGTGATGTCATCAATTCTTTTCTTTTTCTTTTTAATTTCTGTTTAATCATTTCTTTAATAACTTCTGTATAAAAAATCCAATTGGCACGAAACCAATTTCTAAATTCTTAAAATTTAATTGCCTTTCCATAAAAGCCATTTTCACAAACTTTTGAACATATTATATTTTTGGAATTATGAAATTTGAATAATTCATTAAAAGTGACTTAATAGCATTTTTAATACTAAATCAAATTTAATTTTTAGAAATGGTTTTATAAAAATACAGAGACATTATATAAGTCAAATATCATTTTTGAAAATCATTTACACTTGTATTGCTATTTTATATTTTGAAATAGAAATGATTTCACTAATAGCATATTAATGCCATAAAAAATATCAATTATATAAATGAAAAATATTGGTTAAAAAAAATATCAGAGACATCAATGTGATCAAATAACATTTTCCAAAAATCATATTTAATGGTTTCTAAATAATTTTTATATGATTAAAAAAAAATTTAGAAATATTTTATATGGTTCAACTATTGTTTTCTAATACCCTTTTAGGAACTTTCATATTGTATATTTTCAACATATTAGTGAAACCACAATTAGTATCCTTTTGTTATATTTCAAACATAGAGAATTATTTAATAAATTTGGAAATGGGGTTTAGTAAAAGCAGAAAGGTTTCCCCAAATGAATATGTTGTTTTCCCAAATGAAAACATTGTTTTCTCAAAGTATCTTACTTGTTTTAATAAACAATTTATTTCCATAGCACTATATTATTTTGTTGATTGAAATAACACTTGGAAAACAAGGATCCAACTTATATCTATTTGGGGGTTATCAATAATAGTGAAACCCTTTTTGGAGACAAGAAAATATTAGAGATAGCAACTCTCTGGTTTTTATATATCAAAAATATTTTTAAGATGATAATTGGGTTGAAAACATGTTTGGAGTAAGGGTTTTCTTAAGAAGAAATATTTTCTTTATGTAGAAATATTTATTTTGAAATGACTTTAGGGTTTATGGAATAGAGGTATATTGGATTTTTTTTCCAAAACATTGGAACATGTATTGTTTTCTTTTGTTTCTTGCATCTCATTGGTTTTTGGTGACTTGCATAACATGAAAACAAAAAGTTTCAAATTTTTGTGATTTTTGAGTTTTCCAAAAATCAGGGATGTTACAGACTACCACCCTTAAAAGAAATCTCGTCCCGAGATTTGGGAAGGCTAGAAAGAAAGATTAGGTTTTGGGTAACTGGGCTCCAAAACAACTGGGTGGGCTACCACCCTTAAAAGATGCTTTGGTGGGTAGTCTATTTTCATTAGTTTGGAGTGTAGATTGACTTGAGATTGGCTTGAGTAGAACTTTCCTTCGCGGTAGAGCTATAGACCAACATAGGTATATTGGACTACCTTTGACACTGAGGGGTCACTCTTTGGGTCAAACAAAAGTCCTTGGTTCACTCTCAACTTGGTCTTTTGATGTCCTTGGAAATCTTCCATTTTGTTGTTGTCTTCCTTGAATGCAAACACCATGCTATTTCTAACGAAACTCTCATGGTAGGCAGAATCTTCTATTTGCTTGATACCTGCAAGGTTGGCTTGATCCTCACCGAAAATAGTACGTTTTCAGCAACACTAACATAGGGTCATTATTGTATTCTACCATTCTATGGTTTTTGTTTAACATTGTCGTCTCTCTAATAGGTATGTCACTCAGATTTAACATTCCTCATAGCAAAAGTAAATAATGTGAGTAGTCACCATGGGGGCCAATCCATGTTGCACTCAATCATTACCTTGTACTTGGATTGATGAATCTTGTTTAATAACACTAGGTCACCTCACTTGTCTAACAGAAAGTTTCCAATCTGTAAGACAAACTTGAGCTAAACTATCATTTCTCAACTAGTGGGTTGCGTAAAACTCTTATGTAACGCAAACTGGATAGTTGTGTTTCTTCACTATTTCTTCTCTTGGTGTAGTTGGCTCTGAAATCTTCATAGCTCATGCAACTTGGGGTTCACTTGTCTTTCTTCAGTTGTTGATTGGCTTTGCTGCTCCTTATGATGTAGTTGGCATTGATCATGGATGTGATTGTTCCTTCACACAAAAGTATCTTTGAAAACAGTGACATTCTTGGGTGAAGTTTTGTTGTTGCACTTCATATGGTAGATCCCTATGGTTGGTAAATGGGTATAGGGTTGGGTTTGGTTCATCCTAGATTAATAGAGATTAGAAAGAGACTAAAGAAATTCCTACCCCAACACAGCAGATCAAGGAAACTCATCTTGCAAACAACATCTAACAAACAATATTCACACCAAACAACAAGGTTTTTGAAAACAAACTAATATTGTCATACCACACTCATTGGTATGATCAATACTCTAACACGTTAACGTTGTTCTAACAAAGTAACTAGATTGGTGGTCTCATCTCTTCTTGAGCTTTCTTCAAATTCTTCTCTCCATGTCTTGAGGTGTTCTTGATTTTTGTGAAGTCTATGTTTTCTTCAAGTTCTTCAGTAATCTTGAGTGTAAGTCTTCATGTGGTGAAAATAATTCTTGCACTTCTTGGTATGATCATCAACATTCCTATCTTGATGGTATTGAAGAGGTAGGTCATCTAGAAATTTTTGAAGGTGAATAATAGGTGAGAGGATATGAGAAAGATTAAGATGATTGTTTTTTTTTGAAAGTTTGACCATAGAAAGTTTTCAATCCTAGGGTGATCAATGGGTTATTAAAAACTTGTAGTAAATTGGATATTCACTATAGTGAGAGATACTGGCACCCGCTAGCCAATCAGGGAACGGTCTCATGTCCGTGGACACGTAGAGTTGTCCGGGCCGCTTCATCTCACTATGCCGCTAGGATCCAAAATACTCTAAGGAGATAATAACATGATCAAAAATGGCTTCCAAACCTAAGGGTCTCAAATCCTACAGGCAACACAATGCTCTGATACCATTTTGTAGCGTTCCCACATTTAAATAATGTAAGGACACCTGTGTTAGTGTGCTAGTCCCTGGATCATTTGCTAGCACCACAGTACAAAATGAAATATCATGCAAATGCATCAAATTCTATTACATCGCATGATCCGGTCTTTACAAAATAGTATTACAACTTGCATAGTCTTAGAAGACTAGCAGAAAACAAAGTATTACAGCGGAAAACATAGAACAACATTGAGTCCATCTTCTTCATGTGCCACAGGCAAAACATGTTGGCGATAGTCTCGAGATCCTAAACGAAATCCTCACTCGTCTTCAGAGATATCTGCAATATGGAATATGCAGCCACAAGGGAGTCAATACAATTTAATGTATTGGCAAGTAACACTATGGTGGATATAAATGGCAAGACTAATACTACATGCTCATTTGGCTGAGTGGAGTTTTGGCTAAGTTTGCATAAAGCCAGTTTTCCCCTATCACTTTTGTAAAACAAACTTTTCTTTTCAAAGGGTGGAAACATTGGATTAAGATCCAAGCACCACAACTACTGTTCACTTGGTCAAAATTTTACTTATTGAAAATGGTGATGTGATTCTTCCGTCCATCCTTGTCCAGCTGCTCATAGTTGTCCATAACCGGGGACACGGCTAAGATCTTAGTTTGTTGACTCTGCAGAGCTTGTGCACTTTCACCTTCAGACTCAACTCAACCCAAACATCCTATACACCCTGAGTGCATTAAGGAAAGGAGAAGAATCAAGACGAGATCTTTCATAAGCAAGAATCCAACCCAATGGCAAGACCCGTTCCACCTATAATTATGCTACATCTGCTTGTCAAGCCCGGGCTGAACCCTCACAACTTAGTTGATCAAGACGGAGCCCATATGACCAAAGGCTGCACTGGAAGCAATCTAAACTTGGGGAACATCATAATCACTTTGTTCCTGGGTGGTATTCCTCAAGTGAACAACCCCTCGGGGAGACACTCAACTCTCATCAGCCAAACAACCAAATCCACCCAGGTGGTTCATTGAAGTTGTTACTTAGAATTTTTCCACAACATCAAGTAAAAATCATTTGCATAGCATCTATCAAGTTCTAAGGCTATAAATAACAAGGATAAAAGAGATGGCTACACACTACTAGGATAATAGCATAGCATAATATAACTTAGTAAAATTTCCTATCAATGCATACTACTCAAAAATCAACTAATGCATATAGAAAATAATGGGTAGTTGATGATGTGTTACTTGCCTTGTTGAAGTTGGTGAAGCTATCACACTCTCTTCACAAAGGATCGTTGCTCTCCGTACAATCTACTCATTGAAAACACAATAACAAAATAAACAAACATGATATCAAGCAAACATACAAGTGAAGAGATCATACAAAGCAATAACATAGCCAAAGGAGTTTAACCTAGTTGGTTAGCACAAGCTCTAGGTTTGAGTTGAAAGATTTATTCTCTAATGGTCTCATACTTGTTAAGGAAATTCCAAGAGTTCACTAAGAATTAAACATATTACTTCTTCAACTAAATTAATACATGCAAACACTTGGTCATATTCACCTTCAAAAATATTTGAGTGACTATGTTAGTATTTTCCATTGTGGTTAGGGTAGGTCTACTAACTTCATCATCAAAGGGAAAATATTACTAAGTCTTGGGTTTTCCATTTGGGTCAATGGTTGGACAAAAATAACTTGTTATTCTTCAACTTGTATGGATTGCTTCTAGTCCTCATGTGATTGCCTTCTTGAAGATCATCATCATGCCATCTAAGTTGTTTCCTTCCTTGGTGTGGTGCTTCTCTTGGTCTTGATAGTCTTCATGGTTTTCTCACTAGTTGTTTCCCAAGTGGTGTGGTCACAACTAAGTGTTTTATTTAACAAATGTGAAAATATCACTAAGTCAAAATAGAGGATAAATGAGACAAGAGGATAGAAATGGAGAGGTGGGTCTTCTTCTTCATTTCTTCATGTACTTGGACTTGATGGAGTATGCTTCAGATTGTTGTGGATCCTAAGTCATTTCTTCAATGATCTTCCTTGTTTCTCTTCATTTTGCCATCAAGTTGAAAGGAGAAGAATAGAAAAGGGAAGGAAAAATACTTAGAGAGAAAGGGGTTTAGTCTTCTAAGTGCTTCCACTTCTTGGAGATGCTTCTGAAGTTTGTTTTATTTGCTAAGTCCTTCATTGGTCTTCTATCTTCATGTTGAAAAATCTCTAGATGGTTAAGTTCTCCATTGCACTTCATGGTTCTCACAAATCCCAACTTGGTGAATTCTTGAAGCAAGCATGGGGAGACAAAAGTTGATGGAAACATTTGTACTAGTGTTTTTAGGTTCATTTGTTGGCTAAGTATAAGTTGAAACTTCACTAAGTACTTAGCCTTGGTTTCATATAGCCATACACACATAGAACCACTTAAGCAAAATATTTCCTAAGTCATTTTTAATATGGTGTGAAACATGTGTGTGATAACTTGGCCTAAAATACATGGGTATGGCTCATATGTGTCCAAAATTCTATGGCACTGGTTTCTATGGATTAAGGTTGCCATATGGAGCAACATTGTTTAAGAAAACATATTAAAATTATTTATAGAATTTAAACTAAGTCAAATTTGCTCAAATGGCCATATAATTCTAAATCCATTCTAAACTTGTTCAAATAATATTTTGGGCTTATGTATCTATTAGTACACATTCTAAGGAACCCAAAAAAAATTAGTTTGCAAAAATTTGATTTACAAAATTTGAATTATGTCAAATTTCATCAAACAAGCATATTTGAATTTGAACAAATTTGAATTTGGACAGTGCCAAAAATTTCTAAATGTCAAGGGATTTTCAAAAAGTCCAAGATTGCTAAATTTGGCCTTATGGATCAAAAGTTATGTTAGATCTAAGACTTAGGGACTTTTCTGCAAAATAGACATTCTAATTTTAATTGGAAATAAATCCAGAGACGGGCTGGGTTCGGATCTGCTATTTGCCGCGCAGGGCGATGGATAATATGTGGGCCTGGGCCGGTTATGAGCTGCGCCGAGCGACGGATACAAATTTAACGCGCGGCTGACTTGACGCGTTGTGATTGGTCGGTACCTGTTGGATAAGTGGATCTAACTACGACCGTTGGATCTAGATCTAAGGGACAAAAATAAAAAGGGGAGAGAGAGAGGGAGCTCACCGTCGGATTCTTGCCGGAAAATGGCGGGGACGGCGGCCGGCGCTCGGGTTGTCGTCGGAGATGGCGCTGGAGAGGGTCCTAGGGCCCGGGGAGGTGACGCAGGGGTGCGGCGCGACGCGGGGAACTCGATGGCGTCCTTGGCGTTTCCAGTGGGGCTCTCTATTGGCGGCGTGGTGCAAACGGAGGAGCTCGGTCGCCGGCGAGCTTCGGAATTGGATGGCGCGGCTCTTCTGCTGCAACAAAAATTCGAAGATCCCGTGAGGGGGGGTGCGTGCGGCCACAGGGAGTCGAACATAGGGGGTATGGGGACCAGGAGCTCGCTCACCTTGCCAGAATCGAGCGGGGACGGCGGCGGTGGATGATAACTCCGGCGAGCAAATCCTCTGTGCACGGGGCACGATTGAGGGAGGCACCAGAGTGGAAAGGGAGAGGGTATCGGGGGCTATAAGGAGAGGGTCAGGGGCAATCAATCACGCCCTTAATCGCTCTAATTTACTCGGCATAAATCATGGCCGAAACGGTCGGGGTTTCCTCTGTGGCTTGAAGACGGCTGACGTCAGCAGTGATGTCATCAATTCTTTTCTTTTTCTTTTTAATTTCTGTTTAATCATTTCTTTAATAACTTCTGTATAAAAACTCCAATTGGCACGAAACAATTGCCTTTCCATAAAAGCCATTTTCACAAACTTTTGAACATATTATATTTTTGGAATTATGAAATTTGAATAATTCATTAAAAGTGACTCAATAGCATTTTTAATACTAAATCAAATTTAATTTTGAGAAATGGTTTTATAAAAATACAGAGACATTATATAAGTCAAATATCATTTTTGAAAATCATTTACACTTGTATTGCTATTTTATATTTTGAAATAGAAATGATTTCACTAATAGCATATTAATGCCATAAAAAAATTTCAATTATATAAATGATAAATATTGGTTAAAAAAAATATCGGAGACATCAATGTGATCAAATAACATTTTCCAAAAATCATATTTAATGGTTTTCATATTTCATGATTTTAAAATATGAAGAAACAATGATAGTCACTTAATAGAAAACATTAATTTTTATATGATTAAAACAATTTTTAGAAATATTTTCTATGGTTCAACTATTGTTTTCTAATACCCTTTTAGGAACTTTCATATTGTATATTTTCAACATATTAGTGAAACCACAATTAGTATCCTTTTGTTATATTTCAAACATAGAGAATTATTTAATAAATTTGGAAATGGGGTTTAGTAAAAGCAGAAAGGTTTCCCCAAATGAATATGTTGTTTTCCCAAATGAAAACATTGTTTTCTCAAAGTATCTTACTTGTTTTAATAAACAATTTATTTCCATAGCACTATATTATTTTGTTGATTGAAATAACACTTGGAAAACAAGGATCCAACTTATATCTATTTGGGGGTTATCAATAATAGTGAAACCCTTTTTGGAGACAAGAAAATATTAGAGATAGCAACTCTCTGGTTTTTATATATCAAAAATATTTTCAAGATGATAATTGGATTGAAAACATGTTTGGAGTAAGGGTTTTCTTAAGAATAAATATTTTCTTTATGTAGAAATATTTATTTTGAAATGACTTTAGGGTTTATGGAATAGAGGTATATTGGATTTTTATTTCCAAAACATTGGAACATGTATTGTTTTCTTTTGTTTCTTGCATCTCATTGGTTTTTGGTGACTTGCATAACATGAAAACAAAAGGTTTCAAATTTTTGTGATTTTTGAGTTTTCCAAAAATCAGGGATGTTACAGAAGGGTTAATTCCATATAGGTAGGATCATTAGTAGGTTGTCTTGATATTCTGGCATGATAGTAATGAGCTCAGAGCACATACATGAAAGATAAACGAGGGTCACATGAGATGTGATTGGCTAGTTGACCTACCCTTGGAATTATGATTAGTCGCACGAGATGTATTCATCCTTATAATCATAGTTATGATGTGGATCTCGAGTAACTTAATATTGATTATGAGGAATATAAATTTGAGTGGAAGCACACTTTCAGTTAAATATTTGGTTTTAACTAAGTGCAACTAATCATGAACATAACTAGTGTATTTTGCTTAGATTTTTATATAATTGGCATCTATTTCCCACCTGCATATTTAGTTTATTGATTGAGTTAAATAGATATCTGGTTAAGAAAGTTTTACAAACTTGTTTCGTAGTTTGAGGATGGCCCTCAAGATGTCAAGGAAAAGTCGCATTGCAAAATTTCGGTAGACTTGCTCAATGTATGTCAATGGATGAGATTCATGACATGCATGGATGTAAAGAGTATTGATTCCAATTAAGCTTTTCTCTATAAGAATATCCCAACTGAAGCATCATAAAGATGTCAATGTTTCAAAGTGCGACACGCGCTTATTGAAATATGACGAGTGCGTATCATATTATACACACATGCGTGAAATTGGCAGATATATGTCTATCGTATAGATAAGGACCTGAAAAGGTTATTTCGGATGCAAACACAATATGAGATATCTTGAAAACTTGTTTGTATGCAAGAAAAACAAAGATAAATTTTGGTGAAGTTAGAGTATGTGTACTAAGCTTGGTACATACGAGAATTGGAGACATTGGACGTCCCAGTCTCCCAAGAAATTGGGCACCAATCTTAATCTTGTTTCCTTTTTCCGGTAAAGGCTCTAGGAGATTTTTCATTATTAATGACTAAGGTAGAAGAAGGATTGTGAGTGAATTTATTCACTGCACTTTAAAATGGAATCTGGAAGTAAACTTATCATAAGTTAATGGTGTGTAAAGGGTTTGGTTTAAGAAGGAAAGGGTGTCATGATTGACACAATGCTAAAGTATCCTAGTACAACTGGTGTCATTCTTGATATTAAATATTTCTTTTGTATGAGAAGAAATACCGAAATAGGGACTATTGAAAGTTTATGGCGTAAAAGTAGAGTCTGATAAATCCAAATCGGGTATAAGTGTTATACAAAGTATTGATGTTCAAATTTCTAGTCAAGGTAATTGTCGGAGAGTGGTCTGTCAAAGACAGTGACTCTCAAGAGGTTCGAGCACTGGGGGCTAACCGCACTTCCTATACCTCTCGTGAGGAAAGCTTGGAGCAAGCAACAATGGCGACACGGGGAGTTTACCTAGGTTCAGGCCACCTTGCGGTGTAAAACACTACTCCTGCTTGTCTGATGGATTGCACCGCGGTAGATGCAGTACAAGGTTTGAGCTCGTGCTCGGTTCATACTAGGGAGGCTCTAGGTGAATTGAGCCCTCCCTGCTACGGGAGCCAAGGGGCTCCTTTTATACAGTTATTTGGGCCTCTTTCCCACTCATACTTGGCGTGAAAGGGCTACCACAAGGTTCCAAGAAGGGGACAGGCGGAGCTCTGCGACTCCTGCCGGTCTTGGTCGTCGAGGTCAGCGCCATCGTCCATGGCAGAGCAATAGGGGATCCCGGTGACATTTCCTCCGTATTGTAGCACATTCTTGGTCTTCTTGCACCAAAGAGGAAGTCCTAGGGCAGCCCTTTGGCGTGGTCACCTGTCGCCCACGCTTTATACACGAGAACGGCAACTGCAACCAAAGGGGTAATGCAGCTATGTCGCACCTACGTCAGCATGCAGAGGAGCGAACGTCAGCTGCACATGGCTTTTTTCCTCCAAAGAGGAATGTCCTATGGAGAGGAGCGGAGGTCTCAGGGTAGAGATCCTCTCCAAAGGCAGGCGATGAAGCTCCTCTAGAGGGGCCAGCCTCCTACTGGCCGTACCTTGAGGGCAGCAAGGGCTCGCGGAGGAGCTTCTCCTCAAAAGACCTCCTTGATGAGGCCTAGGATTCCCACTGGGATGGGCCGCAGCAGACGGGTCAGGATACCCTTGTATCCACTGGACTGACAGTAGCCCCCAGGCCCATGGCGGACACGTGTCCGAGGGAGGCGAGATGTCATGGGGCCAAGTGCTGCCGGACCAGTCGTGGGCACTTGGCGCATCGGTTTGCGCCCCACGATCTTCTCGAGGTGGAGAAAATAACTCCCTGTATCGTGGTGGGCCCACGCACATAAAAGCTTGAGCCGCTGTACCAAAGGGATTCCCCATTCCCAACAGTTGTCACTGCCCCCTGCTCCTTTCCTCCCAGACCTTTCTCCTTCTCCAAGAGCTTCCACTCCATGGCGGGCAAGAAGAAAGGTCTGACTGCCACGAAAGGAAAAGCTGTTGTGGTGGCTGCGCGCGCTTCTTCCCTGGCAGATCCGGTGCTGGGGACCTCTCGGATCTGGCCCGATCGGGTTCTCGAGAAGGCCAGGCTGATGGTGGGCTCTGTCACCACTGAGCATGGCGCCACCTTTCTTCATGCGGGCACAGTGCCAAGAAGCACCCTCACCGGCACGTCATATTCATTCTTCTACTATACCGTCTTCACGGGTCTGGTTCCCCCTTATCCACCTTCTTCACCATCATCCTGGACCATTACCAGATCCACGCGCTGCACCTCCATCCCAACTCCTTTCTTACCCTAGTGATCTTTGCCTTCTGGTGTGAGGACTTCTTGGGCGTCAGGCCCTCCCTAGCCTTCTTTCGGTCTTTCTTCAGCCTCCGCGTGACAGCGAAGGCATACTGCGTCGGTTGTGTTTCCTTCCGTGGAGGCTCGGGGAGATGCGCCCTGTTCCCCCACGTGGATTTCATAAAGAGGGTGGACAACTTCACTGGGCGATGGCTGTTTTTGGACACACACACCTCCAGCGATATATTCAAGATCACCCAGGAGCGGCTCAAGAAACATACTCGCTAGAGGCAGGAAGGGCTCGATGATGCGACCATGGCACCTTTGGTGTTGCGCATGGAGGAACTGCACAAACAGGGGCTCGTAGCCTCCATGGTTGTTAGGAAGTTTCAGAAAGTTCCTCTTTAGCTTAAACGGAAACCAGTTTCATTTTAGCTGAGTTATATATATATATATATATATATATATATATATATATATCTTTACCTACTAATAAAAGCACTAAGGCTTCTTGCAAAATTTTCGTCCGTCTTATTATTGCCCCTGTTTTTCCGTCCTAATTACATCCTATGCCACCGCTTTAAACTAAAAGAAAAACGTTTCGCGTTGCACGACCACAGTTCTCTTCTCGTATCTCAAGCCAACAAGGTGCAAGGGAAAAAAAAGACAACGCGATGCGCACGTAGAAGAAAAATAAACGCGGGCGATGCGCCGGCTGGCGACCGTCATGGAGGCCGATGATCCAGGTCGAAGCATAGCAAAATGGCGTTACGAGCCGACGTTGGCTAGGCGTTACGAGCAGACGGCGGCGACACGGCCGAGTCCAAGAGACAGGGCATGAGCTCGCGGCCACGGCCGACGGCGGCGACGCGGCCGAGCCTGAGAGACAGAGCTTGAACTCGCAGCAATGGCGATGGACGCGGCCACCGGAGGACAATGGCGGGCTGGCCAGCAATCGCTCCAGATCCGCATGGAGGACGGGCCTACCCATGCTCGTCATCCGCCGCCATGGACACATGTTCAGCTCGTCAGACGCCTCGTCCCGGAGCTCGTCAAGGTTGCCCTCCCAATGGTCGTGTGTTGCTGTCGCCATGGCCCGTCTCCGGCAGCTCGTCAAGCCAGCACGGCCGGCTCTGTTCTGCCTCTGCCATTGCCACATGCTGCAGCACGTCAAACGCCGCGTCCGACAACTCGTCAACATCGCCTGCCCGACAGCCATGTGCTGCTGCCGCCATGGCCACGTGCTGCAGCTCCTCATGTGCAGCGTCCGGCAGGTCGACAAGTTTACCCGACGGTCGTGTGCTGCCGTTGCCATGGCCCGCGTCCGGCAGCTCGCCTCCCTGTGCTTTCACAGCCATTGCCGTGGCCTTCACCTTGTCAAAAGGCACACTGGCACGTCCTGCAGCATCATCAAACAAGCACAACAGGAGCAGCAACCGACCATGGCGACCCACTTCCAGCACCACGAGGCGCGTTTCAGTACCCGAAGGCGAGCTCCACCACACCACCTATCATCTACTCCGCGGCTTCCCACGTCGAACCGCCTCGAGCTATCCAGGCCGAGACCGAATGGCGACCGGCCGCCGGTGGAGAGCTCGCGTATGGGACTCCCGGAGCTCGCCGGGAGTGGCGCGATTGGCCTAGAGCTCTCTAGAAGTGGATAATGTTTCGACCCGCCATCGAGCTGTCCAGGCCGAGACCAAATGGCGTCCGGCCGCCGGTGGAGGGCTCGCGTATGGGACTCATGGAGCTCACTGGGAGTGGCGTGACTGGCCGGGAGCTCGCTAGGAGTGGATAATGGGGACTGAGAAGAGGTTGAGTACGAAAAAATTTACTGGGAGTCACACACGCGAATCACCGAGTCGGTCAAATGTGTGATGCACTGTTCAAACGGCCCACCATTGCCATTTGGATTTGTTTACTGTATTTTTTTCCCCTTTACTTGGACGCAGTGGAGGACCAAATCGACCAAGGCATGCAAAAAATCCAGTCATAGATTGTTTAATCGTTTTGCTACGTAGTGATCTAAAGAAATAGAATCAGCTTAAATCGTTGGATGTCAAGATTGCCCATTTTATTTCTTACTTTTTTTTTCCGAAACAGGTTTTAGGCCCCGCTTTATAAATAAAGTTCGCTGTCGCAACATCACAGCACTCCTTACTGGTTTAAGCTGATTGGAATATTTTAGAGTTTTTTCTACGAATACACATTAATTCAGATGCTTTGTTTAAAGCAGATCTACTACTCCCTCCGTCCCAAATTAAATGTCATAGATTTGACGAAATATGAATATATCTATACACTAAAATATGTCTAGATGCATCCACATTTTAACAAATCTATGACAAATAATTTAGAACGGAGTGAGTACTTTTTATATACACCGTTAGGTATCTTTGGTCCAGTTCTTCGATAAAATCATGTAGACATACTACAAAATAAAAAAAGACGATGCAAGTGGAGCGCTGAAGGTTTTTCTGCTCCTGAACATGAAGTGCGAGATTTGGAAGTGATTGTTTGACATTATAGGCAATTTCCCCCTGTCCCTCCCTCTTTGTTTTGCTTCACGCTCCACCAATGGTGCTGTCCACCAACATGAAAAGTTGGTGAACGAGGAGTCATGTTCGTCATGAATAACACCATTGACCATGGTGGTCAAAACGGAAATTGCCAACATGGATTGTTCACTAGAGCATTCTTACACGTCTAAATTTTGAGCAATTATTAATATGTGATCTATCAAGTTATCTCTCAATTTGATATTGTCTTATAGTGTGTAGTGTCATAACTTAACGCATTTCCATGACAAATATTGTTTTCTCTTCCGGTGCATCGCACGGGCATTTTTACTAGTGTATATATATATATATATATATATATATATATATATATATACACACGAATATGGTCCATCCAGACTTGCGCGAGGACGCTTCCCCCACTGTCCGATTGCTTTGGGATTGGTGCTTTCATTCTCCATTTAGTACCTACTCCCCTTTCTAATAGATTATGGAAAACCTTTTCTCTCTCATGGTTAGTTTTCATAGGTGTGTAAGATGGGACTATAATGTTTCAATTGTTCCCTCATTTGGTTTGAGTGTGGTGTGAGGTTCAAACTTTAGAACCTAAAAATAGAGAGGTGCAGAAATTACTGTAGCAGTGCCAATAGGCCGGTAGGAGGCAGGTCTGGCGGCCCCCGATGGGTCTGCTAGTTCAAATTTCAAATGTGTTGCCATTTCGGACCACTTCCCTGCTGGACTTCCAGTTTCCACTTTTAGCTAGGCCAACTATGCACGGATTCAAATCCATAGCCTTTTCTGGAGTTTGGTATCGAACGATGCGCAGTTCATTTGGTACCGAGTGGACTGAATATGACAATCGTGTGACCGGGCCTGTAATTTTCTATTCGTGGCGCAAAACATGTCCAAATATGTACCAGGTATAGTTTATTTCAGTACCAGAGGTGGACTCGGCCCCAGATCGGTTCACCCATCCGTGACTGACCCAGACTTATTTGGAAAGGACAGCCTACCTCTCCCGGCTGAAAACACGGGCACTCTCCCTAAAACTCATCTCCCGGCTGGAAAGTATCATAGTTTCAACACTAACTTAAAGAGGTAAAGCATAGACAACTATACAAATGGAAGGAATGCTCGCTCAGTTCATTATGATATCTACCAGTAAAGTAGCTTAATAAACACTAACAAGTAAATGGAAGGAATGCTCGCTCAGTTCATGTGCTTTCTATGAGAAAGTCGGAGAGATCAAAAGACATAGTTCGTGTGGCACCTCTTGACTCGAGCATCTTTCTGGGTCCACCACAACAAGTCATGGCACAGATAATGACAACTTGACCATGAACACCACTTCAGCGCTCCCTACATTCAAGTGAAAATGAATACATGAGGTCATAACGACAGTGAGTAACTTGTACATTTTGAACTGAAAGAAAACACTAGTAACTTGTACAGAATAGCAGTACTCCGTTTTTAGAAAATATGTTCTTATGCACAGAATTCATTCAGTACCTAAAAACAGCCTCTGAAAAAAAAGAGTTGTATTCCGCACCACACAACACCACATTAAGCACCCTTAAAAGGACAAAAACCCTCACAATTCAGCACCCTCCCATGACTAACTAAGTACACGTAAAGTATTACTATCCTAGTTCACCACCAAACCATAACTATCTCGGTACCTAGAGTATTACTATTAATACATCATAAATAGGCAATTCAGTACTCTAATACTCCGCACCTGGGATGCAACACACTAAGCTACCATTCGATTCAGCACCTGTAAAGCACCTCGATTCAGCACCTCACCCTAAGCGACTAAGTACCCTTCATAAGGCATGTCAGTCACTTTGATTCAACAACCCACCCTAACTAACTGAGTACTTGTTATAAGGCATGTAAGCACCCCGATTCAGCACTTCACCCTAAGCAATTAAGTACCCGACATAAGGCATGTCAAGCATCAACTACCTATGCGAGCAAAATTATGCACCAAGGTGAAATGATTCGTCACCTAGAGTACACCAAGAGAAAGCTATTGATTTTAGTTTGTAGTAGAAGGCCGGAAGCAATAGCACGCAACAATAAAGATGTAAGGACTGCTGCAAAAAAGTGACTATTGCCACTACTGACTTAAGAAAAAATTTCCAATCATTGGAAGGTAGCAACACTTAATTTTAATCATATCAGCAAAATTATAGGCACACATGTTCAGCACCCTAAGCGATTAAGTACTCACCATAAGGCATACTAGTCATAAGGTATGTCAAGCACTTCAATTCAGCACCCCACCCTAACCGACTAAGCACCCGTTATAAGGCATGTAAATCATACCGATTCAGCACCTGACCCTAAGCAAGTACCCTAAAATAAGGCCCAGAATAAGACATGAGCGATTCAGACTACGTACCCGTGCTAATGGGAATTAAGCATAAAGTATCTCATTGTGTCAGGTAACTAGATGTTCTAGGGAAATATAAACAAATGTGCATGCTAATGAGTTAAAGTGGGGACAGAAAAACGGTTTTTAAAAACCTGCTGCATGGAGCTAGGAACAAACTGGGGGAAACAATGTGAATTCCACCGCTGTTATCAGAAAAAGAGATGGCTAGTTAAACTCCTGATGTTCTACCCAATAAATCTTGATGTCGACCAGATGGGTTGTACATGAGATGATTGGTGTCGACCTGGGACGAGGAGGGAGAGCGGACGCGGCATCTCTAGGCCATGGCAACGCAGGGGAACGCCGTCCCGAAGGCGGGAGAGCCTCTCATCTCACACGGAGGGGCTCTAGGCAGCAATGACGAGATGAAAGGGAGACGACCGGCCCGTGGCATAGGAAGAGCGTGCAGGCGTCTGGTGACGGGTCCACGACGCCAGCCTCCCACCGCAGAGCGCAAGCCTGGCCGGCTCAAGCCAATAATCCATGGCGCCGTCGAGGGCCGAGGAGGTGGAGTAGATTGGCGACGGTGGGCGGGCCCTCGTCGGAGAACCGGCGGCCGAGGATGCACGTACGGATGCTCGAGGCCGTGTCCCCCGTCGGCGACCTGGCCGTCATGGTCGAGGCGGGCGGCGTCGATCTATGCGAGGAGGTGCGCGGGGCTGGCGAGGATGGAGGCGATGGGACGGCGACGGAGCGGATGGAGGAGAAATGGCGCGGCGACGGGGCGGGTGGAGGAGATGGGCGGTGATGGGGCGGATGTCTAGAAAGAGTAGATTATCCCTGGTTTGGCTTTTATTTTGTGGACTCGGGCCTGCAACTTTATTCGTCGTACTCTCTCGAGAGAGAGGAGCCTATCACGCCTGACCCGTCCGTGATGCAGCAGTCGCACTGTAGCGCTAACACAGGGAACTGTAGCAAAATTGCCCGAATCGGTAATTTGTATGAAATTGCTAAAGAGGTCCCAAGTGAACTTCTCTTTATAGAACAAGTGAACTTCCCATAACGGGAAAGTGGTGTATTTTTTTTCTAGTTTAGTATCCCCACGTGATTCGTAACCGATCTTAATTGTTTTCTTTTTTTGCAAAGACTACATCAGCATGTAGGGCGTGGGCGATTCGATGTGCACATAAGACCGAGATTGGCGTCAGGGGGCGCGAATCCTCTACGCTAGGACATGCTACGGACGGCTGTGTTGGTGGTTGAGATGTCGCTGATGTCGAGGAGCAAGGATGAACAATGGATCTCGACATTTTTGTAGAGAGGACGCCGCTGTCCTCGAGAGGTTCATTGTTTCCGGGCGAAGGCGGACATGGAAAAATGTCGGGTGCCTATGGTGGAAGGAGAAGTATTTTTTTTGTGGTCATCTGATGGCGATTTCGCATACGAGGCAGATCTGTCGCAGATAATCGTGCGTGTAGGTGTCGGATCTTTTTGTTGTTTATGATTTCCATGCAAATGTGGGGAAATTTGATAGCATGCGCGACATCTCATCTGTACGGGGGGAGAGGTGGTAGGATTATATGCAGCACGTCAGCGAGGGGCAGTTGCTGCTCGTCGGCGTTGGCATGATTGTTGGTTGGTGGAAGAAGAAGACCTTTTTTTAAATATCAAATCGCTCAAACCAAACTTCGGGAAACGTACGACTGAACTTCCGATTAGTATACAGTAGAATTATCTTCATCTTTTTTATTTTTTCATATCTAAGAGGCAATGGTGATAAGGGTGGGGGCCATTTTGTTTTTAAAATATCCATTTAGAGTTTATACTCGGACATACTTGTTTTTGCGTGGTGAACTTCCTTTTTCTTGAATCATTACCGTTATTTTTAAATCTGCTTTTTTTTTATGGGAAACAAGAAGCGCTGAAATCACTGAAACCGAAATTTTGAATAACGTGTGTTTGAACTTTCGAATTGAATTTACAAGAGAATTGTTTTTGTTCTTACTTTTATTTTTTTCCTTTTCAGAGTGGTAGCCCATTTTGTTTTCAAATTATCCACAATCAGGGTTTATATTTCTAACTTTTTTTAAACGTGGTGAACTTCCTTTTTTTAATCAGTTTCGTTCTTTTTTTAAAGACTGTTGTTTTCTTTATGAGCAAATCACAGAGAGCGACCTTTCGAATAACGTATGTCGGAACTTTCGAATTTCTTTTACGAGATAATTGTTTTGTTCTTATTTTTAGCTTTCCCGAACCAAGTGGTAGTTGTGAGAGGAGAGGGTGGTGGGGGGTTGGGGGTCCTCCCCCCCCATCATTTTTAAAAATATCCAGTAAGATTTTACACCTGGACTTCTATTTTCTACACATGCGAACTTCTGTATTTTCTAGGATCAGTTATTAACCTTTTTTTAAAATGGCTCGTTGTTTTTTACATCACCTTCGATCACGTTTTATTTTGTGGTTATCTAATCGTTTGTTCCCCGTGGTATTTTTGTTAGTGTTATACTTTGCGGGTTGTTCAGGATAAGCCTTATTCCTTTAGCTTATCTTTTGCGACGATCCCCTTTTTCTCCATGGTTGTTTGTGTCGAACAGAGGCTATATGTATGTAGGTTTTTCAGATTTATTTGCATCTAACATCCGTCAGACTAGGTTCGGCAATTATTAGTTGCTCCCTGCTTTTTCGAAGATGCCACCAAAAGCGGCACCGTTTTGTGAGGAGATCAAGGTGCCTTTCCATGGAACCACAGAGATCAACATGGTGTACATGAACAAGGCTCAGAGTGTTGATGTGTGGGTGCAGAAGGTTGCAGGTATGTTAGCAGTTGTGAAGACGAAGGTCGTTAGAATTGATGTGGAGTACACCAGCTGCCGAGGATCTTATTTCAATCCATAGAAAGTTGTTGTGCTTCAGTTGTGCGTAGGTGTAGAGTGCTTGGTTTATCATGTGTGCCACACTGATGAAGATAGTGGTATGCTTCATTCGTTCCTGGATAATTAGCACTACAGGTTTGGTGGCTTTGACATTACTCAAGACAAGATAGTCATGTGCCGGTCTGGCTTCTATATCCCACTTTGCAGTTTCGAAGACATTCACAGTATTTGGAGAGACCCCGACAATGAGAAGCTGAGATCAAAAAAGCAAAGGTTGAAGGATGTAGCTGCTACGGTGGTAGATGAGTATTATAGGAAGATGAAGGATGGTTTTGGAGTGAAGGATCACGAGATGTGAATAAATGCACCCCTGCCGCAGCTTCACATTGATTGTGCTATCTGGGACGCTAATGCAGCTTATGAGATCTACAGGCGTCTAGATGCATACGAGAGGAGATTCTTCTCACTCTACAACCAGTGAGTGAAGAAGAGAGTGAGGGAGTGGTAGATTTTTTTAGGTAGCAGAATAAAAATTTATTTCCTATATTGTTAGACATTCTTTTTATTCTTTTACAACATGTGTTTCCTTTTATCTGAACTTCCGTAATTTCCTAGTGTGAACCTTTGTTTTAGGTATTTTTGTTTTGTTGGAAAGCCATTATATATACGATTTTGTATTTCCTGATACTATTTCTTATTTTTTTTGTTTTCTCTTCATGTAATGACTGAATGTCCAGACAATATCACCCTTTGATCTTTGCACAATCTACTATTTTCTATACCATTTTGTTCTACGGGTATGTTATGTGTTTTGTCAACATGTTGTTTCATTGAACCTCTTTCTTTTTATTTGCAATTTAATCAGTATAAGAACTTCACTCAACAAGTATAGTGAACTTATGTTCATTTATCAAATAAGTCCTCAATTACGCTTTAAAAAAATTCTAACATGTTTTGTTTTTGTTGGCATGGGTGAAAGGGTTGTTTTGGCCTTTTGATCTCATACTATTTACAGTTAATTATTTATTTAACTTTTCTACCTTTTTTGTATGTGAAGTTCTGAACACGAGATTCCGAGCTCCTGTTTTCTATTTAATTTTTTATATCGTATATGCGTGGAGGCAGGACATTGTTTTTTTTAATGAATTTATTGTTATTTTGACGCGCGTCCAAACATCCCCGAGGGCGCCGCCGCTTTGTATCGTCCCACCAACTTCTAGAGAAATATGGTAAATGCTCTCCCTCTCCTAAATAACCCACTCCATCTGTGGAGTTCTCGGTGCAACTCCCCTCTCCTCCACTTCTTCACTCCCTCCATCATCCCAGGCATTCCTACCAACCTCCGGCCTCGCCCTGCCATTTTCGCACATCTAACTCATGTTGCTCCCCCTCTATGTTACTTTGTTGGGCGTATTGGTCCATCGGAGCGGTGCCTGTTTAATCTAGAACCTCCTTCTAGGGTTTGCAGTACGTCGCCGAAGAGGCATTTCTGGCGTCGATTTTGCTCTGCGCGGCCATGCATTGGTGTTCTACAGTGATTTGTGGCATCGTGTGGTGGCGTAACTCTCCCCGTTCGGTCGTACTCTCCTCCATCCTCATCTTCCTGCTTTTTTCTCCAAATCTCCATTGTTTTTTCTCTGACTAGCAAGGATATGGATCGTGCGTCTCCAGCGGAAATTGGAGGTTACAAGCAATCCTGTTGTTGATTTTTACTATACTACTTGTTGATTTTATTTATTTTTATTTATTCCTCCAATTTTTTCTTGATGTTGATGCGTAAGTTTTGTTCTAATTTAATGTTGCTCTGCACGCAATGTATGTATACTCTGGTGGTTGAACTCAAAATTTTGAATCATGCATGAATAGGCAAGCATGCTAGGCACAATTTTATAGGTGAACTTCCTGTTGTGTGTCATGTGAACCTCTCAAAGCTTTATGAACTGAAAATTAGGTGGTTTCCCACATGCGAACTTTTCGTATTTTATGTAGGTGTGAACTTCTCATTTCACTTTTTTTCTATATCTTTTCTATTAGGGATTTTTTTAACATGTGAATCTTCTTGATTCTGCGGGCGAAAGTCGTCCAAACCGTTGATGAAACCATTGTATTTTTATATGAAAGATGTGAAGTAAGAAGTATAGTGTTTTTTATAGTAGTATGTGAAATTATAACTGCAGATGAACATACTGATGGGCGTTTAAAGTTTTATTGTTGTTTTTTTCTCTTATACACCATGTTAGAGAATCAGCCGAATCAAACACATGCGAACTCCCTGAATTGAAGTAAATGAACTTCCATATATGTTTTGTTCATAATCCATGATAATTAAATATAATCTGCACAATACACATATATTATGTTTTTACAGTGTTCTACTCTAATTCATCGTGTCCTTCTTTTTTAGCACCATGTGAACCTTTGTTTAAACTATACTTGGTTTGAGAGGCTTTCTTTCATTTTCTTTTTTTATAGTTGATGATAGCAACATGGAATCTCTAAACCAGATGAATACTTAATATTCTATGGGGGATTTGCCTGATATCAATCCTTCTAACAATGATGTCCCTGTCTTCTACTCTACGCCTATGATCGCCCGGGCTGATGCAGGTGATCGCAGTGTTCTCCCTGGCCAACGTACTACTGGTCCTTTATTTGACTCCACTCATGTCCATCATGTTATCAACGAGGCAACAAATGTTAATTTTTTCCCGTGCCTGAGTGCGCGCCTGAGATGCTGGACACCCCGTCACAAACCGTTGATGACACCGAGTTAGTTACTCCGGAATACATGGTTGAGGAGCAGCTGGCTAACTATGAAGTGGCACAAGCGGCCAAGAAAGCAAAGCACCAGAAAGAGTTGATAGCCTACTACAGGAAATACCCAAAAAAAATTGAATCCTGGTGCGAATTGTCCTGACAATTTTGCAAATGATCCTCCAAAAGAAGCATCTGAACCGCCCTTATGGCTGAAGAAACCCAGAGCTGTTGTTGCCAAGAAGAAAGTTCTGGCAACACCTCGTGTTCGTCGCAGCCCTCGCCTCTGCGCAGACAAGATGAAATCTGCTAAACGTCAGCGTACGTCCGCCAGCGCCCAATCTGTTGCAGAGGCACCCTCTTCTGATGACGTTGATTCGGATTTTGAAGCACATTGATATGAGGTGAACTATACTCGTTTTATTGTTTCCTGTTTTTTATTTGTTCATTGTGAACCTCCTTTTTTTTCTTGTATCCAGTATCGTTACGTTTGTTAAACATGTTGAGCCCCTGTTTTTTCTTCATACCTATATTTCTTTACTTCTCATCTCTTTATATTTTTTCTGTGTACTAAGAATATCAAGAAGAGGAAGAGGCCCATTGAGCTTGATTGTGCTATTGGTCAAAAGGCAGATTTTCGGTATTCCTAGAAGTGTGCAACGAGGCCGCAGGGTCGGAAGAAGAAAGGCGATGTTAGCAGAGGTGTTACTAGGAAACATTTCCAGCAAACTGTCCATTGTTCTATCGGTGAAGTTCGGAGAGTGGCTGCTCTACTGAAAGCGCCACATAGGGATATTGTCAGGGACGCGGGTTTTGGATGTGTTTTTTACTGGATTCATGAGGGCACTCCGTCCTGTGTCCTGTTGTTCTATTTAATGTTGTCCATTGATACGGAAATGATGAAAATTTTCTGTGGGTCTGGCAGGGTTATTAGAGTGAACAGAGAGGTTGTTCATCAAGTGTTCGATTTCCTCATTGGAGGTGTTTCTGCAACAAGGCATGTTGTATTTGGGCTCGGTGATGCTCTCTCCAGATTCAAGATGGAGCTTGGTATTAGTAGCAAGTCTCCCCTTTTTAAAAGGATTTGCGTGTTATTCTCGAAGAATTGGTAAAAAGATGATATCAAAGTTGTCCAGGCTGCGAAGGTTTTCTTTGCTATTCTATACAACCAGTTCATCTGCCCTGGGTCAGCCCTTCGGGTTGGAAGGGAAACTGTCATACTCATCAACATAATCTTTGAGAAGATGGTGTCGATGGATATCTGCCAGCTGATTGTTTATGAGGTCAAGAGAGCTGCCATTAAATATTAGGACATAAGCACACCCAGACGCGACGCGCGAATTTTTTAACTGTGGAGCCTCTAACTGAAATCTACTATTTAGATATGTATCAGAATGGCGGACCCAATCTGGCAAATTACAAGTTTGGTCAACTTGGGGTTAGCTCTTTTTTTTCCTTTAGACATTTTTTTTGTTTATCCATCAAAACCTTCCATATATGATAGGAGTGAACTTCTAATTTTCATTCTTTTTTGATAAATGCAAAACAATTCACATATAAAAATGTATGAACCCCCTGTGTATATATAGCTGAACCTTTTAAATTTTTTTAGCTGTGAGGCTTTTTATCTATGCGCTTAAACATGATGAGAAAATTATGTTTTTTTTTTCTAGGTTCTTTGATTTTCCTTTAGACATTTTTTGTTTATCCATCAAAACCTTCCATATATGCTAGGAGTGAACTTCTATTTTTCATTACTTTTTGATAAATGCAAAATAATTCACATATATAAATTTCTGAACCCCCTGTTTATATATGGCCGAAGCTCCTAATTTTTTTAGCCATCATTCTTTCTTCTATGCGCGTAAACATGATGAGCTAAATGTGTTTTCTTTTTTTTCTAGGTTCTTTGATTGAACTGCCTTATATTATATATGTGAACTTCTATTTTTTTGTACATTAATGCGAACTTCCTATTTTTTCTTAACTATTTTTGTGAAGTTGTTTTTTAAGTACCACGTCATTTTTTTTCTACAGTGGAAAGGCTATGATGAAATTTCTTATTCATATGATTTTCCCAGTGTAAAACGTCGGCGCGTTTCGCGCCTCCCATCTGATTCTCATGCGCATGTTGACAAACATGAACCCATGGCCAGGCTTGATATTGGTCCTGATGCATGTCACCCGCCAGGTCCAAAATCTCCTAATCCACATTCATGTTCAGACGCAACAGTCATTGGCCAAATTGAGAACCTTTTGAAGAAAGTTGAAGAGCTTTTCCATGATATCCCAACAGGGGTTGAACGTTTGATTAGATGTTGTGGCTTGTTTCCTGAGGGTCATGCGTCTAGGCCTAGAGCTACGCATGAAAGAGTTGTGTTTGATTCTTTGATGCAGTCATTATCTTCTCTACAAGAAGGTTTCTCTGAGTTTGGCTTACGATGGCTTCTGCATGGATTTTGAAAGAGAGGCTAGAGTCCCAGAGCCAAATCATTGAGCAAAATGATGATGCGCCTATTCATGACTCGTGTATAGGCCAACGTAGCACAAATTCTGAGGTAGGTTTATTTTTGTTGGTTCTATTTTTCTTGCATACCACCTACACAACTAGATTGTTTTCAGGTGTAACTCATGTGATCAACATTACTGAACCTCTCAAGTTTTCGGTCTATTATTTTTATTTCTATGCAGGAAGAAGTCGGACTCTCTAAGGAATGTGCATCTCAAGGCTCTAAAGAAGACGACACAGAAGATGATTTATTTGTTGAAGGGGACACTGAGAATGCTCCCAAACGTGTTGAAAGCCCAATCACGCCGCCGCGAGATGATAGCTGAGAAGAGGATGGAGGATATGAGTATGTTGGTGTTGATTCTAACGAGAACCATGGTATACCCCAGTTTGATATGCCTTCAAGGCAGGAACATGTGAAAAATAGATTTCTCAAGAGATAGGCAACAATTCTGAGGAGGATGTTGAAACACCAGGTCTTTTTTACGGCGAAGAATCATGTAGTCGTTGATTTGGACATTACGAGACTTCTCAAAGTGAAGTGGTTGCACCTGTTGACCCTATTGGAACCGAAGAATGCATTGAGTTAGCTGTAGAGAAGTTTAGTTTATTCATGCACGGGTATGTGCGTGAAACAGTTATTCAACAAGCTCATGCCGCTGATGCCCCCGATGGCCTGGACCAATCAGTCACTAAATCTCACACCGGTGTTGATGTCGTTGGAATTAACACATCATTGAGCGAGCCGAATATTCAAGCAAATATGAATATCGGTGTTTTTGGTGTTGATGCATCGATGGTTGGAAGTGACGCCATTTCTCATGATGAGGTATCTAATAAAATGGCGCGTCATACTGGCCATTTTCCCTTTCCCGATGCAGTGCAGCAACTGGTTATCAAGGCCATCGTCATGAATTGAATGAAGAGTTGATCTTTCATATGAGGAACAATGTGATGTAACTAGAAAGGAGGGTATCCAGCAGGAGGCTGCCACCGTGCACGCTGAAAAAGAGATTTCTCAAGATATAGGCAAGGATTTTTTTTCGTATACGCATTTATGTGAATTTTACTTTCCTTCAAAGTGGACTCCTAATAACCTTTTTCACTATACACATATATGAACTTCCAAACTTGTACATCTAAACCCCTAATAACATTTTTCACTATACACAAATATGAACTTCCATACTTGTACATCTGAACCCCTAATAACCTTTTGTATGCTTTTTTATTGGTTATCATTCTCATCTTTTTATTTTTTATTCTTTTTTTCAGTGTCTAGTCCAGGCGCGACTGCTTCATTGACCTCTATGCCAATCATGGAGAAAGTAAAAGATGTTTACTACACAGTTTGCATGTTGAGGAAGGATCCTGAAATGATGTATATCTTTTCCCTAGCCATCACACGGTTTTTTGTTTTGCTCGCCGTCAAGATGTTCTCTTTTCCTTTTACGTTGTATTGACACATTTTTTTGCAGGAACACCCCTCTGTTCACTCACCCTGAATGTCCTTGCACTATTAAACAAGTTGCTAATGCATTTAAGCCTTACGGCTTTCTCTGCTCGTTCACAGTTTCTGTCGGAACTTACTTGCTTGGCAAAAATTTAAAGACTGTTACAAGCTTGTCGCACCATATGTTGTTTGTGTATGTGGACTTCGTCTTCTCGTCTATGTGAACTTCCTATTGATTTTTTTTTCTTTTGGTAGTGATTTGTTTTTAACTATTTTCCTTTTTTCCATTCAGAGGCATATTTTCGAAGGGAACCTAACGTCTGGGCCCGTGACTAGATCTTTTAGTCTTGATTCTGAAGAACGTTTGGATAAGAAAGAAATTATAAGCAAAAAAGGGATTGCTTTTTGCTGTCAACACGGGGCAATAATTGTCTTTGTTATTTTTATATGTGTTTTTAATCCCTTTTTTCGCAAGTTATGTTTGCTACTTTTGATCCACTTGTTCCTCCAATAGTTGGCGCTATAGGTCACTTCTGCGTAGTGGCCCTGAACATGAAGAAAAAATCATTTGAGTTGCTTGATCTTTGCGTGGACACACGGATCCAAATTCTAAGAGGGTCATCCATTTAATGACCCATAACATTAAGAAGTTGTGGAAGGGAGCTGCTGATGATTATGGGAATTCTTTCGACCCACCAACTATTGATGACTTTAAACTGCACTACACTAAGTCGCCTCGATCGGCATCTGTGTAAGCAGCACCCTTTTAATGAATATATTCTTGTCTTTTTTCTGACACCCTTTTTCCATTAGTGAACTTCCACAAATCAAAATAGTGAACTACTGTAACTGCAAATTATGAACTCCTATAAATAAAAGCATTGAACTTCCTTTTTTGTTGGCTAAATTCCTCTTTTTTGTGTTTTTCATTAATGCAGGAATGATTGTGGGTTTTTCATGCTTCAAAATCTGCAATCATATGATGGTAAAGAGCTGCTAGTGTTTATCCAAAATGATCTATTGAACATCAGGATGACATTACTATACAGTTGGTTGAAGAATTCTGATTTCAATATCAATATCATGGCAGTATTAGGTGTTGATACAGGTAAAACTTTATTTCTATTACCTTTGATGCGAGAGCGGCGGGGGAGGCGGTGGTGGGGCTGGTGGGTGGAACATCCACATATGAATGGTTGTGAACTTCATAATTATTTTCTTCTTTCATATAAAAACTAAAATAAATTGCAATTTTCTTTGCAGGGCTACCACTTGATCTAGACGACGAAGTTTTTCCTTGTTTGAGACTCAGTGTTACACAACTACGATCCTATCCATTGGAGACGAAGAGCCCCAATCAGCTCCAAGGAAAATGCAGAAGGTTCTAAACCGTCTCAACCCTATGCCAAAATCAAGAAAGGCTAAAAAGACTATTGCTAGAGACAACTCGAAGCCCGGTGTTGTCGATATTTACGAGGAAGATGACGATGATTTTGTAAACCCTCCTTGCATGGGATGTAAAGTTGCACCAAAGGGGGCGGAAGTTTGCGCAGCAGATAGTAGCAGCGACTTCGTTACTCAGATGCCGAGAGTAACTTGCAGACAAAGTCTTATTCTATCTAACAAGAGGGCTCCAAAAGTTCTTGTCAAACTGAGATCTAATGTTCCAAAACTTGTATTGTACGTTTTCCCACACCAAGCCGAGGCCAACCAGATCAAACAATCCATCCTAAGCAAGGAATATCTCCATGACTTCGGGAGGTTAGCAGTTGTGCAGTCTATGTGTATAATGCTTTCTCAAGAATTTTATACACTGAACCTGTCCCTTTTCGACATTTTTTAATAATGTTGTTACTACCTATTTTCCTCATGTCTTGTTTTCATTTTTTTTTGCTGCTATGTACGCCTTGTAGAGTTCAACAATGATCATGATGATCCATTATATATCAACGACAATTTCATGTATAAACTGTTTGGGAGATGTGAATTGTTTGAGGCTGAAGTCATGAACTATATTATATGGTACTAGAAAGATGCACCTGACATGCAGTACTTGTTTGAATCTGGTGATCATGTCTTGTTATCACCGTTCACAATCGCCGTAAGTGAACCTCTTTTTTTTGTAAAATGAACCTCGCATGTAGACTGTACTGAACTTCCAATTAGGTTTTCTCCTTTTTTTTTTGCCTGAACCCCCTTGAAAAGTTCATAGTGAACTTCTATTTTTAATCTGTATTATTTTGCTTTTTTCCTCGAATGCGGTATTTTCTAGACTTCGTGCCCTTTGAACGAAAGGACAGCAAAGGCAACCCTCTCCCTAAGCCACCATACGATGTAAAACAAGGGGGCTAGGATTTTTAAGGCATACAAGAGGGAGTCGGAAAACCTCCTAAATGCAAATCTGGTAAAATAAATGTGTTCACCTGTTTATTTTTATTTCGTATGGGGTTGTGCCTTTCCACTTTGTTGTTCATTTTTTTGTTTCATGTAAGTTGAATCCATTTCTGAAGATCATTATCGCTCATTTCATGTATTACCACCTCACGGTCTACGTGATGAATAAGTACACTGGAACGCTTGATATCTATGATTCGAGGGTGTACAATGAAGAAAGTGTCAAAAGCAGGAATGAGCACCATCGCGGATTGTGTGGAAATTGTAAGTTGTTATTTTTTAAAGAATGTATGGTATATTATTATTTTTATTTGTTTTTTAGGTCTATGTTTTTACATAATTGCTCTCTACCCTTTTCCATCCTTTTTCACTGTTTTTATTTTTGGTGTGTTTTAGTATCGATATCCTTTTTATACAGATTGGTATATTGGCATCGCTCATGAAGGAGGTTTATGGAGTAGCAGCATACAAGAAGCACAGCATTCACAACTCGGAAGCAGCTGCAGATCGGTGTAACTTCTTGAAAACCCCGGTACATGGGGCTAATGAGTGTGGGTTTTACGCGCTTAAAATAGTCTACATCTTTTATGGTCTCAAACTTGTCTAGAAGATCAAGAACAAAGGCGTTAGTATGCTTATTATCTTTTTTATTTTATTCAAATCAGTTGTTTTTTGTTCTTTGTAGACATTTTTGTTATGATGACACTTGTCCCATTTTTTCCGAAGGCCCGTGTTGAGGATTGGAAGGCTGAATACATGTATGAGCTTCTGTTCCATCCTGCAAACATGATATCCCCTCTGGATTGGCCTTCTCAAGTTCAAGACCTCGTCCTTCGTCTACAGTTAGGCCCGGAATCCAGCCAACAGTTGCTGGCGCAAGCAGCTAGGGAACGCTAGGCAACACAAGTGAAAACAGTTGTCTACTCTTTTGTATATAGTTTCACCTTTTTATATGCATGAAAAAAAAAATTGTGTGCTTTGTTTTGGCTAGTTGTTCATGACTTTTCAAGTTAGCTAAATGTGTAGTTTCCATGGTACTTCCTATGACGAAGTGATGTTCTATGTATATATGTCCCCCTAGACTGCAGTTTGTTTCTTATCTGCAACCTAAAAAATGCTGAATGTGCTAGGGGTTCATTTTTTGTGTTTTTTCTGCATCTCACTAATTGAACTTCTGTTACATCATCATGTGAACTCCCCATATACCATCCAGAGTCCCAAAATAACGGTTTTTATTTTTTTAACCTTTTATTTTTTTTAGACAGTAAAGTGTACAAAACAATCCTTTTTCCAGTGGAACAGACGCATATAACTGAAAGTGAGCTCCCTTTTACACCTAACTTCCAAACTACATAGGCGATAGTGAACTATTTTCTTTGTTTATAGTATTCTGCCAGATTTTTAAAAAAATTACTTTTTTAGATGAAACTGAAATAACAGATTTTTTTTAACCGAACCACCCATACATGTTACACTGAACTTCCGAAAATTCAGACAAAATAGCTAACTTCCAGTTATACAGCAGAATAAGTCATTTAAGTACTAGATAAAGTCTTTTCTTGATCCACAAATCCAAACTCACATCTGGAACACGAAAGTAGGTTGGTTGGTAGGGCTTTGCTCTTTTATTTATGCGAACTTCCAATAGTATAGATGTGAACTTCTGTTACATCATCGTGTGAACTCCCCATATAGCATCTAGATGCCCCAAAATAACAGCTTTTATTTTTTAACTTTTTTATCTGAGAAAGCAAACCGTACAAAACAAACCCCTTTTCCAATGGAACATAAGCATATAACTGAAAGTGAAATCCCGTTTACACCTAACTTCCAAATTTGACGGGCGACAGTGAAACTATTCTTCTGGTTTGACAGTGTTCTGTCTAATAGTACATATGTGAACTTTCATTTTTATTTTTTCCAATAAACGAGGATGCCGCCCCCCCCCCCCCCCCCAACAATATACACATGAATATGGTTTTTACGTAAAATTAAAACAAAGAACGTCTGTCTGAACTTCAGACAGGTGCAGACGTGAACTTCCTTCTTTTGGAGGAAAAAGGAAGTCTAATCTTTCTTTTTTCTGTACGTTTTTATTACAATGTACCAAAATAAATCGGAAAACAGATTCCATTCAATGAGAGCTATTTTTTATTCATCTTTTTATTTTTTATTAGTTACTCAATATCATTTACGTAATCTCATACTTCTTCTCGGCGGATTTGTTGACTATACATTGTCGGATGTGTTCGTGGGAGCACGACGTCTTCTTGTTTTGGTTGAACCGGTGCTTGGTTGAGTCTGCAATTCCAACTGTTGTTGTCGTAGCAGCGCTTCCAACTTCAGCCTCGCAAGTCCTTGCATTATGTTCCTTTATCTCTCCACAAGAACCACATATATGTTTTCCTTTTATATTTCTCATCTTTTTACCGCCAGCATGTTGCTCCAAAAGGCGTTGTTTAAGTATCTCATGTTTATGGGAGTTGTGGTGTTATCTCCGTTTGCATTGTGCCGCAAATCCGTATGTATGTATTTTTGTTCCCATTGCTCTCATGTGTTGTGTCCCTGTTGCCCCATGTTGATTTTTTGCTATCGCTTTTTGTCTCTACACTCTCGCCATCTCCCGGTGCTTTGTTGCCATGATGATCACGGTCTACTTGTGCCTATGTGCCTTGACATTTGTCAGTTTCTTCTTCTTCCTCCTCGTCTTCTTCCGCTTCTTCTTCATGTTCGTCATCTTCTTCATCATCTTCTTGTATTTCCATGTCGTTGAGTTCCCCATTGTCTTCCAAATCATCGTACTCATCAGTGTCCAAGAAATCATCCCTGCGTGTTGTTGTTGGCAACTTTTGCTTTGCGAGAAACTTCTTTATGCATGACTTGATATTATGTCGAGAGATTGTAGCGCCGTACTTTTTCTGTTGTTTTTAAAGCAGTTGTGCTTCAAGCTGTTTTTTTCAAGCATGTTCTGGTGTTGTGTCCCGCAATTTTATGAACATGCGTTCCCCTTTGGGTACACCATTCTCATCAAGTTATGGCTCAGGGCGTGGAAGGACAGAACTCTCAGTTTTATTTTTCTTAGAGGCATCATCCTTATTGTTGCTCCCTTTTGTTTTAGCTATTAACGGTGGCTGCACATATGCGCAAGTGTCAGTAGTAGTAGCTTCCTCCACAAGAAGGATGTCATCATATCTAGTTGAGCGTAGTGACGAAGGATGTGAATCAATGTTATCCTCTGCATCGTTATCGTCCAAACGGGAGTTGACCTCTTTGAAAGCATCCAACGCTCTGTGGAACATGTGGTCCGATGTGCAGCCTTTGTTAACTGTCTTCATGGACTCGTTATACAGTATTATCCTCCTGTACTGAAGTGTTGTCCCGTTGTTATATGTCCTCATGTAGTCTCTCCTGTCGAATTACGGGTTTGTCACTGGATTTTTTGTGTACCTTTGTAGGATATACCTATCTGGTATTTTATCCAGTTGTATGTGTGCAAAGACTGCTATGACGTGTTGGCAGAACAGATATGCATACATAATATTTATTTTTTAGACAGTTTATCATATTTTAAAGCATACGAAAACCACACACACGCTTTTTTTGAAACCTCCCTCCCCTCAACCTTGCAACAACTCACTACTCAATACCCATATTAATTGTATATGAACTTCCAAAATATATATAATTCATTTTTGAATTGCACACACGATATATGGTGAACCTGCACTTTTTATGTAAAGTGTATTGTACTTGCAATAGGTGACATCTACCCCCCCCCCCCACCCCCCGCCCACACCCACACCCACACACACACACACATAAATGCATGTGTACTCCCAAAAATAAATGTCATTTTTTCTGAACTCCCATACAGCTTATATGAACCTCGAAAACAAAAAAGGCCATGCTTTTTTTCTTAACCTCTCATGTACACAGAGAACCCGCACATAACCCTCCTCCAAAACCGCTTGTGAACTTCCAATACGAACTGTGAGAGAAGCCTTTTTCTCAAATATATCTGGCCATGGGCCGGCCGGGCCAGGCTTGAGCCGGGCCTAAAAAAATCCCTTGGTAGAAAACTAAGGCACGGGCCCTACCAGGCCCTACCAACGGGCCTAGTTTTCAAGCCCAGGCTCTCCCAAGCCTAGCAAAGCCCTTAGGGCCTAGGGTCGTGGGTCGGGCCTCTTCCTTAAAATCACAATATGCCAAACCCAGGCCCTACTGGTGGGCTCAAAACTCAGGCCCAAGCCCGCCCACGAGAAAGCCTGTAGGGCCTAGGCCCTGGATTTTAGGGCCGGGCCTGAGATGGCTAGGTATATTCTCAACGCACCTGTGTGTTCCCAAAGTTTGCATTCGCACACAAATTTTCCCTCTTACTCATCTGCCAACACATGAAACTCATGCCTCGACCAAGCGAATTCTTTACTCTGGTTGAAGTGATGGACAAAGATTTCTATAGGAATATCTCCGCGCTTTATTCGGAACGCTGTGTTGTGATACAAGCGATCTCGAAACACCTGATATACACTACTGGTGTACTTCTCAAGGGCCTGAGCTTCAAAGCCAGACCTTGTTGCTAGTTCTCGTCCCCCTACATAAATCAAGTCATGTAGTAAATGTTATGATGCGGCGGAACGGGGGGGAGTGGAGTGGTAATTAAAGACAAATTTCTTTTTTATCTAAAGAGAGAAATGTACTGTTGATCTAATATTTTCTGCATTTTATGATTCGTGTAAATTGTGTATGTAGTAAATGTTATGGTGCGGCGGAACGGGGGGTGGAGTGGTAATTAAAGATAGGTTTATTTTTTATCTGAAAAGAGAAATGTACCGTTTATCCAATATTTTCTGCATTTTCTGATTCGTGTAACTTGTGTATGCAGTTGTTCACCTTTTGTGCAAAAATATGAAGATCATATTACTCTTTTACATATTGTTTCTTCAACACATGATTCATGCTTTCTCTTCTCTGAGTTGATGTCATACGTGCATAGAACACCTCTTTCCAGTAGGATGATATTCAACTCTTCCTCTCAGCCCACATGTTTAACATCGTGTTGTTATTGTGCAGAGCATACTTTTCCATCAACTGATGCCAAGCATCTTCATACTCGGTTGGCATTAACGGATAATTAAGTACTGCAGTAAGCTCGTCTTTCATGTCAGGGTATACATCATAAAGTTCAGCTAGAGGAACTTTGTGCTTCCTCATGATGTGCCACCTGCAGAGCTCATGGAGTGAGTGTGTGAAATTGCAGGGATTGCTTTTGCCATTGATTGGCACTAATCTTCTATAAAATTTCCAGAATTAGTTTATTTTTTCACAAGGAAATTACCAGTGAAATGTGTTTGCATATCAGTGCATTGTGTGGAATCAAACCTATTAGGATAACCATGGGTTCTTTTCCCTTCATGCATCTCAAGAAGGCACTAAACACCCACTTGAATGAATCCTCACTTTCATCACCCATGAGCGCAACAAAAAAAATATGCATACGCCGCCCTGCAGCTTGCATTGGAACAGAAAATGTTTTTTATCATGTCTTCTTCATCAACCTGTACGTAAAAAAAAAATCATGTTCTGCTCCTCCATTTTCTTGTAGAACTTAAAACAATTTTGGTACTGCGACTTTTGATTTCTCGCGCGCAAACGCTGCTTTCCTAAAAAACCGGGGCAGCGAGAGGGTGGAGAGAGAGGGGGTCAATTGTATTGTTTTAACATAAAACCACGACAAAATGCGGATGAAAACAGTGAACTGCTATCATTGACAATACTGAAACCCCCTTTTTTTACTTACATATTCAGTATGTCTTTATCATGGAATGGTAGGTTGCCTCTCCCATTGTGAAACTTAGACAGCATTCCTATTATGTTTAACATTGCCCTATTGCAAATTCTTGATGTAATCCTTAAGAATTGAGTCAACCTGCTTGTGCGAGTGCATGAATACCATCATCGACGAGCTCAACAGCAAAGGGTGGTTGTGTTTATGCTAAAACCTTTTATGATGCATGTACCATCATCTCTCTCCTTAATTTTAAGCAGTGTTGTGCATCCGGTCCTTCTTCATTTTGTCTCGTTGACGGTCGCTGGTAGCAACAGATGGTACATGTTTACCTTCTCGCACGCGACGTAACCATCGCGCCTCTCTGTTGTGTTGCACCTTTTTATGCCAAAACCTGTGTGCCTCGCATATGTGTTGTATAATTCATACACCTCATGAAATGACTTGAATTCTTGACAAATGGCTGGTAAGAGATTGGCGGGTAGATCAGGCACCTGCATGTTTTATATTGTGTTTGTGTCACACAAAACAACTATTTTTTCCCAAAACATGCGCAAAACCACTACGTTTTGTAAAAAAAATTGGGTGGGCGGGGAGATAACTTACGTGCGTGCATGTCTGTAATTCTGAAGGTGTATGTTCCTGCACAGTCTTGATAGGGATAGGCGGTGTGATTATTGGTTTATGGGAATGGATCACGTGGAGGCATGTGTCTGGATTTTCTGTTGTTTTGTACTACTTTTTCACCTTGATGGCGTGTACCCCCCCCCCCCCCCATATTTCTCGAATCAACTTGCTCATCATCAACTATATGTGCATGAATTTCAACGGCAGTTTTGCGCACCTGAACTTCCCTTGCGGCGTTATCGAACTTCCTTTTTTATGTCTCATTTGTGTTTTTTGCCGCGATGTTCTTTGTCCAGCCCTGCTTGCTCTTCTCCGACCCCCCCCCCCCTCGAGTAAGTGAACTTCGTATTAGCTATTTCAGGTTTGGCATGTTGCTGGTCATCTTCAAAACTTGTCCAAACTTCCTCCTAAGACAAAGTGAACTCCCTTGTTGATGGATCAGTTTGGGGATCCCTCCATGGTCTGTCATGCCCATCATTTGTTGTGCTTCTTTTCCGACTAGCTCCACTGTCCACTGTTCCTCGATTAGTGTTAAATGATTTTGGTATAGAGTTCGAGGTATGCATCTTGTTAGTTTGCACAGATCGACGTGGGTAGCGGTATACTGCATCTCAAACGGAAATATCCTCATTGCACATAAGTGGAGAGGTTGGAAGCTTCGGTGGTCCTGACCAACACAATATATCATCATTCTCTTGATGCTCATTACTTGGTGGGACTGTCCTTATCGGAACTGCATTCTCAATGGTGATGAACTTCCTTTTGCGTTTTCCATAACCCATATGGTTATCAGAATCCGGTAGTTGCGGAACAGGAACAGTGCATCTGATCGAATCAGTGTGTACCATCCTTTTGTGCAAGAGGGAAGAACGATAAGTTTCGGTTGAAGAGTCTCGATCAATACGGAATTCCGGTGTTGAATTTTTGCTAAGTGTGGACCGCTGGAATATACCAAAAACAGATTTTGTAAATGTGGACTACCAATTTTAAAATAAATGAACTTCACTTCTTTAATTCAAAAATTTGACAAAAAATATCATCAGGTGAACTAACATGGCAGTAGCAAGTTTTTTTTACTAAGAGAACTCATTTTTTCTGCTACAAACACTAAATGAACTCTCTAATCCTATATATTTTTTACAACAGAAAATTATGCAACTAAACCAGGGGATGTGTGAACTAATATGTATGCTTTTTGTAAAGTCCCTAAAAATAAAAACGTAAATATCCCTTGACATTTAACAGTCAAACTTCAAAAGCACATGTAAGTTAACTTCCAACTTTAAAAAAAATCATTTTGGCAGTTCACTCAAGCAGTATAGGGAAGTTCATAACAGAGATGACAGAGAGGACAACGCAAGCCTTTGAATCTGCCACTCCAGGCCGCCGTGTTGATGTCGAGACTCTCGAAATTGGTTCTGTTGCATCTGTTTTTCGACGGATCGGAGCCATGTCTCGTCGGTGGGGGTCGAACGCTCGTTGTTGGGGGAGATGGTGGTAGCAGTCGTGTCCGTCGCGGCCTCCCTCTCGCAGGCTACCGTCGGTGCTCGCTCGGCCACGCCGTGTGGAGGTAGAAGGTCCTCGTTGTTGGTGTTGCAGCCGTGTCTGCTCGGCCACGCCGTGTGGAGGTAGAAGGTCCTCGTTGTTGGTGCTGCAGCCGTGTCCGTCGCGGCCTCCCTCGCGTCGGCTACCGCCGGCGCTCGCTCGGCCACGCCGTGTGGGAGGTAGAAGGTGCTCGTGGTCGGTGGTGGGGGGAGGCGATCTAGTCGTGCTTGTCGTGGCCTCCCTCGCGACGGCTGCCGTCGGCGCTCGCTCGGCCGCGCCGACAAGTAGAAGGTGGAGGCAGGGATTTCGAGATGTGTGCGGTCGGGGCTGCGGACCTGTCAGGGCCTCCCTTTTATGGTGGGATTTCTTCGTGTCGGGGTGCGGAACTGTTTGGTATCAGGTTGCCTTCTAAAAACGGAAGGGGTTCTAGAATAGTGTATGTGTGTGTATATATATATTAGCACCCTGGGTATGTTAACTTATTTTGTACCAACAATTTTATTTTATGTGACTAAGTCAAAATATCATACTAGGTATGTAAATATTTACGTTCATGTTGATCCATAATAGGATATCAGCGTAAAAAATTAAAAATTATGGTTCATACCAACATAAAAGTTATAAAAATAGCATAAATATGTGTATTTTTGTTATATTTTTATAGCGTCACGTAAATAAAAAGTTTACGACATGGATATATTTTATTACGTTCTACTCGACATAAGGAATACGGTAAAATTTACGTGACGTAAAAATCATGTATGGTTGCGGAGATAGAGGGTTGGTGTAGAATAACTATTCTATACAGTGTGTGTCAAATGGCGCGACTTTGTATATATAAACGAAAAAAAATACAAATAGGCCGGTTGGCGGACAAGGCTTGATTTTGGGGTTCGTTTCATGACTGAAACGGACAAAGCCAGAACGCATTTGGACACCAAATGGGTACCCATGTTGGAGATGGACTAAGAGCATCTCTAGCAGAAATCCGTATAAGGTGCGGAACTAAGAAAAAGCCGCCGCTTTCAGTTTTGTCGCGGAATATCAAAACCCGCAAAAGACTTCAACCTGTAAAAAAAGTTTATGGGAAGCTGAAAATTCGCCTTCGAAACAGAGAATATATCGCCGGCCCGAGGGTGCCCGGAAGAAAAAGGCGTTGCTTTCAGTTTTATCGCGGAATATCGCACCGATCAGAACCCGCAAAAAACTGCAACATGTAAAAAAAAAGTTTATGGGAAGTTGAAAATTCCCCCTCGGAATGGAGAATATATCGTCGGCCCGAGGCTGCCCTTCCTTCGGCATATGCCGATGAGAAGCCGCCACCCAGATCTACCACGCCACACGTCTGTTCGGAAGGTACCGTCCCGCGTCCACTGCTCCCCGCAACCATAAAACACGTTTTCCACAAACTATATCCCCGCGTGTACAGTTCCGTGGTTTTCAGTCGGACTGACACCTCAGCTAGTTAGAATCTGATAGTCTCTACGTAGTTAGCTGCTATTGACGGGACCTGCGGGCAGGTCGTGGCCGCAAATGATTGTAGTGTAGTGCCTAATCAATAAAGCTAACGAGTTTTTCAGGAGCATAGTACAAATTCCGACGGTGAGACTTTACCCTACGAATCAAGTCTCAGGGCGGCAGGGACTGTAGTGCCGATGGCGGCGGGGGTATGGGGCCCTTGCCTAGGAACGGGGATGCGTGAGGGGTTTCATCTTCAGGACGAGAAGGTCAAGGAACTGACGGTCTTCGTGTCAAAAAAAAAAATCTGACCCCACATGTCAGTAACGTAAGGGTTAACTGGGAATTAACAGGGATGGTAAATAAGCACAAAAAATGTTTTGCGTTTGGTATATAAGTACAAAGCCTTTGTTTGGTGGCAAATGAAACATTGATGATCGTTTAAGAGGTATATAAGCAATTTTCTCATTAACATATGTCATATCAGAGGCCATCTCCAAGGCAATGATGCTCTAGCACTACAGATTTGCAAGTAAATACAAGGCATTTGAAACAAAAACCAATGAATTTTATTTTCTATTAATAATCTTGCTGATAGCCATCAAATAATACAAGTGTACCAACGCAAAAATTGATGCGTGCATGACTGCATACAGGCTGCAGCCGTGATTGGCATATTCTGCCACGAACAAAATTGTGGACCTTTCGATAGCAGCGTTACAAGGACCCCGTCTGCTGGTCTACACGGTCAGACAACCTTGTGCATTGCGAGCGCAGCTGTGCCACCGCACTGCGGTTTTGCGCATCAGGCTTTCAAAATCTCAACGTACTCCAATGCCTTCTGCTTCACATGCTCGATTCTTTCTTCGTCGCCCTGAGACTTCTCATATCTCAGGTATTTCTTGAACAAGAACTGCAAATGGAGAGTAATGGCATGAACAAACAATTATTTGTACAAACAGCGCTACCAAAGCCTTTGTTGAGAATGATAGACATGAATTTTCGTAATGGCAAATATCAGGTAGTTTGGGTCTTCAGTGAAAGAAGTAACAATCTTTCCTGACTAATTCTGGATATCACATAAGGAAATGAAAGAGATAACAGTAAGTGAATCTAAGAGATATGCTGTTCAAGTTTCAGCCAAGCCAAACCTTCATCTTTTTTGGAGGAAGACTAAGGCATGTCACCCTATCAAATAATGCCCGTATAATTTCCGTGTCACCAAGCCGAATTTCCTACAAAAAGATCGTGATCGTCAATGAAATTGAATCATTTGGCAGAATAACAAATAGAGTTTGACAGTTTGCAAATGCGAAATTACTTGGTCTAGGTAAACACTCCATAGATCTGTTCTTTTTGGATACTCCCGCAGGATCAGCTCAAATCTGGATCGCCCTTCCTCAGGCACACCGCACTTGAACTCCAGGATAGCAGTCTGAGAAAGAAACCTTATACGCTTGCTCTGTGGCAGGCTTAGAAGTGCACGGTTTACTATGGATTTGATGTATTCAACATCCTTGCGTTGGTTGAGAGAAAATTCAATGCGTCGTAACCAGATCTGCAATTACATCATGCAGGTCATAAATTTGCTCCAAATACAAACAACAAAGTGACAAACTAACCTTGCGCGAAGTTTTGAATCTTTTGGTCATTCTATCAAAAAGTTCATCTGCCAGTTCGTGCTGTTTAGTCCTCTCATACATTCCAAGAAGAGCCAAGTGCACCTTTTTGGGATCACAATACTGCAACGCTCTTTGGAATATCTTCTTGACAGCATCCTTGTATATATGCCGACAACAAATCAGTATCATCAATTGGGACAACAGAAAGAAACATGATAGTGCTATTTTCAACTTACTTCTCGTGGACTCCCATATTCATTTTCAAGGTTAAAATATGCAACCCATACATTGAGTTTCTCCTCCTCCTCTCTTATGTTTATTGTTCTCAAAGCCCTAATAAACATGAGGGACACACTTAAGATGAAAATTCAACTACATATCTTTGCATAGTAATAGATTAATAAGAATAGCAATTTTGACAGATTTTTTAGAACAGTAACTTCTTATCACCACGGGTTATTCGAAAGGAAACTCAAAATAAAATGATCTTTATACTGCAGATGTACCTTTCAGCTACTGAACGTGCTTTCTCAACATCCGCAAGGTCTAACAAGAATGCCATATAGCTTATCCAGACGAAGCTACTATTTGGAGAGCTCCTAACCAGCTTCTCGAATTCATCTGGAGTCTGAGGTTTATCTTTCTGTAAAGACCTTTCTTCCAAGGCACTGATTTCTATTTCCCTGCAGAAAAAAAAAAAAACAGGGTTTGAAGAGTCTGTGATCCCAATGTTGGAAGTACAAGGAGAATGAAATATTTGAAAACCTTTGCTTTCTCTTCTTCGTCTTCTCCTTTAACCGTTTATCACTCTTTTTCACATTTGATTCAGTTCCATTAGCAATTTCATCGCCTTTCTGATCACCCTCTTGGTCAGAACCTTCATATTCGTCCAAGGAGACCTGAAGTGGCAGAACAGAAACCCTGGGCTCTGGTCCCGGAAGAACTAAGGTCCTGTTCAAATCTCCAGATATCTTAGGGCCATGGCTGATGTTCTCGTTGTCATTTATACTATCGGTAAGATCAGAGTCGAAGTAAGATTTCTTCAGGCCAAGGGACACTCGATGTCGTTCCTCATCAATCTGAATGTGACAAAAAAAGGGAGTGAAATTGAGCACAAATTCATTGCAAACGACCAGTCTGACCATAAATAAAACTTGCCTTCAAAATTTTGGCTTTAACAATATCACCAGCTTTGAAGCAAGAGTTAATATCAAGAACTGGTTCATCAAAAAGTTCTGATACATGACACAAGCCCACCTACAAAACAATGATCTACATGACATACCAGTTACTGACAATCCCTTGCCTATCCAAAGTACAAAAACATACCAGTTCGCTGCTCTGGATTGTCACGAATAATCCATAGGATTCAACCCGTTTAACTTTACCATCAACAATGTCTCCAACATGCAGATCACTGTAGCTAATGTCACACACCTTCTCTGATTTGCTACCAGTGCTCTTCCTAAGTGATACCTCAACTTTCCCTGATATTGGTTCTGCAGACAAGACCCTGAAGGACTTTTCCATTAGATGAATGAGAGAAAATGTTCCTAGTTATATGTGCATTTGTTAATGGTAAGATCTAACCTTCCCTGCACAAGCATTCCAACTGAGAAATCCTTCTGAGGATTTTCAACATACTCATCTGACAAATTTGACAAAATGATCCTAGCCTCAACCATTCGAGAAAGCATGATGAAACATCCTTTGGCATTCACATTCTTCACATAACCCTACAGTATTAGAAGAAAATGATGTTACTTTACTGTAGAAAACTTTTTATAGATTGGTAAAAGCCACGACTTCAAATACCAAAAAGCCAGGACAGTCAAGAAACTACCGCAGAGAACTTCCTATAAATTGGTAAAAGCACAACCTTCAATACCAAAAAAAACCAGGACAGAAACGAATTACATTTTTTCACACACTGCATTAGCAACAGTTTTACATGCTCAGTCGCACGCAGCCTAACAAAACAAAAACGTCATAAACTATAAAACCAAAACGTTATGTTTACTAAGAGGGGTCAGGAAACCCTTCTAGGAAATACAAGAAAAACGCATCCGTGCTCTGTTATAACAACTCATAAATTACACTCCAGCTCTATATTTCCAATGTTGTAAGACGAGATAACCGTTTGCTGCTTCAAGTTCTCGTTTCAAAATTTCCAAACAAAAATAGTATTACTCAAAAGTGAGAAACAAATACCTTAACCTCTGTACCGGTGCTCAGATCATTGATCTTCTCAAACCGAGGAGCGCATATTACCCTACAAAACAAATATGTGATATAATAAGTGGTAGACATGATTTTTTCGGACAACTAAATAAAATATTGTGTACAAAATTCACCATTCTCGCATGCTTGTTTATGCAAAGGACTGGGTTGTTGTTTTATTTCAGAAGACAATCACCGCACAACCCCCCCACATAAGGAGGCAGCGGCAACTTATATCCAAGTTCCGTTTGAATTACATAGTATGAATTCTCATAAAAGAAACATATTTGGCACTACTAATATATTGTTGATCATTAAATTAAACAATACTTTTGCAAGTGATGGGACTTACGATTCATCGACTAATCCTCTTGAGTGCTTATGATTTGGGCACAGAATTGATGAGCGAAGTGATAACTCAACTCGGACAGAACCTTCAGATGGTCGGCTCACAGCCAGGACCTTGCACTTCACGAACTGGCCTTCATGGAATCCAGACAGGGGTTCAGGGACCCATGAATCAACAATTTCAGTATAATGAACCCTTCCATGAAGATGAGGTCCAATCTGGACAACAAGCCCACCAATACCAGGTAGAATCCTCTGAATGCGTCCACCAATGATGTCTCCTTCCCTCGTGTGTTCAGCAGTAGAAGAGACTGATTTTTGTGTGACATCTACATTTTCAAGCATGTGTTGGTCATCAAGCGCTTTCAGCCTCAATAACTTTTTCTCTCTATTGACCCCAATAATGTGTCCTCTCACTGCTTGGCCGACACTATAACGCTGTTGGAACTCTTTTAGTTCACTAGGCTCAACTGAACTATCGAGAATAAACAGTTGAGCCATAACATCTCTTGATACATTTAACCAGACCCACTCTTTATCCACCTTGACGACATAAGCACGCACGATGCCATTAATTGAATGATTAAGTTCATCTTCAGGGGCCCTTAATTCTTCCGAATCTGTTGTTCAAATTTTCCGATCAGAAAAACCCAGCAATCAGGAAACCAAGTCATCACAAATCATCAGCAACGCCAAAAGTATATAGCGATGATTAAACTAAAAGGAAGCAGGTTGCATATATATGCAATGGACAAATAGAGAGATTTCGGCACAGCATACCCTTCAGCACAGATGGTTTAACAGATAGTTCCCATTTCAAATTCCTGCCACTTTTTGCCGAATGTTCTGCAACAATTCTTGCACGGACCTTTTGCCCGATTCTGAGTTTACTGAAAGGATTCTCACAGCAATGTTCTTCAAGGACCTGGAAGAAACATATCACAAATCACTGATCCAATATTACATGTGAAGATTTCTTTAAATAGATAAAGTCCAGTATATACCTCAGTAATATGGATTCTTCCATGAAGGTTGACACCAAATTTTAAAATAAGCTCAAGTGGCTTGATATCGATAATCTGTGACCAAACAGAGATCAATATTTATAAGCATAGTATGTCAAAAAGGAGTAAAAAAGAGTGACTAAGAATACAGCTGCTTTAAAACCGGTTGCACCTCCGCTTCGACAAGTGACCCAACTTTGTAGTCTGATTTCTTCTTGGCCCTTTTAGAACTAGAGAGTCCCGAATCCTGGGCTGATGCTTTCGGGAGTAGGATAAGTCTTCCAGAAGGGTCAGAACTTGGGATACTTCCAACAACAACAGTAATGCTTCAATAAAATAAAATAAAAGATAAGAGAAAGATAATACTCGGAGCTGTAACTGCATGCATACAAAGAAAAAGGTATAACTGTTGCAAGATTCTAACATCAATACAGGCAACTTCAACAAAAGCTACTGGCAGTCATATTACTTGAGAAAATGACATAGACTATGGCATTCCGGTCTTGAAAATCACGAGGTAAACGTCCTACGTTTTTGCCTGTGTGGTTGCAATACACAATGTTGCTTTGCACTGAATCAGAAAACGTCGTGATAATATATTAAAAGCTTGCCTTGTTCAGCTGCAGATATGGAAGATGCTTCTATATTATTACATATGACAATGAGATATGGCTCAATGCATTTTCTACAATGAGTAAACTGAACTCGCAACAACACAAAATGTGTAGCTCCGCAGCACAAGTCAAACCATATCACGAACTCCAGACTTCACAAGACTAGACTAACAATCACCCCACTGGGTTCCACAATAAATACAGGAAAAGGTGGTATGCGAGCTGCATCAACATTTCTACCAGGCAAGTGTGTAGGTGCAAAAGAAGCTTGGACTCGGCTCGAGCAAAAGAATGCAATACTTGAGCTAGAAGACCTTATTGAGAAATATTGAGCACGATAAGCATTGAATTATACATAATTTAGTATGCAGTGTGTATAGTAATCAAGCCTTAATTCAAGTGAGGTCCAAACTTTTCTTGAGCACAAATAGTCAACATCATGTTGCATTGTTAAGCCATTGAGGAGCTCAATCAAGCTGACTTAGATCATTTTCAATATTGATCTCAGTTAAAAAAATGATAATGTTGAGTTTGACATGAGTTTAGTAGTAGCCCGGATCATGGGTCACTGCCGCATACAAAGACCCAGAGTCGACAACCCAACTCAAAGGACAGGGTCAAGCCCAGAGCAACATGCATGGATGGCCAGGGTGTGACCACGCACACTATTGAAGTAAATTAACATGATTACCTCTCCCCATTAGCATAGTGGTGGTCAGGGAGCAATTGTGAGTTGTAATCCATCAACGGTAAAAATCCTATTGCATGATTATACTTGGGGACAGAAAGAACCTGGGAGAACAAAATAATGAGAAAGAACTGTAGTCAACAGTTGAAGGAATAAGAATAACTGGTCAGATGAACAGAGTAAGTCGCACACCGCATAGCTGTCTTTGACTATCTCCACAACTGCATTCACTTCTTCGTGAAGTTCCAAGTCCAAAACCGCAGCTCTGTGACGTTTCTGAAGTGCAACCAACAAACCGGTCAAAGATAAGACAACGAAAGTTGGTGTTGAACAAATTGAAATTGGTACAATTAGAAGAGTAGCAAATTGAGTAATCATGCAGAAGTTTTATATGGTGAACCAAAAGCAAATGACATGCAAACTGAGATTCAGAAACAAATGTTGACACATTTTCCAGACTTTAGCAGCACTGACGAGAATTTAGCCCATCAAGCAAGCACTACAGATAGGAAGGGCACTATAGCAAGAAACATTTCGGTGGGAATGAAGACCGCAGTACCAAGTGACCAAAAGATAATGGAAAAGGCAATTCTTATGATAGACACGTATATTGCCGAGACTATTGGCAAAAGCTGGATTATTACCTTCTTTTTTCCATCCTTGCTGGCACTTTCAACTAGTTCTGGTTTAAGGGATAAATTTACAACTCCATCAGAAAAATCCACAACAAGACCATTCACAGAAGAACCAACTTTTACAGTTCTGCCACCAACTGCAGAAGAAGTAATTTTTTCAATAATCGTAATCAGTTAGTTAATAAGCCATAAAAGGAGGAAATTAGCTACTTACGTTGATGATGTTCAATTAGACCAACAACATCCGGATAGTCTTTGAAGTTAAGGATGACACCATATTCTTCTACACCTCCCACTTCCCCCTTAACCAAGCTACCAATGCCAAAAGATTTCATCCAATCATGAGAAGTACTAGGGCCTGAATACTTCAACGCTGCAATCTAAACCAACAAGGTAATAACAATTGTAAGTGTACACATTAAAGCATATTCTAGAACAAGGTTAAGATGTATCAGAAACATAGAGGTACAAACTAGTAAAAAGAGTTAACAAATCAGAAACTCTTTGGTAAGTTATTTTTAAACGATCTAGCAAAACTTAAATTTAGAGGAAAATAGTGGACGCCAATGTCAATGATCAACAGTGCTGGTAAATCCAGATTATGCTGGAGCTGCAAAAAAAAACACATCTCCTATGCCCTAAACTATCTTTTGTAGCCTTATAACCTATATGCCATATGTCATGTGTACTGCAAAGAACACAACTCACATGCCCTGAATTATCTTTTATAAGTTGATAGCCTACATGCCAAGGTTTAGGTGTACTTCAAACACTTGTGCCTCAAGATGACAATTAGTCCTCATGGTTTTTCAGTGAAACTGTTTCTCAGGGTAGCTAGAGACAAGCTATTCCATGCTATTTCACCTCGACACCTAGACATTGCGCGGCCATTTTAGAACATAATATATGATGCGTTTATATACAAGTAAATATAATGGTAGCCTTTTAACTTTAGCTGAACAAGTCTCCACAGCAAATAATGATTGCACTTGCAGGTTCCACTCAGGCGCCACCAATCACTGCTTTCGTCAAAAGCTTTTATTACATGCCCTTGCACAAAATTCCACATTGCTAGCAGCTACCGGATAAGACTTTCCTTCAACCATTTAATCTTTTTTATCAGGATTCAACCGTTTAATTTGGAGTAGACAAATGATTTAGACTATGACCTTCCGATCCAGAAGAAAATATCCTTGAATAAATGAGCAATCGACTGAAGAGCACATGGACTGTTGAAGTGAAAGCTTCACTCGAGCAGATTCTGCATTTACCTATAACAAATAATGAACCATTCAGAATATACAGCAAACAACGCAGTATCCAAACACGGAAGTACCAAAAGCAGAATGACATACGCTGAGGACATGACTCCGAACTGATTGGCCAACACAGAACGCATCAGAGAGCTTTTCTATCGGCCTATCAACTGCCTTTGGAAAACAAGATTAGGCTTCCTTTTCGGATAAAAGAGAGAACGAAAGAGACAGTACATGCAAGATAAAGAAAAGAGAGAGTGGCAGGGCTAAGACATGCTTACTTTATCCTTGGGAGAGAAACCAGTTAGATGTCCAAGAAAGCGAACAAAACAACCAGCTTCTATGATGTTACCAATATAACCCTGAGGTAAAAGGAAATTTCAGCTGTCTTGCTCATTAAAAAGAACTGAAACAAAATTAAGAACTTTACATGAACTATAGCTCCCGCTTGCATCTGTGATAGCGCTGATGGAATGTTATTAGCGGCGTTGATAAGTGAGGGCTTAGCAGAAAGAATTAAATTTTGGCCTTCGGCATCTGCATAACATGATAAGGAAAGGCAGTAATTAGAAGTAAAGTACTATCCACATGAATAAAACAACAAAAGTGCATGGGAAAGGATATGTAAAACAAATTAATCATAAGAGGAACATGCTATATGCAACAGCTCAAGGTTCTTCATATGCAAATAAAAATATTATTATTACATTGTACTTCCAGGAACCGTACAGCCGGTAGAAAATTGTGCATTAATTCATAAAAAATGAATAAGAAAAGAGCTAAAACTTCTATGACTTTACCGAGAACTAAAAGTTGGTTGAACTCGTGGCCAGGCTTCAACAAATTCTTCAACTGAGCAGCTTGGCCTAATTAAGAAAAAAAGGTAATGGATGAGCCAAACAAAGATGCACCGGGAAAAATGAATTGCAGATGTGCAGGTGTGCGTCTGTTCAATGAGTTGGTGTTAAGTGTGTGTGTGGGTGTGTGTGTGTGGGGGGGGGGGGGGGGGTAGGTGGGCAGCGAGCCTGGACACAATAGACTAAATATTTAACAAATCACAGGCAAGGATATACCATGATAATCTGACAACTGTTCATTAAGTATAGACCCCTTGGAGAAGCCATTGATGCTGACAACAACAGCTGCAGGAGTAAGTCGCTCCACAACACCAGAGACAATAGAACCCACCTTTGCAGTATCGGCTTGAGTGACCCTAAAGAATAGAAAGATTTCAGTTATCAAGCTACACAATACAATACGGAAATTGCCTGCCAGAAACCCAGGCACCGGTTTACTAACCAGGCAGGGACCTTTTTCTGGTTAAAACTCGGCTCTGCTAGCATATGTGTGCAAAAGCTTCAGAATCAGCAGCCATGCTAAATGGAATATCATCATGGCTTTAAAAGTACCAATGTATTTAAAAGCATCTGATCTGCTAGCAGCGAAAAAAGCATCTGGTCATTTTCCTAGGTTTGGCAGGGCGATGCCACATGTCATTCTTTTGTACAATGAGTGAAACAAAGAGTGTGGCCAACGACACGACACCTGGATATGGTGCCACAGGCTTAACACCTATGTAATTATTTAAGTGAACCAAACATGCTCTCACAAAACTTCAATAAACTCAGGGTTTGGCGAGGCTAGCTCTCCCACTCAGTTTGATTCAGGGACTGGGTGGTGGGATAGCCTGTGACTGCTGCTAATTGGTGGCTGTAAACTGAGCGGGCAACTCATCTACATAATGTGGAACGTAGAAGGAGCTGAATCGACAAATCTTCACCGGCAATAGGCTAACTTGGCAGACGGAGGCTTTCCAAGATATAGGCTAGTGGCAGTGGCGGAGACAGGGGGGGCTAGCAGGGAGACAAGGGGGAGCCAAGGTTCCGCCCCCCTAATGATTTACAGTACGTACTACTAGTGTGGGTAATGCATATACTTGCTAATATCTCATATACGTGCTAATTAGTACTTAAATCCCATGACTATGTACGAAGCGAGGGCCACCCCAGTTTAGACACGTTTCTTCTTAGTGTAACTTCTTTTTCTTTTTGGCGGCCGAGCGGCCATACTCTTGCCCCAATATCAGATTGATCTGCCATGCTGCCATGGCGCCCTTGGCTGCTCGAAAACTATGCCAAGAGACATCCGCTAGGAAACTCTCCCGCGATGCCGTAGTGTCAACCTCTGTGTTGAAGTATTGATCGGGCTGATTGTTTCTTTGCCTCACCATCATTCAGGAAGTCGATCTCTGAGTTATGCCACTCGTTCTGTAAATCTAGAGGATGTTGATCAGTCTATACACTTAATTGATCAGTTTCCCTTGAACACGTGTATGAAATACACCCACTCCTTCTAAAATTTCTAGTCAAGATCAGGAATAATATTAAATTCAAGGCAGGTCGCAAGTGCTAGCAGAAAATCCAACAATTTCACCTAAGTAGAAGTTGATCATAATTTTTTTTTATGATTCCTAGTTATGCTGTTTATGATCTCATTTTGCGTTTTTTTGCACTATTAATGATTCCACGGGTAATAGAGGTTATACGAGGGGAAAATGTCGAGTACCTTGCTCGAACACGGAGCAATTTTTTGGCCATCCCGTGCCTCGCCCCCCCCCCCCCCCACCCCCCCCCACCATATCTAAATCCTGGCTCCACCCCTGGCTAGTGGGCTATAGCGGCTCCTTCTCTCGGAGTGCGCGCAAGGACTAATGTGCGACATATTATGCTAAAAACAAGTCTCCGCGACTGTGATTATAAATTTTAGTCTCATAGTAATGAAAAAAGTGCTCCTGCCAGTTCCCAAAAACTAAGTGTACTCCGAATCCAGTAAATGTTATTGGTTACTTGCTCCGTTGAGAAGTGCTGCAAGACTGACTATATTTTTAAATCATATACTGGCAAAAATAACAACAGGTACATATTATAAAAAAAATTGCGAGGCAGATCCAACAAAATTGTTTTTCTTTGGTCACTGATAGTTTCAAGTGGCGGTGGAAATCTCAAACAGGTAAACTGCGCAGATCCAATGTCGACCAACATTTCACGAAAGAAAATGTATTATTCCCCCACTCCAACATATCCAAGTCTTGAGAGATGCAACCGAAAATAAAAAATTCCATTATCTCGCAAACTACCCTTCACCATATCATCTTATTGTTGAACATATCTAGTGACTGATACCAGCATTTAAATGACACCATGATATGACTAGATGTGTTCTCCACCTTACTACACATATACATAAGAGCAAATACATGTACACTCGGCCTCACCCAATCAAGAACTAAGATCAATCCCTTAAAAAAGGGCCAATATAAAAACCAAGAGCCCTTTAAAAAGAAATAGACAGAGGGCAGGAAATGTAATCATCAATTGACCTTCAAAATAAGGAAGTCCAAGAATAGAATCAATGTGACAGTTACCCGTAACCATGCGGAGCAAGGATATGAGGAAGAGAGCAGAAAACAATAAAAACAAGAAGAAGCACTCACCTATTAGAAGATGTTGCAAAACTAACATTCAGCTTCCTTGAAGCGGGGTTCACACTGACAATTCTACATTTGACAACTTGTCCAACGTGATAAACACTTTCAGCTTCAGTACCTGGCTCTAGGCCAAGCTCAAATCTAGTACAAATTAGGAATATGTCAAAAGCGAAGATATTTAACAAAACAATAGTAACTATCAAGAACAGCACAAGAGAAGTCGTGTCAAACTTTCAATTATTATGAACTCAAGACAGACAGAAACTTCAAAGACAAAAAGAAGACCATGTTTTCATCATTTAAGTCAAGACTTGAGTGCGGACAAAATGAGCTGCGGTTAAAAACAGCTAGGTGATGAATTTCATAGGAAAATGAGGGATCAACCTGCTAACGAAACCCTGAACTCCGTTGTAAAATCTCACAAAGCAACCATGCTTTTCTATTTTGGTAATCCACCCATGGGTCACTAAACCGATCTTTGCATCAGCATATGAGGCCAGCACTTCAAGTTTTGATTTGACCTGAAGAAAATCCAAGTATTATTACTCAGCTCGCACTCAGGCAAGGAAAGCAATGCTGCAAAATATATGATTTCCAACTCTTATACAAGAATGAGGAATGGTGTGAAGAACAATATTCCCTACATCCATATTTACATGGCACCCACATATTTCGAGTTTTAAATTTGACCATCAATTTGACCAATAAACATGGGTTATGTGCCATAAAAATTCATTTGAATTTTGTATCCAGAAATAGCTAATATCATTGGTCAATGATTGTCAAAGTTCATTCATGTAATACAAAGGCATCATGTAAAGAGGGACAGAGGAAGTATTTCTTCATGCTCCATAGATTATACAATAATTTGCAGGATAATAAATATTTCAAGGGTAAGCGGTTAAGAGTGCAGTTAAGATACCAGAGACTTCTTGTATGTCAATGTTATTCTCTTGGATTTGCAACCCAATACACGAAAAAGTAGTTCAGCTCCAGCCTACACAAGAGAACAGATAGTGTGTCAATAATGGACACGGTATGCATCTTAATCATGTAGCAGTTCATGATATGTGCAATGAAAATTGAGAGGGAGACAACAACACAATAGCACCTTAAATTTCTTTGGTGGCTTTACAACATGGTCTAACTCAGACATGTGCTGAAGCGGGCAAAGTGCTTTCACACCACTGGAAAACTGCACAATTGCGCCAAAAGGCTCAACAGTAACAACCTTAGCTCTCACTACCATTCCTGGTTTGACATCAGCATGAGTGAAAACAGAACCTTCAAAAGCACTGTCCTGCAAAAAGATACAATATCTATATCCTCAGATACCACCTCTTTTGCTAAATAAAGATGATTAAAAAAAAATCAAACACTGAATGCCCCTATTAGGCATAAAAAGGGTAGGGTGTAACACAGACCAGGGTGTATCAATTAAGGGGGTGTTTGTTTCAGCTTTCCCTGGCTTTCCACAGAAATAAGCCAACAAAGCCATCCAAACAGCCTAGCTTCGCTGTTGGCTTTGCCAAAGCCAACCTCGCGATTGCACTACGGAGAGAAAGCACCCTGGGAGGTGCTTTCCGTGGCTTCCCGCAAAGTGGGGCGAACGGTTTTCTAAAATAGACATGTCGTTCGATGGAATTACATCCAAATGCCATTACCGATTTTTTTTCCCAGCCCCGACCCCCACCCGGCCCAACGACCCGCACGGAGCGTCCATGCCCCCGACCCCGACCCCTAGGTTTCTCCGCCGCGTACTCGCTCTACTCCTCCCGCCGGTGAGCGGCGCTCCCCCGACCCCGACCCCTAGGTCTGGTCCCCGCCGTCCTCCCGTCCCCGCAATCCTCCCGCCCTCCCGTCCCCGCAGTCCTCCCGCCCCCCGACGCCTCCCCTCCGCCGCCGGCCTCCCGTCCCATCTTCTCTGTAAGTTTCCACCACCGCCAGCTCCAGGCGCTCCTCCCGCCGGCGAGCGGCGCTCCCTCGAGGACCGGCTCTGATTCTCCTCCCGGCCCGCCGCCCCGCCGTCCCCGTTCGTCGTCAAACCAGGTCTCTGCCCGCCGCCAAGTTCTTCCCGCCCCTCCTCGTCCGCCCGACCACCTCTCTGCCCACCCGCCGTCCAAGCTCGCCGCCAGTCCACTCCCCGCCGTCAGTCCACTCCCCGCCGTCTCCGCCGCGAAGATCTGGGACCAGAACCACCAGTTCACCTCCTCTTCGTTGTCCTTGCAGATCTGGGACCAGAACCAGGAGAAAATTGCTACCTGCTTGTTTTTATTTTACCTGAAGCAGTTTCCTAGCTTATTATTAATCGCGACAGTTTATTTACTGTAACAACACTCCAAATTGTCTAATGGTACTATATGTCTTTGGGACAAATTTATATCTTTGTCTAATGGTACTATATGTATTTGGGACAAATTTATATCTTTTTTTAATGCTATGTATTATTGGCATTTTGTAGGAAAAAATAATTATACACTTCAATAAGTAAATACATATGTACTCAAACTTTGAGGGTATTTCAGACAAATCATCAACCCACAGCTAGACAGCTAGCCAATTTGCCAAACAGCGACGTTCAGAAAAGCAGCTTTCCCTTCACAGCAGCTTTCCCTGCACAGCCACGTCCACAGCCACAGCCAGCCAGCCACAGCCCAAACAAACAGGCCCTAATAAGGACTATTGAATATCAAAATGGGTGAAATGTATGGATACTCAAAAGTAAACAAGGGCGTAGAATAGGAACTTAAGTAAAAAAGATTGATTACTTTTAGGGTGCCTAGAGCAACTCCTTCAAGATGTCGCACTCCGAGTACACGGACACGTGTCAGGCTGCCTTCCCTAAACTTCTTCTCCACATTCTTCACATCCTTGTCTGATACATCATGTATCTGAAAATCACAATTGTAATATCCAAATATTAAGATGGACCTTAATGCAAAGCAGAATAAAGGCCTTCAGTGATGACACTCAACAGAAGATGGGCCCTTCTTATAACAAGAATAGCCACGCAACAAAATATCCAAAATAACACATACGCTAACAAATCCAGGTGATGGAGTTGGAGAAGGAATTTCAAGAAAAAGACCAGCCCTTTTATCCATCCTCAGCACCCGTGATTTTTCATAGATTTCTCCAACTTTAATATTCTGCATTGGGAAATGACAAATGAGTAACACTAGGACAGGAAAGCCTCACTTCAACTATACACTATATTCGACTAAAGCCAACTATACAGAAATAGATGGAAACATTCAAGAGTGTATCAAAAGATCTGGTCACTCGAAACCAGAAAACTTACAATAGGGGGTACTTTAAAACGAAGTAAATGTTGGTTCAGTGTAAGCCCAACTGCTCTTGTTGACGGATCAACAAATAAGATCCGAGCATTTACCTACAAATTGTAGCACAATTGAGAATGAAAAAAATCTCTGGAAGTCCATGAAAATAACACACAGTTCAAGGCTTGGCAATTTATCTGGATTATATGTTTCAGCAACAGGACCACTGATAGGAAACTGGACAAATGCAAACAAGCAACCATAGTTAAATTATTCGATTAATTTAGCAGCAACCGTCCTTGTGGCATGCATGGACCACATATCTGGTAGGTTTCTAGCCACAATCCACTTCAGATAAATGTGGCAAAGAAAGGAATCACAAGAGTTGACATGCCCTTTTCAGTTTTACACCCAATTAGGAGGTTGACAGGTGGGCCAGCCAGCCAATCTTTTGCAGCTATGATGCCACAGTTTATTGTCAGCTCTTTTTCCAGACGCTTAAAATGCGGCCTCGAGTACATGTCTTTAAGGGTTTAACCTTTTTCTCTAATTATATGTTAGCAAAATAGTAGAAGATAATTATAAAGAAGTGTTTTTCATGAGAAATCTTAACAATTTTTTATGCGAAGGTTAAAAGTCTGGCTGCATGCAATCTAAAACGACGGAAAAAAAATGAACACGAGATTACCACAGTGCTTGACAAGTTTAAACATACAGTGTCAAGTAATTTCATAAATACGGTTGAAAATCATTTAAGTTCAGCATGGACAACTCATGGCATGCTCACATGTCCAGACGTCATGGAATGAGTTTTGTAACTTGTGGGGAAAATAATATCCCCTTTGTTGAGAAAATTATCATAGTATTAAGTCATGTGCAGCATGGGACACTTGTCATTTGGCTCATTCTGACACAATTTAGACTCGTTATTTTGTAGCATTGCAGAGTACTTTTTTATTTCAACACACAAGAAAAAAATACATAAACATGACAAATATCCACATAGCTTTCTTATCTATTAGAACCATGAAATAGATGAGTGCCCTAAGCAGTAAGGAACCAACAGAAAGAAAAGAGAAACACAGCATCAAGAACTAAACAGGTAATAATAATGTATCGCACACTTGAAATTTTAGAAAACAAACATCTGAATTAAAAAAAAACATTATTTTGTAAGAAACCATAACCCTGACACGAAGGTGCTACAAGAGAATTCATGGTAAGCGTCAATGGGACGCAAAATAGGTGAAAACATTTCTCGCAGTTGCATCAAGAAAACTGACGAGTGCAAATATTGTAGACTCAGTGGTCACAACAATTAATAGTGAATACCTTCTTATTCTTACTGTAATCGTCTTTCCAATTACCAGAGGGGAAGGAGTTTGACAAATTAAATATATCAGCCTGACAAGGAAAAGATGCTTAATGTAAAACATTAAATAAGTAGAATTAAGCGAAGTTAAAAGAGAAAGAAACTGAAATGGTGAGAAAACGATTACCGTTCCAGTGAAATAAGTAAGAAATGATAGCATAATCCCATTTTCAAGGACTGAATGAACACGTGCACTCATCATCATGCCAGGAATTAAATGATCAATAGAAAGGCCTTTCAGATCTTTAATCTAGATAAAAGCAGCACTATAAATTAGTGATGACTACAGAATATAGAATAAACTCGAGAGCCCTTGACTAAAATTAAGCTTACAATGGATTTAGAGAGCAAGTCTTCATCGGAACTCAAGTGAATAATTGAGCGAGGTTTATCAATTGCCTTCACGACACATTGTATGAGTTGTCCCCTCTCAGTCTTCACAGTTTCTACAAAAGAATACCAGTCAAATAACTCTTCAGTATCTCCCAAAACGGAACAGCATGATCATTATTTCACAATGTTGGAGAAAGATCAAAGAGAATTGTTTGAATTTGTAAGTATAAAGCAAACAGGTACATCAGTACCACTCTCCATAATAATGTTAAGCAGTAAGTTAGCAGCTAGCCAGGCAGTCTTTGACTTGGTGTGTTATGTTGTGTTCGGTAATGTATTAGAAAAATACAGTTACGATCGAATATGCCAAATCACGAGTGGATACACGAGCAGATCTTAGAAGCAAATCTTAGAAATCTTCCGAGTGCCCCTATTTAACAATATTTTGTAATTTGTACACTATACCTTGCATAAAGTGTAAGCGCTGACTATATTGATAACAGTTTAAAATAACAAAACATCTGAGTAATATATGTGTACCTACAAGTACAACGAATGACAAGATAAAACTGAATATTGACATTATAAGCACCAAGGGAATATACCGCTACAAACCTGTAAGCTACTATGTTGCTCTGCAAATAGCATTTATCCGAGAAGCTACTAATGCAGACCAATAACTAGCATAAAGTGCATAGTTACCTAGGCATGTGTAATCTATGAACAAGCAATAAATAATTATAACTGTGACTTAGAATAAGCAATCACAAATGTCTACCTTTGTCAGCTTTTGGCATAAATCCACTAAAGGTGGATACTCCGAAATAAAGAATGTAACCATGGTCCTCAACGCTTTTCACTTGGGCAGTGAGTACCTAAGAAACATAACAAGCGAGAGTTAGCTCAGAATCTAACCTATCAAGAGAAGTATAAAAAAGGCATAAGTAGATAAGAGACAGCCTATTGAGCAGATTATGGATACTGTAGAAGTTACTGGGTGAGCAATAACACCTTGCAGAAATTCAAGACGGCAGATAGATAAAAGACTGCCAACTGAACTGACTCTTGATATGAAAGATGACCGGGTGGGCAGAAACAATTTAATAATAATTACCAAAATTGTTCCATTAAGTTTCTCAATCAATGCAGTTGCCAGGATGCTTCGTTTGCTGCCATTAATATGCCCAAGTTAGGGGAGGTAAGCTCAAATCCCAAAAAAGATCTCAACCCTTTGCACAGGTTGATTGCTAGTTTGCCACTGTGTGCTGAGTCTGCTCTCCATTAATTTGCCACCCCTACCTGTCAACCTTTCTATCCCTTTCAGTATAAAAAATTTGGTTGACTTGTTTATAAAATTTGTGTACAAATGAAGGGGCTGTTTCCCTGATAGCCAATATTACGCCCTACAACAAAGTGAAGGTCACGGCATGTTTTTTGACTCGTCAATCGTAGGGCTCAGAAAACCAGGCTCACACGCTGTGGCAAACTGGCGATCAACCTGTGCAAAGGGTTGAGGTCTTATTTGAGATTTGAGCTTACCTCCCTAACTTGGGTGTATTAATGGTGGTTCTCACTAGTCTTCCAATTTTCCTTTCGATTTTGACAGCGTCGAGGTGAACATTTTTTTTTGGGGGGGCGAGAGAGGTGATCATGCTTGGGTGTATGCTCTCACATGTTTTAGCTCTGTTGGGTGGTAGTTGTTTTATGCGTGTGAATTTGACCTACAGTATAAAATTTGCTACCAACTTTTGATCAACTTCGCATTATGTTATAGGTGTACATCTGCAATCAGAGACTGGGGTGTTCCCGTTTTCTTTTCCATTTTGACTGTTGAGGTGAACATGGTTTTTTTTCGAGAGGTGAACAGACATACTTCAGTGTATGCTCTCACATGTTTCAGCCATATATTTGTTGGTAGTTGTTCTATGTGCATCAATTTTATCTACAGTATAAACAGGTGTACAGCGATTTGGACAATTTCACATTATGCTACAGTTGTGCATGTGCAATCAGAGAGTGGTACAATTGTGAGCTCTGATATTGTACACATCAAGAACTAAGATTTATAAGGATAATGAAAATGTACATGATTCCTGTTGTTCCATCCTAATAAAGTTAAAAGTTAAGCTGGAATCTTGCATATCTCGAACCAAGGCAAACTCAGCTACAAAAAACAAGTTGGGTATAAATACCATTCCATCCTGGATAGCATCCAGAGAAAGACCTTTGTACATCCGGCTCAACCGCAATGATAACCAAACACGTTTGTTTACTTTTCCTTCTTTCTTGTCGTCGTCCACTCGCAGAACCATACAAGGTACAAGCTGACCAACATGGACAACTTCAGCACATATACTGCCCTCGTTATCCTGCATGAAGAAAAACATGTTCACGGTGAAAAAGAATACCTAAAATCAATATCAGCATAAGTTGGATTTCCTTGTTAACAACTTGGCAGAGAAAATAACTAAATTTTTATTATTACTGGCAGAATATAAATTGCAATAACCTTGAGAAAAAAGATATAAAATATTTAATACCTTGCTATTTCCGTGCAAAGCAAGATCCGAAACTTCCTCTGTGAGAACAAACCCTCTCATTCCACCAGGTAGACTTACTATAATGTCCTTTTGGTTAACTTCAATAACAACACCCCAAAGCTTCATGTTTGGTGAAATGTTCTGACAAACAGGGAAAAAAATGGTTTAGCATGGCCGTTTCACCAAAGTAGCAGCAATCCCATATTTTCTAAAAAAAATGAGAACAAAGATCCCATATCTAACGAGTACATAGAAAACATAGCTGACCATTAAAAGAGACATTAAGATTAATGTCTAAGTAACCAAGTTTTGCTCCATTCACTCGTTCAAAATGATGATTTTAATATTACCTAATAGAAGGGAAGCCACATCTGACCAAAAGTATTTATTCAAGTTACTCTGACATTCAGAATTGCATTCACTCTGATCTTAAGAATTATACATTTCACTTTCTTTCTGATACTCTAAAGCTCTAACTCCTGATATACTGTGTTGTGTGGACAAGGCTAGGGAACTGAATACAAAGAAAGGAAAAAATCAGCCTTCAGTGAGCTGATGTTACAGTTACACCTCACGGGCACCAGCCATCTGACGCTAACATGCTATGTAAGAATTAACTTATCATAGTTCATATTGTGAGGCACCTTTGTCATTTTAAAATGTAGATATGTTATAACTCACAATCTTTAGTGGAGACTACCATTTTCACGCCATACTCTCGGAGTGCATTGTGGCATGTGGTGTCAAAGTCCTAAAGCTGTTAGGCATATGACACATGTGGTACCCGAGGCTCATAGCTATACTCTCAACTGGACCATATATATAAGCAGCGCGGGTTACAGCGTCACAACATTAGATTGCCAAGGCTTGCATGCGGTCATAAAAGGGTACTTCTGCAACCTGCCAGATACTGGTTCATATATTATGAGGGTTGCAAACTAAATCCTGCAGAGTAACAGAGTCAAAACCTTCAGGGTAATTCGATTGGCGAAGCGTGGGAGCTTCCCAGTGGTAGCCCCACCAAAAAGTGTCCCCAAGTCGTCATCACCGTCAATTCCTAACGGGACGTTGGCGTTCCTCTTCTTCTTTCCCCTCCTCTCCTCCTTCTCGAACTCTGCCTCCGCCTCTGTGCGCGCCTCCGCCCGCTCATCCCTGCTGAGGAGACTGCGTCCTCCTGCGCACCGGAACACCAGGGAAACCCCACATCAATACGAAATCGGTACGCGGAGGGCGGGCCAAGCCACGGAGCAGTTACTCACCTCTCGGGAAATCACCGTCGTCGGCGGCGTTGAAGAGAGCTGCAGCATGCGGCGCCGGCTGCTGCTCCTGCTGCTCTGTGCCACCCCCATGCTCCACCTCCTCCTTATGGTGTTTCTTGAATTCCTTGCGCTTAGGACGCAGTTCCGGCTTGCCGGGGCGGTCCGGGGCCTTCCCCTTCTTCCTATCGCCGTGCGGCGCCATGGCGGCGAGCACCCGGAGTGACGGGAGAAGATACCAAGAGTTCCGGAGATTGAAGACGGTCGGATGGAGGAGGCGATGGCTTTGAGCTTGGCAGCGGCGGCGGCGGCGCCGACGTATGGAGACAGGGCTTAGGTTTTAGGTGAGGTTTAGGGGAAGGGGTAGCGAGAGAGAAGAGACGTTATTTAGGGCGTGCTCGGAAGTACTAGTACCTGAAATCCGGCTCCGTGCGCTACTTCACGCTTCTGTGAGGAGCCCAGATCGTTCGGCTCAGCTCTAGCTTTTATCATGGGCTGGAAGTCCAATTAGGAGAGTGTCTGGCCCTGTTACTAAGTGGGCCTGATTACAAAACTTTAAAAAAAAATACTCCCCTCGATTCAGAAAAAATGTCCCTCATTTTATACTAAACTAGTACAAACTATGTAGCAAGTGAGCGACACTTTTTATGGGTCGAAAAGAGTACTAAAAATAGAGAATTTAAAAAAAAAATCAGAGACAAACATTTTCAAGTTTTCTAGGTACGTGCAAAGTTCCATAAAGATATTACAATTTTTGAGCTCAATGCAAAAGAAAAAAGGTGATCTAAAAAGATATTTTTAAATCCCATGTTGGCCAGTGATTTTGTTTTCTCGCAGAGAGCACATGAAATGATATTTCTTCCCAAAAAATTACGCCTATGTGTAAAATTGGATATATTTGTTCTGAAAGAAATTTATATTTAATTTTTTTTATTTTTCAAATTTATACTCAAAACGTATGAGCTCGGGAGTTATATTGAATTTTCGGATAGTACATATGTTTAACCCTATGAACTATAAATGTTGGAACATTTCTCCTCTAAACTTATTTTTACTACAAATAAACCCCTCGCATATTTGAACCACATGATTAACCCCCTAATTCTACCGAGGTGCGTGTACGGGAATTTAAAATTTTCGCCAAGCAAGTTACGCAACCACTAAGATCTATCTATGAAGATACAAGTAAATAAAAATTTAATGATCTAGCTTGAGATTGTTTACCAACACCATTATAGCGGAAGAGATGTTGATGACGATGTCGGTGTCGATGAAACATGTGGAAGATTCTCACGCACAAGCTAGTGAGTGAGAATGTTTCCGGCTCCCCGTATCCAACTCCTCAATCCAATAGAGTGGGGATCTCACATGTTACTGTTGGATGAATGCCCAAAAGGCAATAATATTTATATATGTGCTTCTTAAGTATGATTTATATTACTATGTTATAACTAACATTGAAGCTGAACTAGGTGGATTTATTATTTTGATTATATTAACGTTGCTAGTGGAGATTCTGAGGAAATTTTAGGCGGAGGAAGTTTTCAATTGTAGAGAGAGAAGAATGATGTGATGAGATGAAGGATGGACAAAAGATAAAGCTTGGGGTTTCCCATGTCACTCCAAGACATATCCAAGAAGTACATGCGTCAAAGCTTGGGGATGCCCAAGGCAACCCTTCTTCATCAACAAAAATAGCAGGGTTTTTTCAAAACAATATATTTGTATTGCTTCACATGATATGTGTTATTCTTGGCGCGTCTTTTTATTTTGCTTTTAGTTTATTTTGTTTTCTTTGTTGTAGCTTTTGGTTGGATCCTATCACTTTTATCTTGGGAGAGACACGCCCTGTTTTCATTGCCTAGAACACTCTAGTTATAACTCTTATTATTCTGCGAGTGTTAAGTTTTTGCTACTACTGCATTTAGCTCTTGTTTTTCACTCAAATTTTGTTCAGAGCTTGTTGGTTTGTTTCAGTTATATTTTGTTAGATCTTTGATCTTTGATAATTATTTTATTTGAGAGTTGTTTCGAATAAGTTGATTGGTGTCGAGACATCGTAGTAGTTTTCATAGACAGGGGTGCCATGAGACTACGGGTAGAGACGTGGGGAAACGGGATCGCGTTGGAGACAAAGACACAGGATTTACCCAGGTTCGGTACGTCGTAACGATACGGCGTTCCTACTCCTGCAAACTCACTAATCAGGACTAAAGCATGTGTATACAATTACAATGTGAGGTTCTGTTTAGCTATTCGCTGAGGATCAACTTCCCGGCGAGTTAGCCTGTAGCTTCGTGTCTAGTTATCTTATCTCCCGTCCGGCTTTATATAATAGCCGGATTAGGGCATACAGAGTAAGAAACCTAGAAGACTAGGGTAACTTCTAACTTGGAAAGTAAAGAATCCGCCTTCTCCTCCAAGCCAGATCACGTGGGCCGTGATCCGGGTCCTTCTAGAATCCGGCTTCTGCGCGTCAGCTTACTGGGCCGCCCAATGGACCATAGCCCACTACCAGTTGGGCCACCCTGGTAATCCGGCACTTTTGACTACCATCTGATATACCCCTATTCAGTATATATCCGACAGTAGCCCCCAAGAAGGATTAAAACTCTGATTCGCCGTTTTTCGCCAAATACATATTGTCCGAGAAATATTGGCCAGCAGTCTTGATTCTTCTTTTTCTTCTTTTTAAGAGATGGTAACGTAAAACTCGGAATCCTGAAAATTCGGCTTTTCTCACACGATCCTTCGCGGAGAAGGAACCTCCTACGTCAGCACTTTAATCCTGCTGACGTAAGGGACGTTTGGGTTTTGAGTGGGAAACCCAGAAACATATCTCTGACAGATTCTCGCGGGAAACGAGGAGATAACCATAATCACCCTGTCGATTCATTTTCCCGGATTTTTCGGCGAGCGACACGCGTTGATCATCCAACTGTCAAAAGAGCCTTTAGCACGTATCGTGACGGATTTCCGGCTATAAATAGCCTTCTTCGTCCTCCCGGTAAACCTTCCGCTCTCACTCCAACGCCATTACCGCGCCCAAGCCCCCGAGCAGAGAAACACTTCCGAACGCACACCGCGCCCAGAACCTCACCGGAGGCGAGCCAGCGCCGCCACCAAATGGCCTCTTCGCCGTCTTCGCCCGCACGCACCGTTGCGCAGGACATCGAGGGCATAATCAACAATATGGATCCTCAGTTGGATTCCCCGACGCGCGCCGGCGACGACGTTCCGGTGAAGACTGCGAGCACCGCGGCGGACGAGGGAAACGCTTCCGCCACCGCGAATCTTGCGGGCTCAAGCTCCGCGCCTTCTCCGCCGATCGCTCCCGAGACGGCGGAGGAGAAGATCACGCTCCTCGGCGACGAGCTCGCCGCTGCAGAAGCCGCCGCGTCCGCCGCCGCCGGAGCTAACGAAGAAGTGGAATTTGTCGGCAACTGGAGTCCGAGTAATATTCCTCCTTCCACAAATGGAAAGGGAAGGGCTAATAATCAAAGGCAAATGGCGGAACTCGGAAGGTGAGCTCGAGCCCCTACCAAAAAACGGGGAACGCGTCCTCCTTACCTCTCACATCGCGAGAGGTATGGGTTTTCCGCCTTCCGCCTTTTTCTTAGATGTCCTTAACTATTACGGCGTTCAGCCACACAATATTTCTCCCAATTCCATCCTTTATCTAGCTAGTTTCCAAGCCCTTTTTGAAGGGTACTTAGGAATAGCACCTAGTCTAGATTTCTGGCGATATTGCTTTGAAGTGAAGCATAACCTCACAGAAGGTATTTCTCCCCTCTGCGGAACTATTTCTTTCACTCTCCGGCAGTTTAGGGAGGATTGGTATCCGAAGATAAAAACATCGGAACCCGTCAAATCTTGGATGGGTTCCTTCTTTTACCATCAGGACATCCCATTCCCTGGCAAGGAAAACGGGGTTCCTCCATTCGTTAATTCCGTCGCCTCTCCTCGAGAGAGTTGGGCAGTTGAAGCAATGCAGACATTGCCGGAAAACCTGATGAAGATAAAACGGCGTATCGCCAAGCTTACTTCCTCTCAGCCTCCCTTAACTGGAAAGGATACTGTTTTATGTTGGTTTGGACGCCATATTCAACCTCTTTCCTTTCGTTCCCGGCTTCTTTGCGAATATGAAGGGCCATAAGATAGCATGAGGGGGACGGACAAGTCCTATACCAAAAAGGATTTCATAAAGCGACTCCACCAACTGGTCTCCACGTGTAATCAATACGCAGAAAGTCTGGCAATATATCACGTGGAGAATCCAGCCCCCAAGGTATTTATATTTTCCTCGTTTTTGGGTTGTTCTCGGATTATCCTCCTTGCCTGACTTTTAACGCATCCTTGCTACTTCCCTAGTTCGATGAACTTGAGGGAGCTGATCTTGCTTCCGACGCCGAGCTTAACGAAATTCATGCCAGCTTCTACGGCGACCGGAAACGTAAAAGGCAGGTGACTTTTGAGGAAACGATAACTATTGACGGAATTCCCGTCGCCACATCCAGGTATTCTGCTGGAACTTTTTTAATCGTTGTTCCCCTCCAGTTCTTCGAGATATTTATTTCTCGGATGTTCTTTTTTCATCCTTTCTCCAACTCCTTTGAAGACAAAGAAATTGAAGAAACGTAAAGCTGCTGCTATGAAAAAAGAACCTTCTTCTGCTGCAGCTTCACCTCCTTTTGCTATGCCTGGGAGGGACGAACCTATCCCCACTTTGGACAGGAATATCCGGATAAAGGAAGAACCATTTGATGAACTCGGATATATCCGTCCAGAAGCTAAGAAATTCTTCGCTCCTGCGCCTCTAATTCGTCCTTGGCCACAGGGCGGGCTGATTATCCGAAATGACTTCGTATTTTCACCTCGTCGGGTCATACAAGATGGCCTTCATCACGTTGGGATTCTTTTTTCTGAATATGCCAAAGAATTCAACGAGACTTTGTCAAACTTGCGGGAAATGAGCCAGGTAATATCTCTAGCCCCCAAGCAATAAGTTGAAAACATACTTTCCCCTTAATGCTTTTTTATTACGCTTGATCTAACTTAAGCGTTTGGCTTTTATTTCCTCGTTTCAGCATACTGCTGATGTAATAAACTTGGAACTTTTTAATAAACTTAATGTCAAGAATGAAGAGGTGAAAACCCTTCAATCTATTATTAAGTCTAAGGATAATGAGCTGGCATCATCTCAGCTACAGCTATCGGAAACAACAGGTATGCTTTACTCTGTTTTTTCCGGATTATCAATAAGTACTTTCTCAAGATATTTCCAAACTTGGAATTTTACTTGCTTTCCAGCTGCTTTGGCTAAGGCCAAGCAAGTAGCTGAAGATGCCGGCAATGTCGAACGTCTTCGCAAGGAGAATTTGGACCTTCATAAGGAGCTTATGAAGGTTCGACAAGATATGGAAGCCAGTAATCTGGCCCTTGGAATTGCTCAATCCAAGGCTTCCGATCAGGCGGAAAAAGATAAGTCTACTATCCACGACTTGGAAAGTATGTTAATCCTTCGCCTAAAGGAATGTTCCGAAATCGACAAGGTTCTCGGTAAGTTTTATTTCATTTACCGATTCATCCATGTCTTGCTTTCTTTCTCTGTTTTGTCGCCTAACCTTTTTGGAGACTTGTTCCGACGAAACAGGAAATTATCCAGGTCTTTCTCATATAGTCATATTGAAAAAATCCGAGCCTTTGGGAAGGTATAGAATGCAATCAGAAATGCCGGGATGCAACTGATCAGCAAGTTCTTCCCTACAAGTACCATGGAATTCTCGGAAATTTATAAACTTCCGGGTGCTATCCTGGAGGTGGCGGAGTCCATGGAGTCCATCCTACGCTCCGCTGCATGGGGTGGTGCACGCATGGCTCTCGGCCTTATGCGTATGCACTACCCTGGTGCCAAATCTTGGCGCGTGGCGTCCGGTATCCCTCAAGGATACACGGAAAACCAGCGAGCCAGCATCTTTGATGAAATCAAAGGCCATGCCACCAAGATTGCCTCCATGGTGAACATCTCCATCACCTATCCGTAAGAGGAGATCCCCGAAGCCCCCGAGAATGACAGCAGCGATGAAGACTCGGATGCTTGAAGGGCTATCCGAATCCCGGATGGTGGAACTAGACAATAGGAGCATTACTGCACTTTTACAATGTAATTTATATTGAAATGCTTCTATTCCTTTTGTATAAACAAGAACTCCGTCTTTTGCAGTTTTAATTATGAAATTCTTTGCAAGGTTTCCGGGTTTTAATATTTCTTTGCCTTCTAAGTTCTCTGGCTTATGTGTTTTAACTGTCCTTAGTGTTTGAAATGGCTCGATAGTATTATGAATCATCATGCCGAGTAACTGGGTATAACCAATCAGTTTAAACTCGGAAACATGGATCATACTAAAGGCATTTTTACTAACTAGCTCCAGTGACCCAACACGTAAACAATCAGATAATACTTAGAGAAAAGTAAGGAATTTTTTGAAACTTGGGCACGCAGGCACAATCCGAGTTTCCTTTAGCCGTTAGCAGGCTGAAAATCATTCAGTTTTTAAACACCGAGCACGCAGGCACAATTCGGGTTAACATTGAGTATTTTGTAAGATCATTGGGAAATAGATAAGGTGGAATCATGCTTTGTACTATAATAAACTTGCAAAAACATGAATACAAAAATTCCGACAACTTTATTTCATGATCTCAAAGATGTTTACATAGAAATTGAACTAAGTGTAGAAGGGACGTAACTGTTGGATGCTCCAAGGCCTCTTTGTCTCTCCTAGTTCATCATCTATCTTTCTCTTTGTTTTGCGATTCGGTTTTTCGGGATCATCTTCCGTATCCCGAATATCTACAAGATAATATGACCCATTTTTCATAGTTTTGCTGATTACAAATGGTCCTTCCCATACTGGGGCCAATTTGTGCTTTCTTTGCTGCACCAATCTCAGCACTAAGTCACCTTCTTTAAAAGAACGATGCCTGATTTTCCGGCTATGGTAACATCGTAAACCTTGCTGGTAAATGGCGGATCTTTGAAGCACAAGCTCTCGTTCCTCTTCCAAGAGATCGACGGCATCCTGTCGTGCTTCTTCGGCATCCGAGTCGTCGAAATCCCGCACTCTTGGGCTATAATGGATCATGTCCGTTGGAAGGATAGCTTCCGCACCATAAACTAGGAAAAACGGGGTTTGCCCAGTTGACCTGTTTGGCGTCGTTCGAATACTCCAAAGCACAGAAGGTAGCTCTTCTACCCATGCTCCAGCTGCTCTATGAAGAGGAGATTCGAGTCTTGGGCGTATTCCTTGCAGGATTGAGCTATTCATTCTTTCAACCTGTCCATTGGATTGCGGGTGTGCCACAGATGCGAGATCTAGGCGAATTCCCGTTTGTCGGCAATATTTTGCCAACTCTCCAATGGAGAAATTTGTCCCGTTGTCGGTTATTATGCTGTGTGGAACGCCATATCTCATGGCTATGTCAATGATGAAATTTCTGGCAGTTACACCGTCAAGCTTTTTGATGGGTTTAGCCTCCACCCATTTGGTATACTTATCTACAACTACAAGTAGATGCGTAAGTCCGCCTCGCGCAGTTTTGAACGGTCCCATCATATCTAGCCCTCAGACCGCAAACGTCCATGTAATTGGGATAGTTTTGAGTGCTTGGGCCGGCATATTAGTCTGCTTGGCGTAATATTGACACCCTTCACATGTGTTGACTATGTGCTCAGCATCTGTCTTGTCTGTTAGCCAGAAAAACCCGGCACGGAATGCTTTTTTAACTATGCTTTTTGATTGAGCATGGTGTCCGCAATCTCCGGCATGGATTTCTTGCAGGATTTCTCGTCCTTCTTCTCGTGAAATGCACTGCAGAAAAATTCCGGAAGTACTGCGTTTATACAGGCAATTATCAATTACCGTGTATCCTTTGCATCGACGCTGAATTTGTCTCTGCAAGACTTCATCTGCTCCTTCCGGGTACTTTTGGTTGACTAAGAAGTTTAAATATGGAATTGTCCAGTCCGGGTTAACGAGCATAACTTCAATTGACTCGGAAGCCAGAGGGTAATCGATATCTCCACCTTTTATGGATGGCTCGTACAAATGCTGGACGAATACACCTGGTGGTAGGATTTTTACCCTTTCTGACCCCATGCGGGCTAACGCATCCGCGTTCCAATTTTTCTCCCTTTTAACGTGGAGTACTTCGAATCCGAAGAAACAAATGGTGAACTCATCCACCGTTCTCCGATATTCGGCCATTATAGGGCTCTTTGCATCCCAGGTTTGGTTGAGCTGATGTTGTACCAAATCCGAATCGCCGTAGCACAGGATGCGTTTAACCCCTATTTCTTTTGCAATGTGCAAGCCATGAAGCAGAGCTTCGTATTCTGCCACATTATTGCTGGCGTTGAAGTGTATTTGTAATACATACTCCATTGTGTCTCCTTTAGGGGATTTTAAGACTACACCAGCTCCAGTGCCCTCCTTCATCTTGGATCCGTCAAAATGCATGATCCAGTACTCGGACTCCGACATTGGTGTTTTATCCATTGCTTCCGTCCAGTCGGCGACAAAATCTGCCAGATACTGGGATTTTATTGCCGTCCTTGGCTGATACTTAATGTCGAAGTCTGCTAGCTCGATACCCCATTTGGCTACTCGGCCAGTTGCCTCCGCATTGTTTATTATATCCGCTAGTGGTGCTTTACATACCACTGTTATGGAATGTCCTTGGAAGTAATGGCGTAACTTTCTAGATGCGAAAAATACGCCATATGCCAGTTTTTGGTAGTGTGGGTACCTTTGCTTGGACTCGGAGAAAACTTCACTTATGTAATATACCGGATGCTGGTCTGGTATGCTTTGTTCGTCTTTCTTCCGTTCCACAACAATTACTGCACTAATAACCCTGTTTGTAGCCGTGAGGTACAATAACATAGGTTCTTCGTCTTTTGGGGATGCCAAAATCGGAGCTTTCATCAAAGTTTCCTTCAACTGGGTTAACGCTGCATCGGCCTCTTCTGTCCACTCGAATTTGTCGGATTTTTTCAGCAACTTGTAGAGTGGTAAGGCTTTATCCCCCAGCCGACTAATAAATCTGCTGACGGCAGCGGCGGAACCCGTCAATCTTTGGACATCTTTCACACACGTAGGTTTGGAGATGTTCAAGATGGCTTTGAACTTTTCCGGGTTAACTTCTATTCCTCTGTGAGAAACGATGAAACCCAGAAGTTTTCCTGAGGGAACCCCGAATACACACTTTGATGGATTTAACTTCATCTTGTAAGTGCGTAAGTTTTCGAAGGTTTCTCGCAAATCCTCAAGGAGTGTGTCTTTTTCCTTGGTTACGACAGCAATATCGTCCACATAAACGTGGACATTTTTGCCAATCTGACTATGCAAACAACGTTGCATGCAACGCTGGTAAGTTGCACCTGCGTTCTTCAGGCCAAACGGTATGGTTACGTAATAATACGTCCCGTATGGGGTTATAAAAGAATTCTTAATTTGATCTTCCTTTTTATGCGTATTTGGTGATACCCGGAATAAGCATACAAAAAGCATAAAAGCTCAGAGCCTGTGGTGGCATCTATTATTTGATCGATTCGCGGTAACGCGAACCTATCCTTTGGACACAATTTGTTCAAGCCGGTGTAATCTATACACATTCTAAGAGCAGTAGTGTCTTTCTTCGGTACTAATACCGGATTTGCAGACCAATCAGTGTGGATTACTTCCTGAATGAAATCCGCTGCTAAAAGCCGGATAATTTCCTTGCCAATAGCCTTCCGTCTTCTTCCGTCAAATCGACGGAGACCTTGTTTGACGGGTTTGGAGCCTGGAATCACCTTGAGTTGATGCTCAGCAAGTTCCCTGGGTACACCTGGCATGTCAGCCGGACACCAAGCGAAAATATCCCAGTTCTCACGGAGGAACTTGATGAGCTCGCCTTCCTATTTGTCGGTAATCCCAGTTCCTACTACGACAAATTTTGTCGGATCTTTGGGATCTAGGATTACCTGTCTTGTATTCTCGGATGCCTTGAAGCTATCTGCTGGCTTCCGAGTTTCTTTTCCTGCTAGCATTTCTGTCGGCGATACCTCCTTAGCCAGCTCCTTCAGCTCTTCCTTTGCTATAATCTTTTCAGCACAAAGGGCGTTTTCTTTTTCCAGCTTGTTCGCCAGCTTGAAGTCTCCAGTTATGGTGATTACCCCACCTTTCGGCCCTGGCATCTTCAGCTTGTTATAAATATAACATGATCTTGCCATAAACTTGGCGAAAGCTGGACGTCCGAGAATTGCGTGATACACGCTTTCGAACGGCACCACCTCGAAGGATACTTTTTCCTGACGGAAGTGATCTTTTTCTCCGAAAGTGACATCTAGGGAAATTTCTCCTAGGGATCGTGCTTGCCTGCCGGGAACAATGCCATGGAAGCGTATGTTGTTGTGATTGAGCTGGGTCTCGGATATTTTCAGATGTCTCAACGTATCCAGGTACATTATGTTGATGCTGGATCCTCCGTCCATCAGCACTCTTTTTAGCCTAGTGTTCTGGACAATAGGACTTACAATGAGAGCTTGTGTGCCGGGTTCAGGGATATTTCCGGGATGATCAGACTGATCCCATGTGATTGGTGTGTTTGAATACTTCAAGAATTTTGGGGTTGCCGGAACAACCGCGTTTATTTCTCGAAGTGTTCTTTTCGCCACCTTTGCTGATGGAGTTGCTAGGAAAGTTAGGGCGCATTCTCCATCAACTCTCGGAAACTTGGGTTCGCCTTTCTGCTGTTGTTCCTGGATTTTTTCGTCAGTGTCCGATTCACTGTCTTCTTTCTCAGCTTCTGGCTTTTGTTTGGAGAATTTCCTTTTGGAACTCTTCCCCTTGTTTCCGGATCCTGCACTGCCTTTCATGTGCTTATTTAGCCGGCATTGTGCGTTCGTATGGGTGGGTTTCCCGAATTGCGAATGGTGGACGCAGGGTTCCGACTTAATCTTCTCCCACTCTTCTTTAGCGTAGTTGATTGGTTCCGAACTGCGTCCTTTCCTTTTTTCACTTCCAAAGGCTATGTTAACCTCTTTGGGTTTTGGTGTTGCATCTGAAGTTCCTTTTTTCTCAGAGCGAGTATTTTTCTTGGCCAGTATCAGTGCATCGATATTGCTGCCTCTTGCTCTGATATCGTCTTCGGCCGCAGCGTGTTCATTGGCGGTTGTAAGCATAGATCCGAGATCTTTTTGCTGTTTGGAACCAACCATGAACGGTACAAGACCGGGTTTTAGGCCATTGACGAAAGCATGCATTGCTTGTACATCAGTTACTCCAGAGCAACTATTCTTCATTGCAGTCCATCTGGAGATGAAATCCACGTATGGTTCATCCTCGAACTGGGTGCAACGGTTCAGCTGGTTGATGTTGTTCGGGCGTTTGTAAGTTCCCCGGAAATGCTGAGTGAATACTCGAGCCATATCATCCCAGCTGTCTACAGTTCTTGATGGCAATCCATTAATCCAATCTCTGGCTCCATCCAGTAACATTAGGGGAGAAACTTTACAACTTCTAGGTCTGTCCCATTGTTAATCTGGACGGCTGTATGGTAGTCTGAGAGCCAGGTATCCGGGTTTGTACTGCCGGTGTATTTCTAGTACGTTGGACCGACCTTGGCGAAGCCAGAATGCAGGGTTATCCTTCGGATCCTATCAGTGAAACACTTAGGTCCAAAGTATAGATCGTCCTTTTCCGCCCTATCCATGTGTGCGGAATACCTTCCGGCTGAATGGACAGAAGGGGATCTACTCCTTTCTTTTCCATTGTTGCGCGGACGCGCTTTTCCGGGATTGTTTCTATTTCTTTCAAGATCACGCCCTTTTGGATGAGGCGGAGTTCTACTCCTGTGCCTTTCTTTATCCTTGGGAGGTGTCCAAGATCTCTCATGTCTGTGAGGTACATCATGTCTTCCGGCTTTTTCAGCAGGGTGTCTCGGAGGTGGCATTGCTTTGCCATCATTCCGGTGTTTTTCTTCCCGATCGTGGGGTTTGCGTCCACCTTTCGGGAGATGAGATCCGGTTCTAGATGCTTCATCCCTATTATCGGGATTTTTCTTATCTTTTCTCGGATCTGCTTTCTTATCCTTTGAATTGTCGGAATCTCCAGGTTCTTCCGGTCCAGGTGCTCCAGCGGCGCAAGTAGCTGTTTTGCACAGGGCGGAGTCGTCGTGCAACTTCCCTGATCGCTCTTGGGCCCGCTGTTGTTGTTGCAATGCTTTTCCTAGGAAAGCATACACCCCTTGGAGTTTTTCACCGTTGGAGTACATGTCATTGTTGAGGATGGCAAACGCTGCTTCCGCATTTTCTGCTGCGGTTTTGTATATTGGTTCGCCCTTGGCATCTTTGCCGTTTACTTGCTTTTGCCAAGATGGGTTGTGAAACCTTTCTTTTGGCGGCAGTACTTCCGGTCTTACGATTCCGGGTAACCTTGTAGGTTTAATGCCAGATCTATTCTTTCTCTCGTACTCCTCGATTTCTTCCTTCATGAGCTTGAGGTCATCGTGGGTTTTTTGGAGGTGTTCACGAGTTCTGAATAGATGTTGCTGTTGCCGTTGGAGAGCTTATCTCCTGGCCTCTAGCACTTCAGGGGGTTCATGCAAACCCACTGGTGTTTGTAACAATTCCTGTTCTTCTTGCTTTGTCATTTGCGGAGCAAGGATTTGTTTTGTTTTCTTCTCCGCAAGTTTTATTCCGCTTGCATCTCCTACTTCCGGGTTTTCATCAGCTGGATCAGCCAATTTCTTCTTCCGGAGCTTGTATTGGAGTTTTTTAGCGGTCTTGTGCTTTTTCTTGGAAGAGGGAGGTTTTTCAGCAGGTTCATCCTCTGTCAATTCCTTGACGTTGGGAAATATCGGAGAAGTTTCTCCATCTTCTCTCTCTTCCTCTGACGGAGCGGTTTTAGGGCTTTCCTGACTGCCGGCGTCCGTGTTTTCAGCCGGTTTCGCCATTAGTACTTCATGGAATCCCTCTTGAAAAGATTTAACTTTTCTTTCGAAGGCGTCCACGTCTTCGTCTTCGGAATCAAAATCATCTGATCCGGTTTCTGGCACTAATCTCGCCTCAATGGCGGCTAGCATAGAGTCAGCTTCCGAGTTCATCGCCGGATTGGCGGGTGTCGGATCTTCCACCTCTGTAATGGGTTTGATGCTTTCTGCCTCCTGTACGGGATTTCCGTCGTCCGTGTTTTCGGCGACCTCGGATTGCACCATACCGATAAAGTGTGTATCACTTTCGTGTCGGCGATCCGAGCAAAATCCGGTATCATAGTCATCTTCGACTGGGTATAGGGCAGGTGGGATAAATTTGCTTCCACCGCAAAACCCCATGGCCTCTGCAGTTAGTCCGATAAAGATATTAGCAGATCCGATCGGTAACACGCAGGCACTTACCAGATGATTTTGCGCCGGTATGTAGGATCCGTTGTCGAGGAAGCGTCCGACGTCCTCGTCGAACTCCAGGCTTCCGACAGTTATGGAACTACCGATTCCGCCGAGTATCCCAGATCGGAACTTAACGCCTGACGCCGTTTGCCCCACGGTGGGCGCCAACTGTCGAGACATCGTAGTAGTTTTCATAGACGGGGGTGCCATGAGACTACGGGTAGAGACGTGGGGAAACGGGATCGCGTTGAAGACAAAGACACATGATTTACCCAGGTTCGGTACGTCGTAACGATACGGCGTTCTTACTCCTGCAAACTCACTAATCAGGACTAAAGCCTGTGTATACAATTACAATGTGAGGTTCTGTTTAACTATTCGTTGAGGATCAACTTCCCGACGAGTTAGCCTATAGCTTCGTGTCTAGTTATCTTATCTCCCGTCCGGCTTTATATAATAGCCGGATTAGGGCATACAGAGTAGGAAACCTAGAAGACTACGGTAACTTCTAACTTGGAAAGTAAGGAATCCGCCTTCTCCTCCAAGCCAGATCACGTGGGCCGTGATCCGGGTCCTTCTAGAATCCGGCTTCTGCGCGTCAGCTTACTGGGCCACCCAATGGACCATAGCCCACTACCAGTTGGGCCACCCTGGTAATCCGACACTTTTCACTACCATCTGACATACCCCTATTCAGTATATATCCGACAATTGGTGTTGGAGAAGAGTAAATTGTTTCATGCTTATAGTGGTGCAATAGGAAGCTTGTTTTGACAGCGGCATAGGCTTTGGCATGTCATGTTAGATGTTATTTTAATTATGTGCTTAGTTGTTTATGATGTATCATGACTATTCTTAAATAGCTGAGGGTGCTTAATGTGCCATTGAATTTAATCATTTGTTGTTCTCTCGTATTGAAGCATGGTATTGTGGTATTTATCCTTTGAATGCTTTATCTGGATTGACTTGGCGCATGCTCACACCATGTTATGACTACAGAAAAAGTCACTTCTAGCCTCGATGGTCATTTAATTTTTGACTTGTAATATCAATTCATGCTTTGATTAATGACGTTTTGTCGTTGTGCATGATTATGGCCGTTATTTATCTCTTATTTGGTCGCTCCCAATCTTTTGCTAGCCTACACATGTATTGAGTATGAGCTCTACTCGTGCATCCAACTCCCGAAAACCGAAGTATGCCAAATGTGCCCACCATATCTACCTACATATGGTATTTAACCGCCACTCCAAGTAAATTTCTCGTGTTCTACCTTTAAACCTTCAAAATTATAACACGTTTTATGTTATTGTTTGCCAAATAATAACAAAAAGGCACTTCCCGAACACGGCTAGCCATGGTTTGTGAAAGAAATGGGGGGGTGTGCCAAACTAATAAAACAACGGAAACCGCTCTCAAAAGTCTAAAAACTTTGCTTGGTATGGATTATAATAAGTTTTTCATTACCATTCATTGTCATAGACATACACCTATTTTAAAATTGTTTTCAATATCTTTGTTTTATCAAATAAAAATCTCTAACACATGAGTAATCCCTGCTTCCCTCCGCGAAGGGCCTTTCTTTTACTTTTATGTTGAGTCTTCATATTCTTACTTTATGCACCAACTAAGAGAGCATAGTTGTCATTTTGAGTATAGTGTGCATAGTACCAAAATTTACTATTGATTGATTCATGATTGTGGTATTGCTTGCTCTCAAATTATTAGTATCCAGTCCCCATTTAAACTTTGAAGGTGTCCTGGCATTTATGTTTTGCTACCACGCGAAGGACTAGCTGGATACCACTGACGAAGATATGGATTCTGGACCTTGCGGATAAGGACACCCCATCTCAGGCCCAAGGTTAAGGCCCAAGAAGAGGCGCCCTTGGAATGCTCCGGAAGGCCCATGTAAAACCCACCCGCAATGACTTGCGGATTAAGCTAGGAAACTTGTAACCGACCTAGCTAGAGTTCGATTCCTCTCCGGGTAGAACTCGAGACCTGGCCATCTATATAAGGCCAGGAGAGCCCCCAGGAGAGGACCAAGCAATAACCGCACGACCCAAAAGCCTTGAACTCGAGACCTACTCTCGATTCGAGCATCACCATTGTAACCGATCTAATCTTCAATACAGATCGACAAGAGGCAGGAGTAAGGGTTTTACCTCTACGAGGGCCCCGAACCTGGGTAAATCTCGCCCCCTGTCTAGCCGACGATTCCACCAGCGCTCATGGGTTCTCCTAATCGAAACCCGATAGGTTCACCGAAGGGATTTGTTGAATTAGGGATTCGACAATTGGCGCCGACCGTGGGGAGCGCGGGCGCTGGATCACCGGCATCTTCGGCTTCATCGACGTCCAACTCCCGTTGGAAACCATCGACTACGGCTCCGAGCAATCCTATACGGATCGGATCTGTCGTGGTCACACCTCACTCGCCGGAATCACGCCCGATATTCGAGGATCTGGAGAAGAGCGTCACCCTGACGTGTGGGAGCTTCAACTTCGTGACGAACCGAGACGGAATCCTCCACTTCATGGATGAATCCGACAACGAATCTGGAGCCGTCAACTCGCGCTTTCCTACAGAGAAAAGTGGCGAGTCCATCCGATTCAACGCAGTCGACTGTCACGCCCTCTCGACAGAGGAACCATCTCGGGTACGGGAAGCTTTCCAATCTGCGCCTAGGACGCACGGGCCACGATTGGCCCAAGTCTGCATGGCCGGATCGGAACCGCCCCCGGAAACCGAATTCAGCGCAACCGAGCGCAATATAATCGGCGTCTCGCGGGAGGCCTGGAACAGAGCCAAAGAAGCCATGCGAAGGAGTCAGCCACCCGCGGCAGGAGCGCCACAGGAGGATCTAACCGCCTACCACTACCATCTAGTGAGAGCGGCCTCGACCATCAAAGACGATTGAGCAGATCTAGCCCGTCGCAGAAGAGCGGCGGACGAATCAAGCCTACGACGAGCCGAGCAGTCCCTTGCGCCCTCGGTCGGTACCCGGCCCGCAAGGAAGGAACATGCAGCATCGTCCAGGGACTACGAATCCATGGCTGGGACCAGCAGGTCGACCACATCCTCCTTCATGAGGGTCGACGACGACAGCAACGTCTACCCGCAAACCACCGCTGCTGCAGTTCTAGCCGCAACAACTTACATGCAGATGAACCAACCGACGGAAAGCGATCCTCGGGCGGAACAGTACAAGCAAATTCGTAAGGGGCTAGGATTGGCGGCTGCAAGGCTCGCCTCTCACGATCGCAAGAAGACTGAAGAACAATTGGAGAAGGAGCAACAGGAGAAGGAAAAAGATAAGGAAACGCCCCGCAGGCACAGAAGCTCCTCCCCGAGAAAAGACAAATCGCCACGTCGTGGTCGAGGAAAAGAAGCCCGCCACCGCGGTGACAGTCCAAGCAGCAGCGACTATAGTCCGAGAGAGAAAAACTCACGGCACCACAGCAGCCGCTCGCGAAAACGAAGCAAGGAGCCACGGAAGAACGCTGACCGCGATCGGCCCGGACGCGACGCGCGATCCGACATCGCGCAGAACAAGGTAGACAGGGCAAGGGCGTCGAGATATCGCGACCGATCATCATCCGGCTCTTCGGATGACGAAACCTGCGGCGCACTCTGTTTCGCCCGCAGTATTCGTGAAGCGCCCCTACCCAAACGATTCAAACTCAGCACGGAAGTGACAAAGTACGACGGCTCGCTCGAGCCTTCTCAATGGTTAAGCGACTACCTCACGGCAGTAAAGTGCCAACGTGGGAACAAGAACACGGCTATGCAATACCTCAATTTGCATCTAGTCGGAGCGGCCCGCAGTTGGCTGGAGAGGAGACCAAGATCTTGCTACGCATCGTGGGATGACTTGCACCGCGATTTCTGCAAAAACTTCCAGTCGACGTACAAGAGGCCGGCTACAATCGAAGAACTACGAGCCTGTAAACAGAAAAGCGGCGAGTCTACCCGAGAATACATCCAGCGGTGGACCACACAAAGGAACACCGCAGGAACCATCTCGGAAGAAGTGGCGATTGAGGCCTTCGCTAAAGGTGCAAGAAGAACTGCCTTTCGGGAAGAACTAGGCAGAGCAGCGCCTAAAACTATCGGGGAGCTAATGATCATAGCCGAAAAATGGGCTAATGGAGAAGACGCAGTGCGCAACAAAATAGGGTCATCACCCGCACACGAAGACGACCGCCATGGGCGAAGAAAAAGAAGGAAATACTATGACCACGAGGATAGGGAGGAATTAGTGGCGGCAGAATTCACGCGAAGTCGCGACTGTGGTCGTCGCGGAAGCCGCGAGTGGAAACCAAAGGCAGAAGAAAAATCCCCCGAGGAGGACCTTGATGCATACTGCTCGCTACATCTGTTTACAGATAAGCGCACGGGCAAAACTAAGGCAACACACCTTCTTAAGGACTGCAAAAGTTTCATGACATCTCGGATGCACTCGCCAGGAAAAGATTTGCATCCACCCAAAACTACCCGCCGCTGCCAGGAGGAGGACAACAATTCCAGCCGCCACCACCTCCACCTCCACCAGCAAATCCAAACATGACGCTAGCTGCACTACCTGCGCCACCGCCACAAAACACTGGAGCCAATGCATACCCGAACCCGGCAGGACAACTCGCGATGATACAGAAGGTATGCCCCTCTCGCAGAGCTCAAAAGACTAACACGAGGCAATTGTGCATGGCAGTGCAGACACCACCGACAAAGACCGAGTACCTGAAGATGGCGGATCAGCCAATCACGTTCTCGATGAAAGACCATCCGCCACAAGTCTATCGACCAGGACACGCCGCCCTTGTCATCCAAGCTCAAATTGGTAATTATGACCTGGCCCGCGTATTCATGGACGGTGGCAGTGGCATTAACATCATCTACGCGGATACACTCCGTCGAATGAACAAGAATCTGGACGGCCTAATGGAATCAGAAACATCCTTCCACGGGATAGTTCCGGGCAAGGCAATCCGTCCACTCGGAACAATCAACCTAGAAGTCGTGTTGGGCACCCCAAGCAACTACAGAAGGGAATTCCTGGACTTCGAAGTCGTCGACTGGCCCTCACAGTACCACGCCATCCTTGGTCGAACAGCGTTCGCCAGGTTCATGGCCGTACCGCATTACGCGTACTTGAAGCTCAAGCTACCCGGCGAATACGGTGTGATCACCATCGACGGAGACTTCCAGAAATCAGACAAGTGCGACATAGAATTTAATGAGATCGCAAAATCTTTCGGGATGCAAGAAGAACTTCAAGAGCTGGCAAAAACCACGGATCACTCCGTTATGCCCCTCACGAAGAAAAACGCGCCCGAACTGGAATTCAGCGCCAACAGCGACACCCGCAAGCATCAAGTGCACCCGACGGATTGTGCGAAGACAGCGATGGTTTCAACAACCCTCTCGCCAGCATAGGAAGGCGCGCTCGTCAAACTCCTCCGTGAGTACTGGGAGATTTTCGCCTGGCAGCCCTCAGATATGCCAGGAATACCCAGGGAGTTTGCCGAGCACTCACTCGAAGTCTTTCCTAACGCCAAACCTATCAAACAGACGACTCGACGATTTTCAGAACCCAAGCAGAAGGCGCTTGGAGAAGAAGTAAACAGATTGCTAGCCGCAAATTTCATTAGGGAGATCAAGATATCCACCTGGTTAGCAAACCCGGTGTTGGTCCCCAAGAAGAACACGGATATCCTTCGGGTGTGCATCGACTACACGTCGTTGAATAAGCACTGCCCCAAGAACAATTTTCCTCTACCACGAATCGACCAGATCGTGGACTCTACGGCAGGCTGCCAACGCCTCTCCTTCCTGGACGCCTATTCGGGATATAATCAGATCCGAATGAAAAGGGAAGACGAAGAGAAGACGACATTCATCACACCCCACGGTGTCTACTGCTACACGACAATGCCCTTCGGGCTGAAGAACGCAGGCGCAACATATCAGCGCTGCATGCAAAGATGCCTCGTCAATCTCATTGGCAAGAACGTACAGGTGTACGTTGACGACATTGTCATCAAAACTCGAGTAGAGGACACACTCCTCGAGGACATCAGAGAAACATTCGACGCCCTTAATGCATATCGGATCAAGCTCAATCCGACCAAATGCGTTTTCGGCGTCCCTGCAGGAAAACTCGTCGGGTACCTGGTATCCGCCAGAGGCATTGAAGTCAACCTGGAGAAAATACAAGCCATCCTGACTATGAAGGAGCCAACCAATCTACGTGGAGTCCAGCAGCTCGCAGGACGACTAGCCGCCCTAAGCAGGTTCATCGCACGATTGGGAGAGCAAGCGTTACCCTTCTACAAATTACTGAAGAAGACGGACAAATTCGAGTGGACACCCGAAGCTAAACAAGCGTTCGCAGACTTGAAGCGATCGTTGCAAAGCAGGCGCGTCCTTGCAACACCGCAAGAAAGGGAGCCACTTTTCCTATACTTAGCCGCTACAAACCAGGTCATCAGCACAGCACTCGTAGTCGAACGACCTGAAGACGGCAAAGCATACGGAGTCCAACGACCAATATATTACAGCAGCGAAGTGCTCTCGCCATGCAAGCAACGATACCCTCATTACCAGAAGCTCGCATATGGAGTTGTTCTCACGGCCCGAAAGCTCAAAAATTATTTCCAGGAACACGCCATCATAGTGGTTAATGATGCGTCACTCGGGACAATCATGAACAACCCTATGGCATCCGGAAGAATAGCAAAATGGAGCATCGAGTTGGGCGCCTGGGACATCACCTATGCAGGACGCAACGCAGTCAAATCTCAAGTACTCGTGGAATTCCTCAGCGAATGGACAGAGCTACAAACGCCCGGGCCGCCTGAGTACACGAGCAATTGGATAATGTACTTTGATGGATCCAAGAGAAACGAAGGAGCAGGAGCTAGAATCGTTCTTATTTCACCTCGTGGAGACAAGCTGCAATACGTCCTGCGACTGGACTTTCCACCAGATGATCTAGCATCGAACAACGACGCAGAATATGAAGCCCTGTTGCACGGGATGAAGATGGCAATCGCCTGTGGAGCTACCCGATTAATGATCTACGGCGATTCCAATCTCATAGTGCAGCGGACAATGAAAGAATGTGACGCCATTGCTGAAAACATGGTCGCATATCGTGACATGTACAATCTACTCGAAGGAAGCTTTAAAGGGTGCGAGCTGAGGCACATTGCAAGATCTAGCAACGAAGAAGCAGATAGACTTGCAAACATGGGTTCCACGAATACACCCATACCGCCAGGAATATACTTCGAACGGATGGTCAAGCGATCGGTCAAAGTGAAGAAAGCTGCAGAAACACCAGCAACGCCAGAAACAGAGGTCAGCCCGCAGGTCGCGCTTATCGAGTTTATTCATAATATATCACGACAGGTCTTTCTGGTCGAGCCAGTCTGGACGCAGAAATATCTCGACTACCTGCTCAATCGACAGCTCCCGGCCGATCCACGTGAGGCCCGACAGATAATCAGGCGTAGCAAGTCCTTTCGAGTGGTCAATGGAGAATTATACAAGCAAAGCATCTCGGGAATATTTCAGCGATGCATCGCACCCGAAGATGGCAAGGAATTGCTCCAGGACATACACCAAGGAGATTGCGGACATCATGCTAGCTGGAAAACAATAATGGGAAAAGCTTTTTGAGCAGGATTTTACTGGCTAACAGCAGCCAGCGACGCAAAAAGCCTGGTCGAACGATGCGACGCCTGCCAGCGATTCGCACCAAGACCACACGCACCTGCTACGGAATTGCACATGATACCAATAGCCTGGCCCTTTGCACGATGGGGGCTAGACATGGTTGGACCACTACGCAAGTCCACACCAGGTGGATACACACACTTGCTGGTCGCAGTCGACAAGTTTACCAAATGGATCGAGGCTATGCCAGTAACTTCGGCTAGCGCCCAATGCGCCGTCAAGTTCCTCAACTCCATTGTATGCAGATTTGGTGTGCCACATGACATCATTACAGACAATGGTACAAACTTCACAGCAAAGGAAACACAACAGTTCTGCGAGGAAAAAGGCATCAATTTCAAGTTCGCTTCAGTTGCTCACCCGCAAACGAACGGACAAGTCGAAAGATCCAACGGCTTAGTTTCGGCTGGCATCAAGAAGCGATTACTCGATCGTCTACACCCCGCTGCAGGACATTGGGCAGAAGAGCTACCCTCCGTACTCTGGAGCCTCCGCACAACTCCTAATCGATCGACGAAGTACACGCCATTCTTCATGATATACGGGGCAGAAGCAGTCCTTCCCGAGGACGTTCGATTCAACGCCCCACGAGTTGTAGCCTATAGCGAAGAAACTTCCAACAAGGCACTCGCAGAAGATATGGATGCACTCGACGAAATGCGTGACATCGCACTCGCAAGATCCGCAGTATATCAGCAATCCTTGCGCAACTATCATAGTCGCCGCATACGCCACAGAGCATTCGCGGTTGGGGACCTGGTGCTGCGGCTCAAACAGAAGGAAGGACACAAGCTCGAACCACCTTGGGAAGGACCCTTCATCATACACGAAGTCATCCCAGGTGGAGCCTACAGGCTAAAGAATCCAGAGACTGGAGGAATCTATTCCAATCCTTGGAATATCGCACACCTCCGCAAATTCTATCCCTAGATTTACTTGTTATCACAACAAAATAAGGCTATACTAGCCACTACTGTAGCTCGAATACATGGCTTCTCAGTCATTGCAATAAAGACATGATTCCTTCATCATATTCACTCGAAGCTTCTCGTTCTTTATATGCTAAAAGTTACAGGTACACACCCCATAAAACACACGGGGGCTACACCTACAACTAAGCATCACAGAAAAACATCATACAAACAAGGTTGTACACCTTCCAACAGTTTTTACAAACTATAAACAGATTACAGGATATTTACATCCGACAATCAATCAAAGCGCTGAGCATTCTCAGTCGCTAAAACTCTATCTACCTCTTCAGAGGTCAATCGGATAATTTTCTCCGCTGCAGGGCGTACAGCATCATAGTAAGGCGAGATTTCGTCAATCGCATAATCTGGACGCCTAGCTACGAAGTTAACATCTATCTCAGGATGCCATATCCGGACAAAAGTGAGAGCTACAACCGCGCCGCAAATCATCTGATTGCGCACACACGCGCGAACTTCTCCTTCACGTCCAAACAGCCTGAGAAGATAGCTCCAGTCTTCGGGACCCCTTTTGAGCGGGTAAAAAGCAGCATTCATCGCAACCAAGACCTCGTGAAAAGAACTCACGAGAATTCTCGCCTAGATGGCTCGGAATTTCAAGGTGGCCATCACAAATCCTCGACTACGATCAGACCAAAAATTGTTCGCATGAGGTTCTGAGCTGCTAGCCTCCTGATGAATATGGTTTTCTACCCACTGCCTTTCTTCCCTGTCATCCGGATTAACGACTGAAGAGCAAAAACATACTCAGTCAGCTAAGGAAACAAGGAAGAAAAAGGCACGGGGGCTGCACTACTTACAGAGCAAATCCCTTGCGATTGAAGCCAACTCATCCATCAGAAATTGTTCGCGTTCAGCCGCCAATTTCTGCTTGGACTTCGCCATATCGTCTACCCCGCGCAGAGCTTTTAGCTTGCGCTCACCCTCCTGGACCTTATCACGAAGGCCCGCAAAAGTGCCAACAGCGGCGACAAGTGGATTTACTGGAGTACCACGTCCACCCGAAGTTTCCGCGGCAAACCCAGTAGCCTGGAAGAATACAAGGAAAGAAATAAGACGCCCCACTCGAGGTATCTCTAGTCGCACGTCTGACGAATGCTCGGGGGCTACTCCCATCGGGAGGAAACACGCAAGCCTCAAGAAGCAATTTCCAGAATGAACACTTCGATTAAAGACAATGAAAATACGGGAATACATCCCAAGGTTCATTACAGTCGCGGAAGAAAAGAAAAAGAAGAACTAAACTACGAAGCTATAGTGGTGCTCCCGCTAGCGGCAGTCGCCCCTCCTTTCAGCCGAGCGAATAGCTCAGACAGCTTCCGAGCAAGAATGGTGGCCTGCTCGCCAAAATGAGAGAGCCGTACCTTTTTGCCAGTGGAGGGGTCGACTGGAAGTTGCAAGTAGGCCTCCTCCAAACCATCGACTCCATGTGCCAGCGCAAACTGGATCGCAGTCTTCGCACCAGACTCCGACTGGGCGACTGCGTAAGCGTCCAGGAGGTTGCCCTCCGAGAAGATCTTCAGCAAGCCGTCTAGTGCAGATGGAGATACAGCGTTGGCGAGGAAGCGACCGTGCATTTGCGACAACACTTGGGTGGCATCGCTGATCAAGGAGCACACTCCTTCGGAGTGCCTCTTGAGTTGAGCGAGTGTGTCGGTTAGCACATCTACTCGCTGGATCCCGGGAATTTCCAAAGGAACATCCAGAAGACCTGCAAAGGAAAAGAATGTCAACATCTCGCAAAATCACCAAGACAAAAGATACAATTGCAAGAGTTTAGGCCACTTACCCGCGAAACGCTCAACAAGGGGACGGAGGAATGTGACAAGGTCAGAATCGGCCTTATTGCCAGTTTCCTCTAGATCCTTCAAAGTTTTTCTCGCATCCGTGAGTTGCCTATCAAGATCTTCCGACCGCATGCGGGAGGCCTCCAGCTCTTGTCGAACAGCTACCAAATTAGCTGTCTGAGTGGTTGCCCGCTCAGAGAGCTTGACTCTCTCGGTCTCCGAGTGTTCGAGTTGAGCTGCGCAATAAACATTTGTTAAACTTCAAGAATGGAGGCGACAACAGAAACAAAAGAAGACAATGGGATTTACTCTTAAGGAGCTCGTTCTCGGTGTGGAATCGACTACAGTGTGACTGAAGCCTCTCGCACTCCGATTCGGCAAGAACAACGCGGCGACCGATCGCCGCAAGCGAGTCAACAAGCGACTGCAAAAGTACAGAAGTAAAAGAATTAGAAGATATAAATTAGAGCCTGTACCCGATTGAATTCAATCGACTACAGCCTCGGGGGCTACTCCCATCGGGAGCACTGTCGTGCACCCGATACAAATTCGAAGTCAAACTACAAAGTTTACCTGGCCCGTGGCGCGGGAGAGAGGATCTGCGGAACTGTCCGTCGCTTCTTTCGAAGCTGAAGTCCTGGCAGCAAAGCTAGGAGCTTCACGTTCCGCAGTCGCCGCATTGGGGGCTGCGCTGGGGGAATTCTGGACGGTACCAGCATCAGGAGCTCCACCCGCAGTTCCTGTTTTGTTCCTCTTTTCGGGAGGAACACTAGAAGCGTACCTGCGAGGACTGATGGCCAGCACACTGCGACAAAAAGAACAAAGAATCAAACATTAAGCGTAGAAGAAAGAACGTTCGACTAAGAACAAGGAAAATAGCTTACTCGTCATCTTCTTCCTCATCCAGCAGATCCGCATTCCAAGCGGTTGCGATTACTGGGAATGAAGGCGAAGGGGCGAGGGAGCGAAGTGGAGTCGCGGAGATAGGGGCCTTCCCGGGCGATTCCTCCAAGGAATTATCCTTGGAGGTAGCCTCGTTTTCGTCCTCTACCCGACGACGCTTACAGCGACGTAGGCCGCCATTCGAGCCCTCTGCGTCATCCGAAGAATCATCATCGGAGCTCGAGGAAGCATTGGCTACACTGGTATCGGCTAAGCCGTCCAGATGACTCGCCAATAATTCCGAGGCCTCTTCTCCCACAACTGGCGGATAGCAGTTTGCTACCGCTAAGCTCTACAAAGACGGAAGAGGGAGACAAGAAAAAATTCAGTCGACCAAAAGCTCAAAGCAAAAAAGGAAATAATGACGAGTGGAAAGGATAAAGCTAACCTCGGCTGGTGGGGGTTTCGAAGCGTCGAAAGCTCCGACTGAGCAGTCAGGGAACTTTTCCCCAACCTTCAAGCTGGTGATAGCCGCGATTTTCTTCTCGAACTCAGCGTTCGAAAGATCCTCGCGGCTCACTCGGCTAGGATCTTCAGCGCCTTGGTATTCCCACATGGTGGAAGGCCTTTGTTGCAGCGGCTGGATCCTGCGCTTCAGAAAAATACTCGCCAGGTGCAGCCCGTTAAGTACCACACCGGCGGTTTGATCCCGGAGAGCAGACACTCTTGCGAGTAGGGGCGTGACAACCTGGGTTTCTTCAGCTGACAGCTTGTGCGCCCAAGACTTCCGCCTCTTCAAAACAGCGAACGGGTGGAACTCCACGAGCCCACCCGAGCTGTTGTCGATGACGTAGAACCACCTCTTCCGCCAACTTTGGGCGGAGTCGACAAAGTGCATGTTGAAGTAGCTGCTCTCCAGTCGCGCCTGGATCCCGAAGCCACCTGTGCGCAGCGGCTCGACAGGCTCGGAGTCCACCCGCGATTTCTCGCGGAAGATGCGAACTTTGAAAAGCGCCTTCCAGAGCGCCCAGTGTGGGCGAATGCCGAGAAAGCACTCGCAGAACACGATGAAGCACGATATGTGCTGCACCGCGTTCGGAGGAAGATCGTGAAGCTGTATGCCATAGACATACAGCAACCCGAGGAAGAAAGGGTGGAGAGGAAAGGAAAGGCCCCGAGACACGTGGTCCACAAAGACCACGCGCTCGTTCGATTGTGGGTTAGGTACCTCTTCCTTCTTTCCGAGGCGAACCCGCTTCTCCGTTTCCGCCGGCAGCAACCCTTCCCGCTGCATCTCCTTGATGCTCTTCGCGGTGGTGTTGGGGGAGCGCCAGTCGCCGGCACGGGGCGCAGGTTGCGCAGAGGGTTCCCCGGACGCAGAAGTGACAACACCACGTCTTTTTCCGCCAGCCATTGCTTGTAGCACGAGCTCGAGCGCGAGGAAGAAGGAGATGGGCGCAAGGAAGAAGATGAAGGCAAAGAGCTGGGAAAATTTTACCGTAGCGCTAAGACCCGTATTTATACACGGAGCGAGACGATCTCAGCCGTACGATGCGCTACGTGGCGCTTATCACAGCCACCACGTGTGAAGATGAAACGAAGGGGCGGCCAACGCTGTTTCGTGCCACGATCTTAACAGAAGATCGTGCGCATTTACTGCGCGGTTCGCGTAAAAACCGGGAACGACGGCTTGTTTCCCGGTCAAAAAGCTGACCAGGTGGGCCACCATCTGCTACCGCTCCGTCACGTCCCATCGGGAGAAGAGGAGTGCGCCATGACGTCATGGCATACGTCATTCAAAATCAAGATCTTTCGATTGGAAGTTCAAACGCGAAAATATCTTCGTACGAACAACAATTCCTTCGGATGAAAGCAACTTTTCTATGAGCAATTCATGAAGCAAAACCTCTTCGAACGAGAGAAAAATACCCTATACACGAAAACTCTTTCGTCATCATAAGAACCTGGATTGTTCAGCCGACTAGGCGCATCCGGATGCCATATTCTTCGAATATGAAGGTAAGACCCAAAAAGATCTCTCTTTTGGGCCTGGAATCGCACTCGAAAGTTGCGTCCTCCGGTATAATTCCGTGTCAACAACACGAAGAAAAATCCTAGCGGACGCGCCGGGTACCCCCATAGGTTAAGTTCGACTTGATAAGTCCACAACGGCCCAGTCGCAACAATCACCTTATCGGGTTCGAGTCGGAGGTCTCGAATCTATGTAGGCCAGGAATGTTTTTGCCCTAGTCGCAATTAATTGGTCCTGGTCTCTCGGGAGAGCCAAGCTACTGTGCCACATCCTTCTGTGAAAAACGCCACAAAAACAGGCACTTATGTTGCTCGATACTCGAGCATGAAGACTCATGACACAGGGAACACACCCTTTAAAAACAAAAAGCTGATCAAGAAAGGTTTGACCGTCTACTCGACTGGAAAAAATCCCATTCGAGCAAATGCTCGGGGGCTACTGACGAAGATATGGATTCTGGACCTTGCGGATAAGGACACCCCATCTCAGGCCCAAGGTTAAGGCCCAAGAAGAGGCGCCCTTGGAATGCTCCGGAAGGCCCATGTAAAACCCACCCGCAATGACTTGCGGATTAAGCTAGGAAACTTGTAACCGACCTAGCTAGAGTTCGAGTCCTCTCCGGGTAGAACTCGAGACCTGGCCATCTATATAAGGCCAGGAGAGCCCCTAGGAGAGGACCAAGCAATAACCGCACGACCCAAAAGCCTTGAACTCGAGACCTACTCTCGATTCGAGCATCACCATTGTAACCGATCTAATCTTCAATACAGATCGAGAAGAGGCAGGAGTAAGGGTTTTACCTCTACGAGGGCCCCGAACTTGGGTAAATCTCGCCCCCTGTCTAGCGACGATTCCACCAGCGCTCATGGGTTCTCCTAATCGAAACCCGATAGGTTCACCGAAGGGATTTGTTGAATTAGGGATTCGACAACCACTTTATTATGTTTTTCTTTATGATTGAAACAACTGTATCACTTTCAGTGTTTCATTATTCATTTTTTGTTCTTTTGTTTGTGTTTCTTTTTATGTGCAACATGGTTACTAAGTTTACATTAGTTGAAATAATATTTATCATGCCTTTGCTAAAGTAATTTGATCTCATCTTTGCAATGCTTTAACAAAATGTTGGTCAAGATTTGTGTTGGCTTCATGTCACCTTACAAACTATTTTGTTATCACTTCCTGATGGGTGATACGTCCATAACGTATCTATAATTTTTTATTGTTTCATGCTAATATTATGCTTTTGACACTTATTTTTATATAAAGTTTATGATTTATTTGGACTAACCTATTAATAGTTGCAAGAGTGCACAATGTTCTTGTTTTACTCTTTGTTGTGTAGGAATTAACAAGAAAACACAAAAGGATACTTGTTGGAAAAGGACTCTGACTTTCCTGAAATCTGTCCACCAACAGTTTTTAGAGATCATCAGTTTTACCCCCAAAGACAACGTCAACTGAAGATCAAACTGCCCACAAAGTTGTTGGCCATTTCCATACCTTTCATTTAATCCCAAGAACATCCCAATCCGAGTTCGTATGCGACCTGCAGACCCATTTTACTGGATGATATATATATATATCTGATTACGGGATTACGGGAATCGGTGACGGGATTGAGTCCAACTCTTACCATATTTGATGGATTCGGCCAAGCCACGACTTTGGGGCTGTGAGGGGTCCCTAGGAAGGTTCTATATGTGCCCAAGAGCCTTTGGATCAAGAGGCCATCCATCGGAGGGCTAGGGAGCATTGTCCCATCACATATAAGGAGAGGAAAACCCTAATTCTGGGGCAGCCACCAAAAGCCACGAATTTTTCCTCCCCCATGGTATCATCTCCTTGGGGGGGGGGGCTCATATACAGCACCAAGAATCCATGGAGGAAGGGGCTAAGGGGCGGCGCTCTCCCATGGTGGCCGACCGGCACACGAGGAGCCCCCTGCGCCGCCGACGGCCGCCGGCGCCACCGTGCACCTCACATGCTGCCCCTTCTCCATCCTCTCCGCCATGATGCCGCCTTCACCAACACCTCCATCATCATCTCCTCCTTGTATTCAGTGGTTCATCCTCCCACAAACCTCTGTACCGTCCTATGTAAACATGGTGTTTGATGCTATAATATTCATCTATGGTCTATGTCATGTTTGTGTAGTTTATTTCTCTTTTGATTGCTTGGTTGAATGTCTTTGGTTCATTAGAGTTGTATGTTGATATGGTACTGTCCTTTGGTGTCCATTATATTTGTGCGCGCTTGGATCAACACCATAGGGTTAGTAGTATGTGCAAAGGAAGGGGCGTAGTTCTGCCGGAGTGACAGAAACCTAAGGACTCAAACCGGTTAGTTGCACGTATGGGAGTAAGAGGACCATTAACTTAAGGCTATGGTTGGGTATTTTTACCTTAATGTATCTTCTAGTAGTTACGGATGTTTGTTAGAGTTCCAATCATAAGTACTTGCAATCATTGGATAGTGAGAGCTTGTTAGCTTTGCCTCTCCCACATAGAAAACTGCATTGAAGACAATGAACCCGATATCTTCACTAATTAATCTTGGACAAAGCCACCACAACTACGACCACTTTTCCACACTCATGGTACTGTTAGTTTATGGTTACTTAGTATATTTTATTGCTGCAGCACTAACATTTACTTTCTTGTATTTATTATCTTGCAAAGCTATCTCTCATACCTGTATTATTGCTCTAGTTTTATTTCCTAGATAATGCAAATGTTTAGTGTGTGTAGAGTTGTATCAGTGGTTGATTGAACTTGAGAGAATATTTATCCTACCTTTAGCTCCTCGTTGGGTTCGACACTCTTACTTATCGAAAAGGCTACACACGATCCCCTATACTTGTGGGATATCAAGACCTTTTCTGGCGCCGTTGCCGGGGAGATATAGCGTGGGGTGAATGTAAGGACCCCAGACCGGCAGTCTGAAACCCTACGTATGCATACATTCACGATCCCAGAAAGATCAGTCGTGAACAACATACACAGTTGGCACACAGAAATACATCATCCATTACACGAATACATAAAGGTATTACATAAAAGATCACATGATCAAGTTTAACGCAACTGCCACATGGGGCAGGCAACTTAACAAACACAGCGGAAGACAAATAAAACACAACGTAGCTGAGCCCAAGTCACGCCTTAACCTACAGGCTGCTGACCCGGAGACGATCCTAGTATTAAATGGCATTTCTGCCAAGTAGGATTGTTTGATTGTTTGCCTCAATTAATAATTGAGTGATTTTGTTATTATTAGATTTCCTTGCTGTATGTATTGTTATGTATGGTTGCTTGCCTTGATTGGTTCTGAATGTGTGTCCTTTATTCCTTTTACGGCGTTAGAAAACAAAGAGGAAGGAAGTGTCGGGAAGCTGTGTTTCAAGTTCCAGTCACTCCAAAACCAGGGACACAAGGAGATACCAGGCAAGCCATCCTGATGCTTGCTGATACAATACTTATCATTATCTATCATGCATGTTTTACCTCTGAAGTTTTACAAAAACTTGATTATCAAAACTATTTTTGATGTGGAATTTACTACTATACTGTATTATAGGTTACTATCATGCCAATAGTTAAACTTGGTAATACCAAGCCCATAAGCCACCATATGGTATTTATTACCATCAAATATACTAGTCCCTAAGTGGACACCCTAAAATTGTGATTCTACAAAACAAAGGCTTTACGGAAAACCCGGAGAAAAGGCGGATCCTTGTTCTCCGGAGGAATGTGGAAGTGGTCATTTTTGAGAAAGTGGTGTTTTCAAAAATGACACATAACCTAGTCTTCGCCGGACAACCTTTACCGTACTGCCACCCTACCCCAACATGGGCAAGGGGCTTAACTTGAAGTTTGTTCTTATTAGTGTGTGCTATCTCACTTGCTATAAGGGGCGTCGTACCCTCGAACCGAATGTCGTCAGTGGAGACATACAAAGTGTGGGATTAATTTTCCCTCCGGTCGCATCAGATGAGGCATCCTGGCTTGGCGGGGATTAGCTCGGTGCCGGGGATGTGGTAAAACTCAACTGAGAGATAGGCATATTCTAGCTTGAACATAGTGGATGGTTATGATCAGATACCTGATGTTTACATACTGTTGTTACAGTCCGTGGTTGTTTCACGGGAGGTGTACTGGATCTGGTGGATGTGTACACCTCTGCAGAGTATAACTTTTTCGAAGAAGCCGCGTCCTCGGATATGGACAGTTGAATGGCCATGTAGCTAGCATTGTGTCAATGTTTTCAAAAAGGAGTTTTTGAAAGGGAATTTTGGAAAGGAAGTGTTGAACTTGTGAAGTTCGGAAAGGAATGGAAACTTATACCGTGGAGGTATCGTCGATGATGAAAAGCCAAATGTTGTTATACAAAACAAAGTGTTTTGCAAACAAAACCTTTTCTACTCTAAGCAAGAACTCTGGAAACTGATTCCAAGAAGTTTTGCAAAGAGAAAATATTCTTTAACAAAGTTTTACAAAACCTCTTGTACATGTGATATCTACAAGAGAAATAAAACTATATTATTTTTCTTCTGAAGTATCTTCTTCAACGAAGATACAGATAAACCTGACTGCAACTGTGGTGTCATCATATATGAACACCATTGATAGTGAACCATATTTATAGCCTACCTATTCCACCATATAAGCATATTTGCATGTTTGGTAAGTGACATGATGGATGTCTTGCTGAGTACATTCAAATGTACTCATTATGGTTTCGCCCCTGGTATCTACTTATCAGATTTGGAGGAGGAGCCTCCGAAGGATATTTATGAAGAGAAGTACGGAGTTGGCGGCTTTGCGAACTAGGATCGTCTCCGGGTCAGCAGCCTGTAGGTTAAGGCGTGACTTGGGCTCAGCTACGTTGTGTTTTATTTGTCTTCCGCTGTGTTTGTTAAGTTGCCTGCCCCATGTGGCAGTTGCGTAAAACTTGATCATGTGATCTTTTATGTAATACCTTTATGTATTCGTGTAATGGATGATGTATTTCTGTGTGCCAACTGTGTATGTTGTTCACGACTGATCTTTCTGGGATCGTGAATGTATGCATACGTAGGGTTTCAGACTGCCGGTCTGGGGTCCTTACAGTGAATGTTCTTGTGTGCACTTGTTTGCTTTGTCTCTAAGTAATTTTACTTTCAGTTATAAGTAGTTTTGTTTTTTCAGTTTTAAGTTGTTTGCTATCTTTAGTTATGGATAGGGAACACGAATTACAAAAAAAATAGTTGTACTTAGTATCTAAAAATGTTTTCAAAAAGGAAAGTGATTGGAAAGATGAGTAATGGTTAAGTGGGGGTCGACCTTGAACACTTGTGTTCATGCCTATGAAACCAAAACAATTCTTTCCATGGAATCTTTTCAGTTAAAAACTTGTATATATTGTGTATATATTGTAAATATTCCTTTGTACCATAAAAATAAAATGTATAGGTAACTTCTAGTTTGTTTATGATGCAAGTTTGCCACTTTGCTACATAGAAACAGATTTCTGGGCTCCACCGTAGAAAATTTTAAAAATCACTAGGAAGTGATATTGATCTAAAATTTCTTGAGTGCAAATTAATGATTATTATCTTTCTTTCATTAGAAGTACTTTTCTGATTTGAGGTACGTAGATAGGTCTAATAATTTGATCTTTACTGACTGATTCTATTTAGACAGATTTCCTATGCTTCACTTAAAAAATCGTGATAAATATCATAATATTATTTTTACTTGAAAAATTTTGTGCATAAACTTGAGATCATTATATATCTTTCATTAGTTTTGAGTTTCTTCATTTGAGCTACGTAGATATCTCATTAACTGTCATCTTTACACTTGTTCGGTTTTGGCAGATTGTCATGCTTATTTTGTATTGTGCTTATACTCAATGTTTATAATCTTTATTTGATCTATAAATATTATAAATTGGTTAGTATATAGTAGGTAATATTAATTTAAACTTGTCAAAGCTTGAACATGAGTGGATTTTATTTAATGAGTACTAACCCTACTAATAAGTTTTTGTCAAGTTTTATGTGAATGTGGTATTTAAGATCCAATAGAGATGGTGATACGAGATAAATGAGAAGAGAAAAGGCTCAATCTTGGGAACTCCCGAGTGCACCTCAATTAAATATTCAATCATCAAATCTTGGGGATGCCCAAGGCATCCCTCCTTTTTCCATGCCTAGCTAAAAGACATTAAAGAAAATCACTTCTTGGGAGATAACCCATGTTTTATTCCGTTTTCATGTTGTTTTCTTTCAGTTTATTTTGTTTTCTTTGAGTCTTGGAAGTTGTTACCTCTGTATCAACCTCTTCTTATCTTTTTTTTGTGCCAAGAATAGACTCTAATAGGGAGGAAGTAAGATTTGGGGAAGTTGCTGTCCTAAAACAGATTCTGTGCTGCCACCAAAAAAATTATTTCTCTCAGCAGATGAAACTTTTTTTGCATATGCCCCAGGTTTTTATACAACTTTTATCACTTTTTCACTTTTTGATTTTATGAACAAAAGTTTTTCTAAAAAATCGATCTTTACCTGTTGTTCTGTTTTGACAGATTTCTGCCAATATTAGCATTTGTCTCTTAATCTTTTTCTTTTGGTGTTCTTTTGAGGGGAAGAGCTTTAAAAGAAGTTGTGACAGTAGCTAATGTTTTGATAGGTGTTAGACTTGTGTTGAAACTGAACCAAAATGAATTTACTATTTTGGTTACACTAACGTTGCTAATGAAGATTGTGTGAAGTTTTGTATGGAGTGAGTTTTCAAGTGTAGGGAGAGAAGAATGATACGAGAAGATGAAGAATGGACAAAAGCTCAAGCTTGGGAATGCCCATGTTACCCCAGGATATATCCAAGAAGTACAAGCGTCAAAGCTTGGGCATCCCCTTCTTCATCAACAAAAATATCAGGTCCTCTTTCAAGACACTATATTTTTATTGCTTCATATATTATGTGTTATTCTTGGACCGTCATTTATTTTTGCTTTCAGTTTTGTTTTGTTTACCTTGATGTAGCTAGAATGTTTAGATCTTGTTTAGCCTCTGGTCTCTTAGTTTATCAAAAATAAATTACCAAGTTTTATCCATTTGGCTTAGTTGATACATATGTAAAAAAAATGGCTTTTCTGTTTTCAGCATCTACTGCCCACTGCGCGATTTTTCATATTTTACCGGAAACTCGAAAAGTCACGAAATTTTTAAAAATTATGTATCACCTAATCCTCTGCATGCACAAAAATTGGCAAAAATTTCTGACATTTTCAAGTGCACCTAAAAATTATGTTTTCCGGCTGTTGTTTTCCTGAACAGATTCTGACTTGCAAGAGTGTCCTCTTTTACGTTTTCATTTGAGTCCTTTTGGGTCTTACCTATTATTTAGAAGTTGGCCACTTAATAAACCTTTCTGTAACTTTAAAACAAAATTTGATTTGTTTTAATAGCAGCACTTTGGAAATATTATCTATTGCACTAACGTCTAACCGCAAAAAAGAAGGGGAAAGTTTTTGTGTTGAAGTTTATTCACAGAGAATGAAGGAACACCAAACAGAGAAATATTGAAGAATGGCCAAAGTCATAAGCTTGGGGATGTCTCTGCATCCCTCTTCATCAAATAACCCTCAGTTTGCAAACCTTTAAACTTTGTTTTTCGAGCAACATAGAAACTTGAATAAACTTGGAGCATCTGTATCTGATACGTCATAAACGTATCCCTAATTTCTGATGCTTCATGATGATATTGTGCCAATTGCTACATGTTTTCTCCCTTATTTATGTCATTTTTATCGATTTTCCGGACTAACCTATTGACAAGATGCCACAGAGTCACTTCTTTGTTTTCTGCTGTTTTTAGTTTCAGAAAAGTTGTTCTGGAAATATTCTCGGAATTGGAAAGTTCGAAGCCCGGAAGTCCTAATTTCCCCGGAAGCATCCAGAAGACCGAAGAGGAGTCGAAGAGAGGCAACAAGGGGCCACACCATAGGGTGGCGCGGGTCCCCCTGGCCGCGCCACCTATGGGTGTGGGGCCCCTGGAGCTCCACCGCCTTTGCCCTTTCGCCTATTTAAGCCCCCGGCTGGAAAACCCTAAGCGCTTGATCAAAATCCCCAAAAAAGTTCCACCGTCACCGTCAACCCTAGATCAGGAGGGTTCTGGAGCTATTTTCCGGCACCCTGTCGGAGAGGAAATCATCACCGGAGGCTTCTACATCACCATGCCTGCCTCCGGAGTGATGCGTGAGTAGTTCATCCTTGGACTACGGGTTCATAGCTGTAGCTAGATGGTTGTCTTCTCCTCATGTGCCTCCATGTTTAGATCTCGTGAGCTGCCTATCATGATCGAGATTGATCTTATGTAATTCTATATGTTGTGTTTGCTGGGATCCGATGAATATTGACCTTATGCCAAGTTGATTATAGTCTTTATTGCATATGTTATTTGTGACCTTGCATGCTTTCCGTTGCTAGTGGTTGCTCTGGCCAAGTAGTTGCTAGTGACTCCAAGAGGGAGTATTTATGCTCTATAGTGGGTTCATGCCTCCTTGTTGCCTTGACAGAAACGTGAATGGGTAGGATGTGATGTTGCCATTAGGGAGAAAACAACGGTGAGAGTGCCCGCGTTCATAATCATTGCTTACATTACACACTTTGTTTAATGCAATTATCTCTTGCTTGCAACTTAATACCTAAGGGGGTTCAGATGATAACCTGAGGGTGGATTATTAGTCATAGATGCAGATGGATGTCGGTCTATGTATCTTGTTGTAATTCTCGCACTAAATACCATAGTAATCTTCATGTTATATTGTGCACTACGGTGCAACCTCTATTTGTCAATTTCCCAACTGTAATTTGTTCACCCAGCATGCTATCTTTTATGGAGAGACACCACTAGTGAAACTATGAACCCCGGTCCATTTTCCACACTGTTAAACAAACCTCAACATTTTCCTGCTTTCTTTACTTACTGCAAGCATACACTATGTTCCACACTATACGTCTAATCTTTGTTTTCAGCAAGACCGGTAACCTCACTGTACCGTTGGGGCAAAGTACTTTGGTTGTGTTGTGTGCAAGTTCCACGTTGTTGCTGACACCGGTGAAGCACCAGCACCACCGTCAGTGGCATCAACCTTCAGAAGATTCTCTTTCTCCTACTGGATGGATAACTATGGTTCTTAACCAAAGGGAAAACTCCTACCGCTGTGCTCATCACACCCTTCTCTTGGGGTTCCCAACAACACATAGCAAGGATTTTTTCGGCACCGTTGCGGGGGACTTAAAATTCATCATCATCAAGAAGTCTCCCCGTCAAGGCACCATCAAGGCGTAGCAAAGAATTTCTGGCGCAGTTGCCGGGGAGGAAGAAGTCTTCTGGCAAGGGGAGTCTCTCACTCTCAACCTCTTTATTTTGTTTATTGTCTTGTTTTTATTTTTGTCTTGTTTTTCTTCTCTGTATCAAGAACACAAAAAAAAATACTTTATAGCATAGAAAGCAACTCGAGTATTTTCAAGTGAAGTTCTTTTTCTAGTTGTTATTTTTTCCTTTAATCATGCTTGCTATCAATGTTTGATGTCTTTTGAACAACAAAAACATTATAAGGAACGCCGCTTGTCACAAAAAGGGATACACTTATGGGAACAAATTAATAAGTTGCATGACTATGCTAAAAACTTATGTTCTACTTATAATGTTACTTATTTCTTTGATAAATCTTGTTGTTGTAGGAGGTATAAACACCTCCCTTTTCAATGTGAGTATAATGATAATGTTACCATATCTTCTTATGTTAATTAAATTATGAATTATATGATGTGGAACAAATTGAAGAATTTATTGCTTGGAAGGGTGCATTCGAAATTGCCTATTGCTTGAAAGTATTGATGATGCACCTTATAAATATGAGATTTATGCTATACTTGAATATTGCTTTGATAATTACAAGCATTGTAATTACTACATAATGGAATATCTTAATAAATGCTCTCAACCTAAGGAAGAAACTAATGCCTTGCAGGAGCCTATGGAAGAAGAAATTGTTGAATCTGGAAGCTCATTGGATGAAAAAGAGGAGGAGAGTGATGATCAAGAGGAGGAAGAATGGAGCTACCCATGTCAACCTCCCAATGATAGTAAATCTTTAACTCATACATTATTCGATGAAATTTATACTTGCTATTCTTGTGACCTTGATACCACTATGAATGAAACTTGTGAGAATGATATTGCTGTTGTTATTTATGATAATCCATGCTACTTGGATAAATCTTATGATAATGCTCTTGATGATTGTCCTATGTTACTTGATGTTATAAATCACAATGCTACTGAAAATAGGATTGCTATAATGTGTCCTATACCTTTTATGAGTGATCAATTATCTTGTTTTGCTATTTCTAAAAGTGGGAAAGAAGAGGAGCTGATTTTAAATTTTGATCCCACTGTTTTTGAACTTGATATAAATTATGTGCTTTAGACTATGACAAACATGCTTTATGTGATAATTATGTTTTTGAGTTTGTTCATGATTCTACTGAAAATTATTATGAGAGAGGAAAATATGATCGTAGAAATTTTCATGTTACTAAAACACCTCTCTTTTTGTTGAAAGTTTTGAAGTTGCTCTTGTTCTACCTTCCCATGATTTATAGTTTGAGCTTCTTTAATTTATTTCTTTACAAGATACCTATGCATAGGAAGTGGGTTAGACTTAAATTTGTTTTATACTTGCTTATTGATTCTCACTTTTACTTAATTCATATGTCTTGTGTGAGCATCTACTTGATTCCACTTTTATATGCCTAGCTGAAAGGCGTTAAAGAAAAGCGCTACCGGGAGACAACCCGTTTTATTTTGTTGTTTTCAACCCGTTTTCTTTCGTTTTCCTTGGTGTGCTTTGCACCTGGGTGTTGTCTATTTCCTTAGCAACCCCTATGTATCTTTCCTTTTGAGTTTTTGTTGAGCCAAGTAAAGCCTCTAGTGGAAAGTTGAGCCTATATTTCGGATTTCTGCGTAGGAAACAGATTTCTGCTGTCCACTGTTAATTTCGTTAAAAATCACACAAAACTCAAAATGACCTGAGCTTTTTTGTGCTTAATTCTGAGTTATATACGCAAATTTTCTTAGAATACCACATTTTGATTTGATCAACATACTATTTTTGAAAATATTGATCTTTACCTGGTATTCTGTTTTGACAGATTTCTGCCATTTATCACATTTGCATCTTAATCTCTTTCTTTTGGTGTTGTTTTGTGAAAAAGAGTTCTGAAAGAAGTTGTGACAGTAGATAATGTTTTTTTGAGTGTTAGAATTATGTTGAAACTTAACCATGTGAATTTATTATTTCAATTGCACTAATGTTGCTAATGAAGATTGTGAGAATTTTGATGTGAAGGAAGTTTTCAAGGGTCAAGAGAAGAGGATGATATGATGTGATCAAGAAGAGTGAAAAGCCTAAGCTTGGGGATGGCCCGGTGGTACATCCAAGAAAATTCCAAGAAGACTCAAGCGTCTAAGCTTGGGGATTCCCAAGGCATCCCCTTCTTCATCAACAAATTATCAGGTCACTTCTAGTGAAACTATATTTTTATGCGGTCGCATCTTATGTACTTTACTTGGAGCGTCTTTTATTTTTGTTTTCAGTTTGTTTTATACTTTCATAATAATCTTGGTTGGACCCCAGCATTCTTTTTTTGGAGAGTGACACGCTCCGCTTTTTCATGAGAATACGTTGTATTCTTAATCTCTGTCTAGCTGCTGCATTTATTTAGCGCATGTTTTGCATGCATCTCTTATTAGAGTTGTTAGTTCTAGTAGTGTTATGTGAGTACTCTCATGTTTGCTTGTTGTATCATAAAGAGTATTTTTGCTAAAGCATGTTTTGTATGGTGCTTGTTGGGAGAAAGAAAACTGCTGCTTGAAGTAGAATTTATAACAATACTAGTAGAAGCTTGTATAGGCTGTGGCTAGAACTTTTTCATGCCATGCTAAATGTTATTTTAGTTTTAAAGCCTTGTGGTTATTTAGTAGCATGAATAGCCTCAAATAGCTGAGAGTGTTTAATATGTATTGAAATATTCATGAGTTGTTCTTGTCATAGTAAAGCATCAATATATGGTATTCTCTTTCGAATGTTTTATTTGGTTGACTTGGCGCATGCTCACACCATGTTTATGACTACAAACCAGTCACGAATAGCCTCCATGACCACTTAGTTTTTGAACTTGTGATACCACTTATGTTTTAATTAATGATGTTTATGTCGCTATGCATGATTATGGCTCGTATGCTCTCTTGATTTGTCGCTCCCGGTCTTTTGCTAGCCTCCACCTGTACTGAGTATGAGCTCTACTCGTGCATCCAAACTCCCTTAAACCAAAGTTTTTCCCATTGTGTCCACCATACCTACCTACATGTGGTATTTAACTGCCATTCCAAAGTAAATTCTGATGTGTTACCTTTAAAACCTTCAAAATTACTCCTGCTTTATGTTCCTGTTTTTGCTCATGAGGACGTAAATAGAGAATCTTTATCTCTCTTGTTGATTGTATTTCACACCATGGACTAGTGCCTTCATCCGCTTATCGAAATGATAGAAGAGCTAGCAGCGGGGTGCCCAGCCCCAAATTAATGTAAACAAATTCTCTTCACTATTTTTGCCCCTGATTTGTCAGTCAAAGCATAATTGTGTAAACAAAAGAGAAAGAGGGATGACCTTCTACACCAGTTGCGTCCTTCACCATGGGAGCCGCTCTTGTGAATCCAGTTGGCTTGTGACGTACTGTATTTTCTGTTTACCATTCATTGACATTAGCATACATCTCCCAAAAATATAGACATTCCTCCACAAATGTCAAACTTTTAATACCTCTGATTTATAAAATAAAAAGCTCTAGCACATGAGTTGATCCATGCTTCCCTGCGAAGGGCCTTTCTTTTACTTTTATGTTGAGTCTCCATCTTCTAACTTTATGCACAGCCGAGAGAGCATTTTTGCCATTATGAGTTCTATGTGCATTTGTCCCATAAACATCAATAATTACTTCATGATGTTATATCATTTGTTCTTAAATTATTTGTTCTAGCCTTCCTCTTGAACTTTGAAAGTGTCCTAGCATTTATGTTTTGCCCCACTCTTAAGGACTATTGAAATATCACTTTGCCATGCTTTCTCTATACCTGAAACAAACGTCTACCTTTCTTTGCATTATTATTCATGATCCTTTATTTGAGTTACTCCTCGTGATGCAAAGAAATTGCTATGTTTTATTATTAAAGTTTTATTTATCATGCCCGTGTTTAAATTTTTATGATCTCAGCATGCATATGCTTTTACATTAGATTGATCAAGTTTATGTTAGTTGCATGTCACCTCAGAAATTATTGTTTTATCGTTTACCTACTCGAGGACGAGTAGGAACTAAGCTTGGGGATTCTTGATACGTCATAAACGTATCCCTAATTTCTGATGCTCCATGATGATATTATGCCAATTGCTACATGTTTTCTCCCTTCTTTATGTCATTTTTATCGATTTTCCAGACTAACCTATTGACAAGATGCCACAGAGCCAGTTCCCTGTTTCTGTTGTTTTTAGTTTCAGAAAAGTTGTTCCAGAAATATTCTCGGAATTGGAAAGTTCGAAGCCCGAAAGTCCTATTTTCCCCGGAAGCATCCAGAAGACCGAAGAGGAGTCGAAGAGGGGCAACATGGGGGCCACACCATAGGGTGGCGCGGGTCCCCCTGGCCGCGCACCTATGGGTGTGGCCCCCCTGGAGCTCCATCGCCTTTGCCCTTTCGCCTATTTAAACCCCCCGGATGGAAAACCCTAAGCACCTGATCAAAATCCCCGAAAAAGTTCCGCAGCCGCCGTCACCGTCAACCCTAGATCAGGAGGGTTCTCGAGCTGTTTTCCGGCACCCTGCCGGAGAGGAAATCATCACCGGAGGCTTCTACATCACCATGCCTGCTTCCGGAGTGATGCGTGAGTAGTTCATCCTTGGACTACGGGTTCATAGCTATAGCTAGATGGTTGTCTCCTCCTCATATGCCTCCATGTTTAGATCCCGTGAGCTGCCTATCATGATCGAGATTGATCTTATGTAATTCTATATGCTGTTTTTGCTGGGATCCGATGAATATTGACCTTATGCCAAGTTGATTATAGTCTTTATTGCATATGTTATTTGTGATCTTGCATGCTTTCCGTTGCTAGTGGTTGCTCTGGCCAAGTAGTTGCTAGTGACTCCAAAAGGGAGTATTTATCCTTGATAGTGGGTTCATGCCTCCTTGTCACCTTGACAGAATCGTGAAGGGGGAGGATGTGCTGTTGCCATTAGGGAGAAAACTGCGGTGAGAGTTCCCGCGTGCATAATCATTGCTTACATTACACACTTTGTTTAATGCAATTATCTGTTGCTTGCAACTTAATACCTAAGGGGGTTCAGATGATAACCTGAGGGTGGATTTATTAGTCACAGATGCAGATGGATGTAGATCTATGTATCTTGTTGTAATGCCCGCACTAAATACCATAGTAATCTTCATGTTATATTGTGCACTACGGTGCAACCTATATTTGTCAATTGCCCAGCTGTAATTTGTTCACCCAGCATGATATCTTTTATGCAGAGACACCATTAGTGAAACTATGAACCCCTGTCCATTTTCCACACTGTTAAACAAACCACAACATTTTCCTGCTTTCTTTACTTACTGCAAGCATACACTGTTTTCCACACTATACGTCTAATCTTTGTTTTCAGCAAGACCGGTGAGATTGACAACCTCACTGTACCGTTTAGGCAAAGTATTTTGTGTGTGTTGTGTGCAGGTTCCACGTTGTTACTGACACGGGTGAAGCGCCAGCACCACCATCAGTGGCATCAACCTTCCAAAGATTCTGTTTCCCCTACTTGATTGATAACCCTGGTTCTTAACTAAAGGGAAAACTCCTACCGCTGTGCTCATCACACCCTCCTCTTGGGGTTCCCAACAACACATAGCAGTATCTTACTATTTATTTGTCTTAGCATCAACCACCAGCTATATTAATAAATTGATCGTCATATCTTTTATTTATCTCCTGTTTAGAGAGGTGGTTCAAAGTTTAGTAAACTGAAAAATGATGTGCAAATGATATTGTTTAGTAGTTTATGTTTTCTTGTGGTTAGTTTCAACTTGCTAATGGTGTATATTATGTCATTTTGATCTTAACATGCATTGTCCTATTCATAGTAGGGTATGGCATTGTGGTATCCTCCTCTGCTTGTTTCATTTGAATCGACTTGGCACATGCTCACGTATGCTAAGACTGAAAACAAAAAGTCAATAAACCTCGATGATTTATTTTGCCTCAGAGTTCTAATACCAATTTTATGCCTCAGTTAATTTTACTTTGTCGCAAACATGATTATGGTAATTATTGCTCTCTTGAATGTCGCTTCCCAGTCTATTGCTAACTTTCACTTGCACCGAGTATGAGCTCTACTCGTGCCTCCAAATCCCTGAAAACCAAGTTATTCCACAGAGTCCACTATAAACTCCCATGTGGTATTTAACTGCCACTCCAAAGTAAATTGCTCATGTGCTCCCTTTAAAACTTTCAAAATTACTCATGTTTTCTTGTTTTTGCTCATGAGGACATAAATAGAGAATCTTTATCTCCTTTGTTGATTGGATTTCACACGCTATACTAGTGGCTTCATCCGCTTATCCAATTGATAGAAGAGTTGGCAGCGGGGTGCCCAACCCCAAATTAATGCAAACAAATTCTCTTCATTATTTTCCCTCCTGATTTATCAGTCAAAGCATAATTGTGTAAACAAAAGAGAAAGAGGGATGACCTTCTACCCAGATGCGTCCTTCATATGGGAGTCGCTCTTGTGAAATCTAGTTGGCTTGTGACGTACTGTATTTTCTGTTTACCATTCGTTGACACTAGCATACACCTCTATTAAAATATAGACACTCCTCCATGGTATGTGATTGTTGGCAGGCACGCGAGGATTCGGTTAGCCATGGTTTGTGTAAGATGTATGGGAGGAGTGTCAAACTTTTAATACCTCTGTTTAATAAAATAAAAACTCTATCACATGAGTGATCCCTGCTTCCCTCTGCTAAGGGCCTTTCTTTTACTTTTATGTTGAGTCTCCACCATATTCTTTGAGCACCTTCTTGAGAGCATAATTGTCATTCTTAGTGTGATGTGTTTGTCCCAAAGCACGGTTGATTGTGGTATAACTTGGATGCTTGTATCTTTGATATCTTTACTTCTAGTCTTCCCTTGAACTTCAGAGGTGCCTTGGCATTTATGTTTTGCTCCACAATTAAGGGAAAGCGAGATACCACTCTACCATGCTTTATTATGACCATTACAATCTTGTTGATGTTTATAAATTTCATGTTATGAGATCTTAGTTCTTTGATACTTTTCATTAGGTAACATGATTGCTAAGTTTTACTATCCATACATCATGCAATTTTTAAGGACCTGATCATAGCATTTACAATCAAAAATAACTTTATTATCATTTACCTACTCGAGGGCGAGCAAGAATTAAGCTTGGGGATGTTGATACGTCCATAACGTATTTATAATTTTTGATTGTTTCATGCTAATATTATGCTTTTGACACTTGTTTTTATAGAAAGTTTATGATTTATTTGGACTAACATATTAATAGTTGCAAGAGTGCACAATGTTCTTGTTTTACTCTTTGATGTGTAGGAATTAACAAGAAAACACAAAAGGAGACTTGTTGGAAAAGGACTCTGACTTTCCTGAAATATGTCCACCAATAGTTTTTAGAGATCATCAGTTTTACCCCCAAAGACAACGTCAACTGAAGATCAAACTGCCTACAAAGTTGTTGTCCATTTCCATACCTTTCATTTAATCCCAAGAACAGCCCAATCCGAGTTTGTATGCGACCTACGGACCCATTTTACTGGAGGATATATATATCTGATTACGGGATTGCGGGAATCGGTGATGGGATTGAGTCCAAATCTTACCATATTTGATGGATTCGACCAAACCACGACTTTGGTGATGTGAGGGGTCCCTAGGAAGGTTCTATAGGTGCCCAAGAGCCTTTGGATCAAGGGGCCATCCATTGGAGGGTCGGGGAGCATTGTCCAATCACATATAAGGAAAGGAAAACCCTAATTCTGGGGCAGCCACCAAAAGACACGAATTTTGCCTCCCCCATGGTCTCATATCCATGTGGGAGGGCTCATCTACAACACCAAGAAGCCTTGGAGGAAGGGGGATAAGTGGCGGCACTCTCCCATGGTGGCCGGCCGGCGCAGGGTGAGCCCCCTGCACCGCCGGGCACCTCACGTGTTGCCCCTTCTCCATCCTCTCCGCCATGATGCCGCCTTCACCAACACCTCCATCATCATCTCCTCCTTGTATTCAGTGGTTCATCCTCCCACAAACCTCTGTACCATCCTATGTAAACATGGTGTTTGATGCTATAATATTCATCCTATGATCTATGTCATGTTTGTGTAGTTTATTTGTCTTTTGATTGCTTGGTTGAATGTCTTTGGTTCATTAGAGTTGTATGTTGGTATGGTACTGTCCTTTGGTGTCCATTATATTTGTGCGCGCTTGGATCAACACCATAGGGTTAGTAGTATGTGCAAAGGAAGGGGCGTAGTTCTGCCGGAGTGACAGAAACCTAAGGACTCAAACCGGTTAGTTGCACGTATGGGAGTAAGAGGACCATTAACTTAAGGCTATGGTTGGGTATTTTTACCTTAATGTATCTTCTAGTAGTTACGGATGTTTTCTAGAGTTCCAATTATAAGTACTTGCAATCATTGGATAGTGAGATCTTGTTAGCTTTGCCTCTCCCACATAGAAAACTGCATTGAAGACAATGAACCCGATATCTTCACTAATTAATCTTGGACAAAGCCACCACAATTACGACCACTTTTCCACACTCATGGTACTGTTAGTTTATGGTTACTTAGTATATTTTATTGCTGCAGCACTAACATTTACTTTCTTGTATTTATTATCTTGTAAAGCTATCTCTCATACCCGTATTATTGCTCTAGTTTTATTTCCTAGATAATGCAAACGTTTAGTGTGTGTAGAGTTGTATCAGTGGTTGATTGAACTTGAGAGAATGTTTATCCTACCTTTAGCTCCTCGTTGGGTTCGACACTCTTACTTATCGAAAAGGTTACACACGACAAGAAATCTCTGAAGGTTGGTGCGGTTGATGTGGTAGGGCACACTACCGGTTTAGCAACAACGTGGAACCTACACAACTCAATCAATTCACTTAGCCCCAGCGCAGCAGTGAGGTTGTCAATCTCACCGGTTTTGCTGATAACAAAGAGGTTAAATGTATGGTGTGGAAAACACTATGAGAACAATATAAACACAGTATTAGCAGTGTGAAAACAGTGGAAACAGTAATTGGAGTGGTTGTATTATCAGTATGAGAAAATGGACCAGGGTCCACAGTTCACTAGTGGTGTCTCTCCATAAAGGATAGCTAACATGCGTGGTTAACAAATTACAACTGGGCAATTGATAGATAATTAAACATGCATGACATAAACATTACTATGAGATTCATGCGGGCATTACAACAAAATATATAGATCGTCATCCAACTACATCTATGACTAATAATCCACCCTCTGAATATCATCCGAACAAACGTTGAGTATTAAGTTGCAAGCAACATATTATCGCAGTAAGCAAAGTGTGTAATGTAAACAATTTAAACGAAGTAAACATCATTGTTTTCTCCCTAATGGCAATAACACATCCTCCATCCGTCACGTTTCTATCACTCGAGCACAGATGCAAAGGAGGCATGAACCCACTATCGAGCATAAATACTCCCTCTTGGAGTCACTAGCATCTACTTGGCCAGAGCATCTACTAACAACGAAGAGCATGCAAGATCATAAATAAAATACACATGAAGATAACATGATAGATTGATAATAAAAAACATAGCATTCAATAATCATCGGATCCCAGCAAACACAACATGTAGCATTACAATAAGATGATCTCGATCACGTGAGGCAGCTCACGAGATCTAAACATGAGGCATAAAGTGGAGAGGACAACCATCTAGCTACTGCTATGGACCCGTAGTCCAGGGATGAACTACTCACGCATCACTCTGGAGGCGGGAATGGTGGTGCAGACTCCTCCAGTGATGATTTTCCCTCCCGGCGGGGTGCCGGGGAGAGCTCCAGAACCATCCCGATCTCGGGTTGATGATGACGGCGGCCTCGGGTGTTTTTCGTGGAAAAGTGGTCCCCTTTTAGGGTTGACGTATCGGGGGGAATAAATAGGCGAAAGGGCGATAGCGGTGGACGCCCGAGGGGCCCACACCACCCCCAGGCGCGGCCAGGGGGCGCGCCGCCCTATGGTGTGCCCCCCTGTGGCCCCCTTCCGGGCCTCTTCGGGACTCCGTGGAACCTTTGGGAATTCTAAGACTTCCAGGCTTCAAATTTTTCAATTCTAAGAATATTTCGAGAACAACTTTTCTGAAACTAAAAACAGTAGAAAACAGGGAACTCGCTCTGTGGCATGTCAATAGGTTAGTCCCAGGAAATCGATAAAATGACATAAAGTGTAAGGAAAACATGTAGCATATGGCATGAAAACAACATGGAACATCAGAAATTAAGGATATGTTTATGACGTATCACTTGCCTACTCGAGGACGAGCAGGAGTTAAGCTTGGAGATGCAGATACACTGCGAATGTATATATGATTTTTGATGCTCCATGCTTGTTTTGTACCCAATGCCTTTTTTTTCCACATGTTTTCTTTCATTTTTCCTGATGTTTTCACAGACTAACAGATTAACAAGGCTCCCCAGGCTAGTTGTTGTTTTCTGTTGTTTTTCTATTTCGAAAAAGTTCTTAAGGAAGTATTATCGGAAAGGGCTGAAAATCGAGGAAGATAATTTTTTACCCGGAACAAAGACAGTGTCCAAAGGAGAGACGGAGGGGAGCCAGGGGCACTAGGCCCTATGCCAGGCGCGACCCCCTAGGCCGCGCCTAGTGGGCGCCTCGGTACCTCGTGCACCGCCTCGCGTCCCCACTTCGCTTATAAATTGCCTTTAACCCTAAAACCATCAAGGACAAAGTTATTTTCCACGGAACATACACAGAGGCACCGTCACCTCAAAAGTACAATCTAGGGCTTCTGCAGCCCTGCTCCAGCACCGTGCTGGATGGGGGAATCATCACCGGAGGCCTCTTCGTCGACGTTGTTGCCTCCCACGATGATGCGGAAGTAGTCTCTCCTCGGGGTTGAGGGCTCGTTCTAGTATCTATGTGGTTATCTCTCTCTCCTCTGATGTGATCTTGGTTGTTATCGTGTGCTATGTTATCATTATTGAACCTGTGATGTTTCCCCTTCATTATGTAATGGATCCGACATACTCAATTGGTTTTATCTAGTTGTAGCATTCCCACGTTTAAATAATGTAAGAACCCTATGTTATTGTGCTACTCCCTGGATCAATTGCTAGCACCACAGTTCAAAATGAAATATCATACTAATGCGTCAAAATATATTACATCACATGATCTAGTCTTTACAAAAATATGATTACAACTTGCATAGTCTTAGAAGACTAGCAGGAAACCGAATTACAGCGGAAAACTTAGTACAACATTGAGCGTCATCTTCTTCATGTGCCACAGGCAAAACATGTTGGTTGTAGACTCGAGATCCTGAACGAAATCTCACTCGTCTTTAGATTCATCTGCATGATGGAATATGCAGCCACAAGGGGGTCAATACAATTTAATGTATTGGCAAGTAACACTATGGTGGATATAAATGGAAAAACTATGACTACATGCATATTTGACTGAGTGGAGTTTTGGCTAAGTTTGCATAAAGCAAGTTTTCTCCTATCTCTTTTGTAAAACAAACTTTTCTTTTCAAAGGGTGGCAAAATTGGATTAATATCCAAGCACCACATATACTGTTCACTTAGTCAAAATTTTACTTGTTGAAAATGGTGTTGAGAATCTTCTGTCCATCCTTGTCCAGCTGCTCGAAGTCATCCATTTTCGGGGACACGACTATGATCATAGTTTCTAACTCTGCAGAGGTTATGCACTTTCACCCTTTGTCTTCAATTAGCCCGAACATCCTATACACCTGGAGTGCATCATGGAAAGGAGATAATTGAGACGAGATCTTTCAGAAGCAAGAATCCAACCCACCAGCAAGACCCGTTCCACCTATAATTATGCTACATATGCTTGTCAAGCACGAGCTAAATTCTCACAACTTAGCTGATCAAGACAGATCCCATATTGTCAAAGGGCTGCACGGGAAGTTACTAAACTTAGAAGGACATAGTAATATCTTTGTTCATGGGTGGCCATCCACAAGTGTACTTCTTCGGTGATAAACACCATTGATATGGCCCTAGGGAGCCACTCAACGTAACCCAATCACATCCAAATTCCACCCAGGTGTTTCATTGAAGGTTATACTTAGAACTTTCCACACATCTAGTATTTTTTTTTGTAACATTGCATAGCATCCACTAAGTTCTAAGGCTATAAAAATAACAAGGGTAAAAGAGGTGGTACACACTACTAGGATAATAACATAGAATAATACTTAGTAAAATTCCCTAACATGCATACTACTCAAAAATCGACTAATGCATATAGAAAATAATGGGTAGTTGACGTTGTGTTACTTGGCTTTGAATTTGGTGAAGAACAATCACCTTTTTTCACAAAAGAACGTTGCTCTCCGTACAATCTAAACAATACAAGTAACAATAATAAACAAACATTCACAAACAAAATAACAAAGTATAACAATCAACAAACTTAACGTAATAATTTATTCTACTAAGGAAACTATTGTGATTTGGTTTAATGCATAACAAATGGCTAAGGATTGGGTTTAAACAGTTCAAACTCATTGAACAAAACTTTCACTAAGTATTATCACATGACTCTAATATGCAAAAGGAAAACTTGTGATTTCAATACACAAAGAGAAACTAAGTAATTATAGTTAGTGTTTGCCTTTTGTGACTAAGGGTTGGTCTTTCATCAAAAATATCACACAAAGGTCTTGGGTCTAATCTATTTCTGTCTTGGTTTCTTCAATCTTGTTTTGCTTCCTTGAGTTGCTTCTGATGTCTAAGTATCTATGCCTTCAATGGCCTTACTTGTAGTCCTCCTTATTGAGTTGAAGAAAATCACGTGAAGTATCTATCTAGGATTTAGGGACTTAGTCATATAGAAAAATAGAAATAGATTGGATTGGTAGGGTTCCCTAAAAAGGACTTGTAAAATCTTCTCTTCTTCTTCTTCATCTTTAGGGATAGTATTCTTCTTGAGTTGAAGATGGCTTCTTGTTGAAGTCTTGGTCAAAAAAAAAAACTCTTCTCACTTAAGAAAACAAATCCTAAGTATAGGGCAAAACAAGATCTAAACTCTGAATCTTCACATTGGTTGGTCTTCAGGCTCCTTCCCTGTTGGTGACTTAATTGAAATTTCCAACACTTGGTTTTGATACAAACTAGGGGCTGGTCTTGATCTAACTTAGACATAGCACAAGGTCTAAGGGAACAGAAAAAAGAAAGGGAAGAAAGACTTAGAGAAAAATATGTGGTTAGTATTCTTGAAGTTCATCCTGATTTTCTTCTAAGTGCTTCTACTTCTTGGAGATGCTTATGAAATCGGTTTTCTTTGCTAAGTCCTCCATTGGTCTTGTAGCTTCATGTTTACTCCAAGGATGACAAAGGGAACATCTTTCTTCACTTCATGGTCTTCACAAATCCAGACTTGGTAGTTTTCAACTAGAAGGGCCAACTAGAACAATTTACTTGGGATTGTTTTTCATAGTGCCCAATGACTTAGGTTTTGGTCTCTCTAGTCTAAAATTAGTACTTAGAACAAAATTACTAAAGAAAACATGGTGAACAAATTTATAGAATTTACTATGTGTTATAATTTCCACATTGGCCATTATAATTCCAAGTAAAACTTAAATTGGTTAAAGCATTATTTTTGACAGTGGGGTCTAATAATATATGTTCTAAGGTTCAGAAAAAATATTTTATTTATAATTTTTGGAATTATAAAATTTAAATTATGTCAAAAATCACCAAACGAGCATGTTTAAATTTGAACAAAATTTAAATCGTCAATTTTAATTTTGGCTAGTGCAAACAGAGTCTACATGTTCAGGGATTTTAAAGAAGTACAAGTTTGTCAAATTCAGAGATATAGATCTAAAGTTATCAATAAAACAAGATTTACATAGATTCAACAATAAAAAGTGTGTGCACGTATCAAATTTGTTTTTTTATTCTAATGTGTTCTACATGTGATATCAAAAAGTACAAAATCATCGAAATCGGATTTACAGAACTAAAGTTATGGATTTTACAAGTTTTGCAACGTTTTCTGGAATTTATAAATAGTTTCAATCAAATTTTTACCAGGGTTTGACGGGGGCTCACGCAAGCAGGTGACGTGGCGTGCTCCGATTGGTGCGGTCGGGGGAGGCTGGCTTGGCGCATCGTTGTTGGCTGGGCTGGTCTTAAGCTTGGCTCAGCTTGGGCTTGAGCTGCGGCTGACGGCGTGGAGGGGCTCGATCTAATCTTGTGCGTCTACTGTAGATCCAACGACCAGGAAACAATGGGGAAACCCACCGGAAACCTTTTCACCGGAGATGAAGGAGGTGGCGGCGGCGGCTTGCGGACAACGATGGCGACGGTGTTCCCGGCGTTCCCCGGAGATGGAGAGGCGCTCTTTGGATGAGGCTCCTCGCAGCGAGCTCTCACATGCGCTCGATCTCTCCTAGCAAGGCACATAACGGCGAGATCGATGGTTCCCGTGGCGGTGCAAAATTGGTGACGACGGTTTTGGAGTTTCGCGGCGACGCAACGCACAAACGCTGAGGAGGGACTCTGATTTATGGGGATAGGAGGCGTGGAGGAGGGGCAAGCCGTGGCTGCGCGGTGGAGATCGATCGGGACACGGACGCTGAGGGCATCGTTGGCGTTGGCGGTAGGGTCCACCGGTCAGTGACGAGGGCAGAGAGAGGGGGTGTGCGGGCTGCGGGTGGGCTTCTGGCGGGCTTCTACGAGCTGCACGCGTGCGACGGGGATAGGCGGTAGGGGCGGGCTGGCTTGGCGGGGCCGTTTTCGGCCTGGCTTGGCCGGTCTGCTTTACTCTCTTTTTTCCTTTGCTATATTCCCTAATTCATAACTTATTATTTATATGTCCAATTGACCTTAAACAAAATTCTGTAGTTCTGTTAAAAAAACAAATCCTTTCAAATGAAATCCATTTTGTGTTGTTTCCAACATTTTTTTTTTGAATTTTTGAAAGGGTTTTAATTCAAAAAGGATACTTTATGATTTGTTCAAAATAGGGTTTAAATGAATCTTTCTTTGGCTAAAATAATATTTTGGACAACACTATAACTCATAATATTTGATTTCCAAAACACTTGAGGATTAATTTTACATAAAAACTTGTTGAAACCATTTAGGTTATTTGAAGTATCGATAGGGCATTTAAAAATCATTATAAATACCTTTTGGTTTAAACACAATTTTGGAAAATTGATATATGCTATAATATTGAATTTTAAACCATATTATTTCCTTACAATATGATCTTGAGGAAAACATTTTGAAACAAAGTTTTTAAAGGAGACCTATTTATGCAATAGACCTAACTTTTAAATAATTTGAAGTACTTGGCAAAATAATTGCTTTGAAGAAACTTTGTGGGTTTAAGAAATAGAAACTCAAATGGATTTAGCAATTCTAATACTTTGGAAAAACTCTATTATTTTTTGTTTATTGTGTTTTATTTGTTTTCGGTGACTTGCATTAGTAGAAGATAAAAGTTCTCAATTTTTGTGAATTTTGAGTTTCTTCAAAAATCAGGATGTTACACTAGTAAAATTCTCCGGAGTCACCTTTATTCTACGGTGCCACAGTGACAATACGGGTGCCGTGTGTGACTCTGTGGACTATGAATTAGAGGGATACTCACCATGAACTTGTTCTTACTATGTTGGATTAAATTGGAATCATGAGGTTTCTTGATGCTTGTGTTTAGTATAATCTCTATTATAATCTCTATAGTGCCAAGGTGACAGTGCGGGTGTTGTAGATTGATTAGAAATATACTATTCAAGAGATAGGTTGTGGTGTTTATTAGTACTATCTTTGGATGCCCAAAGTGACAGGGTTGGGGTGTTCTTTGACGGGGACGTGAACTTTGGGGTATGCTTATGTAGCCCTATGCGATTCTCATCCTATTTGATTCACGAGGAACGGTTTCCGAGCTATGTCTTTCATGCATGTTGTTAGAGGAATTATTATATATTTAATTATGTTAATGTTGTTGAGAGTTTCCACTAGTGAAAGTATGATCCCTGGGCCTTATTTTCCACCAATTGCTATATCGTTTTCTTTCAGTTTTACTACTTGTTTGCTCGCTGCCATTTTTATTATATATTTACAAAACCTTGTTTTCCCATCCATATTTTACCATTTCTTTGCCGAACTAGTGCACCTATACAACTGACAATTGTATTGGGTGTGTTGGGGACACAAGAGACTTCTTGTATCTTAATTGCAGGGTTGCTTGAGAGGGATACACTCAACCTATACTTCCCTGAGTTTGATAAACCTTGGGTTACTCACTTGAGGTAAATTTGTTGTTGTCCTAAAAACCTCTGCGCTTGGAGGCCTAACATAGTCTACAAGAGTAGTAACGTGTAGTAGACACCAAGCTCTTTTCTAGCGCCGTTGTCGGGGAGGTTAGCGCTTGAAGGTATCTCTTTAGATCTTGCAATTTTGTAGTCTACAAGAGTAGTAACGTGTAGTAGACATCAAACTCTTTTTGTACCAGTGAAGTATCTGGGCACAGCGCCTACTGGCATGAGCACCTCAACCACAACTCCCCTACAGAATAGCTTTACCAAGAATTAAGTAGTATAGGAATAAAGGTACCATGTTATTCTACAAGAAACATAACCACTAAAGGGTCCAATAGTGGAACATCTCTGAACAAATTGTTCAGAGTAGCACACACACATGTTATCTGTCAAGGACCAAGACCTAAACTTGTCCATCTAACAGAAGCACCAGGAAAACATCAAGCCTAGCCACTAACCACGGGAACAACTAGGTCCTAGTTCATCATCCAACACATCACAAGTAGCAGGCATTAAGCACCGTCTCGATGGCCTAGATCCATAGCAAGGGGAGTAGAAGATAGAGAGAGTAGAGCACGGGTTACTCACCTCGAGTAACCACGACTTTGGTCACGACCATGGCGGTGAAGCAGATGGGATGCGGATGGCAAGGACGAGGAAGCAGATGCGGAGCTAATGGTGTTGGGGTTGCATCCGTGGAGGGTCGTCCCGCCGGCGTCAATGTCGCAGCAACGGGAGCAGCGTCATGTGGCTGTTGCCACAGGGTCGAGGAAGACACGCCAGTGCAACCACCGTGGCGGCACAGAGGGCGCAACCATGCACCGAGCCTCGGTGGAGCTCGTCGGAGCAGTGCGAGCACGGGGGGCGTCCGCAGGTCACCGAAACCCTAGCCTAGGGGAACCAAAAATCGACACAGAGGAGCTCGTAGAGGGCCGCAAGGCGCATCATTTGCGTCCCAGCATGGCGGCGGAGACCGCCGGAGTCGACCTGAACAATATGGCGACGATACCGACGATGTGGGTCGCGGGAGAGAGATAGGAGCGGGCTAGAGGAGAGAGGGGAGCCGAGTGTGTGGCATCTGGTTCGGTCGAACTAGGTGGATTTGACCCAACCATCTCCCAGGATGGCCCACGTGTCAGGTGGGAGGGCAAAATGGACTTTTGACCCCAATAATTAAACCAGTAAAGAATATTCTAAATAAAATTCATTAAAATTCTATAATTAATATTTAAAAGTTAAAAAATAGATTTCAACAACTTAACCATTTAGAAAATTATAAACAATATTCCTGTGTATAATTTTAAAATAAGTATTCTATTTATTTGTATAAAATTAAATATTATTAAATTATTAACGCAAAGAAAATTCAAATAACTTAGAAAATGAAATATTTCCATAAAATAATGATAACCCCATATCAATTAAATAAAGAATTCCTTATTCCAAAATTAAAGAATACCATTTAATTATTCCTTTTGTTTATCAATTCCTTATTTAAAAGAAATTAAATTAAATATAATTCAAATTCCCAAAAATAATTAAATCCCCACATTTCCTTAGTAATTTAAATAAATTAAAATAAAAATGTGTTGCATATCATTATTATGCATAATAGCATCAATTGCTTCTTCAAACATTATCGTTACCAGACAATGATGGTATTTTGTAGTACCAGGAAGTCAGGAGCCACATCCAGTATCAGACTCCACTACCTTTTAGTCACAAGGCAAGTTCATCACTTGCTCATATCATTTGGAATATTTTCTAATAACTATTTGCAAAACCTATTATATTACCATCTTATTCCAAAAGAAGGCATGAACCTTATTTTTATAATAATATGACTAATTGAATATCTCCCGAGTGGTGATATTCTGTTTTGGACTGGCAAATGGAACCATGGTAAGAGATGTAGGATGGAAGTTCCATTTGCACGAGAAAGTATTACCTAGGATATAATAACCCATGTCGTTAGAGTTCTTGCGCCGTAGATAACGCGTTAACCATAAGACTTGTATGGGGCAAGGAAACCATCTGTGATCTTCCTCCATTCACATGTCAACGGGCAACCAGAGGCGTATGATGTAGGTCTTGCGGGACTACATGCATATGGGTTGGATCCCTTAATATCCACGGACTCCGGAGTCTATGATGGTCTAAAGAGGAATCTAGGTAGTTCTACCCTGGGGGTAGAATATCAGGGGTAAACCTGTTATGCATGAAATGGGTGAGCATGTGGGGTGGTGGATAAGCACGATGAATGGTTTGGATCAACAGCCGGGACCCATGCCTAAGAGGGTTGTACTGGAAAGACCGCTTGGTTGTGCAACATGGTCTTCATCACTTATGGGTAGAGTAATGCACCTCTGCAGAGTGTACAAAAATGTGAAAATGTTACTCCCTGTTCCAGAAAGGAGCTGCGAACGCTGCAGGAAAGGAACTCCATGAAGTTCTAGCACCTGTGAAGTATTAACGGGCATAGTTTTCAACATAAAAACAATCTCTTGAGAAATGTTTTCACTTAAAATTGCATTTGTTCGAGACTCTTTAGAGTCGAGGACCGTAGATAGAGCATCAAACTACCCACCTTACATAATGAACTTGTTGAGTAATGTTGGTTACTCATTCCTTCCCTTTGAACCCCTGCTTAGACTATAAAGACCTAGACGAGGCATCGTTGAACATCATCAGAGGGAAATAAGTAACCTACTATGAGGAGCCAGACCTTTCAGGCGGAGTTGAAGGGGTGGACTACGTCATCTAGTATGGAGCCAATCCCGAAGAGGCAAAGTACGACTAGGGTTAGCTTGGCCGAGTAACCCCAATACATAAGAACGATTGAATCGAGCGGCCTTGAACTTCTATATTAGGCTTTTGAGTTCCCGTTTACGCACTATTTTTTTCTTGTGCTGTATGAATTCAATAATGAGTTGACCTCATCCCGAGATCATCCTCTCGTCTGCACAACTATGTTTTATAATATATGTTTGTATGGCATTTATACCCGCCATGATTCTACTGTACCCACTATGAGGGATGTAATATGTGCCAAACGATGTTCTGTAAGTGTTATGTCAACGACTTGCGTACTACAACATGAAGTGGTATGTTGGGTCACCGTAGCTGGTATCAGAGCAATTGACCTTAGGTTGAAAACCTAGTAAATGGATATCACATGTTGGTATTAGAGCGCAACGTTAAAGAGTTCGCTGGTAGTATGATATGTATTCACTTGAGAATAATATTGTCATACTTATGGTGTTATACTTCTTTAATATGATATAATATTAATGTTTGTACTTGTGATGACAGTGTCAATGGAAGAAGGGAATCCAGGAAGAACTATTTGGGTAGAGCACGAGAGACTTGAGGACTATGATGGAACCCTGACTAAGCGGCTGCGAGCGTTACTGCAAGCCTTTGACTATGATAGCAATATCCCAGTCAATAGCTACCCATTTAAGGATGTGGAAGACATCGTGAAGTATAGGGTATTAATCCTGATACAGAGGGAGTTGACACCTTGTCTGATACGAGGCCTTGGTGGAAGCACAAGCTACCATCCGGGAGAGTAAGACAGAGCAGCTTATAGGTACTAGTTTTACTGCTGTCCCACACAACACCTTGACATCGAAATTCACATTGGACCATTCTGTGTTAATCAAGAACAAACCAGGGTTAGCCACAAGGTTGTTGGACCGTTATAGGCAGTTGGTGGGATGACTGAACAACACTCACCGAGTCATAGTGGGAGATAAGGGTAACATGCTTGAGGATCTTACAGACCCGCACAGAGCAAAGCGGGTGGGAAAGAAGTTGGTCCAGGAGGTAGACAGACCATATCTTACACCAGGAGTTGGTACTTCTAGGAAGTCAACCCAGAGAGGACAATCCACGTATTCACCAACTCAAGAGCCTATCTATTATCCCATCATAGAGCCTAGTGATCTAGTGTCGTGGTGGTATCACGGCAGATGCCATGGGATGGCTAAAGTTTGGGGCCGATGGACGCTGGAGGTGCTCGGGGAGGGATCACACGGCGAGTAGCTGCGTGTGGGATGTCTCAAGCACTGCAAACAACAAGATCTTACCCAGGTTCAGGGCCCTCGTGTGGAGGTAACACCCCTACTCCTGCCTTTCTCTCTATATGTGTGTAACCAAGTAGCCACAATACAAATCAGGCCTTCAGCCGAGTAGCCACTCTAGCTCTCTAGTTCTCTCTGTGTTGCCTCTAGTAACGAACGATCTCTCGTGTAACGTCGACCCTCGCGCAGGAGGGGGCAGGGCACCTTATATACTGGTGCCCAGCCGAATAGAATAAGACTAAAAGGTACAACTGATGTGACAGGGAGCACTGCAGAACAGAGCACGCTTCCGGCTTCTTGCTGATGCGGGCGCCGTAAGTCGTCGCGCCGTTCGGAGATGGGACCTGTCCACCCTTGTCAGTGAGATAGGGTAGGCCCCTAGCCCTGCCCTGTCCCCTCTGTCAATGACAGGACTTGACAGGCGCCTACCACACTGTAGCCACGCCGTAGCGCGGATAATCACGCGCTCCGTAAGTTGAACCGCACGCCGGTACGGACGCAGGATACGCGGGATCCCTTGTCAGAACGGCTCCATTGACTTCTGGCCCGAGTAGGAACTCACTCCCTCTACTCGGACCAACTTCTTTACTCGAATGAACATAACTTGCTTGATTTCTCCTCTTGGCCATTGGTGGGTCCGGCCGGATAGAAACCTACCGGGTAGCAGGTACCGGGTAGCCATCTACCTGGTCAAACAGCACCTTTGACCTTGCCTTTAGTACTTGCCTTACCCCTACTCGGGGGTAACCCCCCGACATTAGTCCCCGAAGATGGTAGAGTCCTGCGAACTTGTTCACTGGGCCCTGCCAGCTTTAAAACAAACCTTCTCTTCATAACTGAAAGGGGCCGAGTAGCACCTCCACACGGCCCTTCAATTCTTGCTTGCATCTCTGCTTCTCCGAATAGCAATATCTTTCCTCTGTGATGCCGAGTAAAATTACTTAGCGAAATCTCGAAACACAATCCCGCTCAAACGGACTGAGTCCACCTCTGCGTGTCGCAACGGGGCACGTGTCACACCCCTGTGCCCCCGACGCCTCGGTGTCTGGGATGCAGCAGGCCACGCGCCAATAACTGCACCCCTGGCCCACTAGCCTGTTAAGTCACTTCAACCGCACTCAAGTGCCCACGATCTCGACGTGGGATTAACTGCGCCCGTTACTGCGCGCGATATGCGCTGTGTGCGCTTCTAACGGTTGCGCAACCCACGCCACACGATCTCTGCGCACGATCGATCCGCGAATAATCCGTTGGTAATGGCAACTCGAGGGGGAGAGATAAATACCCCCTCGACGCTCTCTTCTCCTCTTTCCAGCCCGTTCCAATCTCGCGCCCCTCGCCTCTCCGCCGCCGTCGAGCACACCGCCACCGCAACCATCTGCTGCGCCTGCCGCTCCACGCGCCGCAGGAGAGACAGAGAGCACTTCCTCCACCTGTTTCCACTTCCCGTTTCTCACAAGTTCTTCCGCCTCCATGGCTCGCGGAGATGATGATGCCGCCGCCCGCGCCGGTTGGGAGGGATCGGAGGTCACGACGGAGGACTGCCAGTGGCTCGTCAACACCCGTCGCGTCCCTCCCGGCGTGAGGTGCAGGCAGCCAGGTAACGAAATCATCCCCACGCCCGAGAAGGATGAATTCGTCGTCTTCCTCGCTCATTTCAAACGCGGCTTCGGCCTTCCAATCTCTGAATTTTTCTCCGAGTTCCTCAAGAACTTCGGCCTCCAGCCACATCATCTTCCACCCAATGCCATGGTAATGCTTTCTATCCATGCCGTGGTGTGTGAAGCTTTCCTTGGCGTCTACCCAACCATTCACAGTTGGGCTAGGTATTTCTTTTTCCGGAAGCAGAGCATCCCTAATCCAGGACACACCGAGAGCGCCCGCGCGATGACGCAGACGGGATGCGCCATGATGCTGCAGCGCACGACTGGCCATCACCCGCGCGTCAAGGGACTGGAAACCGTGCGCAAGTGGCAGCGCAGTTTCCTCTACGTGAAGAACGTCGCCACATAAGAGGGGAAGCCGATCCAGGACCGGATAGGGCCTCCGAAGTGGAAGAACGCAAGGCCAACCCAACAGAAGTGGGGCTACAACCCCAAGAGAAACATCGAGGATGTTGTTCAGATCGAGCGGCGCCTGGCCGAGTTGTAGGATGAGGGATTCTGCCGAGATGACCCCATCGCGTGCTGGATTTCACGCCGAGTGCTCCCGCTCCAGCGTCGCTCCCACAAGATGTGCTACATGGGAGGAAGCCGTGACTGCACGAGGACAACCACCTTCGAGCTCAGCAAAGCCGAGGTGGCCATCTGGGCAAGATCCATCATGCAAGCCTCGCTCTCCGACACCTGGCTGTATGGCTTTGAGCCGTATAGCCGCCTCAAGCCAATCTCTCAGGTTAGCCTTCTATGCTTTGTTTCTGCACTTTGATACCGAGTAGGTGGCTTCTCAGCTTTGTATGCTTAGTCTTTGCATGCTGCACCGAGTAGAACATCACAAATATCCTGTTGGCTTTATATGCTTTGTGTTTGCACGCCATGTCGAGTAGAAATCCTTAGCTGAATATGCTTTGTGTTTGTATGTGATTCTGAGTAGAACCCCTTAGCTTAATATGCTTTGTGTTTGCATGCTATTCCGAGTAGAACTCCTTAGCTTAATATGCTTTGTGTTTGCATGCTATTCCGAGTAGAAACTCTTAGCTTAATATGCTTTGTGTGTGCACGCTATTCCGAATAGAAACTCTTAGCTTAATATGCTTTTTGTGTGCACGCTATTCCGAGTAGAACCCCTTAGCTAAGAACTCAACTTACTTGTGCTATATGTTTGCCTCTACATCACATTGATCGCCAGGGAGAAGAGACGTTGAAGTCTTTGAGGGCAATTGGTCGGATGACAGAGAAGAAGACGATGAGACCGCCTACGACACCCAGGACACCCTCTGCATCCCTCACGCCCATCAGCCTGGTAAGCACCAAGTTGACGCGTCTATCCGGGACTGGTCCGAGGATGACGAAGGTGACCAAGTTCACCTCTCTGATCGCGAGTAGCGCACTCTGATTTCCTTTTCTGTTTCTCAATTCCTTTTCTCTTCTACTCTGCAGAGGATCCTGAGCTGAACGATGATGACGAGGAGCCCATTGATGTCAAGCCTCTATCTGTGGCTGCTCCCACAACTCGGAAGAGGGTGGGCAGTGGTGCCCAAGAACCTGCTACCAAGAAAGCCAAGAAGACCGAGAAGGCGGACAAAAAGAAGAACACCGCCAGAAGACAACCCCCTACCGCCAAAGGGTAAGTCACTCCATCAGAGTACCACTCTGTTGCTGATTCTCACCATGCTTTTCTCCTTCTCCCTTTCTGAACCATTCCCTCTTCCAGCGCCCCTCTGGACGCTGATGCTACAGCAGCTCCCACTCGCTCCAAGAGGAAAGCTGTTGTGGACCTCGAGAAGCTCGTCGATCTCTCGGAGGAGGAAGATGAGCCAGCTCAGCAGGATAGGACGCGTGCGTCCTCTCCCGTTAAGTTGGAAGAGTACACCGGCGCTGAGAACACGGGCGCTGGTGATGACGTTGATGAAACCACCGAGCAGCAGCAGGATGCTGCTCACGACGAGACGCCACCATCTCCCCCAGCTGCGACAGCTGGGGAACATAATGAAGAAAACCTCCAGCAACAAGATAGTGCCGCCCTGGAGCGGCAAGACGACACCACCGAGCCGCAGGATACACAAGCTGTAGCTCAAGACGATCCCGCGGCCGGGCCGTGGGTAGAAGAAGTTACAGACCTCCAGCCTGATCCTGCTGCCGAGCAGCGGATAGAGAAGACCGTGGTGGAGTCCGCCGGCCAGAGCAAAGCGCAGCCAGACGCTGCACGGGTAGCCGGCCCCCTGTGCCGCCTACCCAGCAGGCGACTCCGCCGAAAGCGCCAACGCCTCCATCAAAGCAGACCGCACCATCACCTCCGCCCACTGCTTCTCGCAAGGCGCCACCATCCACTTCTCGGCGAGATACAGCTCCCAGCGCCAAGAAGAATATCAAGTTTGAAACTGCGCCTAACAGGAAGAATCCACCGCGCCAAGCTGCACAGGCCGGGGACCAGATGCCACCACCCAAGCCACCGCTTGCGCCAGCCGGGAAGCCAACAAAGAACGCACAACTCACCATCGGCGGGCCCACCTCTAGCAGCAAATCGGCTGCTGCTGGATCTGGCGAAGGGCCGAGTACCGGAGGTGCTGCCCGCATACAATCCAGTTGGCTGCAATACTTGCTTGAGGTGTCCAAGCAACACGACATCTCGCTGGCCAAAGGCGAGAAGAAACTTTCTGCCTTGAAGGGAGGCCAGGCCAAAGCGGTCGAAGTCAAGTCCAAAGGCAAGGACCCACGACCAGTTCCTGAGCTCCACTCGCGCGAAGCCGAGGAGGACGAGATCGAGTCAGAGGGCCTGACCGCGGTCCTGGACCGGGTAGCCTTTGCGGACAAGGTCTGGGAAAGCGATGCCCACGGCGTCCCAAAGTGGAACGGCCTGACGCTGGGTCCAGTCGACCACTACCACGTCCACTGGAACAAGGCCGATATCGGCTCTGTTCCAATGACCATCGCTTCCCCCACCTGCACTCTGGCCGGGAAGCTGTTCTGCCTCCGCAAAGACGCCGAGGACGTCGAGCAATCCTATGCTGTAAGTGTTTTTTCTTTTCTTGCTTTTTCCGAGTTGAAGTTTCTCTTTTCTCTTCTCTTCTCTTCTTTTCCTTTCCTCTTTGCCTATTTACCACTTTATCTTTTTACCTCTTAGCCATTCCCCCAGTCCCCGAGATTCGGGCCGAGTAGGCGAAAGCTCGACCGAGTTGCCGTCTACTCGGGGCAAATCTCCCAAAAATACTTAGACTTTTTTCTCTTCTCTTCCACAGAATAGCCTCCTCAAGAGGACAAAAGTGTTCCGCCGGCTGCTCTGGAACCATCGCATTGCGAAGGACAAGCTCAAGGCTCTTGAAGCCGAGAAGAAGATGAGTGAAGCGATGGAGCAGGCGACATTGGACAAAACTCTTCAGATCTCTGAAGTGGAAGGTAAGCTCTTAGCAATTCGGTTTGTGCGTTTTGTGTTTACGCCCGTTTGTTTGCTTTTTAGCTTTAACTTGGTTACTCTGTAGGCAAACTCAAGGAACTGATGGAGAAGCATCGCGATTGCGAGGTCTTCGCTGCCTCAGCCCAGAGCAAGATTGCCACACTTGAAGGTGAGTTGCTTTCCTTCTCTGCACGGCTGCCTCTTTTTACTCTGTTACACTGCTGACATTGATGTTCTCTTTGCAGAAGAATACAAGAAATTCCAGGAGCAACACCAAGACTGCCTCACGCCCGCCGAAGTGCGGCAACAGCTGGAATCCCGAGAAGCTGAGCTCAAGAAAGAGCGCCTTGCCGAGATGGCGGAGTTTGAAGCAATGCAGGTTAAACTTAAATCTGCTCTCCAGGATGCTCTCGACCAGGCTGCCGAGAAGGAGGAGGTCAAGAAGACAGTTGCTGCCAGAGAGAAAACACTCGAGATGGAACTCTCGATGTTGAAACAGCACAACACGCAACTCATCCTCCAAATCTCGAACGCACGCAGCATTGAAGACAAGCATATTGCTGACGAGGAGGACTGGAAGATAAAGCTGGATGCGCTGCTGGTTGATCTCCAACGTAAGTTTCCTCTTCTCTGCATCTGGTTGTTTCTCTTCTCATTCCTTCTACCTGGTTTCATCTCTTCTCTGCCTCCCTTTCCAACTCCTATTGGTTTCTCTTTCAGATATCTTCCCTGATCTCCGCGCCGCTAGCACGCCTGCTCTGGAGAAGGCCAAGCAACTCCGAGCTGCCTCCGGGATGCACATCAATACCAAATCCTCTGTCAATGATAATTTCCTGAGTATCAAGACTCAACTCCGCGAACTCAAGGGCTTGGGCACCTCCATGTTGTCCACTGCATACAAGCTTCACGATCTGTGTTGGCCGGATCAGTCTGCGCCAGACAACTTCAACGTGCTCGCCGAGAAGCTGAACGGCGTGGAGGCCGAGTTGAAGAAACGGCACGCCTCTGCAGCTCGGGCAGGAGCTGATGAGCTGCTCCATTTCATCACCAGTTGGTACGAAAACCTCAATCTTGACAGGATCCTTAAATTGCGCGAAGACTCCAAATGGACCAAGAATCCCGACTGCGTCACTCGCCGGAAGGCAGTGGCCTACGAGATAGCCTCCTATGCCGACACCGCCACCTACATCGACGGCCTCCCCGAGCCCGACACCGAGCCTGAGGATGAGGGTGAAGATGAAGAGGACGATGACGATGATGCCGAGTCGGAGGGCTTGAGCGTGTTTGAAGAAGATGTCACTGATGGATCCGCCGAGAAGGGGAAGGCCAAGGTTGATGCAGAAGCCGAGAAGCCGCAACCTAACGCCGAGGAGGCCACTATCACCACCGAGATGGTGATCCAGCAAGCGGCTCCCGAGCTGGGCGCAACTGGCGTCTTCCCGATGCCCAGCTTCCAGTCTGCTACATCTACCTCTGCCACGGATCCAATCTCCGTTGCCACGGCCACCTCTGACCAAGCTGCCAAGGCCAACTCTGACGCTGATGCGGATAGCGCCAAGGCGGACGACACCGCCACTACTAAGGAGTGAATCCTGAAAAACTTTCATCTTTGAACTTTGATGAGATCCCCGGGATGCCGGGTGCAAATGTATCCACACTATTAAGTCTTTGTTGCTACTCAGTTTTATCTTAGTTGAAGTTCTTAGCAACTCTGGCTCAATGCCGGGTTGCGTTAATATGCAAGTCCCCGAGTTGCATTTTTTATCCACTCTTCCTTTTTATCTCAGCTCTTACCTGCAACTTGTTGCTTTTTTGGTAGTCGAGTCACAAGAGTTCAAAGTTGGAGTTTCAAATACTTAGCCACTTAGAAAAATCATAGTAACGCTGCCCACCACTTAGCCGAAAAGAAAAAACAGTAAAAAACACTCTATTCGGTTGCCACACGTTTCCTTCCCTTCGCAATTTTTCATGTGTTCATTGACCCTTTGGCTTGTTCTCTGGCTTGCCATGAAGCCGGGTTGCGGACAGCAGCAGAGTCGCAGAGTGTCCTGTGGGTTTGAACACACTACTTTGTATGCTTTTGAAATTCTAAGTGGTTCAACCGAATAGACAAAGTAAAATAGAGTAAACACAAGGAACAGTTTGGACGAGGGCAGTCCCCGAGTTCAATTTTAGATTGCCGAATAGGAGTTTAACTCGGATAAGAAGGTACATACACAGTTTGCTTATGAGTGAAAATGTCGGAGTAGAGCTACATTCCAAGGGCGCTTGGATTCCTCTCCATCCCTATCCGGCTTGTTCTTCTGGGTGGCTGTGCGTCAACTAGATAATAGGCATCATTGTGCAAAGCCTTGCTCACAATGAAAGGCCCTTCCCACGGAGGGGAAAGCTGTTGCATCCCGGCCGTGCGCTGCACGAGCCTAAGCACCATGTCTCCTTCTCGGAAAACCCTTGGGTTCACTTTCCGGCTGTGATAACGCCTCAAGTTTTGCTGGTAAACAGCTGAACGTGACAGAGTTAGCTCTCTTGCTTCTTCTAGCAGGTCAACGTCATTTTCTCGAGCTTCTCTAGCCTCTGCCTCAGTGTAGAGGGTTACTCGGGGCGAGTCATGCTTTAGGTCAGTGGGCAACATGGCCTCTGCTCCATATACCAGGAAGAATGGTGTGTAGCCGGTTGACCGGTTAGGGGTAGTCCTTAGACTCCACAACACCGCTGGCAACTCGTCTAGCCAACACCCAGGTGTTTTCAGCAGTGGCTCAATTAGCCTTGGCTTTATGCCTGATAGCACCATGCCATTTGCTCTTTCAACTTGCCCATTGGAGGCGGGATGCGCAACAGATGCAACATCTAGCCGAATGCGCTTATCTCTGCAGAACCTTGCAAAAGCACCCTCAGCAAAGTTTGTGCCATTGTCCGTGATAATGCTGTGCGGGTAGCAATATCTCAGGATCACATCCTTCAGAAAACTCACAGCAGTGGCTCCATCGCACTTCCGAATAGGCTTCACCTCAATCCACTTGGTGAACTTGTCAACCATGACCAAGATGTGAGTCATGTTGCCTCTAGCCGGCTTGAAAGGACCCACCATATCCAAACACCAAACTGCAAACGGCCAAGTAATGGGAATGGTCTTCAACTCGGAAGCTGGCATATGAATCTTACTTGTAAATCTTTGGCAGCCGTTGCACTTTCTCACGATATCTTCAGCTTGCTTCAAGGCAGTGAGCCAAAAGAAGCCATGCCGAAAAGCCTTGTTGACCAGAGCCCGTGAAGGGGCGTGATGCCCGCATTCTCCTTGATGTATCTCCACCAGAATTTCTTCTCCTTCTTCTGGCTCTATACAGCGCTGCAACACACCAGTAGGACTTCTTCTATGCAGCACATCCCTGAAGATAGTATAGCCTTTGGATCTTCTCTGGATTTGCCTCGCGGTAACCTCATCACTCGGCAAGGTGCCGTCCTTTAGAAAGGATAATATGGGCAGAGCCCAACTCGGTGTCTCCCAGATGGGAAACATTGGTTCGTCCAGTTCCATTGGATCAGCCACCACTTCTTCTTCTTCTGAGTTGGGGACGAGTCCCCGAGTCCCCGAGCACCCGGCAAGGACCCCCTCAATGAATGCGTCAGTCCCCGAGTTAGGAGGGGCAGTCCCCGAGTAAGGAGGGACAGTCCCCGGGTTGCAGGTGCCAGTCCCCGGGATGGAGACGGCAGTCCCCGGGTTCTCTTTTGCAACCTCCCAGTCAATCTCCATTGGAACAGCTTCCTCGCCGGGAAGAGAAGGAACGAATATGGATTCCGAGTTGGGGGATGGCTTGATAGATGGCTTTCTCAAATGCTCCAAGGCAATCCCAGCCGGGATGTACTGCCGAGAAGACCCCAACTTGGACAGCTCATCAGCTGCCTCATTCTCTGCTCGGTGTATGTGTTTGAACTCGCACCCTTCAAAGAAACCAGTCATGGTTTACACCAGAAACCGATATGATGCCATGTTGGCATCCAGAGCATCCCAGGTGCCTGAAACTTGCTGCACCACCAGATCCGAGTCGCCATAACAGATGATGCGCTGCACGCCAACATCCTTGGCCACCTTCAAGCCGTGTACTACGGCCTCGTACTCTGCTACATTGTTGGATGCCTTGAAATGAATCTGCAACACATACTTGAGTTGATCTCGCTTGGGTGACGTGAGCACCACACCAGCACCCAGGCCTTCCTTCACTTTGGAGCCATCAAAATGCATCTTCCAGTAGTTGGCTACTGGAGAAGGAGGCTCATACTGCACCTCAGCCCAATCCACCAGGAAATCTGCTAAGATCTGAGACTTGATGGCTTCTCGTCTTGCGTACGAAGGAGCGTACGCGGCTAGCTCAATCGCCCACTTGGCTACTCTGCCACTTGCCTCCTTGTTGCCCATGATGTCCGAGATGGGAGCAGAACTCACCACAGTGATGGGGTGCTCTTGGAAATAGTGCTTCAGCTTCTTGGCGCCCAGGTACACGCCGTAAGTCATCTTCGGGTAATGCGGGTAGTTCTGCTTGGAGCTGGACAACACCTCACTGAGATAGTATACTGGCCGCTGCACAGTCTTGCCTTCCTCTTATCTCTCCACCACAATCACGACACTGACCACTCGGTTAGTCGCAGCAATGTACAGCAGCATTGGCTCTTTGGGTAGCGGACTAGCCAAGATGGGAGCGCTACCCAGCATGGCTTTCAACTCCTTGAATGCTACATCAGCTTGCGGTGTCCATACAAACTTGTCGCTCTTCTTCATCAATTGATACAGAGGCAGGGCCTTCTCGCCCATTCTGCCCAGGAAGCGGCTCAGAGAAGCCAAGCAACCAGTGAACTTTTGCACATCCTTCAGTGACCTCGGCAAAGACATGCTTTCTATAGCTTTTATCTTTGAAGGATTGGCCTCAATGCCCCGACTGGATACCAAGAAGCCGAGTAGCTTGCCATCCGGGACGCCAAAGGTGCATTTAGTCGGATTCAACTTCATCTTGTACTTGCGCAAGTTGGCAAATGTTTCCTCGATGTCACTAAGCAGAGTATGTGTTTTATTCGTTTTGATGACAATGTCATCTACGTACACCTGCACATTTTTGCCAATTTGATCATGCAAGTATTTCTACATGCATCTCTGATAGGTAGCCCCAGCATTCCGCAACCCAAAGCACATGACACGATAGCAATAAGCCCCGTACGGGGTAATAAAGGCAGTCTTTATTTGATCAGCAGGGTTGAGAGCTATCTGATGAAAACCAGAGTACGCATCTATGAAAGACAAAAGCTCACAACCGGCAGTGGAATCGATCACCTGATCTATGCGGGGTAGCGGAAAGGGATCCTTGGGGCAGGCCTTGTTCAGGTCGGTATAATCCACGCACATACGCCATGCGGTATCTGATGGGGGGATGCTAACCCGGTATGCCAAGATCCGAGGAATAACCCGGCCCAGAGACAGTGAGCAGGATACGGCTAGGGATAAAGATGTTTGTGGAGGCCCAAGCTCGTGTGCCTAGTGACCCGGATTGTGGGTGTTGTAAAGGAAAGTTAGGGTTAACACGCCGTGTCTGGGTAGGACCCGGGTGTGCCTTGTAAAGTAAGTTAGGGGGGTACGGGTACTATATAAACCGACCCTCGGGTATAGATTGACACAGAGATCTAAGAACCCTAGCAATATCGAGTGGTATCAAGTATCCAGTGTAAACCCTAATCGAGTTATTATATCGAGAATAGAGATTCGGCGACTCCGATTGCCGGCTGTCAGATCAAGTTGTACCATGTCTTCCCTCGAGCAAAACCCTCTCCCGAACGCCTGTGTCGACTTGCCCCAAGATCAGTTACCCCTGGTAACATCTGCCGTGATTATCCCACGACAGTTGGCGCCCACCGTGGGGCCTGCGTCCAAAGGTGTTTACATCACGGGAGAAGCTCGGAAGGGCATGGAGAATCTTGTCATCGGCGAGATCTACATCGACCGCGAAGGAGAAAAGGTGGTAGACGATTCCGGCTGGGGGCCGGAGTCGGATCACCTCGAAACCGGATCCGTCGTAACAATCGGCCGGATCAACGTCTTCATCGGTATGGTATGTGCTTCCAATTCGGTCCCTGACAACGTTGGATCTGATTCTATGCCAGGAAAAGCCACGTCTATCCGATCAGATGATGAAGAATCAACGGGAACGACATATCCGGCAGAAGAACCCATCGCGGAGTGGGAACAGCCGGAGGAGCCGGCATGGACCCCACGCGACCGGGTCCAAGGAGAAGATGACACCGGGTCTATCCTGGATCTACTGGAAAACCGGTATGAGGAGAACGGTGAGGAGGAACAGCCTGAGTTTACACCGGATATCGCGCGCCGAGTTGCAGTCTATGCAGCCCCCGCGGCCAACCAAGGAAACACAGCCGCGGCACCAGTCGGGGCGGTTCAGGCAGTGGCCCAGCAACAGGGCGCGGTTAACGGAGACCCGGTCTTGACCCGGGTCGATGGAGAGTCAGCATCGGTCACCAGTCGTGCAGCAGATGAGGAGCAACACGCCAACATGTTCGGGCTTCAAGCCAATCGGACACCAGGGGCGGGTCCCTCGAATCCGCGTCACCCGGCCCTGTTCGATAATAATTTGATTTTGGATCCTACAGTCCTCGCCACTGTTATCACCCCAGAAAACGCGGCGGAGCGTGTTAGAGATCTGGACGTGGCTCGTCGTGCATTGGAACAACAAAGAAGGCAAGTGGAAGCAGATAGACAGGGGATGGCCACCCGACGGCGCGAGCTAGACGCGTTGGAAACCCGGCTTCGAGAGGAAACGTCCAGGATACATCAAAGGCACCACACCAGGTTGCCAGCAACGGGCGGGGTTATTAATCCGGCTAATTTGTTCATCACGCCTCAGGACCAACCGATACCAGTGGTGAACCAGGGAACCGCGCCCCAACAGACAACAGCAGCGACACATCCGGCGAATGAACGGACCGGGTTACCCCAACCGCAAACTAGAGTCACAACCGGCAACGATCTACTGCCGCCGCCACCATCACGATTCCGCACGCCAGCCGGCCACTACAACAATCCTATGGACAACGTATATGCGGCGACACTCGCATTGAATCAAATACCTGTGGGAGAGTCGCCCCATGCAGAGAAGACTCGGCAAGCCATCGAGCTGTTGCACACTGCGGTGGCACAGCAAGCCAATTACCCGGATCACAGAAGCGGAATGCACGGGACGCCATATGTCAGCCAGCAACAAGGGAATTTACAAACAAGTTCGGCGCGGCGGAGGGAAGAGCAGCAGCAAATGCCGCCTCCTCCCCGCGCTCAGGCAGTATCAGCAGCACAGGCCGTCGTGGACAGTTCTAGGGCTCGGAGGGCCGCGGCCGGGTCTGCAGCGCATGGACCTCCCGCAGCACAGCGCCCAGACGCGCCCCCCGCGGCGTCACACGTTTCCAGGGCAAGGCCGGCTTCAATCATTCTTGCGGGGCCCAAGTGTCTCTCGGACAATATTAGAGCTGAACCTTACCCGGAAAAGTTCAAAGAGCCAGGGAAAGTAGTGAATTATGAGCCAACCATGGATCCCGAAACATGGCTAAGCAGTTACGAGATGGCAATGTCAATCCGCAACGCATCCGAGAACCTTCAAGCCAAACTCATGTATCTGATGATGTCTGAAGGAGCAGCAAAATTGTGGTTCACCAATCTACCAGAGGGATCGATCAAGTCATGGGAAGAACTGAAGACCGCGTTTATCAAGCACTTTCACGGGACCTGCAGGAAATTATTCACTATTGATGATCTAGAGCGATGCGTCCAAAAGAAGGGAGAATCGGCGCGCAGTTGGGTGCGCCGGGTTATGGAGATACTTCACTCATCCACAGACATTCAGCCCAAGGATGCACTACAAGCCATGGCAAAAACATGCAAGTATATACCTTTAGTGCAAAAGTTAACTCGCATGAAGTCCAGTCGAAATGCGTCAGAAGTCACAATGGGAGAATTGATGGATGCGTGCAACAAACACGCTGCGACAGATACCACAGAAGAAGAAGCTGATGACAAGAAGACAAAAGCAAACACAAGCGGTAATGGAAGAACCGGCAACGGAACAGCGTCAGGAAACAATGGAAATAGTCAGAACAAGCGTCCCTTCGAAGGAGGCTCCGAGTTTGTCGCTAACACCGAAGCCGGGTCTTCAAGGCTAAGAGCAGAAGGGAATTTCAATACTGGAAATCACAACGGAGGAAACTACCAAGGGCCGCCCCGGCCGAGTAATAGTTGGGATATCTTCAGAATGGCGTGCCCAAAACACAGCAGGAACGGCAGGCCGGCTAACCACTCCTTGGAGCAGTGCGCCGATTTGCAAAGATGGAAAAATGAGGAAGTGCACAGAGCTATGCGAGGTGCAGGGCGGGGAGGAGGACCGGGTCCAGGGGCAAACCCGGGCAACGGCCCACCCCCAGCTGGTAACCCGGCGGCTGGAAATCAAGGTAATAACCAAGGGGGGGCAGGAGGCTTCCAGGCTAACCCCAAACAATTGGGTCAATATCATGTGCATACCACAGGAGGATCTAACAAGGACAAAAAGATACTGAAGCAAGCAGTCAACTCAGTTTCGTTAGCCGTTCCGAGATACTTGAGATGGTCAGAACAGGAAGTAACATGGAGCAGAAGGGATCACCCAGAAAGAGTGGAACACCCGGGAGTCTTGGCACTAGTAGTCGCACCGCAAGTTAATGGGTACGAACTAAAGAAGGTTTTAATGGATGGTGGAAGCAGCATCAATATACTGTATTGGGAAACCTTCCTACGCATGGGTCTCAAGGAATCTCAACTGCAAAAAAGCTCAACAGTTTTTCATGGAATAGTGCCGGGTCATTCAGCATGCCCCGAGGGAAAAATCGCATTGGAGGTAGCTTTCGGAGAATCAAAGGATAACTATCGAATCGAGTGGCTCACCTTTGAGGTAGTGAAATTACGCAGCCCCTATCACGCGCTGTTTGGAAGGCCGGCTTATGCCAAATTCATGGCTAGGCCGTGTTATGTATATCTACAGCTAAAAATCTCGGGTCCCAAGAAGACCATTACCATACATGGAAATCGAGATATAGCAGCTGAATGTGACGAAGGAGACGCAGCTATGGCCGAGCAGGCCTGTAGAAAAGAAGAGCTCAAACACTACCGATCTCAAGCAGACCCGGAGGATATAGCCACATCAAAAAGGCCGAGTACTGAAAGCGAAAAAGCAAAGTCCAAGGTAACGCAAGATGCTAAATTGGTGGCCTTAATCGAAGTTGACTCTCCCAAGCAGTCTGCTGTAAAGGAAGAAGTTACACGGCCGCCCACAACCGGCAAAATCACGGAGACACCCCACCCGGGTTGGCTGGCAAACCCGGTACTCATCAGGAAAAAGTCCAACTTATGGAGGTTGTGCATTGATCAAGCCGGATCAGGACCAGTGCTTACAAAGAACTGAGTAATGTAACGGGCGGCAGGTTTCAGACGCGCTCTTTTCCTACCCAGGGTACCTAAGGGGACTGGAAGGTTTTTAATGAGGCGGCCTGCTGACCCAAAATTTCTGGTATCAATAAAGAGATGGTTATCAAGTCCTATGTCTTTTCGCCTTTATCACAAGTAAGTAGTATCTATGTGACATCGATAATTCAGTATCATCAAAAGCATCGATTGCATGTAGGTCTTGGGGGTTGGTTGCTAAGGTAACCAACCACTAACCCGAATGACCCGGCATAGATAGCTATAAGTTATAAGGGCCGATTCCTCGCAAACGAGCACGGCTGCAATCTTATGACTGGGCAAAGAAGCCAATTTTTCTTGACTTATCTTACTTAAGCTTGATGTGACTCGCACTAAAGTGGCATGATTCGTTCGCTTACGATTACAATCAGCCATGGAGCCCAATGGGACTTGCCTGACACTGTTCTCGTATGGATGTAACAACATGGTATCCACGCGAAAGCCGGCTTATAGTATAAGATAGTCAAAAGGGTCATCTAAACCACAAGTTTATGCAGAGTACAAGGCTGATAAGCCAGAAACTCAGTGATTATCAAGCATAACTTCAGTATTTACATGAGATGGTTTTAGGGTTTTGCCTTGGTAGGGAATGATTTGTCCTCTGAGAAAGGCCACACCCTCATGACTCGTCCTTTGGGTCATGGGGACTGGGGACTTCGTAACAGAAACAAACCACTTTGATACCAAGGTTCAAAACGGCCGTATCATCCGAGTTTTGGGAACTTCAAGAGAATTTCACTTATCAAAGCCCCTGGTCTCGAAGAAAACGAGTCTTATGAAGGGAGCTAAAAAGAGAGATGGGTATCAAGAACAAGTTCAGAAGAACAGCAAAAAGTATGATTATCAAAAGGCTAGGAAAGCCGCGAAAATATGTCACCAAATAGAAGTATATTACAAGCTTTTGCATCGGTATCAGAAGTGCACAGGCGCACCATTAACAGAATAAAATAGCTCAAACAAAAAGGTCCCATGTGACTAAGGTATTATGACATCCTTACTCTACTCGGCCTCCTGAGCGCGATCTTCCGGGTCTTGCTCCTGGACCTGCTTCTTAGCTTTTTTGGCAGAGCCACCCGGACTCACCGCGCCAGGGCGGATAGGAGGAAGGACGGACGGTGTAGAGGCGGACGGCCCTGATTTTAAGTCGGCCTCCCTCTTCGAAGTTGCCTCCTTCTTCTTAGCTGAGTAATCAGCCCACTTCTCCAAGAGGTCAAAGGGCGGGGGTGCTTCCTCTGTGATAATCTTGTCATCAGCGTCATACGCAGCCATTAGTGTATTAAGGTTCAAGCTATCGGCTAGAGTGGTGGCAGAGGGGCGCACTGCCGACTGAATGGCCTTGAAATCCTTAGGCGTAAATTTGGCGCCATCCGCCTTGAACTCAGGAAACCCGGAGATTATCTTCGCCGGGTCAAGCTTCGGAAAGTAGGCTTTGGCCAAGGTCAAAGCCCGCACTATACCAGTACGGCAGGACGAACGCTTCCAGAGTTCAATCCATCCGGGTACAGTGGAGCAGGCTTGGACAAGGTTCTCTTCACCCGGATAGGCTTCCGTGGGCCAATTAATGGCATTCAATATAAATTTGGTGCCGGCAAAGAAAGTCCGGAGCATAGTCTTCAGGGTCCTAACCTTGACAATAGCATCTTCCTCTGGAGCTGCAAGGTTCGCACCTATAGTGGAAACAGAAGCAAGAACGTATCAGTAGCAGCCGGGTATTAAATTAGTCGGCAGGCAAAAATTAGTCGGCAGGCAAAAATTAGTCGGCAGGCAAAAATTAGTCGGCAGGCAAAAACTTAGCCGGCAGGCAAACACTTACTAAGTAAGATCTGATAAGTATCGGAGACTTGATCCGATAACTTCTTCAAATCGGCCTGAGCGGCGAGGCACTTCTCCTTGTATTTGGAGACATCCTTCTTCAAAGTTTTCATATTATCCTCAAGGATTTCTCGGCGTTTTATCTCGGCAAGAAGGAGCTGTTCAGTCTTTAGCAAGGTTTCATCAGACCGAGTTACATGTGCCTGTAAGTGTAAAAAGGTGCAAGAACCAGCTGAGTGTTATGGCAAGAAAAATATGGTGAGAAGTACCAAGCATAACTTTTGCAAGTTATACTCGGAACTTGGGGACTAGATAGGGAATATAAGATAACAAGCGCTCTTACCTGGTGCTCTGCAGCCATGCGCTCTAAAGTCTCGCTCTCCGAAGCCTTCATGGTGAGAAGCTTGTCCATCAATTGTTCGAAAGTATCTTTATTCGTGTCAGAGGACCCGGGTCCTTGGAATTTCCTAGAAGAGGTTTTCTTCTTAGAAGGAGGTGGAACCCGGGTCATTTGCACGTTGGAATCCGACACTCCTTCTGCACCTAAGGCAGTGGTCTTTCTCTTGCTAGCATGAGAAGCAATTGGATATTCGGTTTCCCGCTGGTCCGGTTTAGTCGGCGATGTTTGTTCTTCATCGCCAGACGCGGTTGCAGTTTTATCAGCTGGGTTCCCCTTACCCGGGCCCTTATCTTCCGAATCCTCTTGATCGCTGACAGCGACCGTGGCCCTGTAGATGTTATCACAAAGCAGCTAAATATGCAGTCAGGAAAAGATGACGAAGTATCGGAAAGTATCTGGAAGGGGATTTTACCCGGCATTCACCGCAAAGTCACAAGGAAATCCATCGTCAGACCCGGGGGAGGCTGGAAAATGTCAAGTTAAATATTATGCGAGAATGCTTCGAGGAAACCGTGCTAACCAAGAAAAGATAGAGCAAGTACCAGCTTGCCGAGTGGGGAGCGGTGAAGAACCCGGGTTAAGGGCGTCGTTGCCCGGGTGATTTCGAGTCGACCTGCGCTTAGGCGTGGGCGACCCCTTCAAGATTGACCAGTGGAATAACGTTAAGAAAGGTTCAAGAATATCATTACGGTAATATAAAGTGAATGTGTGAAGGGGGATGAAACCTTGGAGGTGGCTCCTTGAGCTTTTCTTTTAGATCCGGCTTTGGTTGCCGGCTCCGGTTCTTCCTCATCACTGGCAGATTCTACCTTGCCGTCCGAATCTTCTTCCTCGTCATCTTCTTGTTCTGAATGTCATCAAGATTACGGTTGGAAATAAAGGGGTTACGGTGAGTTCAAACGAGTCAAGTAAAATTCAGAGAGTACCTTCGTCTGAATGAACAGCCTCTTGCTCCTCTGGACCTTCGGAGCTAGGGGGGGTATTGGTGTTCCAAAAGTCGTCATCATCCTGAAAGGCGTTAAAGCACGGGTTATCAGTTGCATCAAGTGGAAAGAGCGAAAGTAAAGGCGTCAGAGTCGGGTTTTTACCTGGGGGGCCGGGTTTTCAAGTGTGAAGGGCTCTAACCCGGATATGTTCCGGATTACCTCGAGCTTCTCCGTAAGAAAACCCTTGATGGTCTTGAGAGTGTCGCCAACTGTGAAGATGTTGTCAGAGTATCGTAGTGGATCAGAAGGTTCCCCAGAATACTCGCACATCAGCTTTGTGCGGATGGAGTTGGGTTGAATTCTGAAGTCGACCCAGGTCTTCACTAGGTTGAGCCCAATGAGGCCCTGGGCTCTAAGAGTGGCGAGTTTGTATAGCAGAGGTTGGATGGCCTCCCTATCTGAGTCAGGGGCAAAGGCACTAAATTTATCAGAGATATCAAGAAGACCATCAGAATAACCCGGCAGTTTCTTTTGGCCGGATGGGGAAGTGTCCTGGCAGTAGAAATAAGAAAGCTGCCAGTGTTTGACATGAGAATTAAGGGTGAGGGATGGCATCGGAGAGTTCTTGCGGCGCTGGATCGAAACCCCGCCGCAAGTGAGAAGCGCCCCATCACCGCTTTCGCGGCATGGTTTGCATTGATAAAGCTCGATAAAAAGAGCTAGGTTTGGTGGAGTGCATAAATAGGATTCAGAAAGGACAATAAAGTGGGTAATATTTAGCACGGAATTGGGCCCGATGTCGAAGACGCGAAGGCCATAGTGACTAAGAATGTCACGGAAAAAAGGATGACCGGGTGGGCGAAAACCCCGGGTCACATGTTCCACGAAGCAGATTACCTCGTCTTTTGTAGGGGTGGGCCGGGTCTCCTTACCCGGCACCCTCCATTGGATATCCTCCTGAGGAGGGAGAACTCCCAGCTCCACTAGCTCCTCCAACTTGGCCTTCGTGACCATCGACCGCCCCCAGTTGGCGGAAATGGTGTTGGTGGCTTTAGTCTTGGTTGGGGTTTTCACCTGTTTCTTGGGAGCCATGTGGTCGACCTGCAAGGCATCAAATAAGAAGAAGATTAAGACGTGGAAGTTATGAAACGGTCAGGTATCAGCCGGATGGTATTGAGGTATGGCAGGAGGTCCGGGTGTTAGCCCGTAGAATCAAGCTCGGAAGTTCCGGGTATCGCGTATTATGGAGAAATTTATGGGGTCTAAATGGTAAAGAAGCTTTTTGAAAACGAGGGGCAGTGGCTTGAGCGCCAAATGTGAATAAAGGGGATTAAAAAGAAGCAGCCCAGCCGAGTGACTGATGCAGGGGCGGAAATCTTGGGCAGTACGAGCCTAGATTGGAAGTTTTATTTTCAAATTCGTGGCGAAGGTAATGATTGTGGGCAGTAGGCGAGTTGGTTGGAGTATGCGCTTTATCCTTTGTGCGAAATAAAAGAGACTATGGGTAGCCTAATCCGGTCTAGCCAAGAAATCTGAGGCGGACGGATCTAGATCTAATCTGAGGAAAAAAATCAGAGGTTGCGAGGGGAAGTTGATGAACGCAAAAGGCTTACCGGAGGAGATCCGAGGGAGGCCTTGCGGAGGCAGATGGCGCAGGCCTGGTGTCCTTTCGCGGTTCTTGGTGGGCCGAATGAGAATTCGCCGGCGGATCTTGGCGGTGGCGCGGAGCGACCGGTGGCGGAGCGTAGCCTTCGGGAAATGGGTTCCGGTGACGTGCGTGGAAGGTCCGTGGTGGCGCTCAGGAAGAAAGAGAGCTCAAGAGGAGAAAGGAATGGAGTGGGGGAAATGAGCCGTAAGGTTCGAGTCATTACTAAGGAGCTTTTTTATAGTGCGACTGGATAAGCCCGGTTCGGTGAGTGGAGGCCGGGAATTGTGGGGGTAAAACGGCTGTTAATTTAAAGTTCCTGCGAGATATGCGCCCAGTATTGAGTAAAGCATCCGGATAAAGAAAGAAGGGGATTCGTCCCGCGATGATGGGATTAACTGTCAAGCATAGGATCTTGACGTTGCTATTATGATTTGGATCCAGAAGTTTGAACCAAGGTGTTTGGAGGGAAAAAACCTGAATTATCGCATGGCCACCAAGGAGCAAGGCCTAGCTGGATGTTGAAACATCTTAACCCGGTTTCCATGTGCCCGTGTGATTGATATCTTTTCAGGAATAGCAAGCGCTTCAAGGAGATCCGTGAAGCCCAGGCTATTCTGGGGACCACTGATGGGGGGATGCTAACCCGGTATGCCAAGATCCGAGGAATAACCCGGCCCAGAGACAGTGAGCAGGATACGGCTAGGGATAAAGATGTTTGTGGAGGCCCAAGCTCGTGTGCCTAGTGACCCGGATTGTGGGTGTTGTAAAGGAAAGTTAGGGTTAACACGCCGTGTCTGGGTAGGACCCGGGTGTGCCTTGTAAAGTAAGTTAGGGGGGTACGGGTACTATATAAACCGACCCTCGGGTATAGATTGACACAGAGATCTAAGAACCCTAGCAATATCGAGTGGTATCAAGTATCCAGTGTAAACCCTAATCGAGTTATTATATCGAGAATAGAGATTCGGCGACTCCGATTGCCGGCTGTCAGATCAAGTTGTACCATGTCTTCCCTCGAGCAAAACCCTCTCCCGAACGCCTGTGTCGACTTGCCCCAAGATCAGTTACCCCTGGTAACATCTGCCGTGATTATCCCACGACAGTATCGGCCTTGGGGTCCTCCTTCTTCTTCTCAACCATAACCAGGTTGGCTAGCCAGTCCGGATGCAATACCTCCATGATAAAGTTGCTTATCAGCAATTTGGTGATCTGATCACCGATAGCTTTCCTCCTCTCATCACCAAAGCGGCGCATATCCTGCTTAACCGGCTTGGCATCATGCCGCACATGTAGCGAATGCTCAACCAACTCCCTCGGGACACCCGACAAATCCTCATTGGACCAGGCAAAGACGTCCCGATTCTCACGGAGGAAGTGGATGAGCTCGCTTTCCTATTTCTCTCCCAACCGGGCGCCAATGATGGCAACACGGTCTGGGAACTCAGGATCAACCTGGACCTTCTTTGTCTCCTGGGACGCCTGGAACGCAGTCCCGTACTGGGAACTCGGCATGCCAGGCGCACCACCTTCCGCTGCTTGCGCCATAGCCACCACCTCATACATCTTCTTCTTCTCGGCAGCAATGACCATGGATTCCGCCAGCTGAGAACCAGCAGAGGCACACTCCAAAGACCTCTTGTAATCACCCAAGATGGTGATGACTCCATTGGGACCAGGGATCTTCATCTTCAGGTACGCAGCATGGGTAGAAGCCATGAACTTGCTGAGAGCAGGCCTACCGAGTAGGGCATGGTAGGGGCTCTGATGATCAACCACCTCGAACGACAGGCTCTCAGTGCGGCAGTTCTCCCTGGTACCGAATAGGACGTCTATCCAGACGCGGCCGATTGGAGCGCAAGACACTCCCGACACAATGCCATGGAACGTGGTCCGGCTGGGTAGCAACATGTTCTCGGCCATCCCGAGCTTCTCGAGTGTGTCTCTGTACACAATGTTGATGCTGCTGCCGTTGTCGATCAGGACCTTGCTGAACCTGACATTCTTCTGAGTACCCAAGAAGGTGGGATCCACCACCAGAGCGTAGCTACCCGGGTTGGGCATCACCCTAGGATGATCAGCTCTGGACCACGTGATCTCTTGGTTGCACCAGTGCAGGTAATGAGGCACAGCAGGGATCACAACATTGACCTCCATTGCACGCCTGTGCAGAGACTGCTTGTTGGCGGGCTCGGAGGTGAAGATCATGTAGCTCTCATGGTGTTCCTGGTACTGGTTGCGGTCTCCACCACCATTGTTGCCGTTGTTGTTGTTTCCTTGGTTGTTGTTGTTGTTGCCTCTGTTGCGGGTGTAGAAGTTGCGGTTGCGGTCGTTGTTGTTGTAGTTGTAGTTGCGGTTGCCGTTGTTGTTGAAGTTGCGGTTAGCTCCTAAAGTCACCTGGTTCACATTCTCTCTTCTCGGGAGCACTGCAGGCCTGGGAGCAGCTGCCCGAATAGGCTGCACATTGGCATTCGCAGCTGGCATAGGAGGAGGAGGGGGCAGGCCCTCATTCTTGATCTGTTTCCACCAGCTGCACTGCCGAGTAGTATGGTTGGCTGGCCTAGACGGATGCCTAGTATGGAAGCTGCAAGGCCCATCCCTCATGCTCCCAAAGACAAACTTCGGAGCCGGATCCGAGTTGCCGCTACCCTGCTGGGGAGCATTGTACGGCTTCTTGATGCCTTGACCCTGATTCTGGTTTTGCCCATACTAGGCTCCAGCAGTTTTTTGCCTTTGGCTACTCCCAGCAGCCGTAGTCACAACATTCACCTCCTCGGGATCATACCGAGTATCAATCCGGTCACCTCTGCGCTTGTTGCGGAAATCATTGCGCTTGTTGCTGTTGTAGTTCCTTCTCGGCTCAGGAGAGTCCATCAGAGGCTGAGTTGGGTCGCCGAGTGCATACATATCTGCAATCTTGATGGTCTCCGCAAGAGTACTCAGCATCTCACGCTGCAGCTTCTGCCACAACATGCTGCCATGCTTGCAGCCCTGAGCAAACCAGGTAATGGCCTGGGCCTCATTCACACCTTCACAGGTGTTCCTCAAAGTACTCCACCGAGTAAGATACTCGCGGTCGGTCTCCTCTTCCCGCCGCTTGCAAGCGGATAGCTGCTGCGGTCTATTCGGCCTCTTGTAGGTGCTGGTGAAGTTGCTGATGAAGGCTTCCGAGAAGTCTAGCCAGCAGTTGATACTTTCCTTGGGCATATTGTTGAGCCAAGTCCGAGATGGACCTTCTAGCATTTGTGGAACATACCGCACAACCCATCTCTGGTTACCACCTGCGATGTGCACGGCCGTGACGTAGTCACTCAACCAATCCTCTGGCTTGGTGCTGCCATTGTAGCACTTGGTCCCCCTGGCCAGCTGAAAGTGGTTCACGGATGGCTCATTCATGATACGAGGACCAAAGCATTCTGGACCAGGCGGCCCCTTGTTCTCGAGTTGCGCAGACAGATTGATGCGGTCCAGCTTGTACCTTGCATCACTGGGCTCCAACATGCGGTCACCCAAACGATCAGCGACGTTTCTTGGGTCAGCATAGCCGGCTAGCCCCATCGCCGAGTAGCCATCATCATATCTGTTCTCCTGCACAACAGCGGGCTGCACCACCGGGTTGGCTGCTGGCGCAGCCGCACGCGGCTGTGCTGCAGCAGGCTGCTGCGTCCTCTGCCGAGTAGGCTGAGCGGCAGGATGCTGAGAAGGGCCTGCACGATCTCCATCTTGCCTCTTACTGTGAGCTTTATGGGCTTGATAGCCCGCTCCTGCAGAGTTGTGTTTCTGACCGGACTCTCGCGACACATCGTGCTGTTTTGCAGCGAGAGCCGGGTCGTACACTTGCATCTGTCTACTCTTTCCAGAGTCCACACTCTGGTCCCTCTCGCGGTTGGGAAGCGGTGATGATGCCTGGTCATGAGATCTCGCTGCACGCGAATGCATAATCTGAGAAGCACCAGCACCCGGATTGGCTTTCCGGAACTCCTCATTTTGCCTAGCAGCTTCTAGCACTAGCTCATTGAGCCTCTCCTGCTGCCTAGCGCGCGCGTCGCCGGCAAGGTTTGGCAACTCAGCAGCTACAACCTCTGCAGCTCTAAGTGTTTTGGTGGGGGTACTGTATCTGGGCCTAGTAGCAATGTTCACGGTGGCAGACTGGCTAGGAGCCTCACCAACTACTGCCATCTCGGCACCCAAGTTGCGACGAGTAGCGCCTAGCTTGATAGGCTTTCTAACCACAGGAGTAAACCCGTGGGCCTTGTTGTACTCATTTTGGTCTAGGCTAAGCTCAAGCCTAACCTTCTCCATCTCCAGGTGCTCAGCGAGCAGCGCCTGACGCTGCTGATCGAGCTGCGCCCTCATGGTCATGAGCTCAAGCTCGGTGGGAGGCGGCATGACCATCCGTACAGCGGATGCCGGTATCGTCGATGTCGTGGAAGGAGGAATGTTCAAGTCCTTATCGTATGGCTTGTGGACCCTCTGGCCATCACTTGGGCCAGCAGGTTCCTCGATGACTCCCGCGGTAGCGGCCGCGCCCTTCCCGGCATCGATAGCCGGGCCGGTCACCATCACCTCCACGCTGTCCGTGGAGCAGCCAGTTGGCCTTCCACGGGCAGCGAGTACAGCAGGAGGATCTTCCGCGACGAGCACCTCCTCTGGGAACTCGCGGATGACGGTGGTGGCGACGCAGACGAGGTGCGAGCCGAAGGAGAGCACTGAGCCGACTGTCGGCATGGGTCTACCGCCGAAATCTCCGGCGTTGTCGGTGACGAAGTCGAAGGAGCCGAATCTGTGGACAAGGCCACAGACCACGCGCTCCCTAGTAGCAGAAATGAGTCCCGTCCGAACATGGACTCCAGCCAGCGCCGCTAGTAGCCCCACGATGGGCGCCAACTGTCGTGGTGGTATCACGGCATGGCTAAAGTTTGGGGCTGATGGACGCTGGAGGTGCTCGGGGAGGGATCACACGGCGAGTAGCCGCGTGTGGGATGTCTCAAGCACTGCAAACATCAAGATCTTACCCAGGTTCAGGGCCCTCGTGTGGAGTTAACACCCCAACTCCTGCCTTTCTCTCTATATGTGTGTAACCGAGTAGCCACTATACAAATCAGGCCTTCAGCCGAGTAGCCACTCTAGCTCTCTAGTTCTCTCTGTGCTGCCTCTAGTAACGAACGATCTCTCGTGTAACGTCGACCCTCGCGCAGGAGGGGGCATGGCACCTTATATACTGGTGCCCAACCGAATAGAATAAGACTAAAAGGTACAACTGATGTGACAGGAGCACTGCAGAACAGAGCACGCTTCCGGCTTCTCGCTGACGCGGGCGCCGTAAGTCGTCGCGCCGTTCGGAGATGGGACCTGTCCACCCTTGTAAGTGAGATAGGGTAGGCCCCTAGCCCTGTCCTGTCCCCTCTGTCAGTGACAGGACTTGACAGGCGCCTACCGCACTGTAGCCACGCCGTAGCGCGGATAATCACGCGCTCCATAAGTTGAACCGCACGCCGGTACGGACGCAGGATACGCGGGATCCCTTGTCAGAACGGCTCCATTGACTTCTGGCCCGAGTAGGAACTCACTCCCTTTACTCGGACCAACTTCTTTACTCAGATGAACATAACTTGCTTGATTTCTCCTCTGGCCATTGGTGGGTACGGCTGGATAGAAACCTACCGGGTAGCAGATACCGGGTAGCCATCTACCCGGTCAAACAGCACCTTTGACCTTGCCTTTAGTACTTGCCTTACCCCTACTCGGGGGTAACCCCCCGACATCTAGAGCCATGTAACTCTTATGGAGTTTCAAATGAGCCTAGTGTCCCGGAGCTAGATAACTCTTTCTCAGATCCAGATACTCTCAAGCACATGAGAGGTCAATGCTTCCCTCTGCGAAGGGCCTATCTTTTACATTTATGTTGAGTCTACCCACTTCATTCTGTCTCCAGCAAGCATTTTAGTTGCTGTGATCTCATCATCTATATGTTGATTTATTCAATCATGTTTTATATCCTTCTTTGTTTAGCACATGCTTTATTTTCTGAACGAATATTACTTTGAAAGCTATGAATCACTGTAAAAGAGTTGTTAAATTAAATATGTTAAGCTCTACACTATAAACCTTGTTATAAAGACTTAACCTAAGATAAGTATGATTTCATTAAATGTTCTCTGACCAAGAACAAAGTTTTCCTTTACCAACTTTGATTCTCTCTTTTGCATCTTTGTTTGTGACTCCCTTTACTTGTTTCAAGTTAAGTTATATGAGAGGAAGTTGTTGTCTATAATAATTGGTGCATAGATAGATGTGATGATTCTTGTCCGTATTTTGTTTATCGACTCTTCACTCCATAAACCTGTGGTCATGTTTTTTGGGTTCAGTTTCGCTTGGGGACAAGCGAGGTCTAAGCTTGGGGGAGTTGATACGTCCATTTTGCATCACTATTTTATATCATAATTTTCTGTTATTCATCGATACATTTCATGTTATGATGCATCCCTTATGTTATTTTATCTTATTTTGCATGTTTTATAATTTTTGGAGAATAAACACCGGGACCAGAAATCTGATGGAAAAAGCACCGTCGAGATACCATATTTCAGAAGATCAGAAGAAGAAGGGGGACACCGGGGGTGTCCTAAAAGTTCAGAGGAGGAACCCAACTAGAAGGAGAGCCGGAGGAGGGCCACCAGGGGCCCACACCTAGGGGTGGCGCGCCCCCTCCCCCCGGCCGCGCCAATTAGGGGTGTGGCCACCTTGGCCCACCTCCGGGGGGTATTTTTCGCGTGCTTGGCCCCCAGGGAACCCGAAGCCTCATTCCATCGCCGAAGAATTATTCCGCCGCCACCTCGGGGCGGAAAACACCCGAGAGAGAAAAGCTCTTTGGCAGGGAGAAATCTGTCGGGGAAATTCCTCTCCGGAGAGGGGAAATCGCCGCCATCGTCACCGTCATCGCTCCGGGCATCATCAAGAACGTCATCATCATCGTCATCACCACCACCACCATAACCCTCATCATCCACCATCATCCCGATGTAACAATTAGGGGCCTCTATCGTTGTTTTGCATTAGATCTCTCTCCCGATGTGGATTACTTGTTAGTAGTTGATGCTTGTGAGATTTATTGGTGTTTGCACTTTATGACCAGATTGTTATCATCCATTATATCACCTCTGATTATGATCCATATGATGTCTTGTGAGTAGTTCGTCTTGTTCTTGAGGACATGGGAGAAGTCAAGTTGTTAGTAGTGAAGTAATGTTGAATGATTGATGCATGTAAAATGCATACATGAACTTTGCATGTTATTACTCGTTTTTCCTACATATTAGCAACTTATATTCATGTTTTATAATGATTTGGGGGATTTTCTGAACAATCCCCCTTCTTTTGGTTCTAACCCTGTTTTTCTAGAAAACGTACTTTTTAGTGTTTCAGACTTTCCGGGAGCTTCGGGGACTCCAAAAAGGCAAGGCCAAAGAGCACGGTTCAGAATTTTCGAGACGAAGACCATGGGCCAAAGTAGAGGGCCAAAAGGCCAACCAGGTGGAAAAGAGGACCCTCCACGCGGCCAGATTACTTGGCCGCGTGTGGGCCCCCTTTTTGCCCCCGTGGCTCCGATGCCGTCGATCTTTTCTTCTCCCGAGTGTCTCGTGACCTAAAAACGACTATATAATGGGTCCCCTGGCCTTTTCGAGAAGGAGGCGGCACCGAGAGACGAAACCACAAAACAGGGAGACAGAAGGCTGCCGCCGGAGAAGATCGGAGGGGGGAAACGCCGCCGGGATCACCCCCGGAGGGCTCCACCCCCCTCCGGCGTGTTCATCATCAACATCTACAGCAAGATCAGCTCCATCTCTCCACTGTAATCTCTTGGCAAACACGATGTATGATGCAATACTATATTCCCTTGATGTATTGTGTCTCCCTGTCTATGTTTGAGTAGTGAATTGTTCTTGGCAATGGTGAAATAGTTCGTTGATTGGTTGCATACAAGTTTGTTATCTTCTATGATTGTCTTTATGTACAATATATGAGTGCACGCATATGTTGGGGAATGCATGTAAGGTGATCACCGGTAGCATAATGGAGTGGTGGTGACTTGGGAGTGACAGTAACCTGAGACCGAGCCACAAAGTTAAGTTATTGGGGGATATATATAGGGGACCTTAGAAAGTAAGGCTATGGTGGGACTTTATGTCTTAATCAATCTTGTGTAGTCATTTACTTGGCCACATGATCCATCATAAGGGGTTGTAGATCATTTACTTGACTATACCTATTCATGGCTCCTTCCTAGAAGAAACAACTAAGACTAAAACATGTGCTTCACTAATTGTGACAACCACACGAACGAAACACCTATTGCTAGAACACTTGCTCCCTTGAGATACTTGAGATATTTGCTGCTTGCTACTTGTGAAACTTGCTTAGAAACTTGCATTTTGAACTTGCTTCACTAGTTACTAGACAAACCACACTCCACATCACTTGCTTTTAATTAGTTAGTTCCTTTTAGTCAAACTTATTGCTTTGCATAAACAACCATATAAGAGGGTTATAGGGCTTTAGAGAATAGATATCTTACCTTCAGCTCCTCGTGGGTTCGACACTCAAATACTTATCGAAAGGTACTACAATTGATCTCCTGCACTTGGGAGTCATCAAGCACTTTTCTGGCGCCGTTGCCGGGGAGCGTTGTGCTAAGCTTTTAATCTTGTTTGCATTGCATACTAACATATAAACCTAAAACACAAAAAAAAATTATAAAATGGAAAACAACCAAACAATTTTAGAACTGTATAATATCTACCTTGAATTAGGACATGAAGTGTTTGAGGAGAAATTGAAAAATTATTTGCACAACAATCATATTTGTGGTAGTACTAATTCTTTGAACACCTTTATTGCTAAGGAAAACCTTGAGCTTGGGGAAGTTTGGCTTTATGAATATGATATTTTTAGTCCCCCTACTATTGAGGATAAAAATGATATACTTGCTGATTCTATGGAAAGTTTTAAGCTTGGGGAAGTTGGTTTTGATGAGCATGATATTTCTAGTTCCCCAAGCTTGGAGGAGAAAATTCACTTTGATGATACTATGCCTCCTATATATGATGATTGCAATGAAAATTATGAATGTTTAACTCCCACTATCACTAATGAGGATTTTACTTATGTGGAGAGTAGTGATTCTTTTATGCATGTGGCTCATGATAAGAATGTTTTATGTGATATTCATATTGTTGAATCTATTCATGATGCTACTGAAAATTATTATGAGAGAGGGAAACATGGTTACACATATTTCAACAATATTAAGTTTCCCCTCTTTATGCTGAAAGTATTGAAGTTGCACTTGATCTACCTTTCTATGCTTGCTATTATGTGCTTATTTTATTTGTTTCATTACAAAATGCCAATGCATAGGAAATGGGTTAGACTTAAAAATAAATTTTTTAATATTTTTTGGTGTGTTCCTTATGCTTTAATTTCCAATTCGGTTTGAGCACACATTTATGTCTTTACAACATGTAAAATGCCTTTACCTACTGTTATGTATCATTTAGTTTAAGATTTTCATTTTATAAAAAATTTGGTAAAGTAAATGAGAAGGATGAGTAATGGAGAAGTTGGGGTCGACCTTGAACATGTGTTGTTCATGCCAATGAAACCATTGCAAAGTCTCTATCATTAAAACTTTTTCCAAAGCTAAAAACAATAAAAATATTAGTTCACTACTGTAACATCACATTTCTGTCTTATTTCTCATCTTAAATGGCAAGAATAATCTTATATGAGAGATAGGATTAAACAATAGTAATTAGGTGTCCAGAAAACAGATTCCTGAACTTCACTGCGAAAACTGTTTAAAATCACAGAAGTGGAATTTTGACCTGGTAATTTACGACAGCAATATTTAGTTATCACTATATATTTCATTAGTTTTAAGTTTTCTTATTTGAGCAACTTAAGTGCCTCTTAAAATTCACTCTTTACGGGCTGTTCAGTTTTTGGCAGATTATGTCTTTATTTTGCATTGCTCTCATTACTTGTGTTTTGTGTGGTTCTTTTGATCAAGGAGCAATGCACAACTGTAGAAACAGTAGTTAGTATTTAGAATCAACTCATGATGTGTATTTGCTGTACCTATGTGGATTTTATTTATGGAGGCACTAACCCCTCTAATCAAGTTTTATGTTGAGATTTGTGTAAGAAGAATTTTTCAGGAGGAAGAGTTGAGTGAGATGAACAAAGATCAAGAGGGAAAACCAATCAAGCTTGGGGATGTACCCCTGGGCTCACCCTACATGTATCAAATAAGTACAAGAATCCAAGCTTGGGGATGCCGAGCCACCTCACTCCAACCATCATGATGTTAAGTAAGTAAAGCCTAGCTATATGGCTATAAAGAAAGCGCTTTACGGGAGGCAACCCGGTTGTTTTTGTTTGGATTTTCCTAGTGTCCTCTTTCTGTCTCAAGAGATTAGTTTTTTTTGTTTTAATTCTGGAGTTTTCAATAAAGAGTCAAGTCAAACCCATTTGGACTTATAAGTTGCTATCCTAGTGCATGAAATTTTTGTTTCAGCACGAGTCTGCTCACCGTATGATTTTAAGTTTTTTATTGGTATATCGGATTGAGCTAATTTTTTAGTATGTTCTGCAACTTTTCGTCCTCTGTAAGCACAAAAATTGGCTTAATTTTTTGACGAGTGTAGCTTAGGGAAAAACGTTCGTTTTGCTGCTGCTGCTTTTCTGGACAGATTCTGCCTTCTTTTGTTTTATGCACTCTTTGGGCTTGGGAATCGAATTTCCATGATTCTTTCAAGCAAGAGAGTGAACATAAAACATAATGAACCTTATTGTATATCTAATGGAGCATTTGATTTGGAATTTTGCACAGCAAGCATGTGATTTGTTTGTCCTTGCTAATCTCACCCTATAGAAAAAGAATGGGAGAAACATGTTTTGTGAAGTTTTTTCACAGGGAATAGAGGAGCTGCGCCTCAAGACATACAAGAATGGTGAAAGCCATAAGCTTGGGGATATGATGAACACCCCACTGGAGCTACACTCTTTTGGTTAGCACACGTCTACTTTCTGTTTTTCTAAGCAAAGCATTTATCGTAGAGACTTGAAGCGTCTAGTTTTTGTTTTTATTTTTGTTTTGATAAGACCACACCCATCATTTTATATGAGATTGAGCTACTGGAGTTTGGGGTTGTAATGTATTGGATGCTAGTATTATGACTTGGAATAGGGATGCCATGGTTGATTTGAAGAGCTACATATGTTTGCATCATTTATAGGCTTTTTATGTGTAGAAATTTGCAATAATGTTGTCTTGAGCTATCTCTTATTCATGTCCTTGATTTTAATTGCTGGTTTATTTAGTTTGTCATGAAATGAGTAGTTCTATGGACATATGCATTCATAGTAGCTGGTCAACTATCTCCCTCTTGCTAGCCAAAAATTTAAAAATTCCAACAAGTAAAAACTTGTTTCCAACACTCCTTAGCCAAGTATTTCTAGTGAGTCCACCATATCTTCCCATTAGCTTCATTGCGATTCCGAGTATGTTCACCATGTTATTGTGTTATTTATGTTCTAAATTAAGATATTCACTTTATTAATTTTCATGGGTTGAACTTGGGATAGGACTCTCACGAACTTTTGAAGGCACACTTTACTTTTTATGCATCTAATAAACATGACCAATAATGGGAGCCACAAGTTTTGCGTTTGACAAGTGTGTGGTTGGGAGCTAGCTATAAACGTGTATCACCGGAAAGCTTTCAACATTGCACAAAAATTTACATTTGGTTGATATCATGTACTTTTGTTTTTGGACTCCTGCCATGCCGAAATGAAACAGAGGAATAGTAAGTTTTGAAGAGTAAGTATCTATATGACTAGAGAAACGCATTGGGCCGCTAACCCAAGCCATTCTTTATCATGGTGGAAATTTACTTACAGCTTGAGTGACTCTACAACACATTCTACAATAAAATAAGAAGCTATGCATAATAGTGAATGAAAATAAAAGGATGATGAGTCTACTCCGTTTGTTTGTCTTGTCATTGTGACATGGGCTTGTTTCCATGTCATGGGGCAAGAGGTACCTCTTTGCGGTTCTCTATGATGTCATTAATACTTATTATGATTGTACAAAGCTTATTAGGAATCTTAAGTTGAGTAATCATGGAGTAGGTTTTCACACTCACGGGGCATGAGGCTTTCAACCACCTTGTCATTCACATTACTTCAACGTTCACCATTTAAGATGCTAGTGTTAAAGGGGCAATGAGAGTCCTAGATCAATGGATGCCACATTTCAATTAGTAATTTTAGTTGAATAATTTAGAGGCTAAATAAGACTTGATCATGTTTTACCTCTACTCAATTTTCTCCAAAGTGTCCACCATATTTTATATTTTCCATTATGCTATTCTTTGACCAATATAGGATTTTATTTTTCATTTTGTGTATGCATTTGGTCCATAGTGCTTTTATTTCATTATACACTTTGTGAACTTTCATGAAGCATCTTTGCTTGCATATTTGATATTTATTATAACATGAATTGTATGTTGCTACACATCTACATTATGAATCATTTGATTATATGTAGCATGAATAATCTTATTTGATATTCCATGATTGTTTTAAAATGCAAAGTCCATGTTAGTTTTATCACCTTCATACTCGAAGACGAGTATGGGTTAAGCTTGGGGATGTTGATGCATGTAAAATGCATACATGAACTTTGCATGTTATTACTTGTTTTTCCTACATATTAGCAACTTATATTCATGTTTTATAATGATTTGGGGGATTTTCTGAACAACCCCCCTTCTTTTGGTTCTAACCCTATTTTTCCAGAAAACGTACTTTTTAGTGTTTCAGACTTTTCGGGGGCTCCGGGACTCCAAAAAGGGCAAGGCCAAAGAGCACGGTTCAGAATTTTCGAGACGGAGACCATGGGCCAAAGTAGAGGGCCAAAAGGCCAACCAGGTGGAAAAGAGGACCCTCCACGCGGCCATATGCCTTGGCCGCGTGTGGGGCCCCTTTTTTCCCCCGTGGCTCCGATGCCGTCGATCTTTCTTCTCCCGAGTGTCTCGTGACCTAAAAACGACTATATAAAGGGTCCCCTGGCCTTTTCGAGAAGGAGGCAGCGCCGAGAGATGAAACCATGAAACAGAGAGACAGAAGGCTGCCGCCGGAGAAGATCGGAGGGGGGAAACGCCGCCGGGATCACCCCCGGAGGGCTCCACCCCCTCCAGCATGTTCATCATCAACATCTACAGCAAGATCAGCTCCATCTCTCCACTGTAATCTCTTGGCAAACACGATGTATGATGCAATACTATATTCCCTTGATGTATTGTGTCTCCCCGTCTATGTTTGAGTAGTGAATTGTTCTTGGCAATGGTGAAATAGTTCATTGATTTGTTGCATACAAGTTTGTTATCTTCTATGATTGTCTTTATGTACAATATATGAGTGCATGCATATGTTGGGGAATGCATGTAAGGTGATCACCGGTAGCATAATGGAGTGGTGGTGACTTGGGAGTGACAGTAACCTGAGACCGAGCCACAAAGTTAAGTTATTGGGGGATATATATAGGGGACCTTAGAACGTAAGGCTATGGTGGGACTTTATGTCTTAATCAATCTTGTGCAGTCATTTACTTGGCCAGATGATCCATCATAAGGGGTTGTAGATCATTTACTTGACTATACCTATTCATGGCTCCTTCCTAGAAGAAACAACTAAGACTAAAACATGTGCTTCACTAATTGTGACAACCACACGAACGAAACACCTATTGCTAGAACACTTGCTCCCTTGAGATACTTGAGATATTTGCTGCTTGCTACTTGTGAAACTTGCTTAGAAACTTGCATTTTAAACTTTATTCACTAGTTACTAGACAAACCACACTCCACGTCACTTGCTTTTAATTAGTTAGTTCCTTTTAGTCAAACTTATTGCTTTGCATAAACAGCCATATAAGAGGGTTATAGGGATTTAGAGAATAGATAGCTTACCTTCTGCTCCTCGTGGGTTCGACACTCAAATACTTATCGAAAGGTACTACAATTGATCTCCTGCACTTGGGAGTCATCAATGATATTTAATGTTTGATATTTAAGTTGTGGTGTTATTCTCCTAGTGGTGTCATGTGAACGTCGAATACATGATACTTCACCATTTATGGGCCTAGGGGGATGCATCGTGTATTTGGCTACTAATTGTGGGGTTGTAGGAGTGACAGAAACCTAAACCCCCGTTAGGAAACCATTACACGAGGGAGCGTAGGATCGCGGAGTTTAAAGCCGTGGTTAGATATATTTTTTAATTACTTTCTTGTAGTTGCGGATGTTTGCAAGGGGTGTAATCACAAGTATGTATTAGTCTTGGATGGGACGGTACATTAGCATAGGTTCACCCACACAACACTTATCAAAACACCTAACATTATTCAGCTGCATGGAACAAAAGCACTTGACAGAAACCTCCCGAGTGTCCTCGAGAACGTTTGTTAATCATAAGTAAACCTACCGGCTTGTCCTTTGCTGAAGAAAGGATTGGGCCACTTTCTGCAATTATTACTACTGCATTTTATTTACTTGCACTTTATTTATCTCCAATATCAAAAAACCTACAAATCTATTTTCCAGTATTTACAGTTATTCCTTCATCGAAACTGATTGTCAACACCTTCTGCTCCTCGTTGAGTTCGATACTCTTATTTATCGAAAGTACTACGATACACCCTCTATACTTGTGGGTCATCAAACGCAGGAGCGGCTGAGATCCGACAGGGCTGCAGTCGAAGCAGCCGCGTTCGGGAGGAGAATGCCATGGAAACCACTTGTGCCGCCAAGATGGCCATCCAAGATATTCTGGTTTACACTCTGGTGGCACTGAAGCGGCAATCCTAGGCCATTCCTCCCGAGACAGAAGAGCTTCAACGACACTAGCAGCTCTCCAGGAGAGGACTAGCAGGATCGCGATCAGCTCATCGCTGAGTTAGACTCCCTGTTCTGCTCTGGAGAACAGACCTGAGTGCATCAGATACTTGGATCAAGGAGTTGGAGAATACTATCTCATCTTTGATGCAGCACTCCTCTGAGCTCCAGGGATCCTTGCACAACGGGTCCCTTCAGAGGGTAAGTGCAGCCAAAGGAGCCCAAGAGCGCGAAGCATCGCTCCAGGAGCAACTTTCGGCCAACCAAGCGCATCTGGAAGAGTCCCGTCAATAACTCCAGGTTGCACGGAAGGCCCTCGAGGTGGCAGAGACCACCGTGAGAAAGGTGATTGGTTCGTAGCATAGAAAACAAAAAAATCCTACTCGAAGGACACCCGAAGGGCCAAGATCTAATCGAGGAGATGTAAGCAACATGGAGAAGGTGTCTTAAGGAGAATATACCTGATGGCGTGTGAACACACGTTCGTTGGGAGACCCCAAGAGGAAGGTATGAAGAGTACATCAACAAGTTTTCCCTTAGAAATAAACCAAGGTTTAATCAGACCAGTAGGAGAAAGAAATCACTTCTGAAGGTTGTTGACAGCTGATGTTGGCAGGGCGCACTACCAGGCTCAGCAGCAACGTGGAATCTGCACACAACACAATCAAGATACTTTTCCCCAACGAATCAGTGAGGTTGTCAATCTCACCGGTTTTGCTGAAAACAAAGGATTAAACGTATAATATGGAAAATGATGTTTGTTTGCAGTAAATGAAAAGAGAACAATGTTTGCAGTAAAAGAGATTAGTGCTGGCAATAGGTTGTATTATGAGTGTAAAAGAATGGACTGGGGTCCATAGTTCACTAGTGGTGTCTCTCCAAAATAGATAAATAACATGATGGGTAAAAAAATTACAACTGGGCAATTGACAGAATAGAGGCTGCACCGTAGTGCATATGTATGACATGATGATTACTATGAGATTTATTTGGGCATTACAACATGATACATAGACCGTAATCCAACTACATATATGGCTAATAATCCACCCTCAGGATGCCATCCGAGCAAACTTTGGGTATTAAGTTGCAAGCAACAAATTATTGCATTAAGTAAAGTGCATAATGTAAACAGTAGAATCATCCTTAGACAAAGCATTGTTGTTTTATCCTTAGTGGTGATGACCCACAAGTATAGGGGGTGTATCGTAGTACTTCGATAAATAAGAGTGTCGAACCCAGCGAGGAGCAGAAGGTGTTGACAAGCAGGTTGGATAGAGGATTCACTATAAACACTAGCAAACGAGTTTTTGGCTGTTTTGGATATAGCAGATAAATAAAGTGCGAGTAAATAAAGTGCAGTAAATAATATTGCAATGAGTGGCCCAATCCTTTTGAGAGCAAAGGACAAGCCGGTTGTATTACTTATGACTACCAAACGTTCTCGAGGACACATGGGAATTTCGTCAAGTGCTTTCGCTTCGTTACGGTTGATTATATCCATTGGTTCGTGAAGTGTTGTGTGGGTGAACCTATGCTAATGCACCGCCCAACTAGGACTAATACATACTTGTGATTATACCCCTCGTAAGAATCCGCAAATACAAGAAAGTAATTTAGATAAAACTAACCACAGCCTTGAAACTCTGGGATTCTACGCTCCCTCATGCATTGGTTTCCTAATGGGGGTTTAGGTTTCTGTCACTCCGGAAACCCCACAATTTGTAACCAAATACACAATGCTTCCTCCTAGGCCCATAAAGGTGAAGTATCATTTAGTCGACGTTCACATGACACCACTAGAAGAACAACACCACAAATTAAATACCGAACCACGAGATATTAATTCAATATAACTTCACTACTAACATTATGACTTCTCCCATGTCCTCAAGTACTAAATGAACTACTCACAAGACATCATATGGATCATAATCATAGGTGATATAATGGATGATAACAATCTGGTCATAAAGTGCTAACACCGATAAATCTCATAAGCACCAACTACTAACAAGTAATCCACATCAAGAGAGAGATCTAATGTAAAACAATGATAGATGCCCCTAATTGTTACAACGGGATGACGGTGGATGATGAGTGTGATGGTGCTGGTGGTGATGATGACGATCTTGATGATGCCCGGAGCGATGACGGTGATGATGGCGATGATTTCCCCTCTCCGGAGAGGAATTTCCCCGGCATATTTCTCCCTGCCAAAGAGCTTTTCTCTCTCGGGCGTTTTTCGCCCCGAGGCGGCGGCGGAATAATTCTTCGATGATGGTCTAAGGCTTAGGGTTCCCTGGGGGTCAAGTACGCGAAAGATCTCCATCAGAGGTGGGCCAGGGTGGCCACACCATGTGGCGGCGCGGCCAAGGGGGGTGCCACCCCATGGTGTGGGCCCCTGGTGGCCCCCCTCCAACTCTCCTCCTGGCTGGCTCCCTCTTTTGGACTTCTAAGACACGTCCGATGTCCCCCCACTTCTTCTGATCTTCTGAAATAGGGTATCTCGACAGTGCTTTTTCCATCAGATTTCTGGTCCCGGCGTTTATTCTCCAAAAATTCTGAAACATGCAAAATAAGATAAAATAACATAAGGGATGCATCATAACCTGAAATATATTGATGAATAACAAAAAATAACAACATAAAACGGTGATGCAAAATGGACGTATCAAGTGGAAACAACACATCCACAATCTTAGAAGTTATTGTCACTCTCCCGGATAACTGGAGGCATGAACCCACTATCGAGCATAAATACTCCCTCTTGGAGTTACAAGCCTCAACTTGGCCAGAGCATCTACTAGTAACGAAGAGCATGCAAGATCACAAATAACATAAACAAGATATATCTATAATCAACTTGACATAACATTCAATATTCATCGAATCCCAACAAGCACAACATGTAGCATTACAATAAGAGGATCTTGATCATGTTAGGCAGCTCAAAAGGTCTAAACATGATGGCACAAAATAGGATAAGACAACCATCTAGCTACTTCTATGGACCCGTAGTCCAAGGATGAACTAGTTACGCATCACTCCGGAGGCAGGCATAGTGATGAAGAACCCTCCGGTGATGATTTCCCCTCCCGGCAGGGTGTCGAGGAGAGCTTCAGAACCCTCCCAAACTAGGGTTGATGACGACGGCGTCTATGGAACTTTTTGTGGATGGAGGCTTGGGTGTTTAGGGTTTTCTCGACGGATAGAAATCTCTGTTCTGGCACCCTTCCGGGACGGGGAAGTGCCTCGGCAGCCATCTCCATCGACTCCACCGCCAACTTCATCATCGTTGCGGTCTCCTATGATGAGGAGGGAGTAGTTCTCCCCGGGGCTGAGGGCTCTACCGGTAGCTATGTGTTTCATCTCTCTCTCCATTGGTGTGATCTTTATGTGATCATGAGATTTGTAATCTAGTTGAATAAGTAGACGTTACTCTTCATCTGTTATGCTACTCAAGTGGTTTTGTTATGAGATCTCCGTAAACACTTTGATCACGGTGTAATGGTGACAGTGTGTGCACAGTGTGGTTTACCATGATATTTATATCTTGTGTTGGATGACTCTATGAAATTGTGGTAGGGCGCTCAAGGTGACAGTGTGGGGTTAACTAGACATGGAAATGCGACTTTGAGGAGTGCTTTGCATCCCTATGCAATAAATTGGTGTTTTTTATTCAACGAGAGAGTGGTTCGGAGTGGCATAGTGAAGAGATGTATTTATGCATTAAATTATGGTATGATTTTTGAGAGTGTCCATGTAGCGTTCCCACATTTAAATAATGTAAGAACCTCCTGGTATTGTGCTAGTCCCTGGATCAATTGCTAGCACCACAGTACAAGATGAAATATCATGCAAATGCATCAAATTCTATTACATCGCATGATCCGGTCTTTACAAATAGTATTACAACTTGCATAGTCTTAGAATACTAGCAGAAAAAAAATTACAGCGGAAAACATAGTACAACATTGATCCCATCTTCTTCATGTGCCATAGGCAAAACATGTTGGCAGTAGACCCGAGATCCTAAACGAAATCCTCACTCGTCTTCAGAACATCTGCAGGATGAATATGCAGCCACAAGGGAGTCAATACAATTTAATGTACTGGCAAGTAACACTATGGTGGATATAAATAGCAAGACTAATACTACATGCTTATTTGGCTGAGTGGAGTTTTGGCTAAGTTTGCATAAAGCTAGTTTTCTCCTATCACTTTTGTAAAACAAACTTTTCTTTTCAAAGGGTGGCATCATTGGACTGAAATCCAAGCACCACAACTACTGTTCACTTGGTCAAAATTTTACTTATTGAAAATGGTGATGTGATTCTTCCATCCATCCTTGTCGAGCTGCTCTTAGTTGTCCATAACCGGGGACACGACCAAGATCTTAGTTTGTTGACTCTGCAGAGTTTGTGCACTTTCACCTTCAGACTCAAATCGGCCCAAACATCCTATACACCCTGAGTGCATTAAGGACAGGAGAAGATTGAGACGAGATCTTTGAGAAGAAATTCTACCACCGTTTGGCTTACCCATTCCACCTATAATTATGCTACATATGCTTGTAAGACTGGTGAGTTCATTCAACTTAGTTGATCAAGACAGAGCCCATATGACTAAAGGCTGCACTGGAAGCAATCTTAACTTGGGGAACATCATAATCACTTTTTTCCTGGGTGGCATTCCTCAAGTGAACACCTTAGGTATTACCCCTAAGGAGACACTCAACTGTCATCAACCATGCAACCAATTCCACCCAGGTGGTTCATTGAAGTTGTTACTTATAATTTTCCACAACATCAAATAAACACAATTTGTAACATTGCATAGCATCTACTAAGTACCAAGGCTTCAAAAATAACAAGGTATAAGGATGGATACACACTACTAGGATAATATCATAGCATAATACTAATAACTTAGTAAAATTCCCTATCATGCATACTACTCAAAACTATATTTCATGCATATAGAAAATAATGGGTGGTTGAATGGTGTGTTACCTGCCTTGTTGAATTTGGTGAAGAAATCACACTCTCTTCACAAAAGATCGTTGCTCTTCGTACAATCTATACATTGAAAACACAATGAAAAAATAAACAAGCATTCTAACAATCATACAAACAAACGAAGAAAACATACAAAGTAACAACCATAGCAAAAAGGGTTTATGGTTATCTACTATGGCCAGGGTTGGTTAAAGCTAGAGTTTAAAACGGTTCATACTATGATGGATCCATAAGTAAGTTCCCAGAAAACACTTGGGTTTGACTAGGTTGGGTTTTGAGAGATCAAACTTTATTACAACCATTCTTGTCGAGGAAGTACCAAGAGTTCACCAAGGTGATCTCATTATTTCAACTAAAGTAACACATAACAAAGTGTAACACTTAGTTGTTTTCATCAAAACATTTGAGTGATCTAAGTTACTCTATCCACTTTGGGTTAAGGTGGGTCTAGGTTCAACTAACTTCATAACAAGGGATATAACAAGATAAAGTCTTGGGCTTTTCCATTTGGGTCAATGGTTGGACAAAAACAACTTTATAAATCTTTAACTTGTATGGATTGCTCCAAGTCTTCACATTCTTGCCTTCTTGAAGATCATCTTCATGCTTCTATTGTAGTGTTCTTCTTGTTGAGAAGTCTCTCTTGAACTTGATAAATCTTCTTGGTTTTTCTTACTAGTAGGTCCAAGTGGGATGGGCACAAAAATACCACTAAGTCAAACTAGAAAATAAAATGGAAATAGAAAGGATAGAAAGAGAGAGGAAGATGTCTTCTCCTTGATTTTATTCATACACATGTACTTCCTTGAGTTTCTTCTAGTTGTGGAGTCTAAGTATTTTCTTCAAAATAATTCCTCTATGATCTTCCTTGTAGCTCTTCATGTTTCCACCAAGTTGATAATGAAGTTCCTTCTTCTGCTTGAGTCTTGATCTCCATTTGGCTAACTTGATGAATTTTCTTGAAGAAAGAATGAAGATTGAGGAAGTAGATAGAAAACAATAGCACTAGTGTTTGAGGTTCACTACTTGGTCTTATATGTGATTGACACATACTAGGGACTTGGTCTGGATTCAAAAATGGCCACAACAAACAATGGTAGAAAGAATAGAAACAAAATCTAAGCCATGATCAACTAGTGGTTCACTATGATGGATTTTTGGTCCATATTACATGGAAATGGTTCAAGGTTGTCCAAAAGGTTTAGGTACTGATGTCTCTGATTCAAGTTTACCAAATGGAGCAACTTTGCTTAAGAAAACATTTTCTAATTATTTATAGAATTTAAATTATGTCTAAGTACCCAAATGGCCACCTAAAATCTAAAACACTTCAAAAATAATTCAAATAGGATTTTGGGCAGTGGTTATTGTTAGTACACGTTCTAAGGAACCCAAGGAAATTTGGTTTTCTTAAATTGGATTTATAGAATTTGAATTATGTCAATATTCATCAAACAAGCATATTTGAATTTGAACCAATTTAAGTTTGTCAATTTTGAATTTGAACAGCGCTACAAGATTCTACACATTCTGGGGATTTCAAAAAGTCTAAGTTTGCTAAATTTGGACCTATGGTACAAAGGTTATGATAGATCTAAGATGCAGGGGCTTTTCTGCCAAAAATACATTCAAATTTTATTCGGAAATAAATTCCAGAGACAACTGGGCTCAGATTGGCTATTTGCCGCGCGGGGCGGTGGACAGGAAGTGGGCCTGGTCCACCTACGCGTTGCGCTGGGCGACGAATAAAAAATTAACGCCTTATTGTTTTTTGATTGACATAATAACTGAAAAACAAATAACCAACTTTTATCCATTTGAGGTTAATAATATTAGTGACATAATTTCTTGGAGACAAGGAGAAAATACTAGAGATAGTAACTCTCCGGTTTTTAATTATCATAATCATTTTAAAAATGGTAGTTGAGTTTAATACATGTTTGGTAAAGATGTTTGTAAGAAAATATTTTATTCACATGAGGAAACATATTTTATTTTGGAAATAGGATTTAGGGTTCATGGAATTAAGAAATTTGGATTCTTTATTCCAATTACATGTTGTTTTCTTTTATTTCCTCCTTTTATTTGGTTTTCGGTGACTTTCTTAATCATGAAAACAAAAAGTTTCAAATTTTTGTGATTTTTCGCACTTTCCAAAAATCAGGGATGTTACAGTCCACTAGTGAAAGTAGGATCCCTAGGCCTTGTTTTTAAGCATTGAAACACCGTTTACAATCAGTTCTACTACATGTTTGCTCGCTGCAATTTTTATTTCAGATTGCTATTGTCACTTATAATCATCCACTTGTATTTCACACTCTCTTGCCGAATTAGTGCACCTACACAACTGACAATTGTATTAGGTGTGTTGGGGACACAAGAGACTTACTCTATCGTAATTGCAGGGTTGCTTGAGAGGGATACCTTTGACCTCTTCCTCCCTGAGTTCAATAAACCTTGGGTAATCCACTTAAGGGAAACTTGCTGCTGTTCTACAAACCTCTGCACTTGGAGGCCCAACACTGTCTACAAGAATAGAAGCGTGCGTAGACATCAAGCATTTCTGGCGACGTTGCCTGGGAGGTAAGGTAAAAGTTAATCACATCCTGTGTGAGTGCTCGAAGTTATTTCCTTTAGATTATGCAATTATATCTTTTTGTTTCTTGTTTTTATTTTTACTAGTTAGTCTTAATGGGAAAAAAATATGAGAGAGTTTATATTCCCTCCGTTCCTAAATATAAGATGTTGTAGATATTTCTCATGTTGTCTAGATACATACTAATATGAGTGAACATATACACTAAAAGTTTTCTATATACATATAAACATGTATGAATGTGGAAAAGTGCTAAAACGTCTTACATTTAGGAACGAAGGGAGCAATATTTATCTTGAGTTAGGACATGAAGTGTTTGAAGAGAAAAAAAACCTATGGAGCTTTATTTGCATGCTAGTAGCAATGTTATTATCATAAATTCTTTGAACACCATTAGTGCTAATGTTATGGAAAATTCTAAGCTTGGGGAAGCTGGTTTTGATGAATATGATATTTTTAGTCCCACAAGTTTTAAGGAGGAAATTTTCTTTGATGATACTTTAACGCCAATATATGATGATTACAATGATGAATATGTTATTTTCAGTCCACCTACTATTGAGGAGAAAATTAATTATGATTACAATACGCCTCCTATATTTGATGATTATGGTGATGATAATAATAATGATAGCTATTTTGTTGAATTTGCTCTCACTACTATTAATAAGAATGACTGTGCTTATGTAGAGAGTATTAATTCTTTTATGCATGTGGCTCGTGATAAGAATGTTTTATGTGATAGTTATATAGTTAATTTTATTCATGATGCTACTGAAAGTTATTATGAGAGAGGTAAACATAATCTTATGCATCTCAAAAATATCAAGTTTCCCCTCTTTATGTTCAAAATTTTGAAGTTGCACCTATTTTATCTTCCTATGCTTGTTGCTTTGTACTTTCATGACTTGTTCTTCTACAAGAATATTCTTCATAGGAAGTGGGTTAGACTTAAATTTTTTTTATACTTGCTTCTTGATGCTCTCTTTTTCTTAATTCATATTTCTTATGTGAGCATCTTTTCTCTTTCTATGCCTAGCTGAAAGGCGTTAAAGAAAAGCACTTCTTGGGAGATAACCCATGGTTTTATTTTTGCTTTGTTTTTCTATGTTTTATTTGAGTCAAGGGGTTGTATACTTCTGTAGAAACTACTTTGTATCTTTATTTTCATGTATTAGTTGTGCCAAGTAAAGTTTCTAGTGAAAGTTGTAGTTGGTTTTGGATTTCTGAGCAGAAAAAATATTTCGGTTGTCCACCGTAAAAAATCGTATAAATTCCAGAAAGACCAAAATGACCTGAACTTTTTTGTGCTTATTCCTTAGCTGATTCCAATTTTTTTTTGTTCTTTATGTTTTTCAATCTGAGCAACATAAGTGCCCCGAATTTTTTTTGTCTTTACAGACTATTCTGGTTTTGGCTGATTCTGCCATTTTTCTTGCATTTGCTCTTTTACGATGTCAAGTGGATTTCTTTGGTTCACGAAATATCAGTGGTTGTATCTAATGTTTAAAAGTATAAATAGCACTTGTGGCCATACAGAACCCATGGATTTTTTATTGTTGCACTAACCCTCTAATGAGAATTACTTTTTGAGTGTGCTGTGAGGAAGTTTTCAAGGGTCAAGAGAAGAGGTGGATATAATGCGATCAATAAGAGTGCAAGGTCAAAGCTTCCGAGTTGAGACCCACCTACAGAAATTGATCCATCAACGGCTTTTTTCTATAGTGGCAGGAAGTCTCCAACTCTTTGATATGCGCTAGCTAGGTAATCCCTTTACTTAATCTGATATGGGATCTCTTGCTACCAGAAAGGAACTGAACTGGCTTGCCCGAAAAGAATGGATTGCTACCCTTGGAGAGCTAATGGTACTGGACTGATAGCGCACTGATTGAACCGACCCGGACGTACCACTGGGGAACCTGTGGCCCCCGTGGTTCATCCCAGAAAATTCTAAGAAGACTCAAGCGTTTAAGCTTGGGGATGCCCAAGGCACCCCCTTCTTCATCAACAATTTATCAGGTCACTTCTAGTGAAACTATATTTTTATTCGTTCACATCATATGAAATTTACTTGGAGCGTCTGTTTGTTTTCTTTTGTTTTCCTTGCTGCAATAATATAGTTGGAACCTAGCATTCTTTGTGTGAGAGCGAGACACGCTCCGTTTTTTCGTTTGAATACTCGTTATGCTCGTATTCTTATTTTTTCTTCTACCTGCTGCAAATTCCTTTTAGCTCCTATTTTTCATGCATCTCTTATTCAGAGTTGTTAATTCTAGTATAGTTGTGTTAGTAATCTCTTGTTTCATTACTATATCTCTTGGAGAGTTTTTGTTGTTTGTTGTTTCATGGAAATAGAAAATGCTACTTGTGGTAGATGGTATAACGAAAAAAGCTTGCATATTCTTGTAGATCATTAAACCGGTTCACTTGATTAGCTATTGTTTTGAGATATTAATTTGCTTAATGGTAAATTTGCTGGTTTAGTAGAGTAAAAACAATTAATGGTTGGCCTAGAAGCTTGAAACTGTGCCACACTCAAATAACCAGTTGATAGGATAATGGTATATGACTTCCTTTGTTGATACCAATCGTAATGGATTTTTGTTACGCGCTACGGTCTGGGTAGCTAACAGTGACTTGTCACTGCCACGGACCCTCTTGGAGTGGTTTTCATTATGCCTTATGATATCATAATTTTATTTGGAATTTTTTAACTTGTGAGTTCTCTGTTGCGGTTTTCTGGCACTTCCACCACCCATATTTGCTAGCCTCTTCGGTACTATGCATTGCTCATTCTCACATTGAGAGTTGGTGCAAACTTCACTAGTACATCCAAACCCCGTGGGAGAACTTTGTTCTTCTACACATAAGCCAAAATTTATCTTCCTCAAAACAGCCACCATACCTACCTATCATGGCATTTTCATAGCCATTCCGAGATATATTGCCATACAACATCCATCATCATTATTTTTTGCATACTGCTACACTTGCAGGAGAATTTAGTTTTATTTACATAAGAGATATTTCAGTTTGAGTTATAAGTACTAAAAGTGTGATCCCTTGTAAAATAGAGTGTCGCCCCTACCAGTGAGGTTATATATCAAAACAAAAAAGAGAAAATGCCCCCCAAAAAAGGGAAAAAGAGATATAATAAAGAGAGAGGGGGCAGTACTACTATCATTTATTCCACACTTGTGCTTGGTTAGCATCATTACTTCGGTTTGGAGAAAGTTTTCATATTATGACTTGCATAACTATTTGGGGAACTTACATTATAGAACTTGGCTTGTATATTCCAATGATCACCCTCCTCAAAAGATCTCTAGGTCTTCGTGAGCAAGCAAGTTGGATGCACCCCCACTAGTTCCGTTGGAGAGATTTCATAAACTTATAGCTCTATGTGCATCCGTTGTGTGGCAATCACTACTCCTTGCATAAATTCGACTATAAGATTTCCTCTTGTCTAATGATCACTTTCAGTTGTGTGAGAATTTCTTCCATTGACCATCCAAACCCCCATAATGTTCTTTTAGCCACAACATCTTGGTGCCAGGGACCAATACAGAACGCTTGCTTGTTTTGAGTGCACAAATATTTTAATGATTTTCCTACGTGCATATTGTTTTCACTTGACTTGATCCTAACAGGAGTTGTTGTGAGAGTTTGATGCCTTGGATGATTATATTGTTGTTCTTGAAGCTTAAATCATCTTTAACAAACCTTGCACAGTTGATTGTGTTTTAATATTGATTCATTGAAAAGTTTTACTTTGTTCTTCCTAATGGTTTATACATTATTCTGTTTGATATCAACTATAAACCACAATCTTTATTCATTTGATCCTAGTTTACATGCTTTACATTACTATGATGATCAAGTTTATATTGGTAGCATGTCACCTCAGAAATTATGTGTTTTTTATCGTTTACCTACTCAAGGACGAGTAGGAACTAAGCTTGGGGATGTTGATATGTCATAAACGTATCCTTAACTTCTGATGTTCCATGTTGTTTCATGCCATATGCTACATGTTTTCCTTACACTTTATGTCATTTTTACCGATTTCACGGGACTAACCTATTGATAAGATGCCACAAAGCCAGTTCATGTTTTCTGTTGTTTTTAATTTCAGAAAAGTTGTTCTGGAAATATTCTTGGAATTGGAAAATTCAAAATCCAGAAGTCTTAGAAGTCTCGGAGGGTCAAGGAAGTCCAAAGGAGACCTGGAGGGGGGGGGGGGGCGGAGCCCCCACACCATGCCTGGGCGCGGGTGGACCCCTGGCCGCGCCTGGGGTGGTGTGGGCCCCTCGGGCGCCCACCGCCATCGCCCTTTCGCCTATATATGCCCCCCGATGCATAAACCCTAAATAAATCAGCCTTTTTCCATGAAAAGTTCCGTAGTTCCGCCGCCGCCGCCGACAAGTTTCTGGGGACATAAATCTCTGTTCCGGCACCCTGCCGGGACGAGGAAGTGCCCCCGCAGCCATCTCCATTGACTCCACCTCCATCTTCATCGTCGATGTTGTCTCTTATGATGACGAGGGAGTAGTTCTCCCCTGGGGCTGAGGGCTCTACCGGTAGCTATGTGTTTCATCTCTCTCTCCATTGGTGTGATCTTTATGTGATCATGAGCTTTGTAATCTAGTTGAATAAGTAGATGTTACTCTTCATCTGTTATGCTACTCAAGTGGTTTTATTATAAGATCTCCGTAAACACTTTGATCACGGGTATAATGGTGACAGTGTGTGCACCGTGTGGTTTAGCATGATATTTATATCTTGTGTTGGATGACCCTATGAAATTGTGGTGTTTTTCTAGTACCTTCTAGGGCTCTCAAGGTGATAGTGTGGGGATAACTAGACATGGGAATGCGAGTTTGAGGAGTGCTTTGTAGCCCTACGCAATGAATTGGTGTTTGTTATTCAACACGAGAGTGGTTCGGAGTAGCATAGTGAAGAGAGATATTTATGCATTCAATTATGGTATCATTGTTGAGAGTGTCCAATAGTGAAAGTAGGATTCCTAGGCCTTGTTTCTAGGCATTGAAACACCATTTACAATCAGTTCTACTACATGTTTTTTGCTGCCATTTTTATTTCAGATTGCTATTGTCACTTATAATCATCCATATTACTTGTATTTCACACTCTCTTCGCCAAAATAGTGCACCTATACAACTGACAATTGTATTAAGTGTGTTGGGGACACAAGAGACTTCTTGTATCGTATTTGCAGGGTTGCTTGAGAGGGATACATTTGACCTCTTCCTCCCTGAGTCCGATAAACCTTGGGTAATCCACTTAAGGGAAACTTGTTGCTGTTCTACAAACCTCTGCACTTGGAGGCCCAACAATGTCTACAAGAATATAAGCGTGCATAGACATCAGTGGGCGCCCGAGGGCCCACACCACCTGGTGGCGTGGCCATGGGGGCACGCCACCCTATGGTGTGGCCGCCTTGGAGCCCCCATCTAGGTCTCCTCCAGACTCTGGGTACGTGACAGAAAAATAGGACCCTGGGATTTTTTTTTCCGTCCAATTCCGAGAATATTTCCAAAACAACTTTTCCGAAACCAAAAACAACAGAAAACAGGAACTGCCGCAGTGGCATCTTGTCAATAGGTTAGTCCCAGAAATCCATAAAACTGATATGAAGTGTATAGAAAACATGTAGTAATTGGCATAATAACAACATGGAACGTCAGAAATTATAGATAAGCCGGAGACGTATCAAGCATCCCCAAGCTTAGTTCTACTCGACCTCGAGTAGGTAAAAAGATAAAAACAAAATAATTTCTAACGTGACATGCTACCAGCATAATCTTGATCATCATTATTGTAAAATCATTGCAAGCTGGGATCATAGTACTCTAAACATGTGCATGATAGATATAATTTCAACAATGTAACATAGAAACTATGTTGCAACATGAAAACTAACACAAACAAAAGATCATGTATAATAATGCACTTAAAGTTATATGTTTGTTTCGAGCATAAAGAAAACATATCAAAGTGGTATTCCGCTTGTCCTTAAAGTGATAGCAAAACATAAATGCCAGGACACCTTCAAAGTTCAAGTGGTGACTAGATACAAATAATTTGTGAACAAGTAATAACATATCATGAATCAATCAATAATAAATTTTGGGACTAATGCACATAATACTCGGAATGACAACTATGCTCTCTTAATCGGTGCATAAAGTTAGAAGATGAAGACTCAGCATAAAAGTAAAAGAAAGGCCCTTCGTAGAGGGAAGCATAGATTACTCATGTGTTAGAGCCTTTTATTTGATTAAAATAGAGGTATTGAAAATAATTTTGAGAAAGGTGTATGTCTATGTCAACGAATGGTAAATAAACAATAAATTAAGTCACAAGTTAACTAGAATTTACAAGAGAGGCTCCCATTGAAGGATGTTCTTTCTACTAGGGTCAGTAGATCACCTCTCTTCTCTTTTTTTTACACACTTATGCTTAACTGATAAATCAAGTGTAACGCCCGGGGATTTCCCCCAACTAGAAACTTGTTTGTTTGTTTCCTTTTGTGCATCTCATGGCATCCTGCAATTAAATCACCTTGCTTGTTTTTCTCAAGAACTCAAACTATTATTTTGGCAATTCTTTTCTTTTGTTTTGTAAATAATAAAATCACCTCTATCTCTCTTTTCTATTTGTTTTTATTTTTAATTGGAAAAAAAAACATTTTGTTGAGGGAGGCAACCGAACTGGGCCATCTAAGGCCCAGCCGGCCACCCCACCTCAACCGAACCCTAGCACACCTAGCCCACACACGCACACAGACACCCAACGCACACACGCACGCACACGACACCACGCACGCGCCGCCAGGGAGGGGATCGATCGATCCCCATCCCGTTCCCTGCATCGCTACGCCCTCCCCTCGTCATCCTCTTCCCCTCGCTGCATCCTTCCCCATCGACAGAAGGTGGCGTCGCCCGCCTCCTCCTCGCTCCTCCCGTCCGCCTCCCTCTCACCTGCCCTCCTCTAGCCCGAGCGCCGCCGCCCTCTCCCGTCGCCTCCATTCCCTGGCCGCGCCCCTCTCAAGCTCCCGCCCCGCCGCCGGACGTCACCTCCTCTGCCACGGCCGGCCGCCACCGGAGCTGCTCCCCAAGCCCCCCTCCTCCATCACCCCGCCAAGGGCCGGCGAGCCCCGGCGCCGTCCCCGTCGACCAGGGGGCAGCGCCCCGCGCAAGGACCCCAACGCACCGCCCCCACCGCCCAAGACCTCCCCAACTCGCAGCGCCCCCCCATCCTCCGTCCCGCCGTGGCCGCCGCCCGCTGCCGGCCGCCTCCTCCACCTCGCCCTCCTCCGTTCCGGCCGCCGGTAGCCGGCGCCGCTGCGGCTCCCTGCCTTCCCTGCTCGCGCGCGGGAGCACCCCATCCCCGACCTCACCTCTTACCGGCGAACCTTGGCCCCTCTCCGCGACCACGACGGCAAGGGCGCCATCATGGACCTCACTGCCGTCCCCGCCTCCATGGTGCTGCCTCCACCCGGACGTGCTCATGCACGACTCCCCGGTGGTACTTGTTGCGGTGGCGTGCTTTGTGTTGTTGACCAAGCCTCCATCGAGAGTGATTACCGAACGTCCCCGGCAAGATCCACTTCCGTTGATGTTTCTGCTCGTGTATGCGCCCGCGTCCATGTTGGTGTCACGGTGCCGTCGTGCTTTGCCGCCTCCATTCGTGTTCGCGACCGTGCCAAGTTTCTCGTTGTGGTGGATTCGCCAAGCCCGCCAAGATCGTCATCGATTCCCACATCTTTGGATCGCCAAGTACCGCCACGACGACGATGACCATGTGTTGTGACTACCTCTACTTCGGAACCTGAGAACAACTACTTCCTCGACGACACGAGAACGTCTACTTCCACTACCCCTCGACATTGAAGGTTATGTTGCATTCGCCCACGACTACTACGACTACATCGACTCCTGACGTTGAACGACTACTTCGACGACGACGATCGTGTGGTTCGAGAACGACTACTTCCTCTACGGCGTGAACGACTACCTCCACGACGATGACCCTGGAACGACTACGTCCTCGATGTCGACTACGTCCTCTACTTCCTCCTCCCCTTCTACTTCCCCTACACCCCGAAGACACCGGCGCCGAACCCGAAGATCCTCTCCACACGTGCGAACCCAAAACCCCAACCCTATACCTATATGCCTATTTTTCTAAATACCATCTATTTTATAAATGTCAAATCATTCATGTGTTGCATCGCATTTTGTGGGTTCGGGCAATAATAATATCATCTAACAATTAAATATGGAATGAGTTGGGATAATTAAATATTGTCCCGGTTCCATTTAAAATTGCATAGCTCATCTTTATATTATCTCACCATGTTAAACCACATTTAATCTTGTTGGGTAAATAAATAACGTGAACCCCCTAAATTAAATGTTGGGCTTCCGGCTCAATTTAAATTGATTTAATTGCATAAACCATAACTAATTCATTTTTAACTCCAAATTTGAAAAGTAAAATATGTTTTCCAATCAAAATTCTCTAAACTTTGCAAATATAAACTTTGTTTTCTATTCTGAATAAATTAAATTGCTGAGAACAACTATTTCTTAATTAATGCATTGAAATTGCTAATTTGATAACCTGCTCATTTTAATTCCAAATCCAACAAATAAAATATGTTTTCATACCAGAAAAATGCACTTAATCTGTTCATGCCATCCATGTTCATGTTTGCACCTTGCATGTTGCATTTGTAGTAGTGTTATGTATGTTCACCTAATAAATAAATATGGAATGTGTTGGGGTATTTAATTCAATTGTTGCCATATTCCATTTAATATTGCTTAACTCACCTATTTACTGTTTTCCATGCTAAACAACATTTAACTTGATGGTTAGCTAAACAACTTGAACCAATTCCTATTTCTCCGGACTCCGGTTCCGATTAAATTGCTTAAGTTGTTTCCCCTGTTGCATCTTGCCATGCCATGCATATAAAATAGGATCATGCTGGATCTTTTGCCGTAGAAGTAATTGTTGCATCCGGTGTTTGTTCGAGGTTTGTTGCTTCTTCCCGGATAGGACGTTGAGATGATGTGAGCAACGACAAGTTCTTTGGATGTACCTCTACTTGCTGGATTCCAGGCAAGTATACTCACTTGCTGCCAAATGGCTGCCTTTCATCACTTGTTACCGATTCTTTCCGTTGTTCTTATTCTAGCCTGTTGATACGATGCTTGTGTCTCGATCCTATTATATGTTTACCCTGCAGCCATGATATAACCTTCTTTCCACTTCCTATCAACTGTTGTTTGTTTACCCTGTTGGCCCCGTGTCGTAGTTGCATGCTTAGTGTTGTTTGCGCTCAAGTCATGTTGTCCGTCTTATCACATGTTTAGTTTGATAGCTGGGTTTCAATTCAATCAACAATATGTTAATGTTTTGGGTAATAATAATTTGATGATAAGGCACCGGCAGGAGGCCCGGCGTGATTTTGAAGCCTGCTAGTGTCGACTCTAATTAGGAAAAGGGTCTTGTCTACTGATCCATGATGAGCGCACTAACCGCATGTGGGAAGTGAGTATGGGCGCCCCCCTCAATTTGACTCGATTCGCATCTCGTCCAAATCGCCACACTTAGTTCGGGATTTCCATTTGATGCATGCATATGCAGGTGCGAACCCGAGGCCAGGGTGGAACTTTTGTAGTCGGCATTTAGGGCGGCGTGGTCTTCCAGTGCTATGAGGGTCCCCCTTTTCTTCGTGGGGGCTCGATTAGCCGCGCACGCACAGCACGTGGTGCTTTGGGCTTGATGCGAAGAAGAGTTGGGTTGTGTTTAGTACCTCGCTTGGTGGGTTGATCCCCCGTCTGGCGGGTTATTCTTACGTGTACGGCCAAATTGGTGCATCCCTGCAGGGTTAAATCTTCTCGAGAAGCCGTGTTTTCCGCGGTTATGGTTATCTTGGTGAAAGTACTGGCTAACAAGTACTCAGAACAACTTACACCTAACTAATGCTAATTTTGACTAGTAATAGTCTTATTGACACAATAACTTGATCCATCATTAATCCAACAGTGTGAGTTATCCTTGGGTTGCTTCCTTAGTAGGGGGTAACATTGGATGGGTATTGTTTGGTGAGTAGTTGTAGTTGGTTAGTGCAGTCCGCTGCCGCTTATTTGCAATAATCCCTTCCTTTCCGTTGATCCCAAAGTATTTTGTATCTTGTGATGACTGGTTACGCCGGTATCTTGTGAGTATGGTTTATCCACTTGCCAGTACTTAACCGTACTGACCCACGAATCTTTTCGTGGCTGCATATTCAACATTGCAGTCAACAGGTTTGAAGTCTGATGACGTTAGCTTGGGAATCCCTCCGGCTTGGCCTGGGCAGGGATTGGACGCTCTCGGTTATCTTCAGGACTCTTAGTCCAATTTGTATCTTGTCCGTAGTCGGACACTATGTTGTTTCTTCCGCTGTTATTTGGATCTTTGTATTGTATCAGTTGAATCCTTGGCTCGTTTGAGTCTTCTTGTAGATATCTTTTCTGTTGTTGTTGTGGATATTCGTGAACTGTTGTAATGTTATCACAACTGGCAACCTGGAATCGGTTATTATGTGGATTTTGGCGGGAATGCTGAAATCTGCATAGTGCCCGACCTCGGGGCGTCACAAATGGTATCAGAGCATGGTTCCGATTCCCGAGATTGTTTCGATACGAATGGTTATCGAAGCAACGGGTCCGCAAAGCCTGTAGGATAACCTCGCTAACGGTCGTTGTTTCTAGAGTGTCAAAAACTATTTCTGCTAAACTATTTTGGAAAACAACTCAATAGGATTCTTGTTTTCTCCTTATCTCTATTCTATTTCCCCTCACATCTTATTTGTTTTGGAGTCTCCCCCCGTGTCTATCTTTCAAAGTGTTAGGATCCTACGTGGGTGGACGTTTTCTGAGCCTGTAACCTAATAGGTTCGATCATCGGAAGATTCCTGGTGGAAGAACATCGTCATCAATCCGAGCAAGAATCTCTTGTTAGTGGTGTCGAGAAGATCAACAAGGTGACCGAAGACTCGATAGTCCGGCTTCTTCCTCTCTCTTGCCGTTGGCGGATTGCGAGGGCGCAATCCCTTGTTAGTGGTGTCGTCTGTAACGCCCGGGGATTTCCCCCAACTAGAAACTTGTTTGTTTGTTTCCTTTTGTGCATCTCATGGCATCCTGCAATTAAATCACCTTGCTTGTTTTTCTCAAGAACTCAAACTATTATTTTGGCAATTCTTTTGTTTTGTTTTGTAAATAATAAAATCACCTCTATCTCTCTTTTCTATTTGTTTTTATTTTTAATTGGAAAAAAAAACATTTTGTTGAGGGAGGCAACCGAACTGGGCCATCTAAGGCCCAGCCGGCCACCCCACCTCAACCGAACCCTAGCACACCTAGCCCACACACGCACACAGACACCCAACGCACACACGCACGCACACGACACCACGCACGCGCCGCCAGGGAGGGGATCGATCGATCCCCATCCCGTTCCCTGCATCGCTACGCCCTCCCCTCGTCATCCTCTTCCCCTCGCTGCCTCCTTCCCCATCGACAGAAGGTGGCATCGCCCGCCTCCTCCTCGCTCCTCCCGTCCGCCTCCCTCTCACCTGCCCTCCTCTAGCCCGAGCGCCGCCGCCCTCTCCCGCCGCCTCCATTCCCTGGCTGCGCCCCTCTCAAGCTCCCGTCCCGCCCCCGGACGTCACCTCCTCTGCCACGGCCGGCCGCCACCGGAGCTGCTTCCCAAGCCCCCCTCCTCCATCACCCCGCCAAGGGCCGGCGAGCCCCGGCGCCGTCCCCGTCGACCAGGGGGCAGCGCCCCGCGCAAGGACCCCAACGCACCGCCCCCACCGCCCAAGACCTCCCCAACTCGCAGCGCCCCCCCCATCCTCCGTCCCGCCGTGGCCGCCGCCCGCTGCCGGCCGCCTCCTCCACCTCGCCCTCCTCCGTTCCGGCCGCCGGCAGCCGGCGCCGCTGCGGCTCCCTGCCTTCCCTCCTCGCGCGCGGGAGCACCCCATCCCCGACCTCACCTCTTACCGGCGAACCTTGGCCCCTCTCCGCGACCACGACGGCAAGGGCGCCATCATGGACCTCACTGCCGTCCCCGCCTCCATGGTGCTGCCTCCACCCGGACGTGCTCGTGCACGACTCCCCGGTGGTACTTGTTGCGATGGCGTGCTTTGTGTTGTTGACCAAGCCTCCATCGAGAGTGATTACCGAACGTCCCCGGCAAGATCCACTTCCGTTGATGTTTCTGCTCGTGTATGCGCCCGCGTCCATGTTGGTGTCACGGTGCCGTCGTGCTTTGCCGCCTCCATTCGTGTTCGCGACCGTGCCAAGTTTCTCGTTGTGGTGGATTCGCCAAGCCCGCCAAGATCGTCATCGATTCCCACATCTTTGGATCGCCAAGTACCGCCACGACGACGATGACCATGTGTTGTGACTACCTCTACTTCGGAACCTGAGAACAACTACTTCCTCGACGACACGAGAACGTCTACTTCCACTACCCCTCGACATTGAAGGTTATGTTGCATTCGCCCACGACTACTACGACTACATCGACTCCTGACGTTGAACGACTACTTCGACGACGACGATCGTGTGGTTCGAGAACGACTACTTCCTCTACGGCGTGAACGACTACCTCCACGACGATGACCCTGGAACGACTACGTCCTCGATGTCGACTACGTCCTCTACTTCCTCCTCCCCTTCTACTTCCCCTACACCCCGAAGACACCGGCGCCGAACCCGAAGATCCTCTCCACACGTGCGAACCCAAAACCCCAACCCTATACCTATATGCCTATTTTTCTAAATACCATCTATTTTATAAATGTCAAATCATTCATGTGTTGCATCGCATTTTGTGGGTTCGGGCAATAATAATATCATCTAACAATTAAATATGGAATGAGTTGGGATAATTTAATATTGTCCCGGTTCCATTTAAAATTGCATAGCTCATCTTTATATTATCTCACCATGTTAAACCACATTTAATCTTGTTGGGTAAATAAATAACGTGAACCCCCTAAATTAAATGTTGGGCTTCCGGCTCAATTTAAATTGATTTAATTGCATAAACCATAACTAATTCATTTTTAACTCCAAATTTGAAAAGTAAAATATGTTTTCCAATCAAAATTCTCTAAACTTTGCAAATATAAACTTTGTTTTCTATTCTGAATAAATTAAATTGCTGAGAACAACTATTTCTTAATTAATGCATTGAAATTGCTAATTTGATAACCTGCTCATTTTAATTCCAAATCCAACAAATAAAATATGTTTTCATACCAGAAAAATGCACTTAATCTGTTCATGCCATCCATGTTCATGTTTGCACCTTGCATGTTGCATTTGTAGTAGTGTTATGTATGTTCACCTAATAAATAAATATGGAATGTGTTGGGGTATTTAATTCAATTGTTGCCATATTCCATTTAATATTGCTTAACTCACTTATTTACTGTTTTCCATGCTAAACAACATTTAACTTGATGGTTAGCTAAACAACTTGAACCAATTCCTATTTCTCCGGACTCCGGTTCCGATTAAATTGCTTAAGTTGTTTCCCCTATTGCATCTTGCCATGCCATGCATATGAAATAGGATCATGCTGGATCTTTTGTCGTAGAAGTAATTGTTGCATCCGGTGTTTGTTCGAGGTTCGTTGCTTCTTCCCGGATAGGACGTTGAGATGATGTGAGCAACGACAAGTTCTTTGGATGTACCTCTACTTGCTGGATTCCAGGCAAGTATACTCACTTGCTGCCAAATGGCTGCCTTTCATCACTTGTTACCGATTCTTTCCGTTGTTCTTATTCTAGCCTGTTGATACGATGCTTGTGTCTCGATCCTATTATATGTTTACCCTACAGCCATGATATAACCTTCTTTCCACTTCCTATCAACTGTTGTTTGTTTACCCTGTTGGCCCCGTGTCGTAGTTTCATGCTTAGTGTTGTTTGCGCTCAAGTCATGTTGTCCGTCTTATCACATGTTTAGTTTGATAGCTGGGTTTCAATTCAATCAACAATATGTTAATGTTTTGGGTAATAATAATTTGATGATAAGGCACCGGCAGGAGGCCCGGCGTGGTTTTGAAGCCTGCTAGTGTCGACTCTAATTAGGAAAAGGGTCTTGTCTACTGATCCATGATGAGCGCACTAACCGCATGTGGGAAGTGAGTATGGGCGCCCCCCTCAATTTGACTCGATTCGCATCTCGTCCAAATCGCCACACTTAGTTCGGGCTTTCCATTTGATGCATGCATATGCAGGTGCGAACCCGAGGCCAGGGTGGAACTTTTGTAGTCGGCATTTAGGGCGGCGTGGTCTTCCAGTGCTATGAGGGTCCCCCTTTTCTTCGTGGGGGCTCGATTAGCCGCGCACGCACAGCACGTGGTGCTTTGGGCTTGATGCGAAGCAGAGTTGGGTTGTGTTGAGTACCTCGCTTGGTGGGTTGATCCCCCGTCTGGCGGGTTATTCTTACGTGTACGGCCAAATTGGTGCATCCCTGCAGGGTTAAATCTTCTCGAGAAGCCGTGTTTTCCGCGGTTATGGTTAACTTGGTGAAAGTATTGGCTAACAAGTACTCAGAACAACTTACACCTAACTAATGCTAATTTTGACTAGTAATAGTCTTATTGACACAATAACTTGATCCATCATTAATCCAACAGTGTGAGTTATCCTTGGGTTGCTTCCTTAGTAGGGGGTAACATTGGATGTGTATTGTTTGGTGAGTAGTTGTAGTTGGTTAGTGCAGTCCGCTGCCGCTTATTTGCAATAATCCCTTCCTTTCCGTTGATCCCAAAGTATTTTGTATCTTGTGATGACTGGTTACGCCGGTATCTTGTGAGTATGGTTTATCCACTTGCCAGTACTTAACCGTACTGACCCACGAATCTTTTCGTGGCTGCATATTCAACATTGCAGTCAACAGGTTTGAAGTCTGATGACGTTAGCTTGGGAATCCCTCCGGCTTGGCCTGGGCAGGGATTGGACGCTCTCGGTTATCTTCAGGACTCTTAGTCCAATTTGTATCTTGTCCGTAGTCGGACACTATGTTGTTTCTTCCGCTGTTATTTGGATCTTTGTATTGTATCAGTTGAATCCTTGGCTCGTTTGAGTCTTCTTGTAGATATCTTTTCTGTTGTTGTTGTGGATATTCGTGAACTGTTGTAATGTTATCACAACTGGCAACCTGGAATCGGTTATTATGTGGATTTTGGCGGGAATGCTGAAATCTGCATAGTGCCCGACCTCGGGGCGTCACATCAAGGGAAAAAAGAGTGAAGAGAATTATGAAGTAACCAAATTTGGGGTTGGGCACCCCGTTGCGAGCTCTTCTAGCGAATTGGATAATCGGATGTGCCACTAGTCCAGGTGTGTAAAGTCTAATCAACAAGTGAAATAAAGATCGTCTACTTGCGTCCTCATGAGCTAAAACAAAGCACAAAACAGGTATAATTTTGAAGGTTTAAAGGTATAACATGAGAAATTTACTTTGGAGTGGCGGTTAAATACCACATATAGGTAGATATGGTGGACACATTTGGAAAACTTTTGGTTCTTGGGAGTTGGATGCACGAGTAGAGCTCATACTCAGTACATGTGAAGGCTAGCAAAAGACTAGGAGCGACAAATTAAGAGAGCAATAATGGCCATAATCATGCATAGCGAAAAAACATTATTAATCAAAGCATAAATGATATTAATGTCAAAAACTAAATGATCATAGAGGCTACAGGTGACTGGTTTGTAGTCATAACATGGTGTAAGCATGCGCCAAGTCACCAAATAAAGCATTCGAAGGAGAATACCACAATATTATGCTTCGGTATGATAAAAACAACTCATGATTTCTTTCAATGGAAAATTAAGCACTCTCAGATATTTGAGACAAGTCATGCTACATCAATAACTACTAAGCATAGAATTAAAATAATATCTAACATGACATGTTAAAGTCTAAGCCACAGTCTAAACAAGCTTAACTTGCACCGTTATAAGCATGAAATATTTTATTGCTTTCCAACACCAATCACTTTATTCAACAAAAACTCTCCAAATAATTTATCGATGAAACAAGAGAGTACTATTCTACAAGGACTAACAGTTCTGAATAAGAGATGCATGAAAAACAGGAGCTAAAAGGGATTGCAGTAGCTAGATGATAAATGAATAATACTAGTATTCATATGAAAAAGCGGAGCGTGTCTATATCCCACACAAGAATGCTAGGATCCAACCAAGCTTATTACAGAAAATAAAAGAAAACAAAAAACAAACAGACGCTCCAAGTAAAGTACATAAGATGTGACCGGATAAAAATATAGTTTCACTAGAAGTGACCTGATAAGTTGCTGGTGAAGAAGGGGATGCCTTGGGCATCCCCAAGCTTAGACGCTTGAGTCTTCTTGGAATTTCCTGGGATGATCCACGGGGGCATCCCCAAGCTTAGGATTTTCACTCTTCTTCATCACATTATATCATCCTCTTCTCTCGACTCTTGAAAACTTCCTTGACACCAAACTCGAAGTAATTCTTATTAGAGGGTTAGTGCATAATCAAAAACTCACATGTTCTCGATGGACACAAGCATTACCAACACTTTCTAAACATTAGCTGCAGCCACTGATGGTTTTGTGGAGCAAAGAAATCCACTCAACATAGTAAAACACAGAATGCAAAGTAAAAGGTAGAATTTGTCAAAACCAGAACAGTTTGTAAAGACGAATTTTTTTGAAGCACTTATGTTGCTCAGATCAGAAAACTCTTAAATAAGAAAAGTTGCATACATATCATAGGATCACGCACAAAATTTTTCAGGATGTTTCGATTTTTTCGAAAATTATGGCGAATTAAACGGTGGACAACAAAAATTTGTTCCTCTGCAGAAATCCAAATCTAGCATCAACTTTGCACCAGAGACTTTACTTGGCACAACAATTCGATAAAGTAAAGATACAAAGGATTTTCTACATAAGTAAAAAACACCTTGACTTAAAGAAAACAAAAGAAAAATTGCAGAAATAAAACATGGGTTATCTCCCAAGAGTGCTTTTCTTTAACGCCTTTCAGCTAGGTACAGAAAGAAAGAATCAAGTGTTTTCAAATGAAGAAGAATCCAAATCAAGACCAGAAACCTTCTCAACAATTGTATTTTATCTATATAGGTTTCAGATGACCCTCTCTCAACACTCTTGGGTTCACTACTTTCATCAAATGGGTTTTCAGGAACAATCAAATCGAAATTCTTTTCCAAAGCTTCATGTATTCCTACTAGTTTAAAAGGTATCGGTATTTTGATCTCCTCCCCACTTTTAGGGTTGTTTTTGTCCAATTTTTTAAGAGCACCAATAACATCTACACATGAGCCTAGTATCTTAAAACGATCGAAGACTTTCCTAGCTTCTACAGCAACATCACCGAATTCTTTAAGAAAAGTTTCTAGAATAAAATCTCTCTTTTCAATATCCTCAACATCATTTAAGTTAATAAACATTTTCTATATTATGGGGTTAAGGTTAGAAAACCTAGACTCTAACATGTGAACTAAAGAAGATGCAGCAGTTTCATAATTCGGGGCAAGTTCTACTAAGGATCTATCCTCAAAATCTTTATGCTTGCTAACATGATTAAATAATTCTTCAATGTTATCCTTTCCAATTATAGAACCACTACCTATTGATAAGTCTTTCAGGGTGAACTTAGGCAGTAACATGATGAACAATAAACTAAAGGTAGGGTAGCAAAAATAACAACTATAATAGGGACTATTTTTTTGTGTTTTTGATATAAAGAGGCAAACAAGAAAAAATAAAATAAACTAAGCAAAACAATAACAAAGTAAAAAAATATTGGAGGTGAGAGACTACCCTTGCAAAAATCCTCTTCCTCCCCGGCAACGGTGCCAGAAAACAAGCTTGATGGCGTGTGAACACACGTTCATTGGGAGACCCCAAGACAAAGGTGTGAAGAGTACAGCAGCAAGTTTTCCCTCAGAAAGAAACCAAGGTTTAATCGGACCAGTAGGAGAAAGGAATCACTTCTGAAGGTTGTTGACAGCTGATGTTGGCAGGGCCTACTACTAGGCTCAATAGCAACGTGGAATATGCACACAACACAATCAAGATACTTTGCCCCAACGAATTAGTGAGGTTGTCAATCTCACCGGTTTTGCTGAAAACAAAGGATTAGACGTATAATGTGGAAAATGTTGTTTGTTTGCAGTAAATGAAATGAGAATAGTGTTTGCAGTAAAAGAGAACAATGCTTTAAGTAGGTTGTATCATGAGTGTTAAAGAATGGACCGGGGTTCACAGTTCACTAGTGGTGTCTCTCCAAAACAGATAAATAACATGCCGGGAAATTGACAGAAATAGAGTCTGCACCGTAGTGCACATGCATGACATGATGATTACTATCATATTTATTTGGTCAATACAACATGATACATAGACCGTAATCCAACTACATCTATGACTAATAATCCACCCTCAGGACGTCATCCGAGCAAACTTTGGGTATTAAGTTGCAAGCAACAGATTATTGCATTAAGTAAAGTGCGTAATGTAAACAATAGAACTATCCTTAGCCAAAGGATTGTTTTTTAAATCCCTAGTGGCAACAACACATCTACAATCTTAGAAGTTATTGTCACTCTTCCGGATAACCTGAGGCATGAACCCACTATCAAGCATAAATACTCCCTCTTGGAGTTACAAGCATCAACTTGGCCAGAGCATCTACTAGTAACGGAGAGCATGCAAGATCAAAAATAACATAAACAAGATAGATCTATAATCAACTTTACATAGCATTCAATATTCATCGATCCCAGAAAAAACAACAACATTACAATAAGATGATCTTGATCATGTTAGGCAGCTCAGAAGATCTAAACATGATGTCACAAAAGAGGACAAGACAACCATCTAGCTACTGCTATGGACCCATAGTACAAGGATGAACTACTCACGCATCACTCCGGAGGCAGGCATGGTGATGAAGATCCCTCTGGTGATGATTTCCCCTCCCGACAGGGTGCCAGTGAGAGCTTCAGAACCCTCCCGAACTTGAGTTGACGACGACGGCGGCTACCAGACTTTTCGTGGATGGAGGCTCTGGTGTTTAGGGTTTTCCCGTGGAAGACTTTATATAGGAAAAAGGGCAATGTCGATGGGCGCCCGAGGGGCTCACACCACCAGGTGGCGCGGCCAGGGGCGTGCCACCCTATGGTGTGGCCACCTCGGAGCCCTCCTCCGGGTCTCCCCGGGACTCCGGTACGTGACAGAAAAATAGGACCTTGGGATTTTTTTTCATCCCATTCCGAGAATATTTCCAGAACAACTTTTCTGAAACCAAAAACAGCAGAAAGCATGAACTAGCGCTGTGGCATCTTGTCAATATTTAGTCTCAGAAAATCCATAAAAATGATATAAAGTGTATAGAAAACATGTAGCAATCGACATAATAAAACCATGGAACATCAGAAATTATAGATACGTCGGAGACGTATCAATACCCTCTTAGACACAAAGCGTTACAAGATTGAATCTCGTTGGTGATGTATTCGAACTCACATCGATCTCAAGATTGTGAAGATGCGCGCTGCAATCCGGCAACGCTTCCATGATCAGTCACACGTACGGCTTGATGAAAACCTCTGTTCCCTCGATCCAGCAGGGCAACAGAAGTAGAGGATCCACCAGAATCTCCAACAACACGATGACGTGGTGTGGTGGAGAAATTAGACGGCCATGGCTTTGCTAAACGGATGACCAAGAGGTGGAGCAGTGGGAGGAGGGAGAAAGAGAGATGACAACAAGTTGTGTGGGGAGAGGCAGCTCCCACCCCTCTTTATATAGGAGGAAGGCATCCACGAAATTTTTGCGCCGCCACCTCTCCACTCATCATGCGAGTGGAGTCTCCACTCAAACCACTCATTTTCTCATTAATTCCCACTCAAAATTCCAAGCGTTTTCTTCAATAAATAAATAAAACAATTTCACTTCTTTATTTAAATATTTTTTAATCCTATTAACAAACGTTAACACTTACCCATTGAACTATGTGTTAATCAAACATTAACATTTACCACCTTGAACTATTTCAATATTCCTTAAAACAATTCTGATGACTATTTCAATATTCCCCGGAACAATTCTGATGTTGTCCAAACTTTTCTCCAATATTTCGTATCCACTCAATCGCGTCATCAAATCTTAAGTGTGTCACCCTTAGGTTAATGAATAATGTAGACATGATCGAGACACCTTTCTGATCAATAGTCAACAACGGGACCTAGAGATTCGTAATGACTCCTACACATTCAACGATGAATCTAGTGATCATGTGAACCATAAACTTTGTAACCAATTCTCTTTGTCTCGCGATATTTTACTTGTCCGAGATCTAATCATTGGTATCAACCATACCTAGTTCAATATCGTCGCCGACAAGTACTCTTTTACTCATTTCGTGATATGACATCCTTGTGACCTAGTCACGTGCTTGCAAGCAGTGTCGATGTGATATCACTGAGAGGGCCCAGAGTATATCTCTCTGTCATTTGGATGAAAAATCCCACTCTTGATCCATGAGACTCAACTAATACTTACCGAATACCCAACGTCACCTTTATAGTCACCCTGTTACGGTGTGACGTTTGATGACATCAAAGCACTCTTCCGGTGTTAGTGACTGACACGATCTCGTGGTCTAAGGATTAGAGTTACTTCGTTTGTTTGAAATAACAATGTAAACTTAGTGATTTGATCGCATTTCTATATTCACTTTGGGTCTATGTTCATCACATCATTCTACCAATGACATGACCCGCTATTAACAACATTCAATGTTCATGATCAGGAAACCTTGATCATCAGTTAATCAACGAGCTAGTTGAACGAGAGGCATTACTAGGAAGTAGGAACTCTTGTTTGTTTATTCGACACACATGTATCAACGTTTCCGGTTAATACAATTCTAACATGAGAAATAAGCATTTATCATAAACATAGAATAAGACAATAACCAATTTATTATTGCCTCTCGGGCATATTCCCTTTAGAAGGTCCAACAGCTGGAGGCCGGAGCCTTGCAGCATGACGACGATGCAGTTACCTTGCGCTAGGCTGTCGATGACACCGACGTGGCCTTCATCGATATGGGCCTTCCCATCACCACGCCAAGGGGTGAGGGGCTAGGTCCTCTTCTGGAGTTCTTCGTGGACGCCTCCAGGAAGCTGCACTCGCTTCCCATGATGGTGGATGACAAACTCCGGGAGGCGGCGAAGGAGGCCGTCAGCTTAGTGGGATCGGTGATCCTTCCTCGGGTAGCCTTGCTGGCACATGGCTTCCCTTCGATCGTCTCCTATCCCCCTGTGAGGAAGGCGTCGATGAAGCAGGAGCGAAGCGAGCCGCTGCATCGACCATCCAGGAGTTGATGGACCATCTCCAGCACCTATGATTGCTTCATGTATATGCACGAGATGTGTCTTCTCTACCCAGCGACATCGAATTGTATCAATCTCCATAGTTGTCTCATGAATATATTAGCTGCAACTCCGGCTCTTGACCGAACTTTACAGACTTGAGGAAAGACATCTTCGTATGTGAGCCTCCCTACTTCTTTGGGGTGCTAGCCGATCGCGCGCACACACCAGACCATGCTGGGATGGAATGAATCGAGAGCGCCATCATACGGGGTGTGCCGCTGATTGGGGGCCACTCCGGTCTCGGGAAGTGGGTTCCAAGCGTGGAGCCCGCGGGTCGCACCGGGGCGAACCATGAGAACCATCCCTTCCGTCGACCGCCCACTCGACGTTCAACCCATACGGGTCAATCTCTCCCACTGTCTGTTAAGATCGATCGACATAAGCTTAAGAAAGGTTTCTCTAGGGACTTATCTATTAGCCCATGCTCGCGGTATGCCTTGGGTTGTAGGCTCGCCGTCTGGACACCGGCTCCTTGTTTTGTCTGCCCCGAGAATGAAGCGTCATGTGACCTCTTCCAACCGCCGGGGAGAAAGTTTTGTGCGCTCAAGCTAGGGGGAGGGAATGCAAGTCTCTCTCTCTTTTTCCCTTGTTGCCACGGCTGCCTCGACAGAGCGGTCCATGCGTTGTTGCTACGACCGCGGCATGATCTCTAGGCGCTCTCAGCCAACGACTCGCTTTCCTTCCCCGGGCACACCCTAGCTCGACCGAACAACCTTAAAGAAAGGTGACATAACACTATATTCTCAGAAGCACGATAACCATTCTCGTACACACTTCTCCTTGGGGTGCCGCCATAGGATCCCGACTTTCTTATTCTTGGTGTCATGCGCTGGAGCCCTGCCCAGCTGCGCCACTTAGGCTCCATGGTTTCCTCTAAAACGTGCCTCGACAGTGGTCTTCGGGGGTGCGCAGCATGCTGCGTGCCCGTTCCTGCAAATCTTCGGAGGAGGACCGGAATAACAGTCGTCATTCAGACAACCTCACGCCACCCTCCAGGTCGTGGATCCTCCAGATTTCCCATGGCATGGTAGAAAGCAGTGCGCCACGACTCTGCAGCTGTATCGGGCGCTTCGCAATCCAACACCCCGGAAAGAAGCCGACGATGTACGTTGCGACAAAAGATACTGATTGTGGCGGCATCGTTGATCGTGGCACGCGCTCCGTCACATCACGTAATCGCACCACGAAGTCGCGCAACAACTTGCCTGGTTCTTGCTTCATTTGTGACAGCTCATCCAGAGACGCCGGGAGAGGACAATGCCTGACCCTGCGGTCGTGGAGACAATGTCCCATCGAGACAGGCGGAGATCCTTGGGTACGGCACCGCTCGACGTGACCACCATCACCCGAAGGAGATGGCGCGCCCTGGTACGCCCATGCCTGCGGAGCCACTCCGGCTATTTCTAGGGGGTGACGGGGGCACAGGAAACACCAAGGACCGTCTTGTCCCGGCAATGCTGCACGTATCCGATCATGGCGACCAAACTGGCCAACCATGCCCGAGCACGTGGTTCCCCTCTTACCTCCAAAGGTGGATTATGATGCTTGGGCCGAGCTTGGCCCTGTTGATGCTCGACCCACCCCTCCTCCTACGGCTACATTCCGCAACCCAGAGGACGAGGAACCAGACCCCAAAGAGGATGCACGAGATGGCGCCCCTCGAGCGAGAGACGCCATGACCACTGTCAGCGGGATGTCGGCTGGCAGTGGAGGCAAGGGCTCACACACCCCCTACCTGGCACACCAGATATCGGTGTCAAAACGTGGACACCGGGAGATACCGACATCCACTCCTCGATTTGATCGGCAGATGGGCGCGGGGAGACCCCTCCTCCGACTATACGCTTGGTGAAGAGATGGTGCACGACACAAAGCACACATACACAATTTTTACCCAGGTTTAGCCCATCGCGAGATGAGTCCCTACATCTTAGGTCTAATATGGAATTATAGTGGATGTGTGGGTTACAATGGTGGATATGGCCGATAGCTCCGGAATCAGGGTGCGTCCCGGGGCTCTAGATACTTCTATCCTCTCTTCCTCCTCTTCTCCTCCTCCACTTCCTTTCTCTGTGTTCCTGCTTCTACCATGTTCTTTTTTCCGTGAGACTAGTGCCTCCCTTTTATATTGAGCGTCCTGAAAGTTGTTCGGTTGCATGTATCTCGCGTGTCTGGCAGGGGCAAACATGGACGAAACTACTGTGGGAAGGATACAACTCGCCACTTTTCCCTTACACGTGCAGCTTCGTGCGCCACGGGGCGACAGCCTCACCTAGGCTGGCGGGCCCCACCTGTTCTTCTAGCATGCTCCAGTGCCATCCTCCGGACACATGTCGCTGGCTTTCTCCTTGGGCCTGGTGTGACGCATGCTTCCCTCCCCGGGAGCCAGGTTTGCGCTTCGCCTCGTGTCAAGCCCAACCCGGGTTGCTGCCGTGTAACACAAGGTAGATAAGTTCAAGCAAAACCTTGCTCGTGTTAGTCAGAAAGAGACCCGACAGGGCCCGTGCTTCAGAGATAAGGGACACCCCCTGGGGCAGGGTGTCGACATTAATAAACATGAATATAATGGGTATGTTAAGTGTATTTCTCAAAGAAATTTCAAATTACAATGAGATAAAATATTTTGTCTCAAAAGTAAAGCATGACATGATATTTTGCAAAACATATGGCCTTCGTAACCATTTGTGAGCAAAATATAAAGGGTTGAGATCAAATCATAATATATTGTGATTTGACCAATCTCATAGTCACGTAAGAAGTACACAAGAACCAGTATATTTATGTTTGCTAAATTGTTTAGTCAAACTGGTATAAAGGAGAAAGACTTAATTAAAAGTTGTTCTCACGCTGTTAATTATTTGTAATAAAACCTAAGAATACTAGATGATACCCCGCGCGTGGCAGCGGGAAATGGATGGATAAACTTAAGAAATGGGTGGGTCTTTTAGGAGGACGAATGTAAGAACACAAAAAGAAAGAAATCCAACCACGGTAATAAGATTTATTTTAGTCACCAAGGTAGGGTGTTTCGAGAGCTCGCAAAACCCAAATACGAAATGTGTAGAAGTAAAATCATAATGAAAGTATATGTATCTTTAGAATCGTCCTATAATTTAAAGGTACACTCCGCCGTATGTTCCAGTTTAAAATGCAAGCACCCTTGCAAAATCTTAGACTAAGCGATGACTTGTAACTATGCAACAAAATGTAAATCCAGTGTTCAGAGATCCATAAAGAAAAGACCAATAATGGTGAATCTGCATCAGGTTCAACATCATGTTTCAGTCTATAGCAATATCCGCAAAGACCAATGGGCTTAACAACATATTCTTCTTCCGCGGAAATTAAATTATATGAACAATTTTGCAGGATTATGCATAGGTCCAAAACAAATTTATATTGTACTTCTTGAGGAAGCATCTCGTGATAATGGAAGATCTCACAAAAATAATTTTTCTGTGAGTGAAGCCATTAGCTAGAAAGACTTGGCTACGCATATATTCATCCGTTCGAAAGGAAACATGCCAAGTAAAACAAAACGTAGTACAATTTATGAGGAAAAACAAAAATATGATCAATTATCAATAGGATCAAACACACTGGTAGACCAATAACACCACAAACTGAAGAAAATCTGCTATATAGAGTTCTTTGCAGGGTGCATATATAGACTGTAGATACCACAAAGCTATTCCTATTTGTGTCTTAAATAGCCTTAATAAATAGAGCTTGACACTGACAATACGGTGCAACGTGTGAAAATTTACCTTGACTCTAATGTGTACACTAAAGCGCGGGTGGAATGATTCTACATATATGTATCATGCCGGCAGTACCACTGACGTAGTAGTCCATTTTGCATGCGGCAGATGATAGGCAATACCTTCTGCCTGCCATGATTGCTTGCAGCATGTATCCCTACACCATTCCAGTTCAGCGATCTTTCAGATTAATGACATTTGGGGCAAAAACCGGTACTATCTCACCCTTGTACAATGAAGTCAATAGATCTGCGTGATATTCTGTCTGCCTTATCTTCTGCACACACAAAAATCTCTCGTTGGAATTTTATCAAGCACTTACCAAGCACTAATAAGATCAAGCAAATGAAAGAAAAGCAGGGGAAGCAGATTGGGAGACCATCAGGCGTAGGAATATAGATTCAATAGTAGCCTTGAGAAAGAACTTCATGTGATGTTACGCTTGGCTCTAGCAGTGGGTTTCAACCATGCATAGATCCGTGATGCCGGCGGAGCAAAAAATTGAGATGGGTGACCCTGTTGTCCGAGCTGTCCGTCGTATCTGCAGAGGCGTGTTGGTGGAGAGCTCCCAACGCCTCTAATGTGTATAGTGGGAGTGTTCCATGGCCCATGGGGATAGGTATCTTCTCAGCTGCGTGTGACCATTAGAGAGGAATGCAGAGCTGGTGGACATGTTATGAAATGAGTACTGAATGAGGTGGGTAAGGAAAAATAAAGGGCGGCCTGCCGGTGACTGCTCGCTGGGAAATCCTACACTTACGGAAATCTGGTTACGGAAACTGCTTACGGAAACGCGTGTGGCCTCCTGATTTGCTTCCCACTTCAATTTCTCCTGGTGGATCCGTCCGGCTGCCAACCAAATTGTGACGCCTCGTCCTGTAATTTCTTTCTGTAAGATAAGTGTCCGTGGATGTAGTATTACTGCTGCTCGCTTGCCCCGCTGGTTTACATGCTCTGCGTATATCGTGGGGGGAGAGGGAAAAGACGTCTCTTGATGTTGATGTGCCTGGAAGACGAACTATTTCTGAAAAGATGAGGTTTTTCTTTACATGATTAGTAATAATTGTTGCTGATTTGGACAGCTGAGTGAATGGCTAGATGAATTGGACCAATTAGATGATTTCTCACGTGGACACCTTGCATGTTGAGAGAATTAGAGTTAGTGGGTTGCTCTCATTTAGATATTGTAGATTGTGGTGAGATGTTTCTCACATAAATATTCAATGGTGGTATTACTAAGTATAAGACGACTAAGTAGATTTTGTATAGCTACAAATAATATTATGAGAAGTTTTCATATATGTATTTGTGATGGAACTACGAAATTAAACCTTTATTGATTTTAATTCACATTATGGTTTTTCAACAGATAATACCGTATGTTGTATCAACATTAGAGTATTATGAGTGGACTCTACAATATATTGCTATGGATAGCTACAACACAATGTGAGAGATTGTAGATTGCAAGTTATTGGATAAAAAGTCATTTGACTTAGTGAGATTTCAAATGATGGTATGATAATTCATTCGGAAACGCTTGAATTATTAATGCTGCCAGGAAACCAGGTTCACACTAATCCAACTCCTAATAAATCCAAACACAAGTAATCACAAGTTGATAAGATCAAAATGTAAAAGACAAGGGCATCACTAGGGATCGGATGCCGATTCCTTGCTTCACATCGGACTGCTTCCACACCATAGGATTGGTTTAATCTCAGACGTAAATTGGCCAGCAAAAGGTGCTCCAAAATTTTACATGCAGCTTTGTACTAATGGCACTTTATTTCATAATAACTACACCCTTGATTTACGCCAGAATAAAATACTAGCGCCATGCATTTGCTGGCATGTGAGGAAATTTTGTTTCCAATTCTTGTCCATGCTATTTTCGTTGAAACTTATTTTTTTCTTCATATAATAAAAGAATAATTTGCATCTCTGAAATAACTAAGATTGCTTCTGAGACATCAAGCTATTTTGATCTAATATTTTGTTTCCAACACAGATAAAATATGCTTCGAAAGGCCAAAATGTTGTTTCCAATGTAAATATGTGGTGTCTGATTGATCCGATAATTCGGTTTCCATCGGACCATGGTAGCGTTTCCAACACAGATAAAATCTGCTTCGAAAGGCCAAAATGTTGTTTCTGCGTAACATTATTTTGCTTCCAATGAGAAAAATATGTCTATCAACATTAATTTTAAAAGATAATTTATTTTTCTTTGAAAGTATATATATTTTGCTTCCGTGGGTCGACGAGATTGCTTTCGGGTTGATTGGAGATTTTTCGATCCACTCCCTCAGTCTCATATTAGATGTCGCTGATGTATTTAGACGTAATTTAGTTGTAGATACTTCTATTTTAGTGACAACTATTATGGGACAGAGGGAGTATTATTTAGTTTACAACATAGAACCAATGTGCTTCCCACGACCAAATGAATGTTTTGGTGTAAATTGCTCCAATCGCAGAAAGATTAGTTTCTATCAACAATGCTTCCAAAATAAATATGATTTGCTTCCAAATTAATATAATTTGCTCATAATAGCTTCACAAATTGCTTTTGTACACAAAAAAAAACTAATTCCATCATTATGCAATGGTGATGGCGTAGACCATGCCGACCGACGAGCCACCAAATAGAAGCGAGAAATCGAAGTCGCGGCTACCAACAATGAGAAAAGTGTTGACGGAGAACACCAGGTTGAAGGTGGTCGTCAATGAGGGATGCGGCGACGATGTTGCTGCTGGAGAGGCGGCGACAGGGTCAGCGACGTGAGGTCTCGCAACATAACTACGAGCATGAGGTCTCAGCCATGGTGTTTCAAACAGGAGACGTTGACCATTATAATCTTGACATCGACGCTCCCATCATCAACGGCGTTGTAGGCTGCCAATAATACCCACTTAAAATATGATTCCACTTAAAATTTAAACAAAAAATTAAAAAATGTAGTGTATTTGGAAGTATTGCTATTAGCCTACTCGGTGCACGTCTATGACTTGGACCTTGGAAGTACAAGCAACGACTCAAGCCGATCGTGATTACATAACGCCAGTTTACCTGTTTGTTGGTTTGTAGTGGTTGAACAAAGCAGCCTCCGATCCAATATTCGTGAGGAGTGTAGGCCGGCCGGCTATCCCTCCCGCCATTCTACACTGCCGGCCGGCGGCAGTCAGAGAGTCTCCCACGATAACTCCATGTGGTTAAGTGGCATGCGTGCCCGCGCAAGCCTCGAACCAGGTAGAAGCGCAGGTATCAGCGGGGGATCGAATTTGCGGTGCGATTGTGACTTGCGAGACGTGTGGTGGCATGATGATGAGAGAAGATACATCATCGATTTGAGAGGAAAACTCCGGCCGTCATTAATGGGATTTGTTGGAGGAGCTTTCACACGGTAATTAAGGAGAGCCGCGTTGTTATCGGACCCAGAATGTCTCCGTGGGAAGCATTGATGCTTGCCGGCCGTAGGATGGGATGAAAATATGTGGTGTCCGATTGATCCGATAATTCGGTTTCCATCGAACCATGGTAGGTAGTATTTACAAAAATACAATGGTCTAAGGTACCACATGCAAAGTGTGAGTAACACCGGAATTCCATAGGTGTTATGTCATCATAATAACTAGAGTATTAATTGACTCTAGTGCATGTGGGAGACTGTTGGAGGTATGTCCTAGAGACAATAATATCCAACTATTATTTTATCTCCAATTTAAGAATTAAGTTTATGTCATCATGCTACAACCGCTATAGCACTTGAAAAGTGATTTTTCAAAGGAAAATCTTTGTGCGGGTGTGAAGACATAAACAAACAAGAGTTCATAATCTTGTCTTTAAGATTAGCTTATGGTTTATGAGACGATCACATTTTTCTGATCATGGACTTGAATAAAAGTCTAGCAAAACATAAGAGTTTATTGTTAGGATAACAATAGTACTAAACCAACCCAAGTATATGTTGTTGCTAAAAGAGACAAAACAATTGTGATGTATTTAGCAAAATACATATGAAGTTGTCATTGACTATAATTCCTATACTATGAGAATATCTAATCACCGCACGATCAAAAGTTATACTTTGGATGTCATCAACCGTCTTGCTGTAACTGGGGATCATAACGGTGATGTCTGGGTATAATCTAGAAAGTGTAATAGAACTAAGATTGTTCAAGACTAGTACTTGACTCCTCTAGACGATAGAGAGACACACACACTCTAGGCCCTCTCATTATCACCGATGTCAACCAATCGCCTGGCCAGACAATGTGATTTATCACAAGGACATAGGGGATATGGATGAGAAAAGAGGACGATATCGGTAACGAGTTCTATATGTGTTATGATCAAAGAGTTTTATCAGACAAGTTCACATAGTGTTAACTCGTGATATCATGAATTTAAAAGAATAATTGCAATGATTAACTTATAAGGTCCCCTCGTTCTTCGTGAACACACATGATCCATCATGGGCGTCCATGGTCCCGTTGTTGGTTATTGTTCGGTAAGTTCCTGAACATGTATGTGTGTTATCGATTCTTTATGGGTCACACGCTTAAGCCATACCAAACTTTATTGAGATAATTAATATTTTGTTATTTGTTTTATGAATGTTTGATGTCGATACGATGTCACAAAAACAAGTTCGGTGTCAATCAGAGTGGTTTCGGGGAAGTTACTATAAGGGAGAAATTACGCAGGTGTATGACAGAATTTATATGAGAGATAACGGAGGATATGAGATGTCTCGCTATGTTAGAAATATGTTTTAACATCACTAGATAATATCGATGGTTTTACCTATTGGGTTCATAAGGTTCCAGAAGAGTTTCTGGTAAAAACCGAGAAGGGGGGCGGGGTATCGCAGGGGTAGCAATGCCCCTCAGGGCCGCACCCTAATTTTAGGGGCTGCCAGGTGGGCCCAGGGTGCCACATAATTGTCCTGATATTTTTTTCTGAATTTATTTGGAGAGATAAACTAGAAAAGAAAAAGGGGAAAGAGAGAGGTGAGATTGGACTCCATTGGTCCACTCCGAGTTGGGCTAGGAGGAGGGGTGTCACTAGCCCCTTCCTAGCTCAACTAGGACTCCTCCTTGCTTTTGGAAACCCTCCCCCTTCCTCCATCTATAAAAAGGACCCCAAGGCTATGAGAGAAGATATAATTTCGAGAAGCCTCTCTCTCTCTCTCTCTATTAGAATTAGAGGGTCTAATTAGAGCCCTCTAATTGAATTGTAGCTTCTAATTGGGTTTTGAGTTCTACTCTCCCGATTAGACCTATCTCTAATTAGCAATTCTATCTCATGTGTTGAGAACTTCCATATTCATATAGCTCTAATCACGGTTGATTACTGCTACCAATTAGCAACGCGGGAGGGCTACCTCTCTTCGTAGGTGTCGAGTCCTGGACGACGGAGCGCTGACGGGTTGACACGAGCGTACGCGTGCACACCATAAGAAGGATTACACGTGTGATCCTTGACGAGAGAAGCTTAGCGACATCCTTGCAACTATGCCTAGTTGTGAGGATCTACGATTGTCCACATCTCTTCTACGACTACATCGATTCCGCTGCCCGGTGAGTCATGATCCTGATCCTCATGTATGGCATGACTCGTTATCTGCATAGTGATCTTGGCGGACCACGTAGGACGCAAATTTTTTATATTCTGTAGCGTAGACCAGCATTTACGCCACTGTAACCATCAGGTTCGAAACTCTAGTTCGCTATTTCGGCTAATCTGTCCGCCTTCTGCTTTTGAGCTTTGGCGAATGCTTTTTTTCGGACCTTTTCTTTTCCTTCGAGGATGGAGGTTTCGTTATGACTTCGTCTTCTGTCAGTTCTTGTACTTCGGGGAATTCGGGATCCTCATCGTCATCTGTTACTCCGCTGGGGTTTTCTTCAGGCAAGGGACTTTTAGGGTCCTCTTTCGGGTTTTCCTCGCTACCCGCTTTTTGGGCTGGTTTAGCCATAATGACTCCATGGAGACGCCCCTGCATAGACTTGAATTTGTGCTCAAAGGCTGCTCCGTCATTGTCGGTTTCTGTATCCGAGGGTGCATATCCGGGTTCTGAGTCTAATTTTGCTTTAATGGCCACAAGAATAGATTCAGCTTCCGAGTTTTCTGCTTGATTAGCAGATTTGGATCTTCCCCTTGCTTTGTGGGTTCCATTCAGCGGGTTGTATCTGCACCATGCCGACGAAGTGCGATCTGGATGTCGGCGTCTCCTGAGAGGTAATGGATCCATTCATGCTTTGGCGATATGCAGCTATTAGATCTCGATCTGCCCCCGCGTTTGAATAAGGAAGATCGGACCCGAAGCTAGCATCAAAGCCGTCCTCGATTGCGCATAAGGAGGGTGGGATAAATTTACTTCCACCGCGGAACCCCAACGCTTCCGCTGTTAAACATATGAAAATATTAGGGGTCTAATAGGAATAATGCAAGCACTTACCAGATGGTTCCATGCCGGCATATAGGAGCCGTGGTTGACGATGCGTGCACTGTATTCGTCGAACTCGAGGCTCCCGATCGTCGCAAGTGCATGGCTAAGGATGATCCCTTGTTTTTATGTTTTCTCTACTTGTAATACGTATATCACTGCTCGCATTTAGATAGTTTGTATCCAAGGGCGCTGGGCTGTTATCTAGTACTAGTATGATTGTTATGATTTTTGAGCTATCGCAAAGGGAGGCAGAGCAAAAGCGTGTTGCGGTGATCCGTGGGAGCTGCATGTCAACCACGTCGGCGTTAATAGATTTGTAGATTGGAAAGGCTGGAACGATGCCTTGGATCTTGGCTCGTTTACGTGTTAAATAAGAGGCCGCATTGGCAGGATTACAACAACCGGGATCACAACTTGGACGTCAAGTCTGAATCCCGAAAAACATATGTTCAGCTTATAATCTCACCGAACACCTAACAACCTAGAGCTTATCTATACAAAACGTTACATGATATGTCACGTTACAAGCCTGGTTTAACACCCTCCCTCAATCTTAACGTCTCCAAGTTGAGATTGACTCTGAAGGCTTGCAACTGTCTGAGTTGTAAGGGCTTGGTAAAACCATCAGCCACTTGATCACCCGTTGGAATAAAACGAATGTCCAACTTCTTATGTGCTACTCTTTCTCTCACAAAATGAAAGTCTATTTCAATATGTTTTGTTCTCGCATGGAACACTGGATTTGCTGAGAGATAAGTTGCACCCAGATTGTCACACCACAAACATGCAGTTTCAGGATGACTAACACCAAGTTCATTAAGAAGGGATTCTACCCATATTACCTCAGTTGTAGCATTTGCTAAAGACTTATATTCTGCTTCTGCACTTGATCGTGACACAGTGGCTTGCTTTCTTGTTGTCCATGATATAAGATTAGAACCAAAGAATACAGCAAAACCACATGTAGAACGCCTGTCATCAGGGCACCCTGCCCAATCAGCATCAGAAAAAGCACTCACCAATGTGATGATGATTTACTAATCTTGAGACCAATAGATGTGGTCCCTTGTAGATACCTCAAGATTCTTTTGACAGCTGTCCAATGCAGAGTAGTAGGAGCATGCAAGATATGACAAACTTTATTAACAGCAAAAGAAATGTCAGGACGAGTCAATGTGAGATACTCTAAGGCTCCAACAATACTCCTGTAGTTAGTAGAGTCCTCAGTACCCAATAACTCCCCTTGATGCAGGGACAGCTTCTCTTTAGTGGAGATGGGAGTACTTGACGGTTTACACCCCTTCATCCCTACACGTGTCAAAATATCTGTAGCATATTTTTTCCGAGTTAGTAGAACACCACTATCATCTCTATTAACCTCAATGCCTAAAAAATAATCAAGATCACCAAGATCCTTTAAAGCAAATTCACTTCGCAAATCACTGAGCAAAGCATCTGTTGCCTTCTGAGACGAACTAGCAACAATTATATCATCCACATATATAAGCATGAAAATAGTCACTCCTTCCCTTCTATAGAAGAAAAGTGATGTATCTCCTTTAGACGGTGTAAATCCGAGCTGCTGCAATTTTGTACTCAACCTCGAGTACCAGGCTATGGGGGCCTGTTTCAAACCATATAAAGCCTTGTCCAACTTACAAAGGTGATGCGGCCTGTTCTTATCCTCGTACCCTGGAGGCTGCCGCATATATACTTCTTCCTCGAGAACGCCATGAAGAAACGCATTCTGCACATCCAATTGGCGACGACTCCATTTCCTGGAGACAACAATAGACAACACCAGCCTAACAGTTGCAGCTTTTACAACAGGACTAAAAGTGTCCTCATAATCAATCTCATATCTTTGCTTAAAACATTTAGCTACCAACCTAGCCTTATATCTATCTACAGTACCATCAGATTTCCTTTTAATTTTGTACACCCACTTACAATTTATAATATTCCTCCCTTGGCTAGCTGTAACTAAATGACATGTATTGTTTTTAATCAATGCATTGTACTCAATATCCATAGCATTCTTCCAATTCTTATCTCCCAAAGCATCATGCAAGTTTTGAGGTTCACTAGTTGAAACTAAGCATGCATAGCGAATTGTTCCATCTTTCGGAATAAAAGGTCGGAAAATACCGCTTTGGGATCTTGTGTGGGTTATGGTTGGTGCAGATGGAGCTGTGGGCTGAGTGGCCACAGAAGATCCAACGGAATCCTCACCGGGATCCGCTCCGTCAGGTGACAGGGATAGAGGAGAACCTCCTTTCCCGTCCGTGCTTGCCGCGTGGAAAGGCGATAGGGGTGACAGCGCGCCTGTCCCCCTAATTCCCGCGCCCGTGGCCGACGCGGGTCCCGCACCATGTGCGTCTGATTCCTCCTGCCGCGTGTCGCCAGAGGACTCGCCAGGAGCGTGTGTTCGCCGCACGATGTCTCGAGGGGTGCGCGGAGACGCGTTTTGGCGACCGGTGGGCGTCTGCCACGCGGTCTGCTGCGCTGATCCCGGCGCGGATCGCCCTGGGTCCCGTTCCGAGATCTCTCGGGATCTGCGTGACCAGACGGATCTTCTCCGTGTCTTGTGTCTGTCCCTGCTGCAAATAAACGGGATTTTGCACACTGGTTGCACCATTAGGTTCAAAAAAATTAGGAGCATCACTCAAAATATGATCAACAGCATTATTCTTCCCCTGATCAGATAAAAGTAGAATTTCATTGGTGAGTCTAGCACCCGCATTTGGGTTTAGGGTGGAGAAAGGAAATACATTTTCATCGAAAATTACATCACGAGATATGTAGACTCGGCCATTAGGAATATAAAGGCACTTGTATCCTTTGTGAAGATTACTGTATCCAAGGAAAGCACACTGCTTAGAGCGAAAAGCCAACTTTCGAGAATTATATGGTCGAAGATTCGGCCAACACGCACACCCAAAAACACGAAGGGATGTATAAAGTGGTTTTTCGTGGTAAAGTTTCTCTAAAGGGGAAACAAAATTGACAAAGCGACTAGGTGTGCGGTTTATCAGATATGTTGCAGAAACAAATGCTTCATCCTAAAATTTTAGTGGCATAGAGGAATGAGCTAGAAGAGATAATCCTACATCAACAATGTGTCGATGTTTTCTTTCAGCCGAGCCATTCTGTTGGTGAGCATAAGGACATGAAACATGATGAGCAATACCAACTTTAGTGAAAAAGGAGTTCAGACGCTCATACTCTCCACCCCAATCAGATTGCATAGTAAGAATTTTACGATTGAATTGACGCTCAACAAGACTCTGGAACTCATGAATTTTTTGGAACACATCAGATTTGTGTTTAAGCAAATATATCCATGTAAATTTGTTGTAATCATCAATAAAACTCACATAAAATTTCTTTCGTCCAACAGACTCAACAGCAGGACCCCAAACATCTGAAAAAATAAGCTCTAAAGGAGCACTAGATTCACTAAATGACTTTGAATAGGGAAGTTGATGACTCTTGCCTCTTTGACAGGCATCACACACAGAGTCATCACTTGACAAACTAGAACAAGGAAGATTATTTTGGCTAAGCACCTTATTGACTATCATGTGTGATGGATGACCTAAACGAGCGTGCCACCTCTCCGAAGATGGTTTGGTGACACCGAGGACATGCTTGCTTAAGCTAGAAGAACTGGACGAAAGTGGGTAGAGGCCTTGTCTACATCTGCCTTGAAGAAGAATATTCTTCGTTGGCCGACCCTTAATGAAAAAAGAGAACGGGTGAATTTCTACAAAAGCATTATTATCATATGCAAGACGATGTACGGATAATAAGCTTTTATTAGCTTCAGGAACATGAAGAATGTTTTTAATGTGGAGATTGCGATCAGGGGTACGAATGACTGAATGACCAACATGAGCGATGTCCATACCTGAACCACTGGCAGTGTGGACCTGTTCATTGCCATTATACTTGTCGCGGATCGTCAGTTTGTTGAGGTCGCTTGTGATGTGGTTGGTGGCACCCGAATCAACGTTCCAGTTGGTGTCGATGCCGTAGCTTGTGGATGTCGCACCAACACTTTTCTCCTGAGGAGGGACGAAGTCTGGGTTGAACCTCTGCCAGCACTTCAACACCACGTGGTCGGGCTTGCCACAGAGCTGACAGCGCGGCCTACCCGCCCCATTGCTCGAGTTACCGCCACCATTGCGGTTTTGCCCGTTGTAGTTGTGGAAGCCGTTGGGGCCACCTCCATTGTGACCCCCGTAGTTGCCGCGGCCACCTCCATTGCCGCGTGCATACGGCGGCGCAGCTCCATCACCACGGCCACCGCCATGGTTGCCACGCCCTTGACTACCTCCACGGCCGCCGCGCATGGCCACATTGGCCGATGACTGCGAGCCACCATTAAGCAGGTCGAGCCTCATCTCGTACGCAAGGAGTTGCGAGTAGAGCTCGGCGACGGTGATCGGCTCCTCCCGGGAGCAGATGACGGCGACGATCGCGTTGTAATCCGCGTCGAGGCCTGCCAGCAGATAGGAGACAACATCCTCCTCATCTAACTTCTTTCCGGCGCTCTCCATCTCATCGACAAGAGAGCGGATTTTGCCGAAAAATTCAGCCATGCTTTGATTCCCCTTCTGAGAATTCGCAAGGCTGATGCGCAGGTTCACGGTCTTGGCGCGGCTCTGGGCATTAAACATGCCCTCGATGGCCGCCCACATCGCCGCCGCACTGGTATTCCCGACGACCTGCTGACCAATCTCTCGAGACAAAGTGGTTAGAAGAAAACTAAGGACCTGTTGGTCCTGTGCGATCCATATGCCATACTCGGGGTTCGGTTCCTTGGTCACCGTGGTGCCCGTGGTCACCGTGTTCTCCCTCGGTGGCGCGACGATCTTCAGGTCGAAGAAGCTCTCCATTTGGACTCCCCGAATCGCCGACAGAACCTGGGCCTTCCACAATGTGTGGTTGCCTTTGGTCGGGCGCTCGGTCACGCCCTGGCCGAATGCGTTCCCGCCGAGGCGCGAGGGCGCCGCGCTGCTGCTCGCCATGGATGGGTTTGCGAGGACGAGCTCTGATACCATAATAGATTTGTAGATTGGAAAGGCTGGAACGATGCCTTGGATCTCGGCTCGTTTACGTGTTAAATAAGAGGCCGCATTGGCAGGATTACAACAACCGGGATCACAACTTGGACGTCAAGTCTGAATCCCGAACAACCTATGTTCAGTTTATAATCTCAGCGAACACCTAACAACCTAGAGCTTATCTATACAAAACGTTACACGATATGTCACGTTACAAGCCTGGTTTAACAGGCGTGACGGCGTCACTGTTTGAATGTCAGTGGTAGTTTGATGGCGTAGCGATGATGAAGACAGCTTCCGGCGAAACGCGCATATGCATGCACTGATTGATTCTTCAGCTGAGATAAGACGCGCACCTAGCGGGACGTGTGGAGCCCTATATACGCAGGCTACGTTGAAGCATGTGGGGGGAAGATGATTTGAGTGGATGGACGGATACAAGATAGCGCATAACTTTACTTGGGGTCCGAGTCAGGAGTCACCTAGCACGTGATCGAGATCGGGTTGAGTTGAGTGCCGAGATCGGGCTGACTACACCTACACGGACTCGAGATCGAGCTGAGTTGAAGTCGGTGTCGCGTTGTACAGTAGTCTCAAAAAAAGCCTATATAATCTTTTTTTTCGAGAGTACGCGACCTTATTTTTATAGAAGATAGAAAAATAGTTACAAGACAGGCGTACCCCCAGGGGGAGCAGCCAGGGATCACTCCTAGAGTTCAAAGGACTACTCTCTCGCTACATTCGGAAGAACTCCAACTCCCCTCGCTCTACCAGCCCTCAACGCCTTTAGCTCGTCAAGGACGTCAGTGGCGATCCTACTAGCAGTGTGCTGGTTGCGCGTATTTCCGAAGCACCATGCGTTCCTGTTCTTCCAGAGCGCATGACGTGCCGTGCCAACCAGGGTGTCGAACCAACGGCGGTCCTTCCCGTTGAAGTTGCTCCTTGCACCAGACCACCAATCGTACAGCATGCAGGTGTTCGATGGCTCTGTGAAGCGGAGCCCCGGTCACGCTTGCAGATGTACCAAACCTCCCTCGCGTGCACGCACTGCAGGAGTATGTGATCGACGTTGTCCTCCTGCAAACATACGAAACATGCATCGGCGCTCTTCTGAAGGCCATGCCGAGCTCGCCTCTCCGTGGTCCAAATCCGTCCTTGCACCGCAAGCCACAGGAACAGCTTGACCTTAGGCGTGGCCATACTCCTCCAGATTGCGCTGCACCAATCAACCCTGACGTTGTCATGCATGAGCAGCCTATAAGTAGACTTGGCCGTGTACACGCCCGTAGCCTCCCATGGCCAGTGGAACCTGTCATTCGAGCGCGGATCCAAGGGCAACCTACTGATAGCGAGGCACAGCGCGATACATTCTCTGGCTCCTTGGCGTGCGATGATGTCCAGAATATCGGCGAGCCACCGGTTGCCGCGAATTACGGGCTCTGTTGCTGACCGTTCGCGACAGTCCAGGCGCGAAAGCCTATATAATCTCAAGTATAGTAGTACGTACTCCAAGCTCCATCTCCCCATCAATTCCTTGCCTCAAAGGGCGACGAACGCACAAAGACCTGGGCTTGCGTATACGGGGGCGAGGAGCAGAGCAGCCGGCCGACTGGCGAGATGGCGCTGTCGGAGTGCGCGCAACTCCCTGTGGCTGTGGCTGTGGCTGGAGGGTGACGTCCTCGCCGAGTACGTGCGGTTTCCGCCGAATTCCTGAACTTCCTCGGGGAGGACGATAGCATGGATGAGCATCATGCTGGGCCATCATGGATGAGCATGGACGAAAGCATGGATGAGTAATCTGGGCGGCTTGGTTCGGATTAAGAGAAGCTCTGGCTGTCTATTGTTTTCCTTGTTTCAAGCTTGCTTTGTTCTACAACAATGCATGTATAGGGAAAGCTTGCTTTGTACTACTCCCTCCGTTCTACAATATAGAATGTTTTAGACTTTTTCCACATTCACATACATACACATGTATCTAGACACATTTTAGTACATATGTACACTCACTTGAGTATGTATCTAGACAACATGTGAAATAGCTAAAACATCTTATACTCCCTCCGTCCGGAATTAAGTGTCACAAAGTTTGACAAAAGTGGATGTACCTAGACATAATTTAGTGTTAGATACATCCACTTTTGTCAAACTTTGTGACACTTAATTCCGGACGGAGGGATATTATGGAACGGAGGGAGTAGTATTTTCAACTACTTGCTCTGTTGTCTCATCATGCTGGGTCAAACCATATTGCATATTATTCTGGATTTGCACTCTGTTTTCTCATTATGGAACGGAGGGAGTAGTAGGAAGCGGGGCGGATGTTCATAACCCAAGACAGGGGAAAGCTTTCGTATCTCGTCTCATCTAAGAGAAAAGTATCTCGGCCATCAAGATTTGTGTTCACTAGTATTTCTGCAACCAGCCCTCTAATGCATCCACAAGTGCACTAGCAGTTGGACATGGCGACAAATGTGCAAGACCGATTGTGATTGACATAAAATTGATTAGCAGAGTGGAGTATCCAAACCAAAGACCTAATGTTTTTTTCAGTTGTGATGACCAAATTCGATCAGAAGAGTACACCTAACCACTGGTCAGGCTCCACCCCACCTATGACATAAATGTGGGGGACTAGGAGAGATGTCGTGCTATCTGCTTCCACTGGACGTGTAGGCAAATGGACGGGAGAATCAAGCGGATCCATGAGAATTGATGGAAGAAATCAACTCAAGGCGAGCCCAAGGAGGAAAACTTATCTCCCTCCACCAAGCACATGGCGGCAGAGCACAGCCACGAGACCTACCACTGCCGACAACGACCACAGCAATGACATCTTCCAGCTATCCAAGGCGGATGCAAATCAGCTAGTGGTGGCGCAGACCCCCGGACGGTGCAGGATTGGAAAAGGATAGTTGGTAAAAATCTGGAGTGATCAAACTCAAAATCAGCTTGAAATTTTCAGTTCATCCCAAAAAATTTATTGGTATTTTTTTTTTTAATAAGGTTCGATTCATTGCTAGATTAGCCGCAGCTCTAACCTTTTTATCCCTCTGGCGCCCAATCAATAGCAACAGGGAAGAAAAATGAAACAAAACATGTTGAAGCTTTACTATTAGGAAAGCTCTACATCAGTTGTTTATTCTTGTATCCTCCATAGCTTAGGCAGCTCACAATAATCCTAGTCAGTACCCATAAAAAATGCTGTCAGGACACCTTGATAAAATTTAGAGCTACAGCCAGAATATGCTCGCACTTCTAATGTGGGGCGAAAATTTCGGATATTTGACTAGGTAGCAATTTGCTCCTAGGAGTTCCATAAGACATAGTTAAGTATACAACAGGGGAAGTGACATGCTGGAACAGAAGCGGCAACTTTTTCTTATATATCATTCCAGGCATCAGAAACTGCATAAGAAGATGCAAAAGAAAACATAAAATTACTGATAACCGGTTATTTCAAACGGAAGAACAAATCTCGTCCAAACATTCGTAAATCGCCTGAAGATAACAAGACTGCATGTTGTTCTAAAAAAAGGAGCAGTACAATTATTAAGTAACTTCAAGTGTTCACTACCTCAAATAAACGCAGCAAGCCACCTCATCTCTGAACCATTTCCATTTGACAAATAGTAGATCTTTTTCCACTTCTCTTCTGAAAAACTCTCACGTCGAATAATCTTTTGCCTGCCCAACCAACAGACCACAGCAACCATTTGCTTGAATTAAGTTATCATAGAGGAACGTTTCAAAAGTCATAGGTAGCACAAACAGAGGTGCTGTGAGCTCATGTAAATGCCGGCCATGGCACAATATTCAAAAGCTAACACTAGACAGAACTACAAATTATTGTAAAGTACCTCATATAATAATGGCACACAGTCTCTGCTTCATCTGCGGTGTACCGTGGAAACATCAAACGAGCATCGGAGGGAACATCTGGGAGCTCCTGCCGTAATTTGCCAACTGCGGTTGAATGCGAAAAGGCTCCTACCATCATATCATTGTGAAGCATTGGCCTAAAAGAATTGACCTGTTGAAGTAAGCAATACGTGAAACATAATTAGTTGTGCTCATTCTAGTCAGAAGAGCTTAAAAACATCATGAGCTTCCATTTAATAATGCATGTAAGTTTGTGAAAGAAAAGATTTATCAAATAAAACTAGTCATGATGAGTTGTACAACAGATTACTTTAAAAAGAACCACCTGTGGCACGTGATAAGAATACTTCACCATGATTTCTTAGACTAGAAGCACAAAAGCAAACAAAAATTCTCAGATTTATCAAATTTATATACGAGTTCTTGGAGAAGGATAAACTATGTAGTTGAAAAAAGAAGAAGAAAGCTTTCCAGAAGTCCAAACATTCACTACCACAAACCACATTACGACTACCAGCTATATTAATCAACAAAAAGAACAATATAAGGGCTGTATAATTCGTATAACATAAGAAAAATGAATACCCAGAGAAAGGGAAAAACCTTGAAGTTTTTACATTAGCCTTACGAAAAAGAGCTATAAAAATAAGCAGAAAGTACGCACAGATGTTTGCTACTTCTACAAGAAGAAAACAACAAGCAGCTACGGAGAGTAATGTTACAGAAATGTAAGCAGCTTGGTGTAACAAACCATTGTAAGCTCTTTCGCATGGATTGATCGACAAGATCTAACAGTTACAGGCTCCTGGAACTCAGTGAATGTAAACCAACTGTTATACTGCAAAAGAAAGAAAGTATTTTATTGGGTTTTATAATTACTGTCACTCTAATCATCCCATGAAAGCCGCCGCATGCATGGGCCTCAACACTAGAACCATACCTGATCAATGGCAAACAATACGGGCACATCTTTAACAAGTGACAGCTCCTTTCTTAAACGAACTACAACACCAACTGCAGCATGGGAGTGGGTTATCCCAGTTTGAATGAGATCATACAATGTGGACCCTTCAGGCATTTCCACAGTGTCAGCCCCTTTCATCATTCCAACACCAGTACCTTCTCCCAGGGGAATAGGCTCAAAAATTTGACACGGTAATTGCTGTAAGCGGGCTTCGTTGTACTTCAAAAAATCCTGAAGCAACAATAGAACCAGATACTTAGACATGGTCGATCTAGCCAGTCAGTTATAGTAGCACATTCCTAATTATACAAGTAACCATCAACAAGAAATTGTGTTCACCCGAATAGAATTATAATTTAGAGAAAAAGCTTTGCAGCATTGCACATACAGGTTTAATAGATGCAATGTGTGCAACATTGCACACACTGGAACATTTATGATAGACGCCATCCGATTAAATTCACAAGAAAAGCATGATTAACAAACAGTTAAAGACCATATCAAATTACAAGCAAAATATAGAAGCAATCTTATGATATACTTAGATTTTGAATGTTCTTCCTAAATTCGCCGTGGAAATTCTAAATAAGCAGGAAAGGATGCTACAGTTCTACAAGTTGCAAAGGATAATAAAATTCTGGACGTTAATGAATATGCCCTGACCACCGACCTACGCAACATGTGATTAATACATTATGAATGGTCAAACAGCTTCATGCTAGCAAAAAAGTTGGTGTGCTGAGACAGAACAGTGAAATACTGAATAACAAGAAAAGGTGGAATACAACATAATAATATTGCAATAGAGTAGTTCCCTATATACTGAGAAAAAAGCAGAATACAAAATATCATGTGGACATTAGCACCTGCAGAACTTTTCCACCCTGTACTGGAGTATCGAAAAAATCACTGTAGGTGTTCCTATAGAAGAATCCTCCATGAGTCCAATCTCTCCCGTGGGGAACATAAAATACAAGCCATCCTTCAGTACGGGCCCAGTGCACAAGCATCGCAAGTGCAATGCTTTTACCACAACTCCGAGGGCCATCCAAGATAATCTGTCTTTTGGTCTCTGAAGACGGATATAAAAAAAGATTGATGATCAAGGACTATTCAAAACCTAATAACCAAGGTAAAATGTAAAAAACGTTCCCACACAATTATTTAAAATCGGTGTCTTGATAATGATAACTTGCTCAGTATAATCAGTAGAAGAGGAATCTACACCATGGCCCATGGATTCCCATAGAGATGGTGTATTCTGATGCAAACCGAACAGAGTTTTACTCGAGCAGCATATGATTTTTTTTCTGCATGCCTATAAATCTTGACCAGCAGACTGTGACAAACTACGAAGCTATACAGTGCAAAAGCAAGTACTTGATCCCCTTTTCAAATGGTACTATCAAAGCATTATAAAGGCATATTCTACCTGATTCTTAGTTGCTTTTGTTGGCTTGATATTATAGCTAATAGAAGTTTCAACACTGAATCGACGATCATAACAAGTAATATTTTGGTTTCCAAATGTAAATTTTAACAGAATACTACCGATGAGTTACGGTCAATTAGGAGTACATCAATTCAGTAATTCAACAAAAAGGAATCATGTTGACAGGACCAGCATTTACTTATATTCTTAAGATGCTAGTGTGACATCGCCATCAATGAAAATGTTACAGTAGGTCAATAGGACGCAAATAAACACATATATATTACTCACGCTCATCTAAGAAATATTAAGACTTGACAAGGCAAACTACAACTACAAGCATTGCACATACCACTTGTACAATGACACCGTGGAATGTTATATAGCAAACACATCATACAATCTCATGACTAGGAACAACATCCAAGATGCAGAAGTATCAAGTACCTTTACGCTTGGCTGTAATGGCCGGATCAACAATTCTCCGGTAGTTATCCCGCAGGTCAAGGAAGCTTTCCCTCACCATCACAGCACACCGTCTCGTATCTTGAAACTCCTTCATCATCCCTGCTGGCAATCCCTCCGGTAACTTGGCGTTCCATTCATCCAAACTGAAACAACGGCCAGAAGAGAAACACTTAGAGCATTTCTAGTAGTACCCCTAAACCCCTAAACCCTTAGAGCAGTTTTAAGGGTTGAGAATGGCAATTTTTGTGCACTTTTACGGGTTGAAAAACAGGTGCAAAGACTAGAACCCTTAAACCCAACCCTTAAAACGGAATATTCTGTTTTAAGGGTTGGGTTTGAGGGTTCTAGTCTTTGCCTCAACCCCAACCTCTAAACCTGCATCCGCATATAACATTTTTCCTCACATATGGAATGGAATCATGTAGTAACACTTTGACAAGCAATTCAATGTAAATTGTCGCACTTGCTTGCCCAGCCAGATTAACTACGCACAAGACGAGTTTAAAACAAAACACAAAAGACGCACAAGCAACAACCTTTGTACGCTGACACCATGACACGAGTAAACTAAATACTGAAAACCATGTCCTTTCATCGAATCCATCCTGCACTGCAGCTGGAACATCCAGGACATATGGGCAGACATGAAAATCTGCAGATACAGATTTCTCCATGCCATCCAAGTAACACCCAATCCACTGCCCAGATCAACGGGCAATGCCACTCTGATCCTTTCTCCGTAGTGTGTATGAAATGGACGAGCCCGATGACACCGACAAAAATAATCGTCGGCGCATAGGCGTAGCAACCCATCAAAAGATCCAGCAATCAGGCGCTGGATGAGTGGAAGATTTGCACCAGCGACGAGTAGGTGCCGAAGACGGCGAGCACGAGGCCGAGCACGACCAGGAGGACATCGCTGAGAACCCCGTGCCAGCCCATCTCGCCGCGAGCCCGACGCAAAAGCTGGCCTGGCTGAGCACCAGCATGGTGTCCACGGCGAGCCGGCCCGGCGCGCCGAAGACGGCGGCCCCCAGATCCCCAAACGAGGAGAGTTTCTTCGGGTGCTCGTCCGCGAGGCGGCGGCGGCAGGCGACCAGCAGCATCATGCAGTAGAAGGTGAGCAGCGCGACGGAGAGGAGCAGGATGAACCCGGCCGCCCACCCGGTGCGCGAGAACGTGTAGGGCAGGCCCAGCACGCCAGCGCCGACCACCGCGATGAACACGTTCGCGAAGGTCTTGGGCTGCGAGGAAAGGCTCCCGCCTTCGGCGCTGTGATGCGGCAGCAGCGGCGCGGAATCCAGCCGCGACGACGACGAGCTCGCCTCATTCCCCAATCCCATGGCGCACGGCGCTACCGGCGATTCGGTCGGAATTGCCAACAAATCGAGATTCGAGAGCACCACCACTAGGGTCGGCGGCGGCGGGCGGGGGCGGGGCGGGGCAAGCCGGGGCCGGGGGCGGGCGGGCGCGGCGGCGGCGGCGCGGGGGCGGCGCGGCGGGAGATGGCGATGCGGGGGAGGAGACCGTGAAAAATCCCTCCCGCGCGTGGGGAGGGCAAAATCCAGGTCGGGTAGGGGCCGACCTCCCCAACCTGCGAATGTACAGGCCGGAGGGGGTTTTCCAGGTCCGGCCTATAATTTTTTTTACAGTTTTACAGTTTTAGGGGGTCTAGTCTTTGCCTTTTTTTCGTTTCAACCCGTAAAAAAGCGGTTATTTTTACAGTTTTGGGGGTTTAGGGGTACTACTAGAGATGCTCTTAATATCACAAAAGGGTTCTCAAGTAACACTCAATCACAACTAACTCCTCATATCATGACCTTACATCACATCAAGAAAAAATAAGATAGCGATCTTACATGTCCAATAATTGATTTTTTAGGCTGGTCACAATGGGGAGTAACATAAGGTAGGAACCTACACACTTTTCTAGACTATGTTCCTACCTCCACAATGGGGAGTAACATGTATGTAGTGTCATGCAACAATGCATTTATTAGGCTATAGACTCATTGTTTCTTGGAGTGTGTGATGTTCCGGTAACTTAGCTAGTTACCACAAGCACCTCTCTCTTCATTAAATACGTGCCACATAAGCAAAGTTGTATTGGAGTGTGTGATGTTACTCCTAAGTTCCTCCCCATTGTGACCAGCCTTATTGAAGGCTATGATAGTAGGCAATCCCTTGCATTGAATGAAATAAAACAGTATGGCAGGTATAATAAATTATAACAAATAATATGATGCAGAAGAAGAACTAACAACACTAAAGTTGATCCGTGGAACCATTGTTTTAAATAAATACAAATGTTTAGACAATCGCAACAAAGATCAAAGGTGTGAATCATCACATAGAATGATCTTGCTAAGCTTGTGGCCATGGCACCAAACATCACCAAATCAAGGGAAATTTTAAATGGCGGCAAAACACATACCTACTTCACCATTAGATTAGCAATGAAGCAAAACAACTACTCCCTCCGTCTCATATTAAGTGTAGTAGAAAAAAAATTCAAAATGCATCAGAATAATGGCATACAACCTCACGCCTAGTCAGCCACATTGATACGATTACCAAGTCCTCTACTATATTTTCCTTATCGGTACAAAGTTTAGTGCAACAATTTAACAAACAAATCTAGCACATTTTAAACTTAACCAGGCGCATCACCGTATTTGGATCCAATCGAGACGACAAGAAAAGAGGATGTGTGTGTACGTGAAATCGACGTAGGCATTGGCACCGCGGTGGGAGAAAGACGCGAATGTGTCGGTGAAGGCGAAGAGCGGGCGGCCGCCAGGCCCGACATCGAGCGCCGGATCGTAGGTCGGGGGCAGCGGGTCCGTGGGCATCTCGAACTCGGCGTCGATCCCGTCCGCCCCGCCAGTGGATGCGGAGGATTCCCCCGACGCGGAGGCGTCCTCGGACGCCACGCCTTTGGGATCCTTAACGCGGATCTTGCCACGGTTACTCGTGGATGCCGCCGGCTTGCCCCCGCCCTTGGCCTTCGCGTAGGAGCGGGAGGCGAGGAGGATCGAAGCCAGGGAAGCTGGAGGGTCCGTTTGCGCGGCTGGAGCGCGGACACCGCCGGCCGCGGCGGCGGCGGTGCCGCGGCGGACTAGGGACCGGAGGAACATTTCGGCGGTGGGGTTTAGGCAGGAAGGCGGAGGAGGGTTTCGAGCTCGGGCTTGGTGGTGGCGGTGTCTGATCGTCGTTGGGTTAATAATGGGCTTTCGTGTGAGCAAACATCTGGGCCGTTGTCCCAAACTGGGCCAACCACCACAACGGGAGCTTTCTTCTAAGGCTTTGTTTGGTGCCAGGGGACCCCGGGCGGATCCTCCTCCTTTTCCTGGGCGAGAACCCACGAGCAAAAAACGGACCCGGGGAAGCTAAGAGCAACTCTAACGTACCCTAAATTCAGAACTGAAAAAGACGTTTTCAATTCGTGTTTTCAAAAAAAAATCAGTTTATGGACGTGTGGATTGTAGCAGAGCCCGTGAATAAGAACTGGGAACGGAAATTTCATTGATTTTGGCGGAAGTACAGACGGACGAACACTCGTTGTTCCTCGTCGAGAGTGCAAAGGGAACTAATTAAACATAAACGGCGATGAACTAGGGTTCATCGCCGCACCCTACCTCTACGCGGTTGCCCAAAATGCTCGACACCAACTTCGTTGGGGCTTCAACTTCTGCGGTGCGGCGCCGTCTTCAGTAGCTGGAGAAGGAGGAGCAGCTGGAGGAAGAGCAGACCTGGGTGAACTAAGGCGTCGCAATAGCGTCCCACTCGCGCTTCTTCGTCTGCACCTCCGCGTCCGCGTGAAGGCCGCGCTCCAGCTCCCGACCATTGAACTCCTCCACATGCTGCTCGTAGCGACGACGTCTCCTCCTCTGTCGTCGCTCGCTTCGGAGGCTCTTCTCCATGGCGAGTTGGACGAGGTCGTCGTCGGCCTCGTGGAAGGAGAACGCGGCGCCGCCGCTGTCTGATACGTCTCAAACGTATCTATAATTTCTGATGTTTCATGTTGTTTTTATATTTCTTATACACTTTATGTCATTTTTATGGATTTTCTGGGACTAACCTATTGACAAGATGTCACAGAGTTTCTGTTCTTTTTTGTTACAGAAAAGTTATTCTGGAAATATTCTCAGAATTGGACGAAACAAAATCTCAGAGTCTTAGAAAGTCGTCACGTACACGGAGTCCGGAGGAGAACTGGAGGGGGCCTCATGGGCCCCACACCATAGGGCGGCGCCCTCCCCCCTCCCCCTCCGAGCCACGCCATCTGGTGGTGTGGCCCCCCTGGCCACCCACCGACGTTGTCCTCTCGCCTATTTAAGCTCCTCCAGATGTTAACCAAAAGGACCCGATCCTTTTCCACCAAAAAGATTTGTAGCCGCAATCATCGTCAACCCTAGTTCGGGAGGGTTCTGGAGCTCTCGTCGGCACACTACCGGGAGGGGGGGTCATCACCGGAGGGCTCTGCATCACCATGTCTGCCTCCGGAGTGATGCGTGAGTATTTCATCCCTGGACTACATGTCCATAGCAGTAGCTAGATGGTTGTTCTCTCCTCTTTATGCCTCATGTTTAGATCTTGTGAGCTGTCTAACATGATTAAGATCATCTTATTGTAATATTACATGTTGTGTTTGCTGGGATCCGATGAATATTGAATGTTGTGTCCAATGATTGTCAATCTATCATGTTCTTTCATGTGTATGTTATTTTATGATCTTGCATGCTCCCCGTTACTAGTAGATGCTCTGGCCAAGTAGATGTTTGTAACTCCAAAAGAAAGTATTTATGCGCGATAGTGGGTTCATGCCTACCTTCCACTCACGCTCGAGTGACAGAAACGTAACGGTTGGGGGATGTGTTGTTGCCATTAGGGAAAGAACAACAATGTTTTGTCTAAGGATAATTTTATTATTTACATTACACACTTTGCTTAATGCAATTATATGTTGCTTGCAACTTAATATCAAACGTTTGATCGAATGATACTTCGAGGGTGGATTATTAGTCATAGATGCAGTTGGATAACGGTCTATGTATCTTGCTGTAATGACCGCATGAATCACATAGTAATCATCATTTCATGCATATGCACTATTTGTCAATTGCCCAGCTGTAATTTGTTTACCCAACATGTTATCTGTCTGTTTTGGAGAGACACCTCTAGTGAACTGCGGACTTTGGTCCATTTCTTTACACTGACAATACAACCACTGTAACCACTGTTTTCCAACTGCAATTATTGTTTTCCTCTCATTCACTGTCATCATTGTTCTCTTTCCATTTACTGCAAACAAGTAATGTTTTCCACACTATACGTCTAATCCTTTGTTTTCAGGAAAACCGGTGAGATTGACAACCTCACTGTTTCGTTGGGGGCAAAGTAACTTGATTGTGTTGTGTAGATTCCATATTGCTGCTAAACCGGTAGTGCGTCCTGCCAACATCAGCTGCCAACAACTTTAGGAAGTGATTTCTTTCTCCTACTGGTCGATTCAACCTTGGTTTCTTTCTAAGGGAAATTTGCTACTATGCTCTTCATACCTTCCTCTTGGGGTTTCCCAATGAATGTGTGTTACACGCCATCTCTGTCCTCCGCTAGGTCCCGCATCACGTCGCCGACGACCGCGGGGGAGGGGGATATGCTGGAAGGGCCCTCCTGGCCGTTGAAGTAGCCTGGTGGCACGCCGTGGATGCTGATACGTCCATTTTGCATCAGTATTTTATATTGTAATTTTATGTTATTCATTGATATATTTCACGTTATGATGCATTACTTATGTTATTTCATCTTATTTTGCATGTTTCATAGTTTTGGAGAATAAACACCGGGACCAGAAATCTGATGGAAAAAGCACCGTCAAGACACCATATTTAAGAAGATCATAAGAAGAGGAGGGACACTGGAGAGGTCTTAGAAGTTCAGAAGAGGAAGCCAGTCGCAAGGGGAACCAGAGGAGAGGCACCAGGGGCCCACACCATGGGGTGGCACGCCCCCTCCCCTAGCCGCGCCGCCAGGTGGTGTGTCCACCATGGCCCACCTCTGGTCGCCTTTCGCGCACTTGACCCCCAGGGAACCCTAAGCCTCAGAAAACCATCGAGGAAATATTCTGCCATCTCCTCGGGGTGGAAAACAACAGAGAGAGAAAAGCTCTCTGGCAGGGAGAAATCTGTCGGGAAATTCCTCCCCGGAGAGGGTAAATCATCGACATCGTCACCGTCAATGCTCTGGGCATCATCAAGATCGTCATCGTCGTCATCATCATCATCATCACCAGCACCAGCACCCTCACCATCCATATCCATCCCGATGTAACAATTAGGGTTTTATACCGTTGTTCTTCACAAGATCTCTCTCCCGGTGTGGATTACTTGTTAGTAGTTGATGCTCGTGAGATTTATCGGTGTTTAAACTTTATGACCAGATTGTTATTCATCATTATATCACCTCTGATTATGATCCATATGATGTCTTGTGAGTAGTTCGTTTAGTTCTTGAGGACATGGGAGAGGTCAAGATGTTAGTAGTGGAATTATGTTGAAATAATATCTAGTGGTTTGATATTTAAATTGTGGTGTTATTCTTCTAGTAGTGTCATGTGAACGTCGACTACATGACACTTCACCTTTATGGACCTAGGAGGACGCATTGTGTATTTGGCTACTAATTGTGGGGTTGCCGGAGTGACAGAAACCTAAACCCCCGTTAAGAAACTGATGCACGAGGGAATATAGGATCCTAGAGTTTAAGGTTGTGGTTAGAATTATCTTAATTACTTCCTTGTATTTGCGGATGCTTGCAAGGGGTTTAATCACAAGTATGTATTAGTCCTAGTTGGGCGGTGCATTAGCATAGGTTCACCCACACAACACCTATCAAAACAATAAATATTAATCAACCGTATGAAACGAAAGCGCTTGACGAAACCCCCATGTATTCTCGAGAACGTTTGTTAATCATAAGTAGAACAACCAACTTGTCCTTTGCTCTCAAAAGGATTGGACCACTCGCTGCAATTATATTTAATCGCATTTTATTTATCTACTATACAAAAAACCACCAAAAACCTATTTGCTAGTGTTTACAGTGAATCCTCTATGCAACGTGCTTGTCAACTCCTTCTGCTCCTCGTTGGGTTCGACACTCTTATTTATCGAAAGTACTACGATACACCCCCTATACTTGTGGGTCATCATATGCCTCCGTGCCGGTCGATGCGAGGCATGCCGTTCCCGACGACCTACCAGAATCGTTTGACGGAGGTGGCTACTAGCTACGGCGGCGATGAGAAATTTCAGCGGAGGGGGGTTAGGGTTCAACTCGGGTTCGTCCTGTGAACGTGACGGGAACCCTTTCATATAGCGGCTACAGAGGGATTCTCGGGGCGCCGAAACACTTTTTTAGTCCGAGTGGGCTTTATGGTTTCTGCTAGGGCGCAGAAACTGAGCCCAACCCGTAAAGTTGCCAGAACTTTCCAGTTCCGGCCCTCTTAGGGGTACTGCTAGAGTTGCTCTAACGGTCCCATTTGGTTGCCCTCGTGGGAGAGGGATCCCAACCCTTTCCTTTTCCTTTCACTACGAAACCTTTTTCCTAGTTGTTAGATTAGGGAGGAAACCCCTCGCGAGAGAGGCGACGGCACAGGGTCTAACGCCTCCCTAGTAATATTGTTATCAATAATTTTTATGCAAGGCTTTCTCTTCATGATAAGGATTTATTGGATGCTTCTTGTTCTGGATCATTCACACGTATGAAGGAAGAAGCTAAATGGGATATTCTTGACCGTATTCAAGAAAACGCTGAAGGATGGGAAAATGACGAAGGTAGGAATTCGGGTATAAATTATGATTATGAATGCATTAAAGATTTTATGGGAACTGATGATTTCTATAATGTCAGTGCTCTTTGTGGTCTTGATTCTCAAATCTTTGCAAATTGTCTTAAAGGCTTTGCCTCCTATCTTGATATTCCCAAAAAGGAGTTGAGCAAGTACCATGCACCTTATAAAGATATTGTTCCTGTTAAAAATATAGAAGTGCATGATGTTAATCATGTTGTGCCTGAGCCTTATATTGAGAAAATGTCTTTCCCTGCTAAGGTAAAAGAACACTCTATTCTAGCTAGTGTGGTTAACAAGAGTATAAAGACATCTATTGAACCTGATGAACAAATAACTGTTGAACCTGTAGTAGCTATAGTTAAAGACCTTGTTTGTGGAAATATAGAGGATGAACATATTGTCTTTTGCGAGGATGCTTCTAATATTGTCTCACATCCCAATAGACCTCAGAAAACTAGTGTACCCGTGCCTTCTATTAAGATTAGTGATCATTGTTATTATGGTTTGTGTGATATTGGTGCAAGTTCTAGTGTTATTTCTTACGAGCTTTATAAAGAAATTATGCATGAAATTGGTTTTTGTGAGCTTGAAGATATTGATGTGGTTATTCAGCTTTCTAATAGAGAAATTGTTTTTCCGATTAGTATTGTTAGATATGTGGAAGTTTTATGTGGCAAAACTAAATATCCTACTGATTTTCTAGTGTTGGGTAAGGCTGCTAGTAAAACGTGTCCTATTATTTTTGGTAGACCTTTCTTGAACACTTGTGGTGCTATTATAGATTGTAAGAAGGAGAAAATATTGACTAAATTTGATGGAAAATCTTATGAGTTTAATTTTTTCAAATTTGCTAGAGCTCCTTATGAATCTGAATTGCCTAATGATAATTTTAGAGGTGAACAACTTGTCTCTATTGCTCTTGCTCCTAACAATGCTTTGCAGCAATATATGGAGGACCATGGATACCACATTACCACCCAAGGAGGACTTGGGTACCACATTACCACCCAAGGAGGATCATGTCTTTGATTTAAAACCTTTACCTGATGATCTTATATATATGCTTATATTGATGATAAGAAAATATATCCTATTATTATTAGTTCTAAACTTTCAGGTGAAGAAGAGGAAAAATTATTGGGAATATTGAAGAAACACCGTGGAGCTATTGGATATACTCTTGATGATTTGAAAGGGATTTCTCCCTCTATATGTCAGCATGTTATTAATATTGAACCTGATGCAAAGCTAATAGTTGAACATCAACGCCGTTTAATTCCTAAGATGAAGGAAGTGGTAATAAACGAGGTATTAAAACTCCTTGATGCTGGTATTATTTTTCATGTTGCTGATAGTAGATGGGTAAGCCATGTGCATTGTGTCCCTAAGAAGAGAGGAATGACTGTTGTGCCTAATGAAAGTAATGAGCTTATTCCTCAAAGAGTAGTGTTTGGTTATAGAATGTGCATTGATTTTAGGAAAGTTAACAAGGTTACTAAGAAAGATCATTATCCTTTGCCTTTTATTGATCAAATGCTAGAGAGGTTGTCTAAGAAAACTCATTTTTGATTTCTTGATGGTTATTCTGGGTTTTCTCAAATTGTTGTTAGGGTAACTGATCAAGAGAAAACAACCTTTACTTGTCCTTATGGCACTTATGCTTATAGACGTATGCCTTTTGGTTTGTGTAATGCTCCTGCTACGTTTCAAAGATGCATGTCTGCGGTTTTTCATGGTTTTTGTGAAGAAATTGTGGAAGTATTCATGGACGATTTCTCTGTCTATGGAATTTCTTTTGACAACTGTTTGCACAACCTTGATAAAGTTTTGCATAGATGTGACGAAACTAATCTTGTTTTCAATTGGGAGAAATTCCACTTTATGGTGAATGAAGGAATTGTTATTGGACCTAAATTTTTTGAAACATGTATTGAAGTTGACAGAGCTAAAGTGGAAGCAATTGAGAAAATTCCCTGTCCCAGGGATGTTAAAGGTATGGTCATGTTGGTTTTTATAGGAGGTTTGTTAAAGATTTCCCTAAAATATCAAAACCTCTTACTAATCTTCTTAAAAACACGTACCTTTTGTTTTTTTATGATGATTTTATGAGGATATAATAGATGTCCATGGTGAATGTACATGCTTGAGATGGAAGGAAATATTGAGCCTCACTGATGTTCATTATAAGGTGAATTCTTTCCTAGTAATAAAGAATGTTTGTGTTTATGAGAATGTTATACTACCTAAGCCTATGAATTTATGTATGATTCGGTTTACTAATAACACAAACATGGATGGAGAAGAGGAAGGAAGGAGAAAAAGAAGGAGGCATGAAAAACAAAGTTGCTGTCATGAAAAACAACAACAAGGCAATAATGTTTCAGTTCGGACTGGCAGAAGTCCCGAATTTGAAATAGTCATGGATTCTTCATACGGGATCCAAATAAAGAAAACAAGCACAATTTGATTAGGAAATTCGAAGTTTCCAATGGATCCGGCCTCATCAACAAATTCGTTCGTACAAGGCGTGGTGACTGAAACAATCCACGAATTGTTTTCTACCAGTTTCCAAATAGAGTCCAATTAGCTGCACCCATGTTGGGTCAGTTTGTATCCGAGTTGGTTGAGTCCAAACGAGTAGGAATGGGTCAATTTCGTGGGAAACATACACTCCCTCATATATATAGCTACCACTTGCATGTGGAATAGATCAGAACAAGTTTAAACCAAAGAAACCCTAGCCTCTAGATTGTATTGCTGCCAAGCATTCATCTTGAAGTTTACCTGCAAAGTTGTGTGTTATCTTGTTATTCCATTAGGAATAGGAGGATACAGGACCACTCGTGATCTTTAATTACGTGTGCAAGAGTGTGTAGTTGAGAATATCCAAAGGGATTGATTGTTGTTGCATTGGCAACAATGGTTATACAAGTGAGAGGTCTCAGTGTAGCACTAGTTATCAAAAAAACCACAAAACATCCACAAAAATAGAGAGAGTTCATTGAGAAGATCGGTCTTCCCCATATCATCTTGGTATCAGATTCTCGGGTTTACTCGGTGAGCAAATTTATCCATAGTCTAGTTGTTTTTATTTCCTATCGAGAAAAAGCCCCACAAAAATATCAGGTTTAGTTTGTACCAGAGGCTATATCAACACCAAATTGCTACTCTCAGTGCTGTTTTCTGTTGATTTGTGTTCCTATTTTCTTTTTCATCTTTTAGGATTCATCGTGTTCATCTTTTGTTTCAATCTATCCCCAAAAAGTTCCACCAAAAAATTGCCGATGCACGCACACTTCCCTGCCCTGTATTGGAATCCGAGCATTACCAGGAGCGCGCCCCACCTTTCCGCTTTCGTCGCTACTCGCGTTTCCAGTTGAAGCCGCGTGCGGGCCGGTTGCCTAACCGCGCGCGCCTTTTTGTCCACTTGCGAGCTGTACGACTCGGTTTCATAGCCAAACCGCGATCGCTACTACCAGCCAAACCGCGATCGCTGCTCCTTTTTTTCGCTACCAGCCAACCGCGCGCTGATCCCGATTTTGGCCGCCTTTTTCCGGTTTCGTCCCTGCACTCGGTCCACCGACCGCGTGAACCACGTAACCACATCCACGCATTTTCTTCTGAGTTGCTTGTCCCAGTCCACCTGATCGCGCGCACTTCTTGTACCAGGTCCACCGATCTGCACCAAACACCTTCCGACCATCGGAGTCCGATCGCACCCAGGCACCCAGGCGCTAACTGCCAAACGCGCTCGACCGCTAACCGCCAAATGCGCTCGATCTCTAACCGCCAAACGCGCCGTTCCGACCACTAACCACCAAACGCGCGGTTACCACATCGAAGTCGCTTCCGCCCAAATCTATCCCAAAGACTTTTTCTGTTTTGATAAGCCTTAGCCACATTCATTCTACAACAAATTTTAGGAACTACAACCCAAAGACTAGTTGTTTTCTCGCTCTAACAGGTTGCTCAATTTGTTCAATTTTTTGTCCATATCTCTTGTTGCTCCTAGTTGATTCAAAAGCCATTGGAAAAGTAAAAAAAATAGAGAAAAATAGAAAATGTATATAAAAAATAGAAAGAGAGAAAAAGCTAAAAAGAGGCCGAGCCATTACTATATCACTAGTGGAGCTTGATACATCATATCTTGGATATTTTTGTGGACATATTTGAGCAATCTTGTTCCTGTTTTCATAGAGTATTTGGTAGTGTCTTTCCGGTGCTTGCAATAACTCTTCCATATAATTGCTAAGCCACATTTGTCTCCCAGAGTGAGTGTGTTCCTTTAGTGAATTTTATCACATTAGACAGTACATTGGAGTTGCTATTTTGGTGTTGTTAGGAATCCCAACCAAGCCCCACCAAATACCCTGTTTTGTCTTGTGACACATGATATCTTGGTTATTCTCTTCTCACACTTGGTACACTCTTCATCGATACGTGTTGGTAAGTAAATCCTATTCACTTTGGAACGGTGAGATACATCTTCTTTGCTGGTTTTGAGTGAGTTGTGAGAGAACACCACAACCAATTGTTATTTTGTTTCACTAACAAGTTAATCAATGGAGTTTTCTAGTGTTGATGCTTGTAGTTATACATTTTGGGAGGAGGATGCTAGTGGGATACCTGCGTTAGATTTGTTCCACTTCACAGCACACGTCAAGGAAAGCCAGGTTGCTATTACCCTTGATAAAGGTACATGGTATAGTTTTGTTAATCTTGAGGTTGTTGAAAAATTGCAACTGGTTCCAAAGACATGTGATCCATTTAGATTACCTACTTATGATGATAAATTTATTATAACTCACATGGTTTATGTTCCTTTAACTATTCATGGACATAAGGAGAGAATTTGGTGTTATATAATTCCTAGAGCATTTACTTGTTGTCATCTTTTAATAGGACAAGAATGGTGTGATATACATGATGTTAATTTTGTTAGCCATTATCCTGATTTACAATTCTATTGGAACAAAAAGAAAAATTGAATAATACATACTCGGCTTAAACAATTTCAAGAGGTTAGACATCAACCATTATTTTTGTCTCCTCGATTCCTTGAAAAGGAAAGACTTGCAATCCTTGCGATGCAATGGTTTGACAATATAGGTGTTAAGGAGACATGTGAGGTTGTTTCTACTAATGTAATCATGTCTACTCCTAGTGTTGTTTCTTCTGATGTGCAGGTTGCTTTTGAAGAAATGGATCCTATAGTACAACCTGCACCACCACCACATATATTGGAGGAGCATGCCATTGTTCCTAGTGTTGTTGCTTGTGATATGAAGATTTCTTTTGAAGGAAGGGAGCCTTCTCAAGTACAACCTACATCACCACTGGAGGAAGATGAGTCAGTACCGACTATATCTGAGGAGAATGCCATTGACATTGGTGCTGATTTCGAGCTACAAACTACAAGTGCTGAATTTTTTGAGTCTACTAATTTGCTAGTTGATTTTTGTGAGTTAACAAGCATATATAGTTCACCACCATGTGATAATTTGATAATTTTGAATTTTGAGCATGTGGTATTGATTACACATAAGGAAGTTATTGCTAAAATACCACCTAATAATATTATGTATTCCATCATGTTACATGAACCAATTAATGTGCAATGTGCTATGAATAAGATTACAGAAATTCCATATGTCAATTCTAGCACTGATACTACTTGTTTCACTTTTAATTTGGTTGGTGACTATAACATGAATGAAATTTTTATGGTGGATTAAATATGTATTACTTGTGATAGAATTGATGAATTGAACATTGTGTTACCTCGGTTGGACGGTTTACAATTTGCTAAATCTGAGCATGATTTTACACATATGTTTGGTTTGCCACAAAACTTGGCATTACATGTGCTATTGAATTATACTTCACTTATATTTGTAAATTGAGTTGCAACTTTCATAATGAAAGTAATAAACATGTTAAGGCTGCTATTTTGGAGAGAGCTTTCAAGCAAAGGTTGGGTACCACTGTGCCTTGCAATGATGATTTTCATCTGCTATCTCTTATAAAAAGGGTGGAAGACTTGGAGCAATTAGAAATTCCATTTACTAAAGAAGAAATTGATGCTGTTATTAAGGATCTTCCATCAGATAAAACTCCTGGTCCAGATGGATTCAACACTAATTTTATTAAAGCATGTTGGCCTATTATTGTTGAGGATTTGTATAAATTGATTGATGACTTCTATCATGGAAGGTTCAATATTCAGAGCATCAATTCCTCATTCATCACTCTTATCCCTATTAAGGATAACCCTTTGTCTGCTTCTGATTACAGACCTATCTCATTAATGAATTGTTCTCTCAATATTATTACCAAGATGTTAGCTAATAGACTTCAGAAAATCATGCATAAACTGATTCATGCTAATCAGTATGATTTTCGTAAGGCTAAATCTATTCAAGACCGTATGCCATGGGTATATGAGTATATTCATAGATGTTACCAGAACCCACAAGAATCTGTTATTATGAAATTGGATTTTGAAAAGGCTTTTGACCTTTTGGACCATAATGCCATTTTCAATATTTCAGAGGCCAAGGGTTTTGGTCCTAGATGGATTAGATGGATCAGGATTATATATTCTACATGATTCTCAGCTGTTCTACTTAATGGTGTTCCTGGGAAGCATTTCAAGTGTAAAAGGGGAGTCAGACAAGGGGATCCTCTCTCCACTTATTTTTGTGATTGCTGCAGACCTCCTTCAAGATGTTCTGAATGAAGCTATGAGAAATCTACTGATCACTCCAGTTTTCACTTCCATTGCTTGTCCATATTTTCCATTGTTGTAATATGTTGGTGATACCATTGTCATCATGAGGGCATGTAGTACTCAGGTGCACCATGTTAAAAGTTTGTCAACCCAGTTTGAGTCTTTCACTGGTTTGAAGATAAATTATCACAAATCAAGTCTTATTCCACTTAATGCTAGTATGGAGGTTTGCCAAGGTTTACTAAATATCATGGGCTGTTCTATGGAGACCTTGCCATTTGATTACTTGGGACTTCCATTATCCATTTCTAAGCCTAAGGTGGAGGATTTCTGGCCATTGTTGAAGAGGTTGAATGATAGATTGACAGGTTGCTCCTCTTTCCTATCATATGGAGAAAAATTGATCCTTGTTAAAGCTGTCTTCTCTAGTCTTCCTATGTTCTACATGAGTACCCTCTGGATACCTAAGACATTTATTGAACATATTAACAGATATCTCAAACATTGTTTTGGAGAAAATATGGGATGGAAGATAGGGGTTCTGCACTTATTTCCTAGGATAAAGTGGGCTAGGGGTGTTAGACCTTGCTACTCAGAATAAAGTTCTACTGATGAAGCACTTACACAATTTTTTTAATAATGATAATCTTCCTTGGATAAAGTTGATCAAAGAAAATCATTATTCTCACAGACTGGTGGATAACAGAATGGTTGGTTCCTTTTGGTGGAGGGCTATGATCAAGTTGATTCCTAAATACAAGAAACTTGCTATTTGTGAAATTGGTGATGGGAGGAAAGTGGCTTTATGGACTGATAGATGGGGTGGTGGTATCTGTTCTGAACAATTCCCTCAACTTCATTCTTATTGCCTTAGAACCAATCAATTTGTATTTGACTTCTTAAGTTCCCATGACATATCAGACAATTTTCAACTCCCTTTGTCTCTTCAAGCTCACCAACAACTCACACAGTTACAACAAAACTTACAAGGAATTCAGTTATCTGAGAATTCTGACAGATGGTCACACAAATGGAAGAATATGAAATTTATTGTTTCTGCTTCCTACAAGCAACTCAAAACTGGTCCACATGCCCATTCTCTTTTTATTTGCACATGGAAGAATGTTGCTATCCTCGGATACAAGATTTTTTTGGTTGCTTCTTCATGACAGGCTGAATACTAGGAATCTCTTACATAGGAAATCCTTTCATCTACAAAGTTTTGATTGTGAGATATGTCATGAATTCATGAAGGAGACCTTGCTTCATCTTTTCTTTGATTGTCCATTTGCCAACAGATGTTGGGATTGCATTGGAACTGACAGAAGGAGAGGTATTTCAGTATATGATGAACTAAACCTTCTTCATAAAATCATTCCTAAAGAAATTGCACTATAAGTAATCATTATGGGTTGCTAGAATATATGGAAGCAAAGGAATGACAAAATCTTCAACAATATTAGGCCATGCCCTATCTCATGGAAAATCCAGCTCACTAAGGACCTTCAGATCATCCTATATAGAATGAAATCTAGATACGTGGACATTCTGAAGAATTGGATTGATTCAGTTCTTATTTAGCCTTTTCTTTTAATCTCTATTATGTTAGAGAAAACCGGAATCGGTTGAGTTTTTAGGGGCTTTGTGACACTTTGTAAATATTCATATTAATATATACCGTCGAACAATTTGTTCTATGGTTCATTGCCTCTAAAAAAATAAACATGTTAACACACTTGAGTGTACTACTACAACCAAATTTGATCATAGATCTTCTGTGAGAACACTTGATTTGATACTAAACAATAAGAATGTATACATAGATGTTTCTCCTTATGATCATGATTCTATGAGCTTCACTTATACTTGCAATTGTGATTGCTATTTGATGAAATGCTATTTGTTTTCATATGACAATTATGTGCTATTTACATGCAAAATTCGTGGTCCCATGTCATGTGAGAATTTTTATCATGTGCACACAACTAATGCAACCCATTATAGTTACATATATTGTGCATACACGTTGTTCTTTTTGTTTATTCCACCTTGTCTTGAGGAAAGGGAGGATGATGGGGATATAATAGGGGTCCATGGTGAATGTACATGCTTGAGCTGGAAGGAAATATTGAGCCTCACTGATGTTCATTATAAGGTGAATTCTTTCCTAGTTATAAAGAATGTTTGTGAAAGATCGGGAGGTTAACTAGAGGGGGTGAATAGGTTAACTACAAATTTTAACTTCTTTTTCGTGTTAACAAGATAGTACTCAAATATAGATTGTCTAGATTATGCAACTAGGTGAACAATCCTATATGTTGAGCAAGTACAACTAACACAAGGTGAATATATAACTAAGCTAGTAGCAACAAGTAAAGGTAAGTTGAGGAATAACCGAACACAATGACGCGCAGATGTATCCCGAAGTTCACTTCCCAATGGAAGCTAATCTCCGTTGGAGCGGTCGGTGCCACCAATGTGGAACACCGAGTAGCCCTAAAATGGCACACTGTATCTCCTTCGAGTCCTTCCACCGATGTGGAGAGGCTCTAATCACTATGTTGCCATTGAGGTTGACAACTAAAACCTTTACAAGGATGAGGCACACTCCACAACTTTGGAGGGTCCTCACCAAATCCCGAGAGCCACCAAGACTCCGAGAAAGAAGATCCACGAGCACAAGAGCTCCGGGGATATCAACAAGGCTCTGAGCTCCGATGAGCTAAGAGCAACAAGGTTCTTGGCTCCGATGAACTAAGAACTACAAGATCCCGAAGGGATGAGTGGGGTGATTTCTAATCGGCTTGGTGGAGTTGTAGATCGGAGATGTCTCCTCCAAATCCCAAAGTATCATGAGCTTTGGTTGGGGATTTGGGGGAGATGTTTGAGATTGAGCTTGCTCAATCAATGGTGGAGTGAGTGAGTGTGATTGACACCTTCAAAAGGTAGGAGACGAACTCCTTTTATATCGGAGAGGGAGAAAACGGTCGTTGGGGGGGGAATCCCCCCACTGCAGCCCACCCCGGCCTAGGGGACCGGCCAGGCCGGCTAGGGAGGCCGGACAGTATGTCGAACCCACCCTGGCCTAGAGCCAAAGTAGGGACGGCTGGCAGACGGACAGGGGTCGGCGTCGCCCTCCCACCCCGGCCTGGAGCTGGCCCGGCCTGGGGCCGGCGTGGAGACGAAGCGAGGCCGGGGCGGCGCCTGGAGCACCCGGCCTGGGGCCGGCGTGGAGCGAGCAGGGGCCAGGGAACCGCCCAAACAGCCCGGCCTGGGGCCGGTGTGGGGGAGGGTTGGGGCCGGGGCACCGCCCGAACAACCCGACCAGGGAGGCTGGCTCCCCTGTTTTCTCCTCTCCTCTTCTCGTTTCGTTTCTTCCTTTTCTCTTTTCTTTTCTCCATTTTTGCTGTCAATCGTATGGATGTCCAGGGAAGTGTATGATTGCATTTATCCATGATAGGCTCTGAACATACTTAGGGGGAACATTAGATCTTCCAAATGTTGTGATCAAACACCGAAAACAAGATTAGAAACAAATGTCCTTTCAGTTTGTGTTTATGAGAATGGTATACTATCTAAGCCTATGAATTTATGTATTATTAGGTTTACTAATAACACAAACATGGATGGAGAAGAGGAACCAAGGAGAAAAAGAAGGAGGCATGGAAAACTGCCATGAAAAACAACAACAAGGAAATAATGTTTCAGTTCAGACTCGCAGAAGTCCCGAATTTGAAATAGTCATGGATTCTTCATACGGGCTCCAAATAAAGCAAACAAGCACAATACGATTAGGAAATTCGAAGAGCTTTCCAATGGATCCGTCCTCATCAATAAATTCGACTCGTACAAGACGTGATGACCGAAACAATCCACGAATCGTTTTCTGCCAGTTTCCAAATAGAGTCCAATTGGCTGCACTCATGTTAGGTCAGTTTGTATCCGAGTTGGTTGAGTCCAAACGAGTAGGAATAGGTCAATTTCGTGGGAAACATCCCGTCCCTCATATATAGCTAACACCTGCGTGTGGAATAGATCAGAACAAGTTTAAACCAAAGAAACCCTAGCCTCTAGATTGTATTGCTGCTAAGCATTCATCTTGAAGTATACCTGCAAAGTTGTATGATATCTTGTTATTCCATTAGGAATAGGGGGATACATGACCACTCATGATCTTTGATTACGTGTGCAAGAGTGTGTAGTTGAGAATATCCAAAGGGATTGATTGTTGTTGCGTTGGCAACAGGGGTCATCCAAGTGAAAGGTCTCAGTGTAGCACTAGTTATCAAAAAAACCACAAAACATCCACGAAAATAGAGAGAGATCATTGAGAAGATCGGGACACCCCATATCATGGTTGGAAGGAAGCTTTTGAAACTTTAAAGAAGTCTTTAACTGCTGCTCCTATTGTTCAACCACCTGATTGGAATCTACCTTTTGAAATTATGTGTGATGCTAGTGATTTTGCTGTAGGTGCTGCTCTTTGACAACGAGTAGATAAGAAGTTGAATTTTATTCATTATGCTAGTAAGACTCTTGATGCTACTCAAAATAATTATGCTGCCACTAAAAAAGAGTTCTTAGCTGTAGTTTTTGCTTGTGATAAGCTTAGACCTTATATTGTTGATTCAAAAGTTACTATTCATACTGATCATGCTGCTATTAGATACCTTATGAAAAAGAAAGATGCTAAGCCTAGGCTTATTAGACGGGTGTTGCTTTTACAAGAGTTTGACTTGCATATTATGGATAGGAAGGGTGTTGAAAATCATATTGCTGATGACTTGTCTAGATTGGAAAAGATTGCTTATGACCCTATTCCTGTTAATGATAGTTTTTCAAATGAACAGTTGGCTGAAATAAAGGTAAATTCCCAAGATAGTCCTTGGTATGCTGACTATGCTAACTTTATTGTTTCCAAGTATTTGCCTCCAACATTTACAGCTCAACAAAGAAGAAAATTCTTTTATGATTTGAGGCATTATTTTTGGGATGACCCACACTTATATAAAAAAGGAGTAGATGGTATTATGCGAAGATATGTTCCAGATCATGAACAACGTGAAATATTGAAAAAAATACCATGGTAGTGCTTATGGAGGACATCACGCTGGAGGTAGAACCTCACAAAAGGTTCTACAATCAGGTTTCTATTGGCCTACTCTCTTTAAAGATGCACGTAATTTTTTTTATCTTGTGATGAATGTCAAAGAGTTGGTAATATTTCTAGACGTAATGAAATGCCTATGAGTTATTCTCTTGTTATTTAACCTTTTGATTGTTGGGGATTTTACTTTATGAGTCTGTTTCCTCCTTCGAATGGTTACACTAATATTCTTCTTGTTGTTGATTATGTTACTAAATGGGTATAAACTATACCTACAAAAAGTGTTGATGGCGATACCTATTTAAAAATGCTTAAAGATGTTATTTTCCCTAGATTTGGTGTGCCTAGATATGTTATAACTGATGGAGGTTCTAACTTTATTCATGGTGGTTTTAGAAAAACCCTTGCTAAATATGATGTTAATCATAGAATTGCCCCAGCTTATCATCCTCAAACCGGTGGGCAAGTAGAATTATCAAATAGAGAAATCAAATCTATCTTGCAAAAGACTGTTAATAAATCTAGGAAAAATTGGTTTGATAAGTTGAATGATGCTTTATGGGCTTATAGAAGTGCTTATAAAAATCCTATGGGTATGTCTCCTTATAAAATGGTTTATAGAAAATCTTGTCACTTGCCTTTAGAATTAGAACACACAGCTTATTGGGCAGTGAAAGAACTTAACAAAGATTTTGTACTTGCTGGTAAGAAAAGAATGCTTGATTTGAGTTCTCTATATGAATGGAGATGTGAAGCTTATGAAAATGCTAGACTTTTTAAAGAGAAAGTTAAACAATGGCATGATAGGAGAATTCTTAAAAGAAAGTTTCATGTTGTTGAGAAAGTTCTATTGTATAGGTCTCGTCTCAGATTTTTTGCAGGAAAATTACTCTCGAGATGGGAAGGACCTTATGTTATTGAAGAAGTGTATCGTTTGGGTGCAATCAAAATTGCTTCCCTCAAAGATAACACTACACAAGTGGTAAATTGGCAAAGACTCAAACATTATATTTCCGGGGATTCTTATGATGAAGATGTTGATATTATTCAAGTAATGACTCCGGAGAAATTTATTAGAGGGAAGATTCCAGAATCTGCAGAGTCCATTTTCGAATAGGTAGTGGTTCTGTTAAGAAAAAGTTTGTGTATCGCTTTCCAACTTTTATTTTATTCATATATGGAAAATATGAAAAATATTGAACCGAAGAGGGGTAGAAGACGGTGCCCGAGGGAACCACACCACCAAGCGGCGCGGGCCCACCCCTGGCCGCGCCACCCTACGGTGTGGGCGCTCTGGAGCCCCTCTTCGACCTGTTTTCGACTTGCACTTACCTTTCGTTACGTATGTTTCTGCTATATAATCCTCCGGACCCCCCGAGGCCCGTATATCGTTTTCTCGTCGTGTTTCTGTTTTGACCTGTTTCTGCCAGGATCTGTTTTTCAGTTTTAGAAGCACCATGGTCTCCGCCAAGAACAACAAGGGCAAGGGACCAATGAAAGATGATCTCCAAGACCGGAAGCCGGAGGAGGAGATCGAGAGTGGAGCTTAAGGAGATGTAGAAGAAAACCCGCGAGTGCACCCACGCGCCACCGTCGCAAGCATTGGAGTGGTTGCAAAACCTTCCAAGCAAACGAAGAGGATGAGCACTGGAGGGAAGGCCCCACGTCACTGCTTAGCCTCAAGGACGCCACTTTCAGGCATTAAGAAACCTTTCCATACCTTAATTCATGAGTATAAATCTATGAGGGTACCCGAGGCAAAGTTGCCTTCTCGCTGGGATATGGATCGTTCTAACCGTGCAGGTGAGGAAAGCCCCCCGATCTGATATACTGTGAAGGAATAATTCTAAGAGTTGGGATTCACCGTTGGACAAGTTCCAGAACTGTTGTGAGCAAGCAAGTTGTATGCACCCCCACTAGTTACATTGGAGACCTTTCATACACTTATAGATCTATGTGCATCTGTTGTGTGGAAATCACTACTCCTTGCATAGTTTCGATTATAATACTTTCTGTTGTCTAATGATCACTTTCACCAGTGTGAGACTTTCTTCCATTGACCATCCGAACTGTGGCGACCCAACACACCACTGCATGTGTAGTGCGCAAGTCGGTGACATAATACTCACAGAAGGACTTATCCGTGAATATTACATCTCTCAGAGTGGTACAACAGAAACTCAGCGGGTCCAGGCAAAGCTATAGGATACAAACTTCATTACAAAATCTTGAGAATCTCTTTGATGAATCAAGAAGTTCTCATACAAATGAAACATCAGAAGAAGCAATACGCAGCTCCAAGCTGGAGAAGATCTCTAGCTCAGAAACAATCCACTATGGCTGATGTCAGCCCTAATTTATGGCTTGAAATAACTAAGTCTAAGAATGGTTTCTAACTACATCTTGATAGCTTGTCCTCCACCAGCGTTGTTGATGACGATGCTTTACCGACTAATTAGTAGATCACTCCATCTAGCTTCATGAGGTAACGATGGCTTCACGATGACGACCTCCATAGGCTTCAACTCTAAGCAGGGGGTCAAACGGGAACGAATGAGTAACGAGCGTTACTCAGCAAGCTCATGATATATAGTGGGTATTTTGATGCACTAACTACAACTTTAGACTCAAAAGAGTCATAAGCTAATGCAAGGTTTTTGTAAAGCTTTCTTCAAGAGGTTGCTTTTAATTCTGAAGACTATGCCCGCCAGACCATCACAGGACTAGAACTTCATGGAGTTTCCTTTCCTGTAGCGTTCGCAGTTCCATCCCGGAACAAGGGGTAACATGCCACATCATTTTACACTCTACAGAGGTGCGTTACTTTACCCATGGACGACCAAGACCATGTTGCACAACCAGGCGCGCAATCCTGTCCACTCCCTCTTAGGTGTGGGGCCCGGTTGTTGGTCCAAGCCAAACCGTGCTTCTCCGCACAACGCATGCCCACCCATTTCTGTCAGCAGGTTGAACGCCTGATTCCACCCCTCACGATGGATATCTACGCGCCCCTGGCAGACCATCATAGACCCGCAGAGTCCGTGGGAATTAAGGGATCCCACCCATGTGCATGTAGTCCCGCACTACCTACGCGAGAGTACAGCGTACGTCTCTGGCAGCCCGTTGACATGCGAACGAGAAAAGTATCACGGTTGACTTACTCCCCCCATAGAAGATCCATGGTCAACGCGATATCTACGGCGCACCGAGTTCTGACGGCATTTGTTGTTAATTCCTAGGTAATACTTTCCCATGCAGATGGAACGTTCCTTTGACCTATTCATCTTACCATGGTTCCATCCGCCCATCAAACAGAACACTACCACTCGGGTAGTCATTCAATTAGTCATATTATTATAGAAATAGGATCATGCATTCTTTTTGGAGTAGGTGGTAATACGATAGGGTTTTCGAAAATAGTTGTTATGAAATAATTCAAGGGACATGAGCAAGTGATGAACTTGCCTGTGATTGAAATAACAATAATAATCCAGGTCTTCAGAGTTCGAGGGTCTCGTAGAAAATCCTGACATCTGAAAGATAGCAAAGTAGTCCCGATAAGGACTACAGAAAACACTGGCAAGGATGATACATGCATAGTAATGAGATGCATCGTGATTTAACCCCAAAATACCCCCAAGCTTCAATGATAAGCTTCTTTTTACACTAATTCGATTTTCATTAGGTCTAGTTGACTTAGAGTTGTTATATTAGTTCTTCTTGTGATGACTTGCATCACTTAAGGAATTGGTAATAAGTTGGTTGATTAACTCATTAAAGTTTTAGGGTTTTACCTCTTTTAATTGGTTATTAAACATTTCAAAATGTTATGTACTTAAGAATTGAGTATTGCTTTCTTTTAGGCAAGTAACAAGATATTCACTTATTAAGGATAATTCTAAAAACAAAGTAAACAAAGTTTGTCTTGTCTTGTGTTAATTTGGAAATCATAGCTTAGGTGGAATGATCTTTTTAAATCCAAGTCTTTATCCCATACTAATGATTCAAGAAAAATAGTAAAGTACTTATTTAGAACATTTTAGGATTTCTCCATAATATAAAAATAAATTTTATTTTATTTGAGAAATATCATTTTTAAGGATATTTAGTTTCAAAACTTTTAAAATTAACCAATAAGGTTAATTTCGTTGAAGAAAATCATAATTATCCTTTTTGAAAGCATTTCTACATTCTCCTTCAATTTTAACTAATTATTTATTCAAAATTGTACTTACTGATAAATTCTTAGTATTTTCTTTGAAGACAACTTCTTAATGCATTTTAGATATGTTAAAATTATACTAGAATTCACATTACCACTCTTTTCATAATATATCTCTCGGTAGTGGTTTTTGGTATAATTTAAATTAATATTTGAGAATGTCTTTAATTTGGATTTTTAAAACATGTTAATAATTATTTGTGAAATTTTGAAGAAAAAGAAAATGGCTAGTTGTTCTATTGGGCCAATTAGCACACTTGTACCTATATTAAGCCTAAACATGCTGGCCTAAGCCCAAGTGAACTTACGTTCACAAGTCACAACACAGCATACGTAGGTATATGCTGCCAGGAACGCACACACGCACAACTCCTATCGATCCCCTTTCTCTCGTCCTCCTCTCACGCGTCGCCGCCCCTCCTCTATGATTCCGGCTGCTGCCGACCGGCTTCGTCGCCGCCGCCTTGCGGTTCTGCTCTGCCCTGACCGTCTCCTCCAATTGCCCCAGCAATTTCTTTCCCGGTTACCTTCAGTCGAGCCCGCTCGCGAACCCTAGCCGCCATGGCTTGAGTCGCCGGCGCGGCTCCCTCGCCTCCACGCCTCCTGCTGCATCCACTGCGACCTCTTCCTTGAAAACTCATGCGCCTGCTCCGCCGCATCGACCACGAGCTCCTGCGCTACCGCCTCACAACCGACGCCGACGGGATGGCTCCCCGAGAATGCAACCCCGGCGTCCTCGATTTGCTGCCTCATGACAGTGGGGCAGTGAGGTGGTGTGGTGATTTGGTGCGGTGGTGAGGCTGCTGTTGAGGTGCTCCCGGTGCCGCCTTTGTTGTGGTGGTGGTGCTGCTGCTACTCCGCCGTCGGCGGGACGGCAGTGCATTGACTGCAACCCCGGCATCACCACCTTTGTCACCTCTGCCTCGGCTACAGCTGGTCAAGGTGAGCACTTCTTTTGTGACCGGCCATCGAGCCGATGAATTGTGTGGTGGTTGTGTGTTGGCACTGCACTTGTGGACTTGTTGTAATTTGGCCTTGACAAATTGGGTAGCTGTGTGGATTGGCTCTAGTTCATCCTAGTGATGAACCGATATAATTAGTTGGTTTGTGCTTGGTGCGATGCTCCTGTCTGGATGATGTGTTCATCCAAGCATCAGCCAATCTTATTGTAATTTAGCTATGATGAAACTAAATATACTCTATATTATAAACGGAAGAAAAATCATTTGTACTCCTGCTCAACGCATTGTCGAGTTAAATAAATAAAATGCATATTTTGTTGCTTACAGATGGATGGCTTACTTTCTGTCTTTATATATATGTTTGTTAGTATATCTCCTGATGGTCCTATAATTCCTCTTAGCATGCTAGGCTGGTCTAATTAAGTCATATGCATGTTTTGCAGCCTGTGGTGTTTCTGTGGGTGTGTAGTGTGCTCAAATCCATGCTTATGCTAGTGTAACTGGAATATGGTTTACTTGCCTAAATCATGTGCATACATGATCTGGTACTTGTATAATTGGTGTGCAAGTTCATGATGACTTAAAGACTTAAAGAAGAATTGCTTAAGATATACAAGTTGTGGAATTATTTACATGATGCGTTCTTGTTGTTTTAATTTAGGAACATGTTCTTTAGTGTTCCTGGTGATTGCAAGATTCTCTAAATGTGTAGGATTCTCATATGAGCATCTAACAATACACTTTCACGGACAACACCAATGGGTGTGTTTTATTGATCTTCACAGATGATTTGCTTGCTTGTTCTCAAGTTGTAGATGAACAACAGTTACATAGATGAGTTATTCTTGCAGGAGAGAGTGGTTTAATGGTTTCGGGTGGCTTTGCCGCTGGATCTAAATAACCCTATCATTATCTGATTTATTCCTATGGTATATATTGGTGAAGTGGGTGTGCAGCTGTGAGTTATTTCCTGCTTAACCGATGATGGAATTATTCCTGAGGCCTTTCAATGATGAGATAGGAACAGATAAATACCAAATGGATGCCCAGCTCAGTGATGAACTTGCACATATGATTGTGCCAAGTCTGAGAGCAAAATAACACTCTAATCACAAGATTGCTGGGTTTGTTAGCCAGATCTTGTATCTAGGATGTGCACTCCTGGCAACCTAGTGCTTAGTGTGATTTATAGGAATTTCTTGGGTTGGCTTATTTACTTGATGAAGATGAGTGTCCCTGTCCCCTAAAGATAAGAACAGATCTTTGCATGTTTCCTTGCCTAAGCCTATGATGCAAAGGCTGAGGCACTGATTTATAAGAACAGATGCTTTTCTTGCACTTTCAAATCTCCCAGGGATGTGTGTAGCATAGCATCCCTATGCCAGACTGAGGGAAATAAATCCCAGCCCACTTTTCTGTGCATAATTTAGCAAGATACCTTGCTAGGATGTGTGTAGAAATCACCTTAGGATGTTAAGGTTGTGGCTGTGATTTCTTGATGGATCTTGGCTTCTTGATCCACTTCCCCTTGAGCTATTTTCCATGTTCTGCTTGTGAGCTTGTGGTGGTTGTGCTTCAGGCCTGCTCCTCCAGCTCCTAGCTTGGCCTTATTGTTATTCCTCTCGATCCATGGTTTCACAGATTCCTGGGAAATAGATTGATCTGTGATGAGATTGCTTTGTGGGGATGTTCTTGCTATGTGTGCTTGAGCTATGAATCTCAAGCTGTTGGACAAGAGGTGAGATGGACTAGCTCTCCTGCCTGGGTCTATTCTATGTGGAGCTAGACTTTCACAGGGATCTGGTGGTATGGATGGATGAATTTGATGAACTGGGAGTGATTTGGCTTTGGTGTGCGTTTGTGAGCTGTGGAGCTCGAGTAGATGCTGGTGGTGGTGGTGAAACGGGGCTTTGCTCCTATGCTCTACGATTGCTTTCCCTTTATCTGTCTGATGTGGCTTTGACAGCACACCGACATGCAGAGATGTGTCACCTGTGTGTCTGTGAGCTGTCCAAGATCTTTTGGACTGGGAGATTGGCTTGGCTGGACTTGGTATTATCCCAGTGAGCTCCTCTCTTTTTTTTGTTTACTGCCAAGTGGAATTTGTGTGGGCTGCCAATGATGTTGCACTGAGGCAAACTTGCTAAACTGAACAAATGCTATGCTTGATCCTAATTAGCTCGATGATGCGATTAGTAGTGCCCCTCACTACCTGACTGAGAGTACTAACCCCCACTAATCTTATCTTTTTTATTTTTCTTTATTTTTCTTGTTTATTTTGCAGGTACCAAAGATCAATTGGAGACTGAAACTGTGCAAGAGTTAGTTTAGGATTTCATTTTGTAATTGACAATTTGTAATAGATCTTGCAATTTCTATTTGTTGGATTGTTGTAAAGACGTTGTATTATGGTTATATTATTAATAAAGTTAATTGTTTTCTTTTTGTTATTCTCAATGAAATTGGAAATGTCCAATATTTGTTATTTCTTAATTGTTTCCATTTGATTATAGTAATTGCATTTTCTTGATTATTCAATTTGAATTCAAATTTCAAATACAAACATTCTTTTGTTTCAAATTTCGAATTGAATCCTCAAATCAAACAATACCTAGAGGTCATGTCAAAATTCCACTCTCTTCCAATATTGGTCTCTCTCTGAATCAAAATATTGATGGAACCTCGATCACTCACGGGTCTAGTATTTGCGAATAAGTCTGCAGTTGCCACTTCTCATCTGATGATGTCTCAGAGTCAATTACCAGTTTGTTCCCGTATAATTTAACCTAATGAAACTCCAGTGTTTAATGCCCTTAGAAATAATCTGCTTACAAGATTGATCAGGTCCTGTACTCAAATTATTCTTGTATGACACCAAACACCAGGATTTCACACCCCTCAGTTTATGTCTCCTGATCTTAGCTCCCTCATGGTTTGCTTCTCTTGTAAGCTTGGTCATGCAGGAATGTAGACAAGAGTTTGGAAAGATCACAGACAGTGATCAGGGTTTAGTATTGGTTTGAAGAAGGTTTGTTTCCTCGTTCAGGTTCCTCCTTCAGGACTGATAAGATCATCCAGCTATACATGACTAACTTGCAGGAGTAAGATCATCAACTGTGTGATTTGGCTTCTCACCCCTCTTCGAGTTCTCGATACTTAGTTGATTTCTCTCAGGTCACTTATAGACTTGAGGTCAGGCTTGTTGAGAGTTATTGTTGGTCCCAACCAATTATGGTTTGTGTAACCAGATGATTTGATTTCTTAATATACTTCTTATAAAGATCACTCCAATTGTACTCTTGACCAGATGATCTAGTCCTATTTCATCATGTCAAGTGAAACATTGGTCACTTTGGTTTGTTTAAACTTTCGCGCCAAAATTTCCCGTACTTTCAGATGCATGATTTGCAAATGCACATATTAAATTTAGATCCTTATAACTTTCCAAACACTGGGATGTTACACGAACCCTCCATAATGTTCTCTTAGCCATAACATTCTGGTGCCAGGAACCAATGTGAAACTCTTACTCTTTTAAAGTGCGCAAATAATATGATGATGTTCTACTTTTTGGTATAACTTGGCTTGATCCTATCAAAAAAATATTGTGTGTGTTTGATGCTTTGAATGATTTTATTACTGTGCTCAATACTTAAATCATCATTAATATACTTTGCAAGAATGATGGTCTTTTAGTATTAATTCATTAATAGTTCTTACTTTCATGGTCCAGAGAGTTTAGACATTACTCATTTGGTGTCAACTATTAATTTCAACTTTTGTTCATTTGATCCTACTTTGCATGCTTTACTTTAATACTTGATAAATATTGTGTTGGTAGCATGTCACCTAAAAAATTACTTTGTTATCACTTACCTACTTGAGGACGGGCAAAGAGTTAAGCTTGGGAAACTGATACGTCTCAAACGTATCTATAATTTTTTATGCTTTACGCTTGTTTTCTTTATGTTATTGCATGTTTTCTACATGTTTTCCTTCATTTTTTTGAATGATTTCATGGACTAACCTATTAACAAGATGTCTAGAGCCAGTTTATATTTTCTGTTGTTTTTGTATTTCAGAAAAGCTCTGAAGAAAATATTCGCCAAATGTCTTGAAAATTCACGGGATTTATTTTTTGCCCGGAACAAAGACGGAGTCCAAAGAAGAGCCGGAGAGGGGCTTGGGGGTGGACAGATGGCCCCCAGGCGTGGGTCCACCCTAGGATGCGCCTGGTGGGCCCCCATCACCTCGGCCACCGCCTCACGCCTCATCTTCGCCTATAAAACCATATTAACCCTAAAAACGTTGAGGACAGAGAAATTTTCCATGAAACAGATACAAAGGCGTCGTAACGTTGAAATTCTAATCTAGGGCTTCTGGAGTCCTACTCCGGCACCCAGTCAGAGAGGGGGATCGTCACCGGAGGCCTCTACATCGCCATGATTGCCTCCGGGCAGATGTGTGAGTAGTTCATCCCGGGACTACGGGTCCATAGCAGTAGCTAGATGGTGTTCTCTCTCACTTGTGCCTCCATGTTTAGATCTTGTGAGCTGTCCTACATGATCAAGATGACTATTATGTAATTGCTACATGTTATTTTGTTGGGATCCGATGAACCATTGAAATTATGATCACTTTGTTCATGTCTTTTTGAGTGCTTCACTTATATATTTAGACTGTTTTAGTCTTGTCTTGCAATGCTCTCTGGTGTGTATGATTTTCCTTGGCCAGGTTGTATGCACCTCCAAGAGAGTGTTTATATGCTAGATAGCGATTTCATGCCTCCCTTAACCAACGCTTGAGTGACAAAATGTGTAGGAGGGAGATATGGTGTTTCCACTAGGGATACAAACAACGGTGTTCTTGTCTACAGATGAGAATTATTTCTTACATTATGTATTGTTCTTAATGCATCTGTTGCACACAAGCAATCATTCGTTGCTATAACTTAATACCAGCGAGATTTGATGGATTTCTGTCTCAAGGTGGACTTTACAAATAGATGTTGTCGGATGGCGGTCTACTTACCTTGACGTAATGCCTACAATGTTAGAACCCCTGTACTATATTTTTTCATAATAGTATTGTTATACGGTCATGATTTGTCAATTTCCCAGCTGTAATTTGTTCACCCAGCATGTTTATTGTTCTTTGCAGAGACACCACTAGTGAAACTATGGCCCCCGGTCCTATTTTTCTCATTGATTACAATCTTATTTACTTGCTTTCATCACCATTTTCTCGTTTTTCCGCTTTCATTTAATATTGTCCAACCATCCGATACAATTAGTTCTATAGTTTTCAGCAAGACGGGAAGATTGACAACCTTCTTGGAAAGGTTGCAGCAAGAGAAGGTTTGTGTTTGTGTGTAGGTCCACGCTTGTTGAAGCACGAGACAACAAGCAAACTACTGCGAGACTTCGAAGTCCTAGTGGATTGATCACTCTGGTTCCTTAACTGGGGGAAATTTGTTGTTGGATTACATCATACCTTCCTCTTGGGATTTCCCAACGGGTGTGTTCCCATGCCACCAGTGCTCCAACAACATGATTGTCAACCAAGATGGTGAACATGACTCCATGAGTGAAGGCTAATACTATCCCTTTCATCAAGTTTCTCTAAACCCTTTGGATAAAGAAAATAATGAAGAAGAGCACGTCTATTGTGATGTGTACAAGAACCCATCCTTAGTGGTTACAAGAGTTCTCACAACATCCCCTCAAGAATATCAAGATCAACGTCGCAGCCTATTCCAAACAAGGGCCGGTATAGATGGCAAGTCTACCAAACTTATCATCTATGGAGGAAGTTGCATAACCTTGCTAGCAAAGAACTTTATGACAAGCTACAATTGCAATACAAGAAGCATCCTCATCCTTATCATGTTCAATGGCTCACCGACTCCGACACTTTCAAGATATAACATATGGTGAATGTCTCTTTCAAGACTGGGCCATATGAAGACACTGTTGAGTGTGATGTAGTGCCTATGACGGTGTGTTACCTTCTCCTTGAAAGATCTTGGCAATATGACAAATGTGCAAGGCATCATGGACGCACAAATTACTATAACTTTGAGTGGAACAACAAGACATTTGTGCTTCATCCCATGACTACAAGCCAAGTGATCTCCGATAATGCAAGGACTCTAGCACGGATGGAACAAGAGAAACATTCTCGTGAGTTGAGGTGAGAGAGAGATCCACCAAAAAAAAGTGAGAGCCACAAGACAAATATGAGTGGAAAATCATGAATGCTTCCAAAGGCCTTGCCTTAGTCGACACCAAACGTGAGATGCGAGAGTTGAGGGATGACCCATCCATACTTCACTTTGTGCTTTTGTGCAAAGGCGAAGTCCTTGATACTAACGACATAACAAGCTTTCCTTCGTCTTTGTTGCATATCCTGCGGGACTTTGAGGATGTATTTCCCAAAGAGTTGCCACCAGGCCTACCTCCTCTTCAAGGAATTGAGTACTGTATTGACCTTATACCGGGTGGACCTCTTCCAAACCGCGCTCCTTATCACACCAACCCCAAGGAGACCAAGTATTACCTAAATCTAAGCCGAGTTGTGATCAAGCCTTCTCGGGCCATCTCCCGTTTCCTCTATCGCTGTTTTGTGGGCCCTCCATCTTTGGAGATTGGGTGTGATCTTCAGTTGTTGTTTACAGGTGCGCTCGTTTCGAGCGCGCGTCCTTTTCTCCGTTGACGAGAGGCCTAGCACCTGGAATCCCTTATCTCGGTCTCTCTCGCTCCTCTGTGATGTCGCCAATGCCTCCTCTCTTCCATATCTGACCTCTTCTCTCCCTATCCCTCCTCCCTCTGCCCCACAAACTCCCGGTATGGGTCGGGCGTCTCCAAGCTTGGGGACATCTCCATGGAGCTCATGAGTGTGACGGCACATGATGTGCCGCACATCCCCGTTGAATCTCTTACCATCGTCTTTGTTACACGCAATAGCAAAACAACGATGAAATTAAGCAAGATCGAACCAATGGGGACACGAGATTTTAACGTGGAAAACCCTTCCAACAAGGAAGAGAAAAAACCACGGGCGCCAGCCAGCAATACTTCACTATTTCGGGTGAGGTTACAAACGCGCCGGGATTTATAATATGTGGCTTATCCCGTGCGGCGGCTTACAAGAGGTATATAAAGGCGGTCCTGACCTAATTAGGTCGGTAACGGTGAATCCAGAACTCGGTAACAACGGGCCTCGCGTAGCGGAGGCCGAACTTTCCTTTATCTTCGTATGAATTTGGATCACCGCAAAATAACAGCCCCCCGGACAAGCGCTTGATCTGCAGCTTCTACTCCCTTCCCGAGCTCCTGTTGGGGCCTCCTCCTCGATATGTGTCGCTGGTGCGGCAAGCCGCAAGCATGTACTAGATCTGATGGCATCTCTCTCTCTCTCTTATTTTGTTGCAAGCCTGGTAGGAACGATTAAGGACGACATGGAGGAGTAGGAGAGGAGTCCCAGCTGGTGCTGTCGCTCAACTTTGCAAAGGTCAACGATGACATCGTCTGCTCGGGGCTCCCTGACGCTGCCAACTTCTGATTCCTGCGCTACTGTGTGAGTTACCTACTAAAAGTTGACGCCCACACCAAAGGACGGCAAAATTTCCTCATTTCTTGATGGTGGCGACCCCCTGTCTTGTACTCCCTCCGTTCCTAAATATAAGATGTTGTAGCTATTACTCATGTTGTCTAGATGCATACTAATATGAGTGAACATATACACTAAAAGTTGTCTAGATACATGTAGACATGTGTGAATATAGAAAAGGGCTAAAACATCTTACATTTAGGAACGGAGGGAGTATGTTTTATTGTTGCATAATCAAGTGAACATTGGCTGACAAATACAATGGTATGCAAATTTTTTTGTTATTTATGCAAGTTGGAAGCAATGTTAAAGGCTCCATATAATAGATCGGGATTGAAATATTTGGGGAAGTCTAGGTTATATTGTTTCCTCTTTATCTACACTTGATTTTAGGCGAATAATAGGCTGCTTGATTGAATTGATTAGGACATTATTTATATTACATCGGGATGTACTAATAATAATATTAGAAGCACTATCTCTGCTTTGTGTCATAATATGTGCTCTCAATTATTTTCCTGATGGGGGTTCCATGGCCATGACTAGCAGCAGCTAATAACCGAGAATTGCACAGGTAACAACATATGTTCTTCGCTTTGCAAGGAATGTTTCAAAGCACAAGCTTGACCCGACAGTAAGTATTGATTTCCATTATGTTTGTTTTCTCCCACTTAGTATTGAAAACACAAATAGCTTGATGCTATTGTATAATTATAAAGCATTGTGTTGTCCCACTTGATAGGAGTTTTTCCAGTGTCTGAATGTTAAAACTACTAGATTTTCCACAAGTAGCGCACTGATAGACAATCAATATAATGTAAGGTGGAACTGCATAATGTTTAATACTAGAGAGTAATTCAATTTGGGTGTCTTAAATATACATTCGTTGTAGGACAATGTTCAAGTGGAGACAAATGGTTGAACAGAAAGTCTAAGAACCCTTATTAAGATAATTGCTCTGTAATTGTGGATTAGTGTGAATTAGTTGGCTTTATTTCTGTACCTGCATTAAGGAAGCTATCTATCATCTACAATGCACTAAGCCAGTATTATGATTTCCTTGTATGCAGATGAAGAAAATGTGCAAAGAGGGTGCATATTTGGGTAATGAAGTAGAACTTTACTATTGTTTTATTTGGCTCAAATAAATGCGTTACCATCAATCGTTCATCAGGTCTTCTTATGTTTGCTAAAAGATTCAGTTGCCTTTTTTAATAATCTATTGGCGTTTCTGCTGGAGTATATGTAGGCATGGGGTACGGAGTCGAAAGGATGCGTGGATGCTATGACTAGATAGCGGTTATTTGAAATGGATCTTCATGTTTCTCGCGGTTAATCGAACCTTCTGCGAAAGGAAAACCTATCTGCCTGACTGCCTTCCCATCGCGGGGACAATTGTCATTCCACTTATTAAAAGCATTTCTTTCTGTTATCTCCCAAAATATAAGAGAAGATTCGATTTCAAATCATTGGCATCTCATAGATCTTGATGTTTTTTTTCTTCCTCCTGTCTCCCCACACTTTATACTAAGATTGTACGAGTCTGATGTTGAGCTAGCATGTACATTCGAGATCTTACCATCAAAGCTATATTGATTTTCTAATTAGTATTATGCTTGCACGTTTTATGTCACTCTAAGAATTAACTCACATAACTTTTTTGGTACTACTTAGCGTTGGTGCAATTAGTTTCCCTCTTTTCCGTTACTCACATAGAAAAATTCCTTTGCTGGAGGTGTCGTAAACGTGCTACTCGTACAAAATCGTCAATGATGTCATTACAAGAGGCGCCATTGCTACAGTCCTCGAGTGGCATTCTGTTTGTATCAGTATCAAGCATTCTGTATGTAAACTACAAATTAAGTGAATAACTACCTCTATTTTTGGTGTTAATGGTGACTTGGCCCTTACTATGACTTTCAAGATCACTCCTTCGTATAAGACAAGGAAAATACTAATTAGGTTATTTTGGTGCGTGTTCTCGACTTATCAGCGTCTCCCGTCGTATGCTACCTATCTTATTGGGAGAACACTCACTAAACTTACTTTATTTTTGATATTTTTGGTGTATAAATATGTAGTACCAGGCCCTACATGATCTGTCAAGCCATAAGCTCCTTATCATTTATAAACTTGCGTGGATTTCTATAATAATTAGTATTTCGTTCTATTTTGTGTTCTCTTTGAGTTTTCTACCATTCCTTCGCCAATCTGCTTATGTTCTACTCCTTGCAAACTGAGACTTACTGCGACTTCTAATCTTTCATTCTATTGTGATTGGGGAAATTTAACACTCTTAGGTATTCACCTATAAGATTCACCTTTTGTTCAATAAATAAAGTTTAGTCCTGAAATTCATAGGTTGGTGGAGGAAAACTTGTAGCTCTTGGCAAGCTATACCATGGCTTGCAGCAAGTTGCATGTCTTCAACGACAAATATCAGAGGCTGTGGAAGGAAACGACGGATTTTGAAAATAAGAAGACATGTGAACCTGCTTCTCTGACACAATATGATAAAACGGTTACATGTATAGTTTAAGCAGAATGCCCTTCTTGATGGAGATCTGCTTGACCTGTTTCTACGGACATCCATTTACTTAGCTCGTTTTTATGCGACCAGGTAAAAAATCTTTCAAATTGCTAAAGGTTGTTAAGACATTTTATATATCTTGACTTTTTGAACGAGATGTGACTATTTGGTTGTTTATTTAGTGGCTCAAATGGTCCACCTAGGAAAAAGCTAAACGTCAGCTCAATAACCAACAACTTAATTTAAACAACAAATGTGCTATGATCTATAAACAGAGTAACGTGTCTACTCTTTATATTTGTACAAGTTGAGCAAAACTAATACTACCACATATGTTATCGGCGAAGCTGTTTAATTGCCTTGAAAAGTAGTTATATTTTGTTTTTATGTGTCAATAGCTTTATTTTACATAGAAAGCGTGATGATGTAGGTTTTAGTTAAAAGTTTAGGTTCACTGGAAAAACCATCTTTACCTTTTTTTTTGTTTTCTTGGACGAAGAACAGTGGACCAGAGTATTGCACATTAAACTCTGGTAGAGATATTGCTAGCAAAAGAGGTGGCAGATGACAGGGATAATGTTAAGTGATTTTATGTTTAAGAATTACAACTATATTTTACTGTCCATTTTAGCTCACATGAACAAGTTTCCATTAAAAAGACGCTTCAATTATGTTCACACAAACCGGTTGTGTCACGCCACGTTCAGTATCTCACTGACTGCACCATGCAAAAGCGGTAGCACAGGAAGAATATAGAAACAACACTCATCACGCCTATATCAACCAGTCACAAGTCACGCCAACGACTCCCACGAAAACCAAGCACCACATGTGTACGGCTGACCGCGTGGACTATGCAATAGGCACAAAACAAGAAATTCATACACAAACCGCTGGAAGTACTACGTTTTGACCACATCAGAACGTGGAGCTGCAGGGCGCAACAGCCACACCATGCATTGCAATAAATAGACGGTGCAGCAAAGCGCGCTATAATCCCATTTAACTTCGGAAGAGAGAGCTTGTTCATACAAACCCAAGCAACTAGATTAACATGGGCATGACATTACAAAACCTACAATTTCCTTCTTGCTTTAACGTTTTTGCCTAGTTGCCATTGTTTATACAATTGCATTGGGATTGTCATTACTATATGTTTCAAATTGATAAGAAAAGCATGCAAAATAATTGTTGCGTATTACTCATCTAACAAAATCAAAACAAAGTTGCTTGTTTGCTCTTTATAACAGAAGGCATTTTCTAGGAACAGCACCACACCATAAGCCCAAAATGAACAGATGACAGCCAGGTGTGAATGCAACAGATCCAAACAAAAAGAATATCACAAGCCCACAGCTGATCTATCTATCACATATCTGCTGACATAGCACCACACCCTAAGCTACATTACAAGAAATAGTCCGGCGTTCTTCGAGTCACGTCAGGCTCTCCTCTCCTTGGAGCTGGCTCAAACTGCGTATAAGACCAATACAGAATGAATACGGAATATGAAATTGGCAAGAAATAAGACAATCTAAAAATTCTTAGCAAATACTACCTCCATCCCAAATTATAATACGTTTTAGTAGGCTAATAATTTGGGACAGAGGTGGTAATAAATATGAGTTCAACAACACTGAAAAAACAGGCATCAGTTAGAAGAACGTGATGCCACAGAACACTAATTACCTGGATGAAAGTATGCTCCCTGCAATCATCCACCTCCAAGATTGAGGCCATGTTACCACAGCGGTAACAATAATTAGGTGCGCTGAATATTGTCACAACCTTTTGTTCCTGTTACATCCAAGAAAAGTGTCAGCGAATACGGAAGAGCAACGAATCACAGTTGAAAGGTCTGGAAAGGCGCAAACAGATAATTACATGTGCCCAGTTAAACCCCTCCATAACTAACTGATGAGCTCTTGCTATCAGCCTAAGGTTATTGGTATGGTTAAATTGTTCTGATATATCCTGGATGAAAGGAAGCATTGGTCAAACGTCAGCTCAGGAAAGACAGAACAACACAAATATTGGAGAATAATGCAATCAGGTAAAACCTGGCCAAAGGTATATCCTGCACCACGTGGTGAAATACCCCAACCACATCGATCATCAGGATCAGACCATAGAAGATCACACATGGGCCCCTCATGAGGAACTTCTTGGACACGGTCAAAGCTACGAACGCTATCAAGCGTCTCGATAGATGGCGATAGTCCACCATGCAGACAAAATATTTCCGACTCAACCTAGAATGAATTGTGACAAGATAGTAACTGAAGCTAATAAATAATCAAGAAAAGAAAGTGAACCAAAAAAATGGCACTTGACCAAATGGACATGAATATGAAATCTCAACCATACAACCAACAGAATTTGGATATTTTCACATTGTCAGCTCCAGAAGACAAACATAAAGTAATATAAATACTCATTCTAATGAACATATGTAATACAAATGAAGAAACCCATGTCTGATAACAGCAGATAGCTAAAATTTCCAAGCTAGGACAACACGCCTTAAATATTGCAGACTGGGCATCCTACAATAGAAGAACTAGACAATCTTCGTTCCACCTACTACATTCTATGTGTTTCATCTTATGAAAATGGAAAACTAAAAAGAATAAAAAAAATGACAAGCTTAGTTAGTATGGTACCCCTCTTCATTGTTATTCTATCCTTAACAAATTGAGTGATTAAAACAAAAACTGGCATGTTAAATTTTTCTACTGCAAGTGCAGCCTTGAATATCTCACACGAATCAGGTCATAGTAAACTTGTAATCTTTTAGTAAAAAGAATGTATAACTAGACAAAACGAAAATGAGCTTGATGGTAGAGCAGACAAAATGAGATGAACTGATACCAACCAATGCTGTCAAGGGGAAGTAGTCAAAGAGATCCGTAAAGGTTTTCCATACATTAGCATTTCCATACCTGCGAAAAACAAGTGAAACAGTAGCCCATGAGTACTACAGAATGGTAGCAATGCCACATCACAACTACCACCATGCTCACATCAGGAGGAAATGGAACTCGCTGAAAATTTTGAGAAGCTTGCATGCAAATTTGGTACAGAAGAACCAAACGTGTGATATCTAACTTGGATGAAGCGGCTGTCATCAATATAGGATAACAAAGACTACCAACTGCCATGAAGAAGTGTGCTTCAATTGCCATGCAGAAGCACTCATTGCAGGCTCAGTCAGTACATAGTATATAGGTAGTATTTTGTGAAGTAAGGTTATTCCTCCGTTCAGTACATAGTCCAAACTCATACAGTCATACTGCCTCTGTTCCAAAATAAAAAGGGTACGGCTGTCCATATTTAAGCTTTGACCATAAATTTCTCATACAATATTTAGTCAACAGTTACAAAATCACAACCATAATTTTTAAATATGAATCTAATAGTCTATTTTTTCAAGATCAACTACATGTTATCGGAATACTTGTTGGTCAAAGCATGAATTTGAACAGTGTAATTACGCCTTATATTTTGGATCGGAGGTAGTATATATAACTTTAAAGTGAGACAGAAATATGGTATCTTAAAAGGGCTAAAGTATCTAATATTTGCATGCCAGCTTTAGGGGACAGCCCTTAGGCACAGGAATGTCATACAGGATACGGGGTACGGATCCATGCCAATTCAAAGAGAAGCTATTTACCGAACATTGGAAGAGAGCCTTCAAGGGCCAGCAGACAATTATACAAAAAAAAGGTACAAACAGTCTCAACAGAGCAACTAAATCTTGAAGTGCAAGTGAAAAAAAACCACCCCGCGGCAGCAGAACCTTTCACGCGCCATATGAAACAAAAGGATACAATTGGGCTTGTTTTGAACACTGACAGTGACTAGTGTTAAATACACTATTCAGACTCCAAGGAAGGTGCCCAGCTTTAAATATGTTCATACAGATACAGCCACATACTTCCATGCCAGAACAGGTAAAGAAAAGCCTCCACTTTAAGGCACGATCTCATACTCCCATCCTAATCAAAGAAGTTCATCCCGAAATGTTTGAAACTCATGAACACTTGCGATCTTTTGGTACTACTGTCATCGTAAAGAACGGTTTCTGCATTCAGGATCTCCAACATAAACCATAAAAAAACCTCAGAATGATGTAAAAACTGCATAAGATATTGAGATTGTCTTCCAAAAATATACTTCTCTATTCCTCCACCAATAATATAAGAATTCACGCTTTCCACATGAATTCACAAGCTTAAAAATGACATAGCATCATTGAAATGATGCATCCACACTAAAATGAGCATGCTATAAGTCTCTTATATTGTACTATGATATCAAATGGATGCAATGCAACTATTAATAGGTATTCTACTGAAATACGCCAATTAATGTAATTGTCTCAGCTCTTCAGTACAAATATGCCCTCACAAAAGAACAGACGAGAAAATTGCAGAAAACAGGACATTTCTTTATATATTTCTTTGCACATTCATGCTCCAATGATAATTCTAGGTAAGAAAAATATAACCAATCATGTTAAGCCATCGTTGATCAGCTCGCTGCACACCTCTGCTACGCCATCACGCTCATCATAGTCCACCTAGGCCAGCACTTAAGTTTGTTTCAGTTTGTTAGTTACTTGTTTTTTTAAAGATTTCTTAGCAGAGTGGGAGGCATGGATAAATCACCATCGCCAACTCCCACCTTTACAAATGGTAAACATATGCAGATATTGGGTAGGCTTGAAAACAATAAAGATAGGTTAAGTTACAAAACATCTCACTGAATAATACATTAAGGAGACATAAGACCACTTGCTCAATATTACATTAATTCACACAAGGGAATCGTAACATTCTTCTACTTTTTTTTTGTTCCATTTGGTCAAATTAGGCCTCGATTGCTCAACACAATCACAAGGTATCCCAATAATTTATGATATAAGTGCATATCTTACTACATTAGATCTAGTAATAACAGTATAACGCAAGCATTAGAAGTTGGGTGTTCGATAATAAAGTGCCTAAACTGGATTATCTGCGATGTTTTGTAAGTAGATGTATAGTATTCTTTTGGCAAGAAACTTTTGCATCGGAAAGGAAAGCTAAACTACAAACTTTCAATATAAAAGAAATATGAAAACCCAGTGTTCTGTTCTCATCACTTATAACAACAAATTTTGGATGATAATCTAGGCCAGAAGAGAGCTATAACAGTAAACAAGGACGTTACTCACTTCCGTAAGCACTCGTCATAAAATCCATAGACTTGAGTTATCTGCAAATATGAATAGGAGTTCAGTGCTCAAGACTACATAAAAAGCATGCAATGTGAATACATATTAGTTTAAAACTTTACTATTAAGCTGAAGATATATTCAGATACAAATGAGTAAACAGGATTCAGGACTATAATGTAATTCATTACATATTAAAGATATAAAAAAAAACTACCTGTCGGCTCTCATGGTTTCCTCTTAGAATTGTAATTCGTTGTGGATAACGAACTTTTAAGGCTACCAAGAGCTGTTTGGTTTTAAACGCAAAGTTAGCACTTAATCTTTAAAATAATCCTGAAGCACAAGGTGTGGATGGTAGGCCTACCGATACAGTTTCAACAGAATAGTAACCACGGTCCACATAATCGCCCATAAATAGGTAGTTTGTGTCAGGGCACTGGTAAGGAGAACAATAAAAAATGAGTTAAAATAAGCTTGGGCTTACTCAGAGTGAAGTACAGCGAAGTAGATAATGAATCATGAAGGAGAAGGGGAAAAAAGGATTATATAGGGTACCTTCCCACCAATTAGGAATAGTTCTGCCAGATCGTGAAACTGACCATGAATATCACCACATATCGTAACAGGACTTCTCACAGGCTGAAAGCAGGTTAAGGTTGAAATAAATAAACAAAGAAGCATCATGAAACAACATCTGCCATCTGCAATGCACGGACACATGCACATCTAGGGTAGGAAGTTCAAATATTAAGCTTCAAAAAAGAAGTTCAAATATTAGCTTCTCAAAATAATTCAATCACCATTTTCTATGTCAATTCCACTAAGAAAAAATTAGCAGACAATTTGCACTTCCAAATTTCAAGCAATAACAAACAGCTTGACTTGCACATTGTGATATAAAGTCCCACTTCCTTTTCTCAGAGTATTGCAGTTTTCATTTGAAAATAACCTAAATGGGAAAATTTTAATTGACTACCACAAGGATCCCCATCAGTCCACACAATCTCTGCATAATTTACTTGACTACTACAGGGATAATAACCTAGCAATTTCCATACCAATCATACTGTTTAATTTAATCAATAATTCTCTTCAAGTAAATCCTTCAAGGTTGCATCTAGTAGTAAGTTCTCAACCAATATCCAGAGACCTATTTGTCAAAAGTCTGGCAGGCATACATTACATGTAGCCAAGCATCTCCCCCCTTTAACAAACTTAACAAGATCGTGGATAGTAAAGGGCAAAAGAAACACTTGGAACAACAACTAGATGTCTACCTACTTTTAGCCAAGAAAAAGAAAAAGTCAAGCGCTGGAGTTTAGAAGATTGCCCGCTAATTTAATGTTGAAGGGATAGTGGCATACCTGAACATTGCTTTCCTCCATCAGTATCTCTTTAGCTTTCTCGCACAGTGCTCGTACCTACACAAGTGTTTATAAGATGGCGATAGCCTCATGATAAAGTAACCTAACTAACCGAGAGTAAACTGCTTCTTGTCAGCACCAGCCACCAAGCATAATAAAGCAATGGAAACATTAATGCACACTTTCTCACATTGGTTAGGGCCAGAAATGGAACTCAGGACCAACTACCAATACAAGACTACAAAGAATTTCTGCAAATGCACCAATTGAAACATGAAAACGGCATTTCAATCACCACCCATATAGTACAATAACGGTAACAAGCTTCGGTTGTCGGTTAAAAAATCGCTGCTTTAATTTTGTCAGATAAAAGTAAATCCCTACGGGCTGCCAGCCGTCGATCGGGCCGAACCATCCAGAAACCAACCAAAGCTGCAAATCAAAAACCAAAGCTCGAAAGGGATATGCATAAGAGAGACAAAAGCGGAACCTCGGGCTCGGCGAGGGGCTTGCACTGTATGAGCTGCTCGATCTGCTCGTCGAGGCCGCCGTGCGAGCTCCCCATCCTCTCCTCGCACGCGTGGACTCCTCCCCACTCGCAGTCGCCCTCTAGCCACCGGCGCCGCGGGCCCGAATCCTAGATCTACCGGACGGGCGACCGTGAGCCGGAAGACGATGGGGGGAGGTGGAACCGCGAAAGGTGCGAGGCGGCAGTAGGATAGGCGGTTGTGTAGCTGCTTCGATATTTTCTTTCCGAGAGTTGCCTCGCCGCACGGGCGGTGGACCGGTGGTGCGTCGCGGTGGCCGGCCGGTGACTCTGAGCAGTACTAGGGAACAGGGAGCGCGTGTCAGGACCGGATTAAATCAATCCGAATCGTTTTCACAGGTACAAGTAGAATTTTAGACACTAGATGACCCGTTGAGCCACTGGCGCAAATAAAGGATTGATGCCGGATTTTATTTCCATAAGAAAAACATGATAAGCTATTCCACGGATAACTACCTTACATGATTAGAAGTGAGAGTGTCATAATTAGTTATTAATTGTCATACAATTACGGGCTTCTAACAGGGTGGGGCAGCCCCACCGTGGCATAAATAACGTCAATTTTGTTGTTTCCATATGTTGTCATAAGTAATCCGGAGCACATGAGAAGATTGAAGTCGAGTCTATGAACAACAATATGCTTGATCAAACTTAAGAATCCACATAGAAAATTATATCCATATTTTTCTGCAGAGGCCAACTGACACCGAACAAATAATTTTCAAAATGGGTCTATGCACAGATTCAATTTAAAGCATTGTAGCCTGGTAGGTTGAAATATTGGTAATAGTCCAAATCATGGCACCTGAAATATGATACTCAATTGCTCATTAACATGCACAAATAAAACAAAATATTGGTAATACTCAATTGCTCAATACAAGGAGTTAGCTCCCTCTCTCCTAAAAGCAGGTGGCATGTTTTTTCTTTACTGGGTATATATGATCGAGTAAAAAACAAGATATATAGAGAATGAATTGAAATGGTCATGGTATCTCTCTATAAGGAACAACAACTCCAGTTTAAGGGAATGGCTCTAAGAATGTAGAAGGTGTTGAGCTAATGACAGCAAGACTAAATGAATATATGGCACCGTTATTGGCCGTCATCAGGCAAGAGGTTGCAGTTCTTCAGTAACATGAGCCTGGAAAAGGGTGTCATATCTCAAGCTCCTTGCGACATCAAAGAAAAGTGCTACAACTTCTTCCGGTGTTTTTTGAGAACACCATGGCTTAATTCAGTATATGACCTTTCGGACCAGCTGATTTCACAACCCTACAGAGTATAAAATGAGGGGAAGCAGTACTTAGAAACATATTGTGAAAAAATAATGAGTGGATGTACAGACAACTTAGATATTTGTGCATCAACTGATATAGAGCTCGTTAATGAATTGTTCACGTGTATATATAAAAAATTAAAAAAGTGCATGATGAAGTTTTGACTAACCGACGGATTCTCGGTCAATACTGGCAATGGGGAAAATATATATGTTGGGTCCACATTCCCTTATACACCGAGTACATCACCGACGTGTCTCCTTCCATCAGCCATATCAACTATCCAGTCAAGCCCAATAACATCAACTCATACGTCCTTCATGCGCTCGAGCAAGCCTCATTTCCCATTTATATACAGCACAAGTGGTACATGAGGGCATTTTTTTTCTTAATCTTGGCCATCTGCCAATGAAATAGTTTAATGAAAATCTGTAGAAGATAACGACCAAAACTCTTAACCCTTGCTAACTTAATAAGTTATGCTATGAACTTAAAAGTTGAAGCTAAACATTTTAGGTTGCATTAGATATTAATTTTGAAGTGACAGGGCTTAAAAAAAATCATTATTTATAAACATGATAAGTCAACAGTATCCCCCAGAGGTGGTTACTGCTTTGCAGATATGTAAAGTCAAGCACAATACAATATCCAAATGCATGTATATAAGAACATCTTGCTGACCTAAAAATGGTTTCTGATTGTTTTCGTAAATATTAAAAGCATCAAATGGTTTCCGCAAAGATAGCAAGCTTCCATAGAGCTTGGAGCAGAATAAACATGGCGCTTCCGTACGCATGAACAAAAAACTTAAAACTGACAGAAAGAAAACCCTAAAAACCATAAAGCCGAAGAATAAATATAAGCGCAAGTACACACTAATGGTTCTCATTATGAGAAATATCGAGATACACCAATGATTTAGAAGATAATCATACGTTGGATGCGCAAATACTTCTATTGGGGGGGGGGGGGGGGGGGGGTGCGTCTAAATCTAATAAAAGCATTTCAGCTTCGTTGCCAAATTAAGACCCGAATCGAGAACCTAAGTGAAACAACACACGGAAAAACCCTTTGAAGCACATCAGTTTCAGTGCCAGGTTAATATATAAAATAAAATAACATAAAGAAAAGCAATGACCGGACTGGGGGAGTCAGGAGTCAGAGTCAAAAATACGATTCCTCGCTTGTTTCTCTCATGCAAAACCGTGCATGAGACTTTCATTTTGACGGAGAGTATCACTGCACTTCCGCCTATTGATATATGGCAGTAACACATGCACCTTTATCTAATTTCGTGGCCTTGATGTGAAAGCTAATTAACACAACTATATGCAGATCCAAAGCAAGATAAAATGGGGAAAATACACACAAAACAAAGTGGAAATAGTTTTATACCCAACGGAAAGACCCGTAGAGCCGGCTCATAAAAGAAACACAACTATAACAAATAAAAGCGAAGGTGACTCTATGACCCCTATTAGGAAAAGAAATGTAGCCATGTAACTCTAACATGCTGAGATAAATAGAAATGAAAAAAGAAGAAAAAATGGGTCGTATTAGCTGAATTATCGTCAAAGTCTTTCTCTTTAGTTACAAATGCAGAATTCTTTGAATTGTCAAAATCTTGCCCTGTAGTTACACATGCAGAAATTAAGCTTTGAATTATCAAAGTCTCGCCCTATAGCTAGTAATGCAGAAATCTGCTTTGAATTATCAAAGTCCTGGACTCCTGGTCTGTGATAACTAATGCAGAATTTTGCTTCAGTGTTCAAATGTACCTGTTGCCGAGAAGGTACTACAAAAAGGCTCTGACCAACACCGCTGCACCATGCAAGCACCTTTACAAAACCTGAATCGAAATTGAAATACACAAATGACATATTAGCATCTCTTTAAAACCCTATCTGAACTTGGAAACATCCACACACACACACACACATGTTAAAACCCCGCCTTATACTGTAATATTTACCGGAGTAAAGATCGCGTGCAATGATTAAATAAGGTCACCACATCCATATATTACACCTCTTGGGACTGCAGTCATGTAACATCATTAACGCAAATTATTCAACACAGCTAATTACTCGATCCAAACAAATTTATTCCAAAATTTAAAATACGAGAGTGGCAATCATCGTTTTGATTAGAAAAAACAATCGAAACTAAAAAAATTGAAATGGCAACAGTAACACTCCTTCAAGAGATAATGTAATCAACTTGAAACCAACAATCGGATCATTCGACTAACTTCGTAAAGGCAGCAGTTCACTTATCACTACCACTCATTGGTTCATCAGGTTCTTCTTTGCGCTTATGAGTGGCCAGATTAAGTCACCGAGAGGGTGACTTCTCACATTTTCCACCAATTCAAATCTGCAAAACCTACATCCGCGCTTGCACCATATGCCTGCCATTATCATGGAGGTTGATCTGCTAGCCAAGGAGGCAATCGAGTCACCGCACCCTACTCCATCTCTCAAGGAGTTAGAAAAGGACGGGATAACTCCCGCCGACTGGCAAGCGTTTGATGGGATGGAAAACGATCTGCTTGGCATGGTGAATGATGTCGTCCTTTCGAGCAACAATAAAATCAGGTTGCGTGTCGCCGAATGTGAAGGGTCGCCTGCCCCCAAGAATGTACCAATAAGTGCAATTTTTTGCATGCTCGCCAAACACAGTTAGCTATTTTGACATGCAGATCACTCAAGAGGCTACTACACATCCAATTCAGGAGAAACGAAAGAGACGCAAAGTGTTGAAGAAGTCTCTATTACATCTAAGGAAGAATTAATTTATACCATTTGCATATGATCTGATGAGCGGATCAGTACCAGGCAGAGGCGTGTTTCAGCCTAGAACCAAGAATGATTTATTAGGAGTGTAAAAAAGGCTAAAAGTTAGTCACTAAACTGGGAGCATGCTTAGAAACAAATTAGCCTAAGAATGTATGAGAGTCAACAGCTAGAATATTTTCTCTAAAAATAAATCATCTTCTCACGACTACTGATTGCAGAATCATCAAATATGCAGCCAAACAACTTGTAACAGATACTAAATCAACTTCAGTGCCTACTCCATTTTACAGTAAACTTGTAAACTACATAATCAGCTACTACTTATTTACTTAAATTGCTAACAAATCAATCATGTGCCAGTGGGAAACCATCAGTAGCGTTGTTCTAGGTAAATACATCAAGAAACGCAGATACCAAGTTTATATTGCAAACATATTTTGTACTTTGCAAACTAAGACTATAAACAGCAAGGCAAACAAAATATCGAAGGTAATCCAAAATAATTGAAATGTATTAACACATATGGAGATTTAAAGGAGGCAAGTAGATCAATGATACATGCTACCAACAAAGACACCTGCTAAGAAAGATGATACATCATATATGTGACCAGACAATGACACCTAATATGCAATTATATTCAAGTCAACGTCATGAAAAAGAACCAGAACAGTACCAGGAATTCAGGCCTACCGAGAAGATCCTAGGGATGACATCCCACTTCAATAATCTGATGGAATAAAGAGAACAAGTTTTTATCTTGTGTAGCCCAAATCAATGGGCCTGCCCTACCGCATTAATGTTTGTTCCGGCAAGCAAATATTCCCCCGCTTGCCAGAACAATTTTTTTTGCATTTTTTAAAGAGGGAGAAGTTCGCGAACAAGGATTTTCGTTCAGAATTTTAGGTCACTCATAAGCATCCGGTTGATCACTTGGTTACATCCTGCATCGTGCAGTTCAAAAGGACGGTCAGTTCTACACAACCTGTCTAAAATCTTTAGTTGCATCCACCACCTATATTTGGAAAGCGACTGAATATTAGCATGTTACCATGTTTCTCTTAGCGACACGCATCACTACAGGTACTCTTATACATCTACTTTGCTGCCTTCTCCCAGCATACATGATCATGTCATATCACAAAATGTTTATCTTTTGAAAATATATAACAAAAAAATGCACTTCCATGTGGATGCTACTTATTAATGGTTCCACACTAATTTGTTATCACACAATTGAGTACTCAAATACTCCCTCCATTGCAAAATATATGAAGTTTTAAATTGGTCACATTTTCCAAGATATGACTTTTACCATTGTTATATGTATGCATATGTTACCATAGAATTATAAAAGATGCATGTTTTGAAACTATTTATCAGGAAAAATTTAGTGGTACAATATTTAACTAATAAACCAAAATATTTTTGTGCTAATTAGTTGTTGAAGATCGAGAAGTTTGACTACAAACACTCTACGCTAAGGCATGTATTTTAGAACAAAGGTAGTAATATCAACAATATGTCTCTGGGAAGAATGAGAAGTTACAGAATAGCAGTAATTCCACGGCAGTACCGCTCCCACATGGTTCGGAATCTCCGTTGCCTCCAAGACTGATTAGGAAATCAAAAATGTTTACCAAAAACAAAATAATTAAAATTGTTATTAATCAAATTCATTTTAACCAAAAAATTATTCAAGCAATGTGACCGCATGCCTGCTAACAGTGAGTATAGACACGATAAATCAGAGTATTATGTGCGCGTGGAGCTGCTTGAAGAATTCCCCCTAGAGAACTGAAAGTGAATGGATATGATCTTTTGTTTTTCACAGGAATTTGCACCCTTCGATAATGAATATAGAGCTTTTTTACTAACTATTTCCATAATTATTTATAGAGGCTTGCATATGAGAGTTGTGATAAGTTTTATACATAGTACCTTACTGCTCTATTTAGTGGCAAGCGGAAAGCGAGGGGCATAATAAGAGAACAGAGGTACTGTATGTACCTAGGCCCAAACGACACATCGCCAGTGGCGCAAGTATCTCACTTGGTCCGAAATTCGGTTCTTAGTTTTTTCTATACATTTGCAAAAAGAAAAATACATCAAGCAGTTCAGGAGCAAAAAAAATGAACTGTGTTATTTTGCAATCCTTCAAGAAACTAATCAGATACATAACCGACCAATAAATATCATTTGATTTTAACCTTATAGGGATCCAAATATGTTCAACATGATGACAATTATCTCATCGTGAAGTTCTGGTAAGATACCAGACTAAGGAAGGCCACATAGAAAGTGTTAGGGAGTTTCAGCACAGGCTAATGATATATCTGGTCCTTTGGACATAGTTTTTTTTAGCAGAATAAAGCTTCGAATCCATTGAAAAAAAATATGCTCAAACTGAGGACACGTGACACCAACAAAAATAATTTGAACCACATCCTGGAGCATAAACAAAAGTAATAATAGGAAAAAAGAAAATCGAAATGCACCGCTCCAACCAATGCTTTCTTAAAGAAACAAAGTAAAATAAACCCCAAACATATGTACATGGGTAATAAAAGAATCCAACGAAGAATATAGAACAATGAGTGTACTAATAAACTTGATTGAATACCACTGAAAAACACCCATAAGGATTCATAAGTTTAAAGTGCGGACCTGAAATCCAATATCCTCGAGACTAATGAAAAAGTATATGGTGCTGACTGATGACAATATAAGCACAATTAACTTCTGAAGTACCTAAAAACGAAGGTGAGAAAACTTGAAAATGTGAGGACATTATCAGATAGCTTAAAGAAAAAAAACTGAAACACTCAAATAAGGACTTGTCCGATATAGAAGTACCTACTAAACTAAGTATGTCACTCGACAATATCGGGGAGAGCAACATGGAGAAGGGCAGGGGTAGCGCCGGCTCAACTCAATTCGACATCTGCGAGGATCCACCATCGAATTAAGGGTAGGTCACTCGACAATATCGGGGAGAGCAACATGGAGAAGGGCAGGGGTAGCGCCGGCTCAACTCAATTCGACATCTGCAAGGATCCACCATCGATTTAATGGACGCCCCTCCTACAAGATTTACCAGGTGAACTAAAGGCAAAGGAAACTACATTTATATTAAAGTACACCATAATCCACGAACAACTTTATATGACTGTGACAACAAAGGGGGCCATACACAAAACTTGTGTAATTGCTGGCTAGTACTTAGTAAGAGGAAAGAAAATTGGCAATCAAAACCATCCAAGTTAGTCAACCTGATAATTAATTGCTCGTGGTAAAAACTTGGATCTACTTTGACTGGATCAAAAGGCATTAGGCAGTGCAAACCATCAAAATAACCTATCTCTAAAAATGAGGCAAAAGAGATAAGCAGAAATGCTATATAGAAAGGGTACTCATTGTTTTAAACTAAAGCACTATCCACTAAAAGCTTTGTACCAACTAAATGTCATAGGTCAGTCTAATAATAAATAAAAACATATTGGAAAGAGGGGCATGGGTCTACTTTGATGGCTCAAACAAATTAACAAAGTAAGATGAAAAATAAACCTATGTGGGACTGCAGTAACTACTCCTATTGGCTCCAAAATCTCTCTAGATTGAATAATCCTATGTAGTTTCTCCCTCAGTCTAGTCCACACGACTAATCAAATATGAATAGTTCTATCACTGCAACTCTGACAAATCATAGGTAGACAAAAAAGACAAATTCTATAGGAAATTACTACCTGTTCATGAGTGGCTTGATACCAATCAGCACCTTCAACTCAGAAAACCCAATTGCATGCATGAACACCTCATCTTCTGCTATATAATATTGGTGTACAAAGCAACATAGTTCAACCCCTTTCTTTTGTTGTAATAACACATTAGTGAATCTAAACCAAAACCGTTAAACCTGCAAATCAATCCGGAACATGAATAATTCAGAAAAAAATGAACGATCTTGGGATGGAAACAAGCATGTCCATACCCGCGTGAGGTCCGCTTACCCTTGGCCAGCGAAAGGACGCCGTGTAGGCCGACGAAGAGAGGCGAGGTGGCCGCGCTCCGGTTGCCTGTCCAGATCGAGGCGGAGGTCGAGACGACGTCGCTGAGAGTGGCATCGACGATGCCTCAGTGGGAACGCCGTCGACGACTGGGTGGAGGACACCAACGGCGACGGGAGAGGAGAGGAGGAGCCCTCACGACGAAGGCGTCGCCACCCGCGCGGCCGGCCACGTCCATCAGTCGCGCGAGGTCATCCACAGCCTGCACTGGGCTCGCGGGCCAAGCACCGCTCCTTGGAGGCTCCCATCGTCCGCTCCTCCAGGCAACAACACGGCGCGCGGCGGCGGCGCTAGATGCGGCGTTGTGCTCTCCTCCTCCCGCCGAGGCGGCTGCCGGCTGCAAACTCCGGAGATCCGCCGTCATCTACCGCCGCCATCCCATCTTGTCGCGCCGCTCGTTCTAGGGTTTCCCCACGGGAGGGACTGGGGGAAGAGGCGTGGGAGGGGATTGGGGGAGGGACGCGATCTAGGGTTTCCCCGCGGGAGGGACCGGGGGAAGAGGCACGGGAGGGGATTGGGGGAGGGACGCGATGGCGATGACACCGCTCAGCTCACCTACATCCAATAGGAGGCCGACACATGGCAGCTCAGCAGCGCTGAGGCCAAAGGAACGAGGCCTCGTGGACGTTTGGCGAAGACATACATCTCATCCAACCTTTATAGAAGTAATTTGGAGGAGGAACATGTTCATCGGACACCGCATTTCCGCCAAAACTGTATAATAACCGTCATTTTGCCGTTTTAGGCTGAAAACGCTCGTAGACTAGATCCCGCAAAAGTGACCGGCCCGTAAAAAATTTGAGGGGCGCGGCAGTTTTCCCCCATGGAACTGTCAAAACGAGGTTTCGCGACGCGACCCGGGATGGCCTGTATTGCGCGGAAGTAGTTGGCGGGAGGGAGATTTCAACGCGCGGGCTGCTTCCCTCCCCGTTCCCCTTCCAGCCTCCACGATCGCCCTCCCCGTCGCGTCCTAGATTTCGGCCGTCGAACCCCATTCTCCCAGCTTCTGTGCACCAGAGGAACTGCTCCGGAGGAGTTTCCCGTAGAAACTTGACTCGTACCGAAGCGGTAATGGAAAAAGGACATATCGCACACGTCAAATTACATCCAACTGCCACCCCACTCCCTCACCGTCTCTCTCCCACGGAATGGTCAAGGAAAGGAAAGAAAAATTCCAAATCGGGCTCTCCGGCCGCCGCTCCTCCCCACCGCTGCTCTCCGGCCGCAACTCCTCCCTGCCCCAGCCTGCTCCTCCCTGCCTCGTTGTGTGCTCCTAGCGCCATCCCCTCCGCCATGATATCTGCCTGAAGCTCCGCTCCTCCTCGTTGTGTGCCACACCGTCGAGCTCGGGGGCGTCGCCATGGAGGTTGCGGGCGCGATGGCCCGTCCCATCCCTTCCCATTGAAGTTCAACGGCTGGAACCGCCCTCAACCCCACCCCTGGGAGGAGCACTCGATCTGAAAAATCGACTACCTCTCAGAGCTCGTGTGGTTTGGATGTTGCTCGATCTGCACTGTTGCTGGTGACCTCGTACAGGTGCTGCCGGCATTCATGTCTCCACGCCCAAGATTCTGGCTACCGGCCGTGTCACCATGCCCCTGTGCGTGATGCTGCTGCCTCCACGAGTTGACCCAGATCTTGTTGAGTGCTTTGTTTCATTAGCCAATAATTTTCTATTAGATGGATCTTGTGTACACATAACGAGGCTGCATATGAGAGACAGAGAGAGTACTAGATGAATTCTGGCCAGATATTTTTTAACCATCTAATCGAACTTGTTTAGCTCAGCATGGCCTAACCCATAATGCTAACAAACAATATCTCAGGTTAGCACGCCTCAACACGTACATGCTACCAAACACATGATAAAATCAGGGGCCATATTTACCCTATGCATTGCATCTAGATGGTAAAGCATATTTACCCTATACATTGCTTTATTAAAGGTTGTATATCAAAATCAGGGGCATAACGGACATGTCACAACTCATTCTAGCAAATAAGTAGAAACCGTAGAAGCCAAAAGAAGTCTCCCGTGGAGTTTCTAGCAGTTTCTCTCCACAACATTTTCTTCCCACCAAAACTCAGAAACTTGCTTCTGCATAAGCAGAAACTTAAAACAAGTCACCCTTATCAACTTCCGGGGGTCGATCATGGGCAACATTGTTATGTCCCGTGATAGGATCAAAGGTGTGCGTGATCTCTATGATGATTATTTCCGTCCCGGTCCGCTCTTCCATGAGGGGGTTTTCTGGCGTAGGTTTCGGATGAGCTCACGACAGTTCTGCTGCATAGAAGTAGGAGTAACGAAGTGTGATGATTACTTCAAGTTGAGGTATGATTGCTGCAGACTATCTTCTCTGTCTGAGGTATTTGAACTATTTTATTTGTGAATTCAAACTATTTGTATTTGATTATACAAGTATTTTAACTTGATTTGAACTATTTATTTATGATGTATGATCCACGTGCATGGTTTGCATGTATTTTCCTAGCACTATTTGTTGTATGTGGTTGTACACCAGAATACATGGGGTTAGACACGTTTGGGAGTGTCCGCAGACAGTTAAGGGGCCAAATATAGAGTTTTCGGTTGGAGATGCTCTAAGAGTTTTTGATGTTGTTGAGAGTATCATGAACCTATTTTACAAAATTACACATGACTATTTCTTTCTCCCTATCCGATGTTGAATCAGGTCGTTATGAGATATTATCGTATTTTCATGTGTTGGTTTAGTGTCCAATAAAATCCAATATGCACAAACCTTTCTAATCTAAAATACAATCAATATTCAACTCCATTCTAGGTAGAACTTTTAAAAGAGCTTTCTCACTAGAACAAATTTGACACACGTGCTCAATTAAAATACAATTGATACCACGCTAAAATGTATCCTTGTAGTCCTAACCATCACCCAGGGTATTCAGTGAAGTATGTGTAAAAAAATATTTATGCTCTAAATGCAATACGTTAAGATAGGAATGCGCTTCCGGGGATCATGTTCAAGTACCTCCAAATTTGGTGATATTGGTTCATCCTCTTCATCAATTGGTTTATCCTGTTCTATAATTGGGGTTGAGGTTGTGTTGCTGCTCTCCGGTCCACGTTCTGAATCATATGCACGTACTATTGCCAATTGCATATCGCTCTCAGGCTAATCACAAGGACTCAGTGTACCAAACCCGGTTTCCAACATAAACTGGCAAAGAGGAATCCTGGCAGATTAGGTTAGGATTCCGACTTCGGGTATAACTCGGATCCTTCTTTAAAACCAGGAACCTAGCCGCTATATAAGGGGGTTCCTGGGTAATAGAAAACCAAGTTGTAGTTCATAGCAATAGGGCTCGAGACATCAGAATCTATAATCGCTCCTTATAATCAAGACCTCGAATCACCAATAGTAAAGAAGCGGGAGTAGGTTTTACCCTTCATAGAGGGGCCGAACCTAAGAAAACTTGCATCCCTCGTTTCCACCATAACCCTTCCGGTACTTCGTTTAGATGCAATGGCCTCACAATCTAGTTCTCATATGAGGAAACTTGTCGTGACAACCCCACGACACTTGGTGCCCACCGTGGGGCCAACTTGCGGAAGCGTTGTTTTTTCGAAAGGATCCCTACCTGGGATCGAGAGGCTCGCGATAGGCCAGATCAGGAGGAATCGACATCGAAATTATTATAACCATGATACCCAGGGCCTAGAGTTTGCTCTCGTTGAATCTAGTTTCCAGGCCCCCTTCGGTGGAAGTCAGGTCTTCGTCGGTTTCGTTGGAGGATCAAACTCAGAACCGGCTCATGAGTCGGACTCGGTTTCTGGAGAAGCTACTATCGTACATGCAGATGGAAAACCGTCGGTCGGAAACAATGACCTCGACGAAACCAGCTCTATCCACCAGCTTTTTGGCGAAAGGCTAGGAGGAGACCTGAAGGAAGAGGAATTGGAGAGGTTGCAATAATCAGTACAGCACGCAACCATCTATATGGCGGACAACAATCTCCAACCAAGTTATGATGCTCATGGAAATATAGTACATGTGATTGTTGATCAGGAACCGATTCTCGGAGCAAACAGAAATACAGTTCAAGGAGCGTCGGGAGCATCAGGATCAGAACCAACGGTACCACATGTGTTGCACCAAGACCTGAATTGACAAAGACAGCAGACGCACTCAATGCACTGCTCCATACCCGATTACAACTGAGAACCTGGAACATCGTAATGCAGAGAAATCTAGGTTTCGGGAATAGATAACTCGCGAGCGCTAGGTGATACATGCGAAAACAGATCGTACAAATGAAGCACGAGCAAGCATCTATGAGTAATCTACTCGCTTGGACGCAGAAGGAATCCATGTGGTGACCCAACATACCACTGCATATTGTTGTATGCAATTTGTTGACATAACACTTATAGAACACCGTTCTGCAAATATTATATCCCTCAGGGTGGTACAACAGAAATATTACGGGTCTAAATGTCATACAACCATTTATTACAAAACAAAGTCGTGCAGGCGAGAGGATGATCTCAGGATGAGGTCACCTCGTTATGAAGTTATACAACACCAAACAAGAAGCAAATTAGTGCATACACGAGAACTCAACAGCCAATATAGAAGTTCCAGGCAACTCGATTCAACTGTTCTCATGTATAGGTTACTCGATCAAGCTAACCCTAGTCGGACTCTGCCTCCTCAGGATCGGCTCCATATTGGATGACGTAGTCCGCCCTTTAAAATCCGCCTAAAAGGTCTGGATCCTCATAGTAGATGTCTTCTTGCCCTTCGATGATGTTCAACGATGCCTCGTCTAGGTCTTCACAGTCAAAGCAGGGGTTCAAAGGGGAGGAATGAGTAACCAACGTTACTCAACAATTTCATTGTGTAAGGTGGCTAGTTTGGTGCCCTATTAATAGTCCTCGACTCTAGAGAGTCTCAAACTAATGCATTTTTTAAGTGAATTTTTTCCTTTGAGAGATTGTTTTTATATTGAAAATTATGCCCGTCAATACTTCACAGGTGCTAGAACTTCATGGAGTTCCTTTCCAGCAGCGTTCGCAGCTCCTTTCCGGAACAAGGAGTAACATGTCACATTTTTATACACTCTGCAGAGGTGTGTTACTTTACCCACAAGTGATCAAGGCCATGTTGCGCAACCAGGCGATCTTTCCCGTCCACACCCTCTTTGGTGTGGGGCACGGTTGTTGATCCAAACCATTCACCATGCTTCTCCACCACCCCACATGCCCACCCATTTCATGCATAGCAAGTTTACCCCTGATATTCTCCCCCTAGGGTAGAACTTCCTACGCTCCTCTTGCAGACCATCATAGACATCGGAGTCTGTGAGAATTAAGGGATCCCACCCATGTGCATGTAGTCCCGCAAGACCTACAACGTACGGCTCTGGATGCTCGTTGACATGTGAACGAAAGAAGATCACAGATGGTTTCCTCGTCCCATCCAAATCTCATGGTTAACGCGTTATTTTTGGCGCAAGAGCTCTGATGGCATTGGTTATTATGTCCTAAGTCATACTTTCTCATGCAAATGGAACCTCCACCAAACATCTCTTACCATCGTTCCATTTGCCAGACATAACAAAATATCACCACTCGGATAGATATTCAATTAATCGTATTATTATAAAATAGGATTTATGCTTTCTTTTGGAATAAGGTGGTAATATAATAGGGGTTTGCAAATAGTTATTAGCAAATATTCCAAAGGATGTGAGCAAATTATGAACTTGCCTTGTGACTGAAAGGTAGTGGAGCCTGGTACTGGATGTGGCTCATGACTTCCGGGTTCTACAAAATACCATCGTTATATGGTAAGGAGAATGTTTGAAGAAACAATTGATGCTATTATGCATATTAATGATATGTATGCATTTTCTTTTAATTGATTTTAATTACTTAAGAAAATATAGGAATTTAATTATTTTAGGATTGTATAATCTCAATTTTATTTTATTTCTCTTAAATAATGAATTGATAAACAAAAGGAATAATTAAATGATATACTTTGGAATAAGGAAATATTTATTTAATCAATATAGGCCTATTGTTATTTAAGGAAATATTATATTTCTTAGGTTATTTAAATTTTATTTGTATTAATTACTTGAATAACCTTATTTTATGCAAAAATAGAATATTTAGAAAAAACATGGTGTTATAAAATTAATTACAATTTTCTAAATGGTTAAGTTATTTAATTTTAATTTTAATTCATTTTAAATATTGCTTATTGAATTTAATGAATTTTATTTAGATTTTCTTTTATTCTTTTATTTTTTTTGGGGTCAAAAGACCCTTTTGCCCTCCCACCTAACCGGTGGGCCAACCTGGGAGAGGGTTGGGTCGAACCCACCGGGTTCAACTGAGCAGACGAGCCACACTTGCGGCTCGCCCCCTTCTCCGATCCCCTTTCTCCTCGACACCTCTCTCCAGCGACTCCATATCGCCGACGCCGATGCCCCTTTTCGCCAGCCGACTCTGGCGCTCTCTGCCGTCGTGCTGGAGCATAGAGGACTCGCCTCAGGGTCCTCTACATCCTCCACCGTGTCGATCTGTGATGCTCCTCCTATGGCGGTAGTACTTCACCTAACCGTATGAAAGTGCATTTTCGATATCTCGATATTTTGTGTGTTTGTTAACAACATGAAGAAGCTACTAACCGTATGTGCTATTTTGTCAAGGATCTGGTCTTAAAATAAGCATGTATACGGTGTCAAAGAAATGGTGAAGAAATCGAAGATCAACGAACTTTTCCGGGCCAGAAAAAGGTTTTTCAAAGTGCAATCCGGATTATTCCGGATGATTCCGACCGCAACGGGATTTTCTCTGTTACAATCCGGATTATTCCGGATGATTCCGGGAACCGGATTCAGTCCGGATGATTCCGACTGCAACGGGATTTTCTCTGTTGCAATCCGGATTATTCCGGATGATTCCGACCACAACGGGAATTTCTCTGTTGACATCCGGATTGCTCCGGAATATTCCGGGATCCGGAAAATTCCGGACCTAATCCGGGCTGGTCGCAGTTTGGGAAGAAAAACGGCTAGTTTGAGTGGGGGCTATAAATAGCTCCTCTCTTTCTTCCCCAAGGGTTAGCTCCACCAGCATTGAAGACTCCATTGATTGAGCTCACCCACCAAGCTAGATCTCCCTCCTCCTCCACCCAAACTTGTTGATTCTTTGAGGATTGAAGGAGGACCACCGGATCTACATCTTCACCAACCGGATTTCATTTCCCCTCTCATTCACTTGAGAGATCTTTGCCTAGGGTTTCCTCATGTGGAGAACCTAGGCTTCTTGTTACTAGTGGTGATTCAAGAAGAGTTGGGAGCCCCCAATTAAGTTGTGGTTGTGTGCCCCGAGTGTTTGTAAAGGATTCGATCCCCGCCTCAAAGGGGTTCAATAGTGAGAGATGAACTAGGCCTTCGTGCCGCAAGTTCATCGGAGAATAGGGTGAGGCCTTTGTGGCATTGAGTAGGCCTTCGTGGCGAGCTCACACCCCTCCAACGAGACGTACTATCTTAACAAGGAGGAACTCGGGAATACATCGTGTCTCCGTGTGCTTTCATCGGTTACCTCGTTCCTCACTCTTTACTTACTCATACTTGTAGCATTTATTGTAGTACTTGTTGTATTAAGTGTTGTCCTAGTTGCATTAATTGCTTGCCTTGCCATATAGGTAAATTCACCATTAGTTGCACTATCTAGAGAATTTACCTTTGAGTTAAGCCTAAACCTTGTTAAAAATTAAAATTGGTCGTAGCACCTATTCACCCCCCTCTAGGTGCCCATCTTTACTTTCAATTGGTATCAGAGCCTCGGCTCTTGTATCGGGCTTAACCGCCTAAGAGTTTTAGTATGGGAGAAGATTTGGATACCAAAACGTCCGTTGGCAAGGTGACCATGGATGATCTCAATGCTTTGAGAACTTCATTTACCTCATCCATAGACACCAAATTTGATGAGTTGCGTGAACTAATGGCACAACTCCTCAAAGCCAAAGGACCGGAGGTAGTCGAATCCTCCCTTCCGGAAATTCCTTCGGAAGGCGCCAAGAAAGGGGTAGATGGTGATCCACTTAAAAATGCTTCCGCCGAACAATCCACTAAGAAAGGCACGGGTGGAGAGGAAGGATATAACGCCGTTGAAGGAAGATATTCTCCCGATCCCCCCGTCCCTCATCCTCATATAATCCCTAAGGGAGACCCACCTAAAATTGATGCTTTTTCTTTCCGTGAATGGCAATATTACATGGAGACTCACTTGAACTCTTCTTGTATAGATCTTTGGAGGATCACTCGTGATGGATACAAGCCATTTGATCCCAAGAACTTAACAAGAAGAGAAGCCGTAGATTGCCAACTCAACTACACCGCCTTGTCCATTCTTAAACAAGCCGTGGGTCCTAACCACATGCCGCATCTCCAACAATACTCCACCGCCAAGGAAACATGGGACGCTCTTGTCGTCATGTTTGTGGGCAATGAAAGCATGCAAAGAAATAGATATGATTCCTTGACCAATGAGGCCGAAGGGTTCTATATGCATGATGGAGAGGATCATATGGACATGTACCGGAGACTCAAGACTCTCGCCACCGCCTTCTCAAATGTTGGTGCCACGTACATTGATGATGCTTGGATCAAGAGGAAGTACATGATTGCCATTATGCCATTTGAGGGCGCGGACATGAAGAGCATTCAAGGGGGACATGATTTCTCCTCCATGACCTCAACTCAAGTGATGCAAGAGATGTGCTCCTACAAAGTGCAAACCAAGAATGCGCTTGACAACCGTGCTAGGGCCATTGGAATGCACCAAGGATCAAACGTGCTAGGTGTTGTCAAGAGAGGTTGAGAATGAAGAAGAAGGAGAAGAGGCATCGCCTCCTTTGAAGGAACAAGACTATGATCCTGTTCTAAAGGATCTCATTGCTCTCACCGTGCAAAAGTTTTGGAGCAATCCTCCCAAGGGCAAGAGATTTTTTGAGGAGAAGACAAGGTCACGCTACGGAAATGATGGGGCTCAAAAAGTGAGGTCTTGCTTCAACTGTCAAGATAAGCATCACTTCATCGCGGAGTGCCCTTATGAGAATAGAGAGCTCCATAGTGGCAAGCTCATTCGCAAGGACAAGTCCAAGGTTGAGTACAAGAAACCTCACTTCAAGAAGAAGCCTTTCAACAAGAAGTCTCCCACCAAGTTTGTGCTCTTGACTCAAGAGGAGTATGATACCGGGAGTGATGAAGAAGAAGAAACCACAAATGAAGTGGCCGCTCTAGCTATTGCTTCTACTCCACCATCTTCATCCCTCTTCGAATACCCCAATGACGATCTCCCTCAATGTAATGCCAAGTGCTTCATGGTTAAGGCCACGGAGGTATCTTATTCCCCCAACTCTAAGACCCCTAGTGAACTTGAACATCTTGCTAGTCTTAGAGAAGAAGAAGAAAGGGTATCCTTGGACCGTTTTATGTCTAACATGCAAGGGGAGACCAAGAAGTACGTTGAGTATCTCATGAGGCAATTGGGAGAGGCCCAAGATGCTCTTGAGAAGAAAGGTGAGGTTGAGAGAAGGGATGCGGATGAAATTGCATCTCTCTCTATGACTCTTGAGGAAGAGCATGATGGTAGAGTTTCTCTATAGGATGAACTTGAATCTATTGAGTTAACTCATAATAAACTTGTCTCAAATATCACTAAGGAACGTGATCTTTCTATTGCTAAATATAAAAAGGCTAAAAAGGATAAGGTCGAGTTTGGGGTTGGTCATGGTAAACTAACCGAGGATTTTGAAAAGCTAACCGAGACTCACAAAGCTTTGGAAAGCCAACACTCATCCCTCAAAGAGTTGCATGAACAACTTCAAACTCAACTTAATCAAACTAACAATGCTAGCACCTCTACTTCTTCTTGTGATCATGCAAATATTATTGAGGAAAATGCTAGGTTGAAGGATGAGCTAGCAAGGCTCAAGGGTAAAAGCCCTCAAGTTGTGAAGTTTGTGACCCCTTCCCCACAAGTGGTTGCCTCTAACTCTAATGTGGTCATTGCTAGACCACAATTGAGTGCTCCAAGGAAACAAGTGGGCAAGCAAGGTCTAGGCTATGTAGCCAAGAAGAAGAACAAGAAGAAGAAGAGCAAGAAGAAGACCAACAATGGTGCTTCGAGTGTTGTTGTCATTAGGGACAACACTACTCGTAGCACATCCGCGGGAACTAACAATCCACACCATTTCTTATATGTCGATTATTATGGTGTTGTGCAAGCTAAATATGTTGGTCCTATTGAGGGTTTCATTGACTATACTATTTGGGTTCCAAAGACCCTTGTTGCTAACATGAAGGGACCCATCTCGGGTCCTAACTCTAGTCAATGATCTCTTGTAGGACTATGCTTCCGGTGGGACTAAATGGATTATTGATAGTGGATGCATTAATCATATGACCGGAAGCAAAGAGCTTGTGACGGAGTTGCGACCAAATGACATCCAAGCAACCGTCACTTATGGAGACTCGTCCAAGTCTAAGGTATCCGGGTTCGGCAAGGTTGTGGTGGCTCCCGATATAACTATCGAGAACGTCATGCTTGTCGAATCCCTTGGTTACAATTTACTTTCCGTCCGCTCTCTTGGAAAGATGGGGTTTTCCGTCTTTTTCGATGGTGATATTGTGGTCCTTTTGAGGAGAAAGACTCTTGACGTCGCTCACGTGGGACATGTTGAAAATGAGTTGTTCGTGGTGGACTTTTCGAAGTCAACCAACTCTCAAGCAATGTGTATTTTCGGGAAGGCGGACTTGGGATGGTTGTGGCATCGCCGCTTATCCCATGTCAACATGAGAACTTTGCAAAGTCTTCACAAAGGTGGCCTTATTGTCGGACTAAAAGAAAATGTTTCCTTTTCAAAGGATCGCGTTTGTAGGTCGTGCGTTGAAGAGAAGATGCATGACAAGGTGCACAAGGCCAAGACTATTATCTCATCAAAGGCGATCTTGGAGCTTCTCCATGTTGGTGCCGTGCCCGAGGCAAGTCTTGGTGGCAAGAAGTATTGCTTGGTGATTGTCGATGATTATTCAAGATACACTTGGGTTTATTTCTTCAAGTGCAAGAGTGAAACTCAACAAACCATCATCGACTTCTCCAACGAAGTGCAACGTCAACACAATGTGCAAATCATGGCTATTAGGAGTGATAATGGCCCGGAGTTCAAGAACTATACATTGAATGAATTCCTTAGTGAAGAAGGCATTCGTCATCAATACTCCGCCACTTACACTCCTCAACAAAACGGTGTTGCCTAAAGGAAGAATCGCACCCTCTTGGATATGGCAAGGACCATGTTGGCGGAGTACTCTTCTCCCCAATATTTATGGGCCGAGGCCATATCCACCGCATGCAACTCCTCCAACCGCCTCTACATCCGCAAAGGCTTGGACAAGACTCCATATGAGATCCTCACCGGCAACAATCCCAACGTCTCGTACTTCCGTGTATTCGGTTGTAAGTGCTTTTATTTGATCAAGGGTGTTAGGTTGTCTAAATTTCATTCCAAAACCATTGAGGGTATTTTTGTTGGTTACGGTGCCGAATCCCACACTTATAGAGTCTTTGACAAAGCCTTACGGATTGTCATAGAATCTTGTAGTGTGGCTTTCGAGGAAAATTATGGCTCCCAAGTGGCGCAATTTCATGTTTCTAATGTAGATTTTGAAATACCTCCGGAAGCCATAGAAAGGATGGGTTGGGGATTTTTCTGCCCCATTGAGGGACACCTTATGGCGACTCGAGAAGGACTATGCTCTACTCAAGTGGAGCCCTCCTCTACAATAGAAGAACAAGCCAAGGAGCCAAATGTTACACCTAACCAAGAACATGTTCAAGACCCTCCTCTTATTGACCAAGTGACTCCGCAAGTCGTACACACTCCTCTCACTAATGCGAGTCAAGGTCAAGGCCAAGATCAACCATCCTCTTCATCCTCTCCTCATGTTGAAGCAAGTGTCGAAGATATTGTTGTTGATGATGATGATGATGATGATCAAGGCCAAGTTGGTCAAGATGGGGACCCAAATGATTAAGATGATCAAGTGATCCCTCCTCGCAATAATGAGGAGATCGAAGCCCGTCGTGTCAAAAGGATAAGAAGAGCTTTGAAGCAAATTGATGCCCAAGACAACAAGGTCTTGGAGGATGTTCAAGCTCGAAGATCCACAAGAAGGCAATTGGCACATTTTTGTGAGCATCAAGCTCATATCTCTTTGGTGGAGCCTAAGAAAGTGTATGAAGCTCTTGAGGACTCCGATTGGGTTGAAACTATGCATGATGATCTCAATAACTTTGAGCGCAACAAAGTTTGGAGATTGGTTGAGAAGCCCAAAGATTGCCACAATGTTATTGGCACTAAGTGGATTTTCAAGAACAAGCAAGATGGGCATGGCATTGTCATTAGGAACAAGGCAAGATTGGTTGCTCAAGGTTACACTCAAGTTGAAGGCATTGACTTTGATGAAACCTACGCACCCGTGGCTCGCCTTGAGTCCATCTGTATCCTCCTTGCTTATGCATCCTCTCATAATTTCAAATTGCAACAAATGGATGTGAAAAGTGCTTTCTTGAATGGTCCACTAAAAGAGGAGGTATATGTTAAGCAACCTCCGGGGTTCGAGAATCTCAAATTTCCTAACCACGTTTACAAACTTGACAAGGCTCTCTATGGTCTCAAACAAGCACCTTGTGCTTGGTATGAGCACCTTAGGGAGTTGTTAGATGATCGTGGTTTCGAAGTTGGGAAGATTGACCCCACTCTCTTCACCAAGAGAGTAAAGGGAGAGCTTTTCATATGCCAACTATATGTGGACGATATCATCTTTGGCTCAACTAACCAAGCTTTCAATAATGAGTTCTCTAAGCTTATGACTGACAGGTTCGAGATGTCTATGATGGGTGAGCTTAAATTCTTCCTTGGCTTTGAGATCAAGCAATTGGCTCGTGGGACCTTCATTTCTCAAGCCAAGTATACCCAAGATATGATCAAGAGGTTTAATTTCCAAGATGCTAATATCAAGACATCGCCTATGCAAGTCAAGTGCCATCTATCTCGTAATCCAAAAGGGAGTAAGGATGTGGATCAAAAGTTGTATCGTTCTATGATTGGTTGTTTGATCTATCTTTGTGCATCTAGGCCCGATATCGTTTTGAGTGTAGGTGTGTGTGCAAGGTATCAAGCGGCTCCTAAGGATAGCCATTTGATGGCGGTCCATAGGATCTTTCGTTATTTGGTTCATACCCCAAGATTTGGTTTGTGGTACCCAAAGGGGGCACAATTTTCTCTCAATGGCTACACGGATTCCGATTGGACGGGTGATCAAGATGATAGGAAGTCTACTTCCGGGGCTTGCCAATTTCTTGGTAGGTCCCTAGTGAGTTGGTCCTCCAAGAAGCAAAATTGCATATCACTCTCCACCGCCGAAGCCGAGTATGTGGCCGCCGCAAGTTCATGCACTCAATTGTTATGGATGAGGCAAACTCTCAAGGAATATGGAGTTCATTTGGATAAGGTGCCTCTTTTGTGTGACAATGAAAGTGCCATCAAGACTGCATACAATCCCGTGCAACACACAAGGACCAAACACATTGAGATTCGCCATCACTTCATCCGAGACCATGTGGCAAGAGGGGATATTGCACTATCTTATGTGCCCACCAAGGACAATCTTGCGGATATTTTCACGAAGCCACTTGATGATGCAAGATTCTTGTTCTTGAGGAATGAACTAAATGTGATTGATTCAACGAGTTTGACTTGAAGATCTTGCACACACCCTTATAGATGAAACGTGTTTGAGCTTAGGTGTAGGCATGGACATAGGGGGAGTGTTATCCTAACACATTGGGTTCTCCCTCCCCCCATTATGCCCAAAGCAAAAATTTCATTGTTATCTCTCTATTTCTAATGTTGAATTGTGAGCTTCAATGTTGAGTATTGGCAATGCCCCCAAGATATATATTCGCGGTTGCATACCATGAACTCTTACATGGTGGCTTGGGCCACCAACCTCTTCTCTTTTGGAGAGTTGGTTCTTAGTTGGATATCTTTTGGGTTTTTGTGTTATCCTTCCGAATACTACTTCTCGTTGCTATTTCGATCTTATTTGCTTTTTCCCCGAGAAGTAAGACTAGGAAATCTAACCCCTTGTGTGTTTTGCTCTATTTGTCCTCTCTAATGTTCATCTATGCATATGCCTTACTCCACACAACATCACATCTTTCCTATCCTTTCAAAACTGTCTTTTCTGGAATGGTTTGGCCTTTTTCTGGTCTGTCCCGGATTCATTCCGGCCATGCCCGGATTATTCCGAGTAGGTCGGATTGGTCCGGAATATTCTGGCAGCCGGATTTTTCCGGGCCATTCCGGACGAAACAGTTTTCCTTATAAATACCCCACACGCACGGGGGGCAGTTTTCTTTCCACTCTTTCCACTCCTCCCGTGCCCTAGCCACGAAAATCCGCGGTTTTCGTCCCCGTTGCCCCTAGGGAGGATTGTTTGATCCCTCCTTTGGTCAAGGACTCCCCCATGGAAGGTATTGTGTTTGGCATCTCATCTTTTTCTTTTTTGTTGGTTGTTTTTGGTTCTAGATGAAATCTCACCTAGGGTTTGATCTAGATCCGAGTTCTATCAACTTGTTCTTCATGCCAATCCCTACCTAGATGCCATGGATTCGTAGATCTAGTCTAATCACATCCCAATCTAGACTTAGATCCATCTCAAATCTCGTGCCAATCCCACGTTTTTCCCGCACTTAGAACACCTCTAGGATCATCTCTATGGTACCCCTAATTGTTTGGGACATTTATAAGTCAAAATTTCAAGTTTTTGGGCATTTTCTCGAGTCAGATCGAGGAGCCCAGAATCATCCGGACCAATCCGACCCGGTCGGATTTTTCCGGGCTCAGCCGGAAAATTCCGGGCCTCCGGAATTTGTCCGGATGCTGCCAGAAATTTGAGAATTTGCACGGTTTCAAACCATTTGAGTTCCTATTGTTTCTGTTTGGGATATGCACTTATCTTCTGCTATTCCTATGTCCTCTATTCACAGGTGACAGCTCTCGACCGGGTACCAAGAGGAAGCAGTTGGCTGGAAGGGGTTCGCGTCCCGTCAAGGGGCGCTCAGCTCATGGGCTGGGAACCGTGATGATCAGGAGGAGAGGGTTCCCACACTAGACCTCGCAGGTTGCACTATCCCTCAGTGGAAGCATATCAAGAGGAAGAATCCATACCGCTTTCGTTAATCTACCTGTGATGATCCTCGTTTCTGGACCAACCTTCAACTGAAGTGTTGGGAAGAGTTCTACTCCATTGCTCATCCTCTTGTCTGTAAGCAGTCCCAGATTGACATGGAGTTCTATAACCAGCACAAATACAGTGATCTCCGTCATGTGCATGGTTGCCTAATGAAGATGGGTATGATTCCTCTTCTGGATGTTGAGTGTGAGTATTTCCCTGACTTGATAGCCCAGTTCTACTGCACATTCCACGCCCATGGTGATGCCTCTCGTACTATGACTTGGATGACTGGGGATCAGAAGATCACTAGCAATTTGGGTGAGTGGGCTGAGGCTCTTGGATACAGGTGGACCTTCACTTATGCTAATCATGGTTCCAAAATCCATGAAAATTCAGAGTTTGACAACTCTAGCTTGGCGTTCTGCTATCCTCCTGATGCTCAGGGCAAGACTCGGCCCTTCAACTCTGCCATGTACCCCTACTACAATCTGCTGTCCAAGATCTTCCGTAACACCATAATGATCAAGGCTGGTGATATATCAGCCATCAGGGCTTACATGGTGAACCTCATGTTCATCACCAAGCCTCAGAACTAGAGGAAGATTGATGTGATGGATTTCATATACCGTGAGGTTTGTCTTGGGATCTGTGAGAAGAGGAAGCCTGCTTATGGTCCACTGATTCATAGGTTCATCAATCACAAGGTAGGGGTTGAGATCATGGATACCTTTCCCGTGGTCAAAGGCAAGAAGATGGTTCCCTCTCTCATTCGTGGAGTGGAGATTCCGGAGTACTCAAGGTCCAAGTCCAAATCTCCTATGGCCACTCCTTCTGCTTCCACGAGTGCTGGTGGTGCCTCTCAGCGTCCTTCCAGTGGCATTGCCAAGTTCTTCAAGGCTATGTTCAACATGTGCAGTGACACCAGGGCAATTGCTCATGAGGCGAGAGAGTTGGCTAAGGAGACCTGCCGCATTCAAAACTCCGACCGCAGAGCTGCTGGAATTTCTGTACCTGATGATCCTCTTTCTCTTGAGCCCATTGTCTATGTGCCTTTTGAGATGCCTGAGATCCATGACGATGACTTCTACTTTGGTGTGCCTCCTGCTGATGTTGAGGATGATGATGAGGAGTCAGGGTCTGCTGAAGATGACTTTGATGCTGTTGGGCTTGGTGGTGGTGGTACTCATGAACCGGAGGAGGAAGAAGAAGAGGGTTCTGATGAGCAAGATGAAGATGAAGAGTGATTTCTTGGGTCGTTAGTTGGACTCGTTTTCCCTTTTTGGCGTCTTGATGCCAAAGGGGGAGAAGGAGTCCCATATTAGGATTCGACGGGCTTTGCAAGGGTTGGGGCACAAGTATTTTGCCTTTTGATTTCGATCTTATAGGCTTGTGCTCCGGTATCTTTATTTCGTTTCTTTCGTTTGAAACTTCGTATTATTTGTGTGGAACCTCGTGACATAATTGTGTCACCCTACCCATGGTTATGCTACTATTATCATGCTTCTTTTTATCTCAACTATTATCTATGCATGTTGTATGAACCTGTTTAGACGGCTTGGTGTCTAAAACATAGGGGGAGCAAAGCCTATTTCATTACACATATCGAGGAATAACTCCATCTATTTTTTGGACACCATTTCTTAAGTTCATATTTTTTTATCCCCGTGAAATCTTTATGTTGTCATCAAACACCAAAAAGGGGGAGATTGAAAGTGCATGTTCGATATCTCGATATTTTGTGTGTTTGTTAACAACATGAAGAAGCTACAAACCGTATGTGCTATTTTTTCAAGGATCTGGTCTTAAAATAAGCATGTATACGGTGTCAAAGAAATGGTGAAGAAATCGAAGATCAACGAACTTTTCCGGGCCAGAAATAGGTTTTTCAAAGTGCAATCTGGATTATTCCGGATGATTCCGGGATCCGGATTCAGTCCGGATGATTCCGACTGCAACGGGATTTTCTCTGTTACAATCCGGATTGTTCCGGATGATTCCGGGATCCGGATTCAGTCCGGATGATTCCGACTGCAACGGGATTTTCTCTGTTGCAATCCGGATTATTCCGGATGATTCCGACCACAACGGGAATTTCTCTGTTGCCATCCGGATTGCTCCGTAATATTCCGGGATCCGGAAAATTCCGGACCTAATCCGGGTTGGTCGCAGTTTGGGCAGAAAAACGGCTAGTTTGAGTGAGGGCTATGAATAGCCCCTCTCTTTCTTCCCCAAGGGTTAGCTCCACCAGCATTGAAGACTCCATTGATTGAGCTCACCCACCAAGCTAGATCTCCCTCCTCCACCCAAACTTGTTGATTCTTTGAGGATTGAAGGAGGACCACCGGATCTACATCTTCACAAACCGGATTTCATTTCCCCTCTGATTCACTTGAGAGATCTTTGCCTAGGGTTTCCTCATGTGGAGAAACTAGGCTTCTTGTTACTAGTGGTGATTCAAGAAGAGTTGGGAGCCCCCAATTAAGTTGTGGGTGTGTGCCCCAAGTGTTTGTAAAGGATTCGATCCCCGCCTCAAAGGGGTTCAATAGTGAGAGATGAACTAGGCCTTCGTGCCGCAAGTTCATCGGAGAATAGGGTGAGGCCTTTGTGGTGTTGAGTAGGCCTTCGTGGCGAGCTCACACCCCTCCAACGAGACGTACTCCCTTAACAAGGAGGAACTCGGGAATACATCGTGTCTCCGTGTGCTTCCATCGGTTACCTCGTTCCTCACTCTTTACTTACTCGTACTTGTAGCATTTATTGTAGTACTTGTTGTATTAAGTCTTGTCCTAGTTGCATTAATTGCTTGCCTTGTCATATAGGTAAATTCACCATTAGTTGCACTATCTAGAGAATTTACCTTTGAGTTAAGCCTAAACCTTGTTAAAATTTAAAATTGGTCGTAGCACCTATTCACCCCCCTCTAGGTACCCATACTTTACTTTCACCGTAGAGTTAGGATTTTGGCACCCAGCGGCTCTGCCGCAGCTGGGCGCAGGGCTATGACCCTTGTGCTCACGTGATGGTGGTGCGTGCGTCTCCCTCGACTCTACGGCAATGGCCACACGTCACGTCCCCGCCGTTGTGAGGCTTTCGCCATGGTGAACTGTACTTATTGACCCCTCCTCTCTTCTTCTTCCTCCCTGGTCGTTGTGTCGTGCTCTCTGATGCCACCCGTAGTGATGCATAGGTTTAATGGTTCAGGTCTTGATCCCACCTATGGTTTCCGTGACTCGTACTAGGTGATACACTAGGACTTTGTTGTTCTTGTGGCTAGTGACTAAAGATCTCATGTGTTGTCAGCATCCATGGTGACGCCGTTTGTGGCCTCGGTGGGATGGACCGCGTGAGCTGCTTACCCTGCTCTAACTTGTACCTGTATTGGCAGAGTGCCACGTCACCAAAAACTAGCCAGTAAAACAGCTTGCTAGGTCAGGGGTCGAGTTGCCCGGTTTTAGAGCATCTCCACCCTCCCAGCTCGCCCGCTGAGCACCTATGTGGCCACTTTTCTTGCGTTGGCTAAGCCGAATTTCGCCCAGCCACACCCTAGCGCCCCACGACCACTTTTTTGCGCCGACGACCCCAAGCCAAACCCAGGGCACCGGGGGCTGACGAAAGAAGCGCCCAATCATGTCCATCCACATACCTTTTTCCTGGCACATGTCAAATGTTTGTGAGATAGCTTTTTGTTTAGGGTGAGCAACGGTTGGGAAGGTATCCTCCTTAAAACACCAAATAGCGCCGGCGAATGCGTTTTGACCCTCGAACAACATCTTTTTGCCAAGTTTTTTGTACTGAGCTTCAATGGTTGATGCTCTTAGATACTCCCTCCGTCCCAAATTAGTTGACGTGAATTTATCAAAATATGGATGTATCTATACGACGACTAATTTGGGACGGAGGGAGTTTTTTTTGTTGATAGGATGCTCTTAGATAGTTGAGGTGGGTAAATGTGCTACTTTAGAGTGGGGTGCTACATCCGAAACCTGATAGTTGTGAGGTTATTTGGACTTTTTGCCCCTCTCATTCCCGTCTATACTCCTGTCGTTCTTTCCGCTTCCTTTTTTCCCTTTGTTCCCGAACAACGGCGGCGCAGTGATTTGTCTCAGCAAAACCATCGGAACCGCTCCGCGTGGCACGCCCGCAAGCATTCTCCCGCTGAAGGTCGACACATACAGGTAGTTCTTCTCTCACACTCGCCCCGTGCCACCGGCCTCGTCCCAGTCCCCTCTCTACAGAGCTGGCGCATGTGTGTAGTGTGGCCACCAACCCTAAATTTCGTATATTGTTCTCAGCGTTTTGTTCTAGCCTTTTCATTGATTTGGACAATATATAGTCCAAATATCTCGTTACAGCATTATAATCCATCTCGTTGCCCATTCATTTATTGCATGACGGAGAGGTAATTTCAACTTATTTTCCTTCAGAAAAATTTGGGGGTTCAACCAAACCCCTACGCCCCATGTTAATTCCCCGCCACGGGTAGAGGCATATTCGATCGGTTAGTTCTTTTAGTTGGTAGACTGGCTTGCAGCATTCCAACTCTTGAGTGATGAGTTAGCACGTAGAGGCGTATACTCAGGCAATCAATGATCTAGACAAAGAGCTTGAGAACCTAAAGCAAGCTTTTGAGGTATACTGTCTAGTTCTATTGTTCCAATTGTTCTAGTGTTATTGTTCCCATAGCCTTTGCTGTGAAATCGCCCATTAGTCCACTTGTTGTTTGATAGGGGAAACACAATTACACTCTTTAAGTTACTGATACCGTACAAAAGCCCGTGCTTTCTCTTGCTATTAATTTTGAATTTTCACAACCAGTTCTTCTGTAGCTTTATTATGGTTTTTTTTACACTGAGGTAGTTATGTTGATTTACACAACACACTTAATCAAAGTTAAGCCATATGATTTTTCATGCTGTTATACTGAGATAATGGTGGTTACTATTGACATGTCATGCTTGATTTGACATTTGTTATCGGCGAATATATGCGGTGTATTTTTGTAATTTCTTTGACCAAGACAAGTAGATTAAAAGACAATACTTCTGAAGACTTGATGTATTCTAATTTCTTAGTTATAGATAACATTAAAAAGCTGGCTCTAGTCATTTTTTTTGCATTGAATATTATTTGTAGCTTTCCCACATGGAATAACCATTTGGCAATAGGTACATATGTTTATGACAGATAACGTTCCTTAATATCACGCTACTTACACAATTGATAGTGCTGTTTTCATACGCATAATTCCAGAGGCCATTGATTAACCGAGCACGTACACAGCCACTGAGCATATAAACAGCCAGCCTAAGTTATAGAGTTCAAATCTAAAAATTTGGGCCTGAAAATTCCCTGAACAGTGTATTTGAACTACTTTATGTTGAGTAGCAAAGTGAACCAATTAATACAGCGTGACAACGCAAAATTGAAGGGTCTCTAAATTTTTAAAAAAGGACATTGCAAGAACACACACCACTTATTTCAAACGATTAAAAGGACAGCATTTGTCTCTGGAGTGGATTATTTCAGAGGAGAATAATTATGTTTTTCTTGCGAGAGTTATCAAACCTGCTAGTTTCTTTAATTGTTTTGTTTTTCTAATACGAAAGTTACACACTTTGGTGTGGCGCTTGATAAAAAAAGTATATCTCTTGAAGATTTTGTGCCACTATGGGATGTAACGTGTTGAACTTACTTTTGTCTTTGGACCCTCCTAATTGTTGCCGAATAATCCAGACCATCGCTTGTCACATATCATCGCTAAAGCGGCTGTTTGATGGGGAACAATTATACGAGTACAGACAGACTATGTCACATGTGCTAAATCAAGGAGTAATATGTAGAAGGGGAAGTTGCTAAGCTAACTCATCACTCAAGAGTTGGAATGCTGGAAAATGTTTGTCTACGTGCTTAGAAAACTTGGCCATTTCCTTTTTCTTTCTAAAAAATTATGTCGCTTTGAGAAAAGATTTTTTTAAAGTAGATGACTAAATGGATGCTAACAAGCTTTGTGTACGGATTTGGTTAATGGTGACTTGATATTAGACAGTTTGATAAGTATAGATAATGTATTGCTTTAGGTAACATTAGGATAGTAGATTATAGGATGTCATGTATGTTGCTCTGTTTTTATGATTCTTCAGTAAACATTTGCGTCACCAGTTTTGTCGCCAGTGGCCTTTGGATTTCTCCAGTGACAATTAAAACTTTAGATGTTAAACTAGTCTTCCTCACAGCAGCAAAAGCATAATAATGGACCCCCCCTCTAGCCCCAGTACTCACTTATCTACCGCTTCAACACTATAAACTAGATGATTCCCCGCATGTTGCGGCGGGAAATTTAGTAATAGAAAAATGTTATTAGGCAGCATAAAATTTACATTATTTATAGTTAGCAGCTTAATTGCTTTAGGTAATATCACAATATCTTCCTATGTATTTGGTTGAAAATTTATCTAAAATATATTATAATATAGGAATAGAACCACTGACGTTATGCTTAGATCTTTGAAAAAAATGCTTTATTGCAAGGAAATAATAAATGTAGTGACTCTAATAGAAATTCTAGAACGACCTTGTTTCAAATGATAGCGGGGAAAGAATTATGTTGCGTTATAACCTACGCTAAAAATACCTCTGTCTTAAAAATAATTTGATCACATGAGACTACTCAATTGGTGAAGGGCTGCGTTGACATCATACATCAACACCTTAAAATGTTGTGTGGATAGTCTCACATCCCTCGAACGACTTGCGAGAAGATTTCTGTGAAAATAACCCGAAACAAAGATTATGTATAGTCAAGAAATTCGGAAAACAAAAGGACATCCATATTCAATCTTAAAAATTGAAGCACCAATGGTTATTTATTACAGATAAACGAAACACTAATGGCATCCCCTACATATTTTACAGCCAAAAAAACCTGTAACGTGAAGCAAGAAAATAAGTAAGACGTGCCATAGCTTTATATGAGTAGCACATATGTTTGAATGGTGAAAAATACTTAAGTTGGATAACGTAGGAGCCTGCATAAGATTGACCAATACGTCAAAATCCTGTAAAAATTAAGATAATCACATACATAATGAATGAGATATTTAGCAAATAGTATAATTGTTTGAAATGACTGAAATAGATGTGCAGTAAAAGCGATTGGCAACTGATGCATAACTCAAGAAGGCAAGAGGTATCACCAGACGTTGTAGATTTGGCTGCTTTCTTATAAAGCAGGATCCGTTTAGGAATTTCATTTTAGAAAAAGAATACTCGACATTATTACCTATGGAAATGGCCAAACTGGATTCAAATAACAGAAGTCATCGTAGTTAGTCCAGGAGAGCTGCATAGATGTTATGATCACCTACCAAAGCAGGGGTAGAGTAATCTCCATGGATTAAATCGGCCGACACAATTAGAACATATTAAAATGCATCGACAGGAGAGATTGGACATGTACATACTTAGTTGCTCGCCTGATCCGTAATCATCATAGGCATCCACGACGGCACATGTGTACGTCAAGCACCTGGCTACTTGCAAGCTAGCTCCTCTACCTGCAAGCAAGAGCGAATAAATCTTTACTACCTGCAAGATATATTAGTATCCCTGTCCATGGCCGCCGAGAGAGAATAGGCATGGATGTACGACCCGAATGATGTGCCAGCAATATAGAGAGGAAGATATAAAGCAGATGAACATGTGAAAATGAGAACGTGTAGGAGAGGAAGCATAACAGACGGGCTGGACTTGAGATAAGTATACCGCTCGTCTCCTCATGTGCCTATGGCTTTTAAGAGGCTTAGTTGGTGATTGTCACTAATTAAATAATTGAACGACACCTGTTTCAAAAAAAAAAAAGAATGAAACATGTTATTATTTGCTTATGTGGCACACTGCTGATTTTCTTTCTGTTACCAGTGAGAGTTTGGCATTCTTTTCGAAAGTGGCATGTTAGATATTTATTACCATTTGTGTTTAAAGTAGTTGTATGCACTGAGTTTTCGAGTTTTCTGTTATTCAGGATGAGAAGAACCGCTTTGAGGAAAGGATAAAGCAGAGCTACTAGGCAAGCGGTTGTCTAACGCAGAAACTTTCTTGGTATATCTGATGTCTGTACTGCAGGAAGAAATTAGTTAAGGATTGTCGGCATGATGTTAGTCCGTTATCTGAACTTTGTAGAATCTTTAGATGTGCTAAGCTTGCACCAAGATTGCGAGATAATGCAGTTAATCCTGTTGCTGGCCTCTTGTTGTTTTTGCTCTAGCATTATGCTATCATTGAACTAACATAGTTTTCTTAGCCACGTTTTTTTCTGCCGGGCTGCTCCTGTTTTGACACCAACTCCGTTGCAAGTCCAAAATAGATGCCGAACAAATTGGTTTATAAAAAGACAAAAAACAATGTCCTCCACATAGAGGGGCATGTCTGGTGACAAAATTTTCAAAATCTTACCACAAAACTTACACCGTCTTGACGATTGTTGCCCTGTGTGCCACGTCTCCACCTACACCACCAGTAGGCGGATGCAAGTACTCTGCGCGTGCACCCTAGACCAGACGGGAGAGCGCGCTGCCATCAGGCATCTGAGCATCTCCACCTACACCACCAGTAGGTGGATGCACCTCTGCGTGTGAGCCATAGACCATACGAGAGAGCGCGCCACCACCGGGCGTGCGGATAACGTGGAGACAGACCTTAGCTTGTTGTGGAGAGAGAACTAAAATCAAACAGACCATGAATCTAGCACGAGCATGGAACGAGAAGGAACCCACACGATGATTATAATTTACACTAGCTAAATGCCCGTGCGTTGCAACGTGAAGTAGAAAATATTTAGAAGAATTCATGAAATTATTGTTATGTTTGCGAACATGTATGAAGTGCATGGTTTATCTTCCTTTGTGCCTGCGTCCTCAGCATGACAACAATTCGTTATGTAGCTATGCATCTCAATATTCAGCGTATGCACCAAATATCTATTGTAGTTCATGACGGCTGTCCCAAGATTTATATCTTCACATTATCTGACCGATAGAATCGTGGGGATCAAACAAAAACTATTAAGTTAAACTATCAAATAGGTGGTAATTCTAAAGAGAGTAAACATGAATAAAAATCATAACGTAAACAATTGTATAAAAGCAAGTTCATGTATTACAAAATCCTTGCATGTGCAGCAAACAGTCCTGTACCCTTCTCAATTTCAGAGAAAATATATATTACTGACCTTGGTATTTGATGTATGTATTGAATACAAATTTGGGGGTATAGAAAGAGAAGAAAAAAAATAAAAAACGAGATAGAAGAGATTGGGTAACCGGAGCTCTGCCGAGCTACTTTTTTCAAGCCGACGATCTATTTGCATTTTTGTTTCTTATATGTAGGGGTTTTCAAGGGATCTTTTTAAGTAGGAGTGATTTCGGTTAACAATAAATAGATTTAACATCTCATTCTTATTGTTTGAACAAACATAAATTCATGTCGTCGAAATATCCATGGCGTGTACCTGGAAATTAATGAGAGTTGAAAGAATATATGCACTTCCGTTTAACTCATGGCGCCAATGTGGGGTGGATCTAGAATAACCTTGGCTCCTTATTTTCTCCAAAACGACTAATTACTTTTGAGTTACTCTGCTCGGATTCCTTCCTTAAAGGGTCAAGCATTGTAGGTACTTGGGCTTTACCTAGCACCAGTACTACATGTTCGTACTTTCTTAGTGCGATTTTTTTGCCAACATAAAAACGAACCTACCTAAAATTACCACCAAGAGTTCTTGTGATCATGTCAATTTATTTATACACTGATACGGTTATAATCTGGGTGCTATACCTACCTTGGTACATGTCATAGCTTCAGTATTTCACCCATCATTACAGCGAAGGTATTTTGGTACTTCAATAATGGGCGCCGCTGGGCGTCCCCCGGGGGATCGAGTTTTCCATCCTCCGGGTCCCCTGAGCGACACGTGTCTAAAAATTCTCTTTTGACAGCCCGCAACGGGTACACTGTGCAAAAAAGGTCCGTCAGTAGCGCTTTTTTATTTTGCTATGGTAGCATTAAAACGTTTGCCCACGGGGACGAGAAAAATGTTCGCCGGAGAGTTCGCCGGAAAGTTCGCCGGAGAAAAAATAGCAAATTATTTTTGCTATTGTAGCAATGGTAGCATGAAGCGTTTGCCGACGGGACAAGAAAAATGTTCACCGGAGAGTTCGCCGGAGAAAAGATAGCAAATTATTTTTGCTATTGTAGCAACTGTTGTAGCAAAAAAATTATGTGATGAGCAAAAAATTTCTTGTGATGAGCAAAAAAGTTCTTCTGATGAGCAAAAAAAATGTTGTACTGGAGCATCATAGGCATACTATTGTAGCAAAAAAAATCTTGTGATGAGCAAAAAAAATCTTGTGATGAGCAAAAAAAAATCGCCGGTAGAACTATTGCAGCACCGCCGGCGCAACTCAGATCGCCGCCGGTAGCACTATCAACCGTCGTCGGTAGCGCCATCAGCCGCCCTTGCAGCGCCGGTGGCAACTGCTCCCGCTGGCCGCCGTGCTATCTGCAGTCTCCGTGAGCGCGACCATGACCCCACCGGAATGGGCGCGGGGCGGAGAGGGACGACGACGACCCGGCGGCCGTCGAGCGGCGGCGGAGCAGGGCGTCCAAGCTTGGGGCGGAGAGGGACGACGAAGACGCCGCCTCCTTGCGGCTCTCCTGGTGGTGCTGCTCTCCCTCTGCGGCCTTGCTCGCCTCTGCGGCGTCGGCTTCGAAGGGAAAGGAGCAGGGGCGCGTGCGGGGTCGGAGGAGTCGGCCTGGACTCGAGGAGGACGGCGATGGCGGCGGATCTACCGCGTCGGCGCCCAACTCCTGCCCCGTTGACCTCCCAACTGTGTCAGATGGCGGCGGATCTACGCGTCGGTCCCCGCTGTGTCAGAGGGCGGCGTGGCGGCCACGCACCTGAGGTAGCATCGCCGGAGGGCGGCGGCCATTGATGGCGTAGAGCAAAAAGAGGGCGGCAGTGGCCTCGGGCTGCTCGAGCGGTTGCCGGTGGCTTTGCTTGTGTAAGAGAAAGAAGATACAAGGGGTGGGGAATCGGATAAAAGAGATGTGGAGGACAACAACGTGGATGGACCCCGCGCGTGGGTTTTCTTCTGCAGGAAACGGACGCGTGTCGCGTGACGCGACCGGAGGACGCGCGTTCTCGATCCTCCGGGGGATCCTAAGCATTTTCCTTCAATAATCCATAGGAATTTATCCCAAGTGTATCTGTGTTGGACTGAATTGTGCCACGATATGGTATCATTGTATAAATACTTACGGTTTGTCCCAGAGCACTGATTTTGACAGAAACCGGAGAAAGATGTCGCTTTTGATTGATGTGGATCCACGGTCAGTGGTGTTGCTGGTGCCAGTGGAGCAAATATTCTTATTGTTCAGCACAAATAGTGCCAAACATGTAAATTTTGAATCCTCGCACACATTAAGATATATTGTTGAATTTTTTATTGCTAAATAATTTTTCTTCTTGCTCCTCGACCAATATTTCCACATCTCCAATCCAAGCTCGCCACTTCCCATTAGTGGCACATCTGGCTTTCAATACTCCACCTAGTCATCAAGAACAGTCAAATACAGTACCCAATGGCCGTGCTCTAGTCCTGTTTCATGATAAACAGATAAAAAAGTCAAATCAGTACATACATTTACCTTCATCCATGTCCTGAAGCTTGGTGGAGCCTTTTGATTAGGAAGAAATCACAAGCATCTCTATACAAACTCTACAGCCTCAACCGAGCTTGTGTGATGTGACATGATTTGTGGAAACTATAGACGACAACCAGAAGAAAGATCTCAACGTGAGTCAAATTACAAAATAGCAAGAGAGATATATAGGACCACTCCCGTTACGTCATAAGGGCACAAACCAGAAGAGGAGACTACTTGTCAATTTCCCAATGTCTTGCTGAAATTTGGGATGGGTTTTTAGCCCATTAGGCAATTTCTATTTAATCGCTAAGGCCCATGCTGCCATAGAAATTGGTGGGAGTTTAGTCTCATATTGCTAGTTGGGAGAGTTTTGCACAAATTTGTAAGGCGAGTTTTCTCCCCACTAGTGTGAGTTGGTATGAAGAGAGAGAAGTTGTGGAGGTGTTCCACACGCGCGCTCCTCCTCCTCCGTCGCCCGCCTCGTCACGTCACGACGCGGGTTGCGGGAATGAGCCGAGCCGATGCCTTTATTTTGGCAGCCGGAAAAGGAAAGTCAATAGACACGCAGATATTGATTGTTGTCTATTGGTAACAGCCGCGCGCAGTAAAACGCCGCATTGATTACGTGGTAACGGCTGTAGTATGATTTGTGAGCTGACTGTTCTCCTACCCGGCCGTGCCTATATATTGAGGGCTCAGGCAGACACAGATACACACATCTCATACACTTTGCTCCCATTGTCATTCCTCTCTCTGTTGCTGCCGCCGGTGATCCCATCCCGTCTACAGCGTACACGACCGACGGGAGAGCAGTCCTCCGAAACCCCGCCTCTTCAGATCCTGTCGGGAGAGGGGCGATTAGGTTTTTGGAGAGCGTCTCCTACGCGACTGCTCGCTACCGTACGTCTACTTCGACTACTACTGCATCGTCATCATCGTCAACATGTCCACCGAAGCTAAACGCGCTGCTGCTGCCGCCGAGGCCGCCACTGCTGCCACCGAGACCGTCTCTGCTGCTGCTGCCGCCACCGCTGCTGCAACCGCCGCCGCGGCTGCCGCCTCTGCTACAGCTACTGCCAATTGGCCGACCGCAGGGTATAACACGTTTATCCATGTCCTTCTTATTTCCATGTGTGCAATACTAGTAGTCTGCGTAGATGTATCTACTATAAATCTAGTATGCAGGAACATGGTTAAATATCAGTATGTTTATGTTATGTTCATGATTTATACTTGGATTAATTTAATCTGTAAATTGCCTAAATTCGTCTGAGCACTGTCACTGCCACCGGCAATAATAAACACAGAGCTCAACTTCTTGTCGATGTCCAAGGATCTCACTTCAGAATTTATATATATATCTCCAAGGTATGAGCATTCACCCGATGAAGCACCAAGAGCACAGATAACAAGTTTTTCCTTTGGTACTGCAATAAAAGTGGTGTGCTGATATCAATCCAACCACAAAAGGGGAAGAACCAAACCTGAAGCTAAAGTTTAAACCAGAACACATGCCTGCTGAAGTGGATTTTCGTGAATAATTACTCAATAAGAGATGCATACAGACGACAACATTTAGAAAGCTTTCGAGCCGAATAGTATCCTCTTGCATTTCCAAACAAAAGTACAACATCATACTATTACTTACTCAAAACAGAGATATGAATGTAACACGGTAGACTATGTAACACACTGCAAATAGCCTCACCGCTATGCTCAAATTAAGCATGCACTATGAAATAACAATCATGAAGGGATGGATCAAAATCATACCACTCCTCATTGCTCAAACTATCTTCTGCTACAAACTCTTATCTTCTCGGATAGCGTTCAGCTTTTTGGAGAGAGTCTTGACTCTTGAGCCGGGAGGCTACCAGCTGCGGCTTCCCGCTGATGCCGTGCTGGATCTCCATCGACCCGAGGATGATGGCCCACATGCTCTACATGTGGGGCTCCTTGATCGTCTTCAGGTTACGGCTGGCGGGGGTGCCCTGCTGTTGCTGCTGCCGCACGCCCGCACGACGTTGCAACACCGTGATCACCGACCAAGGCTGAAACTCCCTGTCTTGTGCCCGCTGGAGGTGCGGAGGTGGTAGAGGCGGGAGGAGAGGTTCGGGATCATGGTGTCCATGTAGTCACACTTTGGGCGGCAGTTCTACGAACGTGCACCAGCGGGAATCTCCTGCATCATGGCTGCCGCCGTCGGAAAGGCACCCTCGACTCCTGTTGCGGCAACAGTAGAATCAGAGAGATTAATAGCGGAAATAAGATAGAAACTGGGGAAAGAGGGAGGTGGAGCAGATCAAAGGTTTAGCGTGATTAAAGGTGAGGTATCCCTACGTAATTAAAGGTGGTATTGAATGTGGTCTACGGTTAGCGTTAGGAGGAAAACTGTGTGGGGCTTGTCGAAGTGGAGGGCAAAACGCTACAAAGGCAGAAAGAGGAACCGGACTTTTATTTTAGGTAGTAAAGATAAGCAGTACTTCTCATCACAAGCGCTCATGATGTTGCTAAGATCCCTCAGACAGAAGGCTGATTTGACTCTCCCAATCTCCTGGGTTTTGCGATTGTGGGGATCACCATACCATACAAATACTAAGCGAAGCCATCCTTAAAGTTTCATGGACAACCTAAGATAAGATAACATAAGGAGCTGAATACTACTCTCTCCATATCAACACGTTTTCTAGACAACACGCATCTAAACGTGTTTTAGTGTGTAGATTAAAACATGTCTAGGTACGTGTAGTCTAGAAAACGTTAAAGCATCTTATATTTTGATACGGATAAATGTAGATACAAAGAAATAAAGTTTTTCTGATAGCTACCTTAAATGCCTAGTAGGTCATAGGTTTTTTTTACCTAGAACCATCTTCCCTCCACAGGCTCTGCTGGTGGCATCCTAGTGGGTGTAGATACTGATGTTCTTGACATCATTAGTTGGGAGATAAAAAAAATAATATGTTTATGTTCTTGTGAAGCCTAAAAACAGAGATGTAGTTATTAGAGTGGTCACTGTTTATGCCTCCTCTTACGAAGACAAGAAATAAACCTTTATCTGTGAGCTCCATGAATTGTTTGTCACTTATTCAGGGCACACCATTATTGGTGGAGATTTTAACTTAGTCAAATTCGAAAATTAAAATGATATGGGGTGGCCCAATCTTCTCAATGATCTTCTCTCTCTTTTTGTGGATTTTCTGGATTTTGGATAACTAGTGCTACACTGAGACCTCTCACTTGGCTGACCCCTGTTGTTGCCAGATGCAATAACAATCAAGCCCTTTGGATATTCTCAACTACACACTCTTGCACAAGTAATCAAAGATTACAAGTGGTCCTGTATCCCCCTATTCCGAATGGAATAACAAGATATCACGCAACTTTGCAATGGTAATATGCTTCCATATGAATGCTTATAGCAAGACAATCTAGAGGCTAGTGGTTTTGGTTTAAACTTGTTCTCCTCCACAACTCGCAGGAGGGGAGTATATATAGGTGGTGGTGCGGCCACAAGGGCTCCCTTGCGCAAGCACCACCCCTACTAGGACTAGGACTCCTACTAGGGCTAGGAATCCGACTTGGACTCTAAGAGAGGATACAAACCGACCCAACATTAGGGGGTTCATCCAATAATGGTATACAGACCATACCTACTTGTAGTAGGATTTCTATAGGCGCATAGGGTTCTAGGGTGCGCCCCCCTATTGCTATTTCTCCCTTGTAGTGTGGAATAACAAACTAGTAGTTGTTTTACACACTTGCATGATTGTTTTCACCATCTTGCATCATTGTTTTCACCATGGTAGTCTTGTTTTCACTATCTTGAATGTTTGTTTTCACCATGTTAATCTTGTTTTCACCACTTGTAGTCTTGTTTTCCATCAACTCCATGTTGTTTTCCACCTCCTCTCGGTTGTTTTCACCCTTCATGCTTGTGTTATCAATAACCCTGATCATACATAAATGCATAGACTTTGGCAGTATAAAATTCTCATAATCACAAATATCATAATCAATAAGGAGTGAATTCACCCGTTGTTGTATGAGATTGGACTTTGACCTTGTTATAGGTCCAAGTCTCACTTCATCTTGTTTAAGTGGCAATGTAGTAGGGATGTCCTCATCATCCTCTCCCTCTTGAAAAGGCGTCGACCTCGACGCATCAAGGTCATCTCCATGATATGGTGTCAAATCAGCAACATTAAATGAATTACTCACACCAAACTCATCAAGTGGAAGGTCTATCTTGTAAGAATTGTCATTGATCTTTGCAAGTACTTTGTAGGGTCCAGCACCTCGAGGCAATAACTTGGATTTTCCGAGCTTCAGAAATCTGTCCTTTCAGAAGTGTAACCATACTAAATCTCCTAGTTGGAATAGAACCTCCTTTATTTTCTTGTTTACTCTCTCAGCCACATACTTACATTTCTTTTCTATAGCATCCTTGGTTTTCTCATGTATCTTCATTACAAAATCAGCTCTCTTTGATGCCTCCATATTTATTCTCTCTAGTATGGGAAGTGGTAGCAAGTCAAGTGGTGTAATGGGTTTGAATCCATAGACCAACTCAAACGGGCAAAGCTGAGTAGTAGAGTGCACAACCCTGTTATATGGAAATTCCACATGTGGCAAGCACTCCTCCCACTCCCTCATATTTTTCTTGATCATGGTTCTCAATAGTGTTGATAATGTTCTATTAACCACCTCTGTTTGTCCATCGGTTTGGGGGTGACATGTTGTTGAAAACAACAGCTTTGTTCCTAGTTTCCCCCTTAGTGTCTTCCAAAAGTAGCTCATAAACTTCACATCACGATAAAAAACAATAGCCCTTGGTACTCCATGTAATCTCACTATGTCCCTGAAAAACAGATTAGCAATATACGACGCATCGTCGCTTTTGTGTCAAGCAATAAAGTGTGACATCTTAGAGAATCTATCTACTACCAAAAATATAGAATCATGCCCCCCCTTTTGTCCTTGGTAAACCTAGCACAAAATCCATACTTATATCTTCCCATGGTGTAGTTGGTGCAGGTAAAGGAGTATACAAACCGTGGGGCTTTAATTTTGACTTGGCTTTATTGCAAGTGATGCATCTTTGCACAAACCTATAAACATCTCTTCTCATATGTGCCCAATAGAAATTGTCAGCCAACATAAGTAATGTTTTCTCACGTCCAAAGTGTCCCATTAATCCACCACTATGAGGTTCCTGCAATAACATCAAACACAAAGAACACTCGGGAATACACAATTTGTTAGCTCTAAACAGAAATCCATCATGTATATGATATTTACCCCAAGCCTTCACATTAGAACATTTAGCATATGGTGTAGAAAACTCTTTATCTTTAGCATGTAGTGGTTTTAAATTGTCCAAACCCGAAACTTGAACATCCAATTTAGTGAGTAACATGTTTTTCCTAGACAAAGCATCAACAACCACATTATCTAATCCTTTTTTATGTTTAATAATGTATGGGAAAGATTCAATGAATTCTACGCATTTAGCATGTCTCTTATTAAGGTTGGATTGGCCCTTTAAAAAATTTAATGCCTCATGATCAGAATGTATAATAAATTCTTTTGGCCACAAATAATGTTTCCAAACTTCAAGAACTCTAACAAGTGCATACAATTCTTTATCATAGAAAGAATAATTCAATTGAGCCCCATGTAACTTCTCAGAAAAATAAGCAATTGGTTTCTTTTCTTGCATTAGCACACCTCCAATACCTATGCCACTAGCATCACATTCAATTTCAAATTGGCTATTAAAATTTGGTAGCATCAATAATGGGGCCGAAATCAACTTATTTTTCAAAGTATCAAAAGAAATATCTTGAGAAACCCCCACTCGAAATTTACACCTTTCTTAGTCAAATCATTCAAAGGGGCAGCAATAGTACTAAAATCTTTCACAAATCTTCTATAAAAATTAGCTAGTCCATTAAAACTTCTTACTTGACTCACATTCATGGGAATTGGCCAATTTTTAATTGCGTAGATTTTAGATTCACCCACTTCAATCCCATATTTGGAAACAACATAACCAAGAAATATGACCTTATCTTTGCAAAAACTGCACTTTCTCTAAATTTCCATACAATTTATTTTCTCTTAGCACATGCAAAACTTGTCTAATATGATCAATGTGTTCATTTTCATTGTGGCTATATATTAGAATATCATCAAAGTAAACAAACACAAATTTGCCAATAAAATCTCTCAAAACATGGTTCATTAATCTCATGAAATTACTAGGTGCATTAGTTAATCCAAAAGGCATTACTAACCACTCATATAAACCAATTTTTTTAAAGGCTGTTTTCCACTCATCCCCCTCTTTCATTCTAATTTGATGATAACCACTACGCAAATAAATTTTAGACAAAACATCAGCACCACTTAATTCATCTAACATGTCTTCCAAACGTGGTATAGGATGACGATAATGAATAGTGATGTTGTTAATTGCTCTACAATCTACACACATGCGCCAAGTACCATCTTTCTTAGGAACCAAAATAACAGGAACAACACAAGGGGATAGGCTTATTCGTATATAACCTTTATCAAGAAGATCTTGTACTTGTTTCTGAATTTCCTTTGTCTCTTGGGGATTTGTCCTATAAGGAGCTCGGTTTGGTAATGATGATCCAGGAATTAAATCAATTTGGTGCTCAATCCCTCTCAATGGTGGCAGCACTGGGGATATTTCTTCTAGAAAAACATCATCAAAATCCTGCAAAACATTAGAAACACCAATAGAAAGAGGAGTCATGTCATTAGAAACTAAAATTTCCCCCTTATGCATGAGCACTATAGGTACTAAGCTAGGATCCTATCCAAACTCTCTCAAGTCATCTTTGGTGACTACCATTGTCAAAAGGCTCACTCCCTTACTTTTACCACTCAGCCTAGGCTTGTTTTCACCCACATAAGTTGTGTTTTCGCTCTTGTCATCTCTCTTACTCTCTTTTTCTAGATTCACTTCAATTTTCTATATAGACTCATTCACAATCTGTTGTGGTGTCATAGGCCTCAAGATAATATCCTTATTATTCCAATTCAATTGGTATGTGTTTGCTCTCCCATTGTGTGTAACCTTCCTGTCGAATTGCCATGGTCTTCCAAGTAATAGGTGACAAACTGACATGGGAACCACATCACACTCAATTGTATCTTTGTATGGTCCAATCTGAAATTCCACTTTCACCACTTGGCATACTCTGATTTCTTCCTTGTCATTCAACCATTGAATATAATATGGGTGTGGGTGTCGACTATATCTCAATTTGAGCTTTGTACATAACTGTTTGCTTGCTAAATTTCTGCAACTCCCTCCATCAATGATCACCTTGCAAGCCATTTGGGGACCAACAATTTCCTTGGTTTTAAATAAATTGCATCTTTGGCTCTCATCACTAGGAACAACACTCAAAGCTTGTGTGCAAACAATGGTTGGATAATTTGTATCATAAGCATCAACAGGACCATCCTCATCATATGTATCCTCCTCGTTAGGATCAGCATCATCTCCAGTCTCATACCCATCATCAACATTGACAATCATTATTTTCTTGTTTGGGCAATCCCTCTTAAAGTGATCTTTTCCTTCACATGTCTGGCATGACATATCTCTGTTTCTAGCTGTAGAAGCACTTGAACCCGTGGTGCTAGCTGCTGGTTGTATTGTTTTCCTTGCATTGGATGTACTAGGCTCGGCCTTGGATGATGAAACACCAGGAATTGCTGATTGTGGAGGTGGTGCACTAGCCACAGAAGGTGATCTCAATGGAAATCTAGCCTTTGTTCTTGCTCAAATTTTGGCCTCCTCATTAAGATGTGATTCAGCCTCTCTAACATGGTGTAATAACTCATGCATATGATGATATTGGTGATGCCTAACAATGCCCTCGATGTTGTAATTCAAACCTAAAAGGAAACGTTGCATAGTTTGCTCCAATTGCTCTCTCACACGTGCCCTTTGCATAATCAACTCCATCTTCTGGTAATAGACATCAACAGTCATAGCTCCTTGCCTCAATTGTTGGAATTGATCAAATTGAGAATGAATAAATTTGGTGGTACAAATTTGTCCCTCATAACTCTCTTAATAGTAGCCCAAGTGATAATAGGTAATTCACCATCTTCATGTCTTTTCCTCACAGTAGTATCCCACCAACGCATAGCATAGCCATCAAACTCAGAAGAAGCTAATTTGATTTTTCTGTCCTCAGTGTAGTCATGCAAATGGCACAATTTTTCAATATTTATCTCCTGTAGCAAATACTCCTCCACATCCATGGTATCAAAGCTGAAAGATGGGATAGAAAATTTTGGTTTACCCAATCCATCATCCTCTCTATGATTTTCAGGAGCAACATTATGAGGTACACGCCTTGCACCCATGTTATTGGATCGGCCTAGAAATCCTCCTCATCCTCTTTCTCCTCTAGCTCCACGGCCACCATTGTTTTCCACCTCATCATGTGCCTCAAATCCATTATTAGCATCACTATGCACACTAGCATTACCATCATCATGATCAGGCAATCTTTGTGCAATCAAAGTATGAATATCAGCAAGTTGAGTAGTCAATGTGGCAATGGAATTTTGCATAGTAGCCACTTTCTCATTATTGGTCTTGGACAATTTATGTGTTTCCTCCACTTTACTCTCCATGGCTTGCATTGCTTCATAAAGGGGATCACAAGCATCAGTCACATTCTTTCAGCTTTCAGCAATTATATGGACGAGTTATTGCAAGCACTAGAAAGACACTAGCAAATACTCTATGAAAACAGGCACAAGATTTCTCAAATGTCCACAAAATATCCAAGATGATATGCTTCCACTAGTGATAGTATGTCTTGGCATCTTTTTGCCTTTTCTCTCTTTCTATTTAAAAAAAATACTTTTACTCTTTTTCTCTATTTTTTTTGATTTTTCCAATGGCCTTTGAATCAACTAGGAGCAATGTGTAATGGAATAACAGAAAGTGGACAGAAAATTGATCAAATTGTGTAGCCTGTAGAGCAATAAAACATCTAATCTTTGGGTTTTGGGGATCTAAATTTTGCTATAGAATGGCTGTGTCTAGGGCCTAACGAAGATCAGCACAGAAAACCTAGAGATGAAACAGGGAATAACAAAAGAAAAACTAAGAAAATTGGAAGAAAATCAAGTGAAGGCAACTTAGGGCAGAACTTTTGTACGGCGGTAGAGAAATTGTGATTTTTGCTGTCGCGGCAGAGCTGTTACGACAGCGCGCGTGTGTGTGCGGGTGTGCTGTGGTGTGTTGCGGGTGGGCGCGCGGTGATGGTTTTATGGGCGCGGGTAAGGTGAATCCGAGTTTGGCTCGATGCGGTAGCGGCGGCAGCGCGTTGGCGCGTTTCTGTGCCGCGGCAGGGCGGAGTCCGACTGTGGGGTGGGTAGGAAGCGGGCGCGCGCGGTAAGGAAATTCCTTTACCCGCGGGTGGTTTGGTAAGCGCGCAGCGGTCACTGTGGGGAATCCGAGCGTACAAGGAACTAGGGCACGACAGCGATTTGAGTCAAAAGCATGCCACGGCAGGAACCCAATAGGAAATAGCAACTCAAATAGGGATTGGCTCGGATTGAAAACAGCAGCAACACAACCTTATGAACTCGAGGAACTAGATCAACTTGTAAACAACTGTAGATCTAAAAAAATCCAGCGGACAACAAGATCAAAGCACACTTCTTTTTGGTGGGATTTTCGGTATAGGAACAAAAGACAAGAACTAGATGAACCTTAACCCTAAAAGATGAAAAACTAAAAATAGAAAAACAGGAACACAAATCAACAAGAAATAACAATTAGAGTAGCAATTGGGTGTTGATCTAGGCTCTAGCAAAATCTAAACCTAATATTTTTGTATGGCTTTTTCTGGATAGGAATAAAAACAACTAAAACTAAAGATAAATTTGCTCACTGAGTAAACTTGAGAATCTGATACCAAGATGATATGGGGTGGCCCAATCTTCTCAATGAGCTTATCTCTCTTTTTGTGGATTTTCTGGATTTTTGATAACTAGTGCTACACTGAGACCTCTCACTTGGCTGCCCCTGTTGCCATATGCAACAAAAATCAAGCCCTTTGGATATTCTCAACTACACACTCTTTCACAAGTAATCAAAGATTACAAGTGGTCCTATATCCCCCTATTCCCTATTGAATAACAAGATATCATGCAACTTTGCAATGGTAATATGCTTCTAGCTGAATGCTTATAGCAAGACAATCTAGAGGCTAGTGGTTTTTGGTGTAAACTTGTTCTCCTCCAAAACTCGCAGGAGGGGAGTATATATAGGTGGTGGTGCGGCCACAAGGGCTCCCTTGCGCAAGCACCACCCCTACTAGGACTAGGACTCCTACTAGGGCTAGGAATCCAACTTGGACTCTAAGAGAGGATACAAACCGACCCAACATTAGGGGGTTCGGCCAATTATGGTATACAGACCATACCTACTTGTAGTAGGATTTCTATAGGCGCATAGGGATTCTAAGGTGCGCCTCCCTATTGTTATTTCTCCCTTGTAGCGTCGAATAACAAACTAGTAGTTTTTTCCACACTTGCATTATTGTTTTCACCATCTTGCATCATTGTTTTCACCATGGTAGTCTTGTTTTCACCATATTGAATGTTTGTTTTAACCATGGTAATCTTGTTTTCACCACTTGTAGTCTTGTTTTCTGTAACATCAAATTTGATTCCGTGTTCCCCCTTGCTACTGTCAAGGATTTTCCTAGGATGGGTAGTGACCACACTCCAATTCTGTGGGAATCTGGAGAGGCCACCGCACCTAAACCAGCTCTGTACAGGTTTGAGAAATGGTGGTTGCTTAGAAGTGACTTTAAAGACCTAGTAGTGACAAACTTGTCCTTGCCAGTCTAAGGCAGCAAAAGGTCAAAAGATTTAGGAGTAACTCAAAAGGTTGGAGTAGGAATATAGAAGCTAAGCTGGGAACCCTTAAAGCAAATCTAATGGAGGAATATGATGCACTAGATATCAAAGCTGAAACAGAGGAACTTTCCACTAAAGAACAACTCAGGTTAAAAAGCATCTATTATGAAATGAATAACATTTGTCTTAAAGAGAATATTAAAGCTAAGCAAAGATCTAGGGATAGAGACATAAAGGAAAGAGATAGAAACACTTCTTATTTCCATGTTGTTGCTAACCAAAGAAAAAGTAAACTGGTAGTAAATTGACTCGATGGTCCCGATGTGGCTATTACAAAGGAAAAAGCTATGCTTGATTTCACCACTTCCCACTATAAATACTTGTTTAAAAAGAACCCCGTTCTTATGTCTCCCTCTAGCAAAACTACTTCTCTTCTGAAGAAAAGGTCTCCTGTAAGAAAAATTCTCTCCCGGAAAAAGCATTCAGTGAAGAAGAAGTGAGAGCTGATGTCTTTGGTTCATACTTTGGTGGAACACCTGGACCTGATGGGCTCCCTTTTCTTTTTACCAACAATTCTTGGCAGTAATAAAAAAGGACATGATGGCAATGTTCTTTGATTTCCATGCTGGGAAATGAGATATTTTTAGGCTTAACTTTGCCATATTAACCTTGATCTCCAAAGAACTTGAAGCTAGTAGCATGATTTTTTTAAGACCAATTAGCCTTCTTAAATGCTCCTTTAAATTTTCACTAAGGTCTTAACTAATAGGCTTGGCACTCTGATAGGACATATCACCTCTATTAACCAACCTGCCTGTATTAGGGGCAGGTTTATTCTGGAGAGTATAGTCACTGCTCATGAAGCTATTCATTCTCTTGTGCAAGAGAAAAGTAAGGGGCTTGTTCTCAAACTAGATTATGAGAAAGCTTTTTATAAAGTTAGCTTAGACTTCCTCTTAGATCTCCTTGAGAAAAGGGCCTTTGGGCCTAAATTTATCTCCTGGATTAGAAATATTGTTCACAAAGGCTCTGTGGGAGTCAAGCTGAATAATGTCATTGGGCATTTCTTTGAAACTAGTAAGGGGTTAAGACAAGGTGACCCCCTCTCCCCACTATTATTCAACTTGGTGGTGAATGTTTTAACTAGGATGCTGATCAAAGCTGCTGATGCATGGCTAATAAGATGACTCTGCTCATACGTATTCCCCGGAGGTGTCATCTGCCCGCAATATGCATATGATACCATCCTTTTATCTAAAAAATACATAACCCTAGATACTAACCTTAAATGGGTCCTTGTCTGTTTTGAACAAGTATCTGAATGAGAATAAACTACAACAAGATTGAGCTCATTCCTCTATGCTTAGTTGATGAGGACATCCCTAGTTTACTGAGATTTTTGGGGGTGTGCTGTTGGCAATTTCCCAATAAAATACCTAGTGATTCCCTTTCATTATGAGAAGCTAAGGAGAGAATACATCCAACCCCTCATAGACAAAATTCTGAAAAGAATTGCTGGTTGGAGGGGAAAACTTCTCTCCTATGCAGCTAGACTTACCTTAATTAAAGCTTGCTTAGATAACATCCCCATTTACTTGTTTTTTCCTTTTTCAAATTCCCAAAATGGGCCCTTGAGCTTATTGACAGCCAAATGGCCAACTATTTGTGGAATGACTTTGAAGGACACAAGAAGTTACACCTTGCTAACTGGAAGCGTATCTGCATGATAAAAAGAACTTAGTGTCTTGTACATCCCTAGTCTTGCCAATGTCAACTTGTGACTTTGAGCTCTTGGATCAAAATGCACACCTCTGATGAGGGAAAGCTTTGGAAAACCATTATTGATGCAAAAAACAACACATCAGACCCAAATATCTTCTGCAGTAGGTCCACTGGTGTCTCTCGGTTTTGGAAAGGGATAATTTGGGCTGTTAGAAGCATAAAGTTTGGCTATAAATTGAGTGTAGGTGATGGAAGTAAAATTAGATTCTAGGAAGACACCTGGTTTGATGAATCCCCACTAGTTGTGCAATTCTTTGATATTTACATTGTTTTCAATGACATAACAAAGCCATTAAAAACATCTTTGTAGATGGCCAGCTTAGAATAACCCTTAGAAGGAACTTTTCCCCAATATTTAAGCAAAAGTGGCATGACCTGCAAAGTCTTGCTGCCAGCATTTCTTTTACCAATAACATCAATGCCTTACTTTGGAAATATGATTCTAAGGGTGTCTACTCCACATCCTTCCTCTATGCCATCATCAATTTTGGGGATGTGCAACCTATTTTCATCCCTTGTGTGTGTGGAGCTTACACATCCCTCCTAGAGTTCAGACCTTCCTTTGGCACCTAGCTCATAACAAGCTGATGACCAGGACAATCTAAAAAAGGGCAAGTGAACAAACCTGAAGACAACATCTTTTGCATTGAAAAAGAATCCATCTCCCACTAGTTTTTTGAGTGCGTCATTGCTAAAAAAATCTAGCATTTCATCTCTACTTTCCTTAATCTCACCTTAGGGGAGAATTACCTGTCAACTGCTAGATTCTGGGTAGCAAATAAAAATCATGCCATTCTTAATTCAGTTTGTTCTGTTGCGCTTTGGTCCATATGGAAAGTCAGGAATGATCTTATTTTCAACGGTTAGCCTTGGCTTAATATTCAACATGTTTTTCGTCTGATACTAAACTACGATGACCCAGCACACCACTGCATGTGTAGTGCAAAGGTCGTTGATATAATACCCACGAAAGGACTTATCCGTGAATATGATATCCCTCAGAGTGGTACAACAGAAACATAGCAGGTCCAAGCAAAGCTATATGATACAAACATATTCATTACAAAATCTCAAGAATCTCCCTTGGATGTATCAAACAAGATCTCATGCAAATGAAGCATCAGAAGAAGAAATTCGTACTCTAAGCTGGAGAATAATTCTTGCTCAGAACCTAATCCACCACGGCTGATCACAGCTCTAATCTATGGCTTCTGAGAATCTAAGGCCAGGAATGGACTCCTCCTTAAACTTTCTAGCTTCTCCTCCATCGGCATTGTTGATGACATCTCTTCATCGGTTAAATAGTATAAGACTCCTTCCAGTTTCATTAGATAGCGATGGATTCACGATGAAGATCTCATCATCATCACGATGGCTATCTGATAACATATTCATTACAGAATCTCGATGATCTCCCTTTGATGTATCAAAGAAGATCTCGTGCAAATGAAACATTAGAAGAAGCAATTTGTACTCTAAGCCGGAGAATAACTCTAGCTCAGGATCTAATCCACTACAGCTGATCACAACTCTAATCTATGGCTTCTGAGAATCTAAGCCCAGGAATGGACTCCTCCTTCAACTTGCTAGCTTCTCCTCCACCGGAAATGTTGATGACGTTGCTTTATCAGTTAAATAGTATAAGACTCCTTCCAGATTCATTAGATAGCGATGTCTTCACGAAGAATATCTCATCATCATCGCGATGGCTATCTGAATCTCCCTTAATGGCTTGAACTCTAAGCAGGGGGGTTAAACGGGAACGAATGAGTAACGAGCGTTACTCAACAAGTTTATTATATATGGTGGGTAATCTGATGCACTAACTATAGACTCCGACTCAAAAGAGTCATAAGCTAATGCAAGGTTTTGGCAAGTCTTTCTTCAAAAGATTGTTTTTAATATCGAAAACTATGCTCACCAAATCTTCACAGTAGCTAGAATTTCATGGAGTTCCTTTCCTGCAACGTTCGCAGCTCCTTTCCGGAACAAGGGGAAACATGCCACATCTTTTTACACTCTACAGAGGTGCGTTACTTTACCCATAGGCGATCAAGACCATGTTGCACAGCCAGACGCACGTTCCTGTCCACACCCACTTAGGTATGGGTCCCAATTGTTGATCCAAACCAAACCGTGCTTCTCTGCACAACACATGCCCACTCATTTCGTGCCATGCAGGTTCACCCCTGATTCTACCCCTCATGATAGATATCTAGGCTCCTCGGGTAGACCACCATAGGAACCCGAGTGTGTGGGAATTAAGGGATCCCATCCATGTGCATGTAGTCCCGCAAGACCTACAACGTACGGCTCTGGTTGCCCGTTGACATGTGAACGGAAAAAGATCACACCTGGCTTAGTCACCCCATACAAGATCTATGGTTAACGTGGTATTTACGGCGCAAGAACTCTGACGACTTTGGTTGTTATACCCTAGGTAATACTTTCCCATGTAGATGGAACCTTCCAATGATCGATTCTTCTTACCATGGTCTCATCTGCCCACCACCACAGAATACTATCACTCGGTTAGATACTAAATTAGTCATATTGTTATAAAAAATAGGATCATGCATTCTTTTGGAAATAAGGTGGTAATGCGATAGGGTTTTATAAATAGTTCTAGCAAATACTTCAAAGGATATGAGCAAGTGATGAACTTGCGTGAGATAGAAATAAAATTTCCTGATTTTCGGGGTTCAAGGGTTGCGTGGGAATTTCGAGATCTGAAAAATATCAAAGTAGTCACAGTAAGGACTACCGAAACACTGGCAAGGTGATTTAATGCATAGTAATGAGATACATCACAAAATACCCTGAAAATACCCAGCTCACAAGTGTGAGCTACATTTAATACAATACTTTGATCACATTGGTTTTAGGTGACTTAAGTTTGTTTCATTCCTTTTGGTGATGAATTTGTTCGCTTAATGAGTGAATGCCATTAGGGTTTTGAAGTTTGAAATGCTTTACTTAATTATATTAAATTGTTACTTATTTTATCCTTATGTGTGTTTCACTTTTATTTAGCAAATCAATTGCTGTCATATTTTTAAGAGTGAAACTTAAGTGTTGTATATTTGTGCTAAATCATAAATAAATTGTTTGTATAACTCAATTTTAAGGAATTTACACAATTTAACATTATAACATTGCAATTACTAAAAATAATAACACCAGTGACCATATATACAATAATATATATCTAAGTCTACTTTAATTGCACTGAAATAAGGCCATATACATGGTTAACAAGTTGCTAGGGTTTCTCGATGATTTTGTCAAGCTTTAATGAGGTCATCCCCTTTCCTTAAGAAACGAATTTCAAACAGTTTTGAACATGTGTCGAAATAAAGTTGCTCAAATGACTTTGTAAACATCATAGGTTATTTTCATTTATCTTTCTCATCATTGTGATATATTATTTGCATTTTTATGAATTTATTGAATTATTCCATATTTTCTCAAATTTTAAATGAATTTAAACAAAGTCAAATAGTTTTCAAATTTGAACTTTGTCAGTTACATTTGAAAATGTCATAAACATATACATTTTATTTTTCTGAACATTTTGGTATATTTTTCTGATTAATAGAATAAAAGATATTGAATTAACAAATTTTAATTATTTTCTGATTTGAAATTGACATGTGGGGCCTACGTGTCAAAATTTCTCATTTTATTTTTATTTTTATTTATCTAACAGACCGGCCCCACAGTGATGTCACCGTGACGCCATGGCATAGGGCAGAGCGGCCTGCCATCGCTCAATCGCTCGATTTCGCGAGCGATTACCAAATTGGTTAGCATCCATGGATAGAAGAGGTTACTACGAACCTAAGGGTGGCGGCGTTGTGGCCATTTGGTCACCGGAGTAGCTCTAGCGACCATGGGCATGGAGGCGGGCAGCGATGCACGATGACGGCGACGAAAACGAAGGTGCTTGACAAAGAGAAAGGCACGGCCGTGCTCAGGAGCTCACCGCGGTTGCAGTGGAATAGACGATCAAGAGAGGCAAGGTCGGTAGCGGCGGCAGCATGCGGAACCCGACAGTGGTCGGAGACGGGGAAGATTATCCGATTCATCTCCGCCTGCCGTCCTTGGAAGCGATGCTCGACGAGGATACAGAGGAGGACGTCGCGGAGTTGATGGAGTGCTCGGAGAGGCCAGCCGTGGCCGGAGACGACGGCAGCATGCAACAACGGTGACGGGTTAGGGTTTCGCTTCTGTGGATGTAGAGAGAGGAAGAGAGAGTGGGGGCGGATGAGGAGGTAGAGAGGAGGGACACGACCTCTCCTGACCTTATCCTCGCAGAAGATGTCGAGCAGGAGATGGCGTCGGTTGCAATGCCATGGCGACGGCCCCTCCATCGTTCTATCGCGAGGAAGAGGAAAAAGAAAGAAAGGCAAATTCGCACATAACCCCCTCGATTTCAATGATTTAACAAGTTTAGTGTTAATAGGTTCTTGCCCTTTGAGTTGGAGCTTAATTTAATGATTTAGTTTGCAAAAATGTCCTGAATCTTTTAAATCTTCACAAGTGAGTTCATTCCAATTTTTCATATTTAATATTTTGTATAAATTTGAATTTATTCTCTAATTAAAGTGAAATTTGGGACCAATTGGATTTATTTATCATTACTAGTAGTGGTGCACGTGCAATGCACGTATCGACCAAATTAAGCATAATATTATGCTTTTTTTAAATAAAAATAGACGATGTGCTACTACCGAATTTATTAACCTACCAATGTGTAGTGTATTTTAATATAAAAAGTGAAGAGAATGTGTCTTACATTAAATTGTTACTATGTAGACTGATCATTTGATTCAAAATAGTTTTGTGGGACTTTTGGAGCACAAAAATCCTATGTTTAGTTTCCTATGGAGATAGTTTCATTTTTTTCTCTAATGATTCATTTATACACAATTTTATAGTGAAAAAACATCAAATTGAAAAGCTTTGTTACAATTGCTTTGCTTTCCTTATGGTGTGTAATCCTTTATCTTAGATCCATGCATGTTAAAATCAGAAAAGCAAATCAATCTCATAAATATCATTAGTGGCACAAATAAAATAATATGGAATACATGAAGCTAGAGAAAAGGATATATCTAACTGTAACAATGCGGCACTAACTAAACACCGAACTATATGACCAAGGAAAACAGAAACAATACTCTGATTTGTCCTTTGAATGCCTCGAACATGTGACATTGCCGGTTGACGTCTTCTGGCTGAGCGTGTATGGCCTCAGCCTTGGCCTCGACCTGATTATGAGAGTTTATCATGAAAATATATGTTTGTGAGGGGTATGCAATGATGTCTCAAATATCAGTATATCATTACTATCATCGCCAACAACCAAAATCAATTGATACAATCATCAAATCAAAGAACTGACCCAGACCAAATTTCTGCATAACTTATATGTAATTAAGCTAATCTCTTAGAATCTTTAGGTATCATCATGGGAATCCGTGTCTCAAAATCAGGATATCATTACTGTCATCGCCAACAACCAAAATCAATTGATACAATCATCAAATCAAAGGACTGACCCAAACCAAATTGCTACAGAACTTATATGTAATTAAGCTAATATCTTAGAATCTTTAGGTATAATCATGGGAATCCCCTTATCAGGATTGTTTCTTAATTGTTTATCATGGAAATATATCTCTTCTCGAGTGAAATCCACCACCATTACTACTAAAAAATACAAGCCCCAGGGACATGACATGTGAAGAGGCAGCTGTATGGATTAAAAATTCAGTTTTTAGAAGTCTTCTCGACAAGAATATGGAGCAGCTCACGTCTGATATAACTTCTGGTAGTGTCTGTTCCTGAACATACTATCTCCAGATTATTGTCTGGTCCTGAAGATATTATTCAACACTCTTCTACCCCAAGAAACACTTCAGCCTGATGTGAAAGAAAACGAAGTGCACGAACAGTGGATTCAGCAATTGTACAGGTTAATCCGGCTATATATCAGCTCAGGACGTGAATTGGTCTCGGCACCACTTGCGTTGGGTTGGCAGAAGCATAGTTGTTGTAAATAGTACCTCACGTCGTATCCTTTTACTCGGGCGCAGGAATTTTCCTGGAGGCCGGCGGCACGGTGCGCGACGTTGTTCGTGAAGCTGCTGCCTCCTTCCCTGACGGCATGCAGGCGTTGAGCTGCTGCCCTAGCGACGGCACGACAGCGTTGGTCCTGACGTTGATGCCTCCTGCCCTGGCGGCGTGCAGGTGTCAAGCTGCTGCCCTAGCGGCAGCACTTGGTTGTCAAGTTGTTGCCTCCTTTCCTGGTGGTGTGCAGTCATCGAGCTGCTGACCTAGCGACGGTGTTGGTTCAGGGTGCAGTCGTCTAGAGGAATCGTGAGGATCAGGGCAGCCTTTGCCGTGCGTCCTAGTCGTTCCATCCGTCGGAAACTCGGGATTATACTCTATGTTGGTGCCAGATCATCTTCGTGTGCTAACGATTTGAGTGGCGTGTTGTACGTCCTTGCATGACACCTGATCAAAGCTTGAGGGCCGCTGCGCCGGTGATCCCGTTGTCCGCGATGACGCATCAGGGCGGTGGCACCAGCGATCCTGCTGTCCGCGACGACGCATCAGGGCGGTGGCGCCGGCGATCCTGCTATCACGATGATGGTGCCCTGCTGGCCTTGACTACTTTACGGGGAGAGAAGGATAACCGATCCGTTTTCTTCTTTTCCCCCTTTTCTTGTAACGTGTGCGCTGGTCGTGTTCAACCAGGTTTCTGTTTTAGACTCCTTTCTTATTGTACGAGCCAATCAAACATGTTGGGTGCTCAACATTGGAACAATCTCGATCGTTGATCAGAGGCAATTTAACGTTTCAGACTTAATGTATCTACGAATTTTTCTCTTTTATAAGTAGTTTAGATAGAATATATAGTTATTGCTTATAATTTTATTGTGCGTTAACACCACATGAATGAACATTGTTATTTGTTTATTTGAGAATATTTTTAATTTTTAAATACTAAAGATATCTCTTTTCTTAACTCCATGGCTAGGAATAACTATAAGTATTCAAAATTGGGTGTTAGTTACTTATAAATTCTTTTTTTGTGTGGAGTAAGAATATCCTCATGAATATACATTGCTATAGTCTTTATTTCTGACTATTAGTTATTTCAAATTATTAAAGATTGTTTTATTTCTCTCACTGGTGGATAAAAAATTTATGTAGGTGATGGTGGTGATGCTTTGGATGTTTTAAGTATCTCCTGAGCACATTAATCAATGGCTTGAACAATGTTTATCTTATTTCTTCAAGGTGATGCCCAAAAAGGGTATTCAAATTGTTTTAATTCACTATATGCCAAACATGATATATAACCTTAGTGGCTTTGATTTGTGGTTCAGACAACTAAATTAAGTAGAAACCTGATCAAATGTCAGTGGTGTTAACCAATTCCCTTCTTGTGATCAGGACTTGTGGAAATAAAGATGAGTAATGTGATGAGAACGGAATCCTGCTGGATTCCATCATTCATCCCGATGATGAAAAAATTGATATACTCCTTTGATAAGAATAGATAATCTTGTTTATGTGAAATCAAGTTGCTAAAACACTTGTTGACTAAATATTCCATGTGGTTCCAGTTACCACATGTCAACAATTATCTCTTCTTGAGAATGATTCTAGAGTGAGCCAAGTGGCTTTGGTCACATGATGAACTTGTGAACTCCTTTCATATGGTTTTTGTTCACTCACATGAATGTGGTTGTTATCTCATGTGAGTTCAAGTGATCGAACTGATTATGTGGCTTTATGATTTGTATTTACTTTCTCCTTAAAATTCATATCCTTGGAGAAACACCATAAATCTCAATGTAGCCTTCTAATTTAGAAACTTGAATATGTTGACTAGGTTATAATGTGGTTTTTTGCTTCCTCGGTGTTATACTTTCTCTTGGTTGATTATAAAAGGAATGTAGGTGTAGTTTATGATATCAATTAGCCTTAAGCATATAAGAAGTATTTGTTAACATGATAGCTAGTCTTGTCACCAAATCACTTTTCATATTCAATAGGTTGAGATGTACTTCTTATTTAACCTTTTGTTAGCTGTATATGACCTTCAAGTGTTAGGGCATACAAAAGTGATTTGTTAACAAGGTCTCGAAGCTTTTTACCATACTCTTTCTATACAACACTAACATGGGAATATCACACTATTTCTTGAGGATTAACCAGAATAGATTCTGATATGAGAGTTTCAAAATTCTCACCGATGGATTGGCTTAACACTTCTAAAATATCCCAGAGAATCCCTCTGCGAGTATTTTTTGTTGTAATTCCTCTTTGCTTGTAGTTGCTTCTCTTGCGGAATGCCTTGGAGAAGATAGAGACGTAGGAATATAATATGGTCTTGGAAAAGTAATAAGATCTAGATTAAGATTTAGTTGTTATTCTCCTCCTTTGTACTTCTCATTTTTCATTTCTTAAGATAAGTACATATTCCATAAATGATGGATTTACTAAGCTTCCATTTAAATTCCCTTTACGAAGGTTGTATCTTGTTATTATTCCCTTAGTTGTATCTAGAGCTACTTTAAGTGTTGAATGCTCAATTTTTATTAGAGATATGTAGTGCTTAAGTGATGAATTAAGATGATCGTTTGATCAAATGATCACTTAATGTATTAGGATCTCATATGCTCATTTGTGAATGATGATTGAACAATGAGCATATGGATGTTATTGAAGTGTAATGGTTAAAGTCATACTCATTAGTTGATTTCACGAAGTAAGGTAGTATTTCTTGTGATCATAAGATTTAGAAGTTGATTAGATCATCGTGGTCTAGTTTAAGAGTTTATATTTTGTTTATTTTGTAAGCTTCTATTTATTACTTATATATATATATATATATATATATATATACATATATATATATATATATATATATATATATATATATATGCGAACTATTCTACAACCGGGTGTAGAATAGTGTCCTGCAACCAGTTTGAACTTCTCTGTATCGAAGAATGAACTGCTTCCTCTCGTCAGAAGTTTGGAACTGACTGCTTCCGTATTTTGGCCCATATGGTGCCTTTGATCTGTATTTAGCGTAATAAGATCGTTCCAAAAACCTTATACGATCGCCTTTTGCATGAATTACTGTGTTGGGATACACTGTTTGGTCTATCACGTCAGAAGGCAGCGGTTCTTCAGTTATGTGTTGGGATACACTGTTTGGTCTATCACATCAGCTGTAAGTCTGAGCAGTATTACACAAAGAAATTTATCAAATTCCTTGAGAACTGGAGGTATACGTTTGTTGGTTTTGATCTTAGCAATGATGTTGTTATGCTATAGAGATCTCAGTTGCATATACAGAGATATAAAGATATCCAGGATGTTTGGAGAGATCCAGATATGAAGCCCAAAATATACATAGGCAGGCCAGGGAAACAAGGATTGAAGGATGTTGCTGGTGCCCTGATTGACTCCTCTTACAAGTAGATGAAGAGTAGTATGTCAAGTGCTGAGCATCAGTTATGGGATGATGCTCCTCTTTCTGATAAGCATATGCAATACGCTGCGAAGGATGCAAATGTTTCCTATGAGCTTTACAAGCGGTTGAACATTTATGAGAGGGGCCGTTTCCGTGCTATGAAGAACACCAACAATAAGCATTGCAGGGAATGGTGATCTATATGTTTATCATCTTTTTAGATTTATGTTTACGTTTATGATTCTCTGAATCAGATTAATAATTTGTAATTTTCAATTTGTCTACTTTCTTTTTATCGAACTTATCTCATATCGAGCCTGTACTGCTTTCCAGTACAGGCTAAACTTCTATTTTTTCAGAATGTGTTATAGTTTTTTGATGAACTTCTCTATGTCTCGTTATGAATTTCTCTGAATGTGCAAGTGCTCTTATTAGTTCTGTGTTTTATGTGCATTAACATCTGTCAGTTTACATTCTATGTACTCAAAACGCCTTTTGATGAGACCGTTTCCAGTGCATTTGTGAGACCGTTTCCCACTTGCATGCAGAGTCGGAATGTAAAAGGAGGGAGAGATATCTAGCGTTCCTGCCACTTGCATGCAAAATCGGAAGGTAAAACGAAAAATAGATAATGAGCGTTCCTATTTTCTCTCAAAACGCCTAATTAGTTGTGTAATCCAATGCAGATGCGGTTTGAACCGCTCCTATTTATGAAAATTCGTGGATTTGGAGATTTGCCGTGTAAACTGTGATGGAGGGAGTATCTTTATTTTTTTTCGTGCACTGAGATAGTATCCGCGTTCATTAGTATTATTCTATTTTTTGGAGAAAATTCGCCTTTGTTTTTATAGTGCAAACTTCTTCGTCTAGTACGCGCGAACTTCTTTGTTTTACCGCCTGAACTTCTCCGGATGACTCTTTTTTTTGTAATACGCTATATTCAGTAATTTAGATTCAAGTTATTGGAGCATTGGTTGTTAACTTTTTCTGGAATTTCATATATGTAGGTAAGTGTTTCTAAAGTAATCTTATGTATGTACTTCCTAGATTTTCTAGTTTGTACTTTTATTAGTACATTGTTGAACTTTTCTGTGTTTGTTATCCATTTCTGTTTATAACCGAATATGAGACGAATACGTTTTTATCCGTTTCTTGTTACAGCCGAATATCAGACGAATTTGTTAGCAATGGATTTTTTGTTTACACGTGGATAATGCTTATCCATTTCTGTTTTTCCATTTTGTTCTGTTTGATATTTTCCGGGTCTATTTAAACTATCTCTCTGCTGCTCTTTTCTAGATCCAATTCACTTTTGTTCCTTCTTATTCTCTCTGTACGCCATGCCTTCCAGAAATAAACTCGCCATTGATCTTTTTAACGATGAGTTTGTTGTCCCTGCGCATGGTTCCATCATCATCAATGGTGTCTACACCAATGTTGCAGCTTCTGTAGTTTCTTGGATTGAGAAGGTGGAGGCATCTCTTGCTGATATGGGGGAAAAGGACAACGTTGTTGGCGTGGATATTCAGATCACTCCAAGAGTTTATACTCATGATGGTTATAAGGAGAAGGCAGTTGTAATCCAACTCCGTGTTGGTCAGGAGTCCTTGTTGTATCACATCTATTGCGGTACTGATGGTATCCCTTTTGAACTTGATGTTTTTTTCGCAAGTGGGCGTACAAGTTTGTTGGTTTTGATATTCCTAAGGATAAGAAGATGACATACTAATGCGAGCAGCCTTTGTTTATCATTAACCACATATATATGCATGCATGTTGGAGAAATGCTGACATTGGATCTACGTGTAAGCAAACCATTATGGATGTTGCTGCAATCTTCGTCGATGAGTCATACCAGGATAGTGTTGTTCTCACGGCTGAAGAGCATCACCGATGGGGGTTTATCTCCTCTTTCGCACAATGATTTGATCTATGCTGCTAAGCATGCCTACGTGTGTTCTGAACTTTATAAACGTATGGATTTGTATGAGAGGGGCTTCATCTGTCCTCCGTTTGTGAAGTATAGGAATGATTACGATATGTCATGGGGTTGGGGTTGGGGTGGTGATTGTAGTGATTAATTATATTCAGTTTAGTTCCTTTTCTGCTATTAGCATAGGTAATATGTACTTCGAGACGTATGAGCTCGTACTTCCCTATCAATGTTTCGTGAACTTCCGACGGGTTCCAAACCTATTCGGTTTTTTTTTCCTGTAATAGTTAAGTTCCCCTTTACATGGGAGGCAATGTTTTAGATTTGTAACTGTTGTATCTTTTATTATTTTTCTATTTATTCGTCGACATCCATTCCTGAACTGATACGTGTATGTGTCTGAACTGCCTCGTGTTTTAGTTTTTGTTGTTCGGAATGTATGGTTTTTACCGTACTATCAGTTTTACTATTATGTGTCGTTCGAATCGTTATCTCATTTTATTTTCAATATAAAATTTCTCAGTATATTTACTTTGGGCGTCTTTGTATAGCTCATCTGAACTTCTTTGTGTAGCCTACAATGAACTTCTTATGTTCTTCACATGTACCTTTTCTCCGTATTCTGAGTGAAATTCTTTTGACTTATTTGTGTAGTTGGTCTAAAGTTTTTAGTTTGCTTGTGTTTACTTCTCTGTATGTCTTGTCCGAACTTCCTACTTTCCTTCCATGAACTTCTATGTGTTACGTTTTTAACTTCTTCTGCACTTTGAAGTTTTGAACATATACTTGGATTGAAAAGCTTCGTATACAAAAAAATTCAAATAGAAATCAAGTAATGAATTTATTTATTCAGTGCTTAAAAAACATCCCATCGTTCAAATGTTACACCATCGTTAGAACGAGACAACATCTTCTTTCCATGGGCGAACTAAGAGCTCTCTACTTTCTAAGACGTACTATGAAGCACCCTAATGCAGGTCCGCCTTGATAGAAGCAGAACATGCAAATGTCTCCTTTAGCTAATTGTGCGTCATGGACTATATCGCTTCAGCCTGTTGTTATTTCTGATCGTAAATCGTACCTTGTCTTCAGTATTGTGCATGTGCCAGTCCATTCTGTTGTTGTGCATGTTACTGGCAGGTTGATTTGTCCATTCAGAAGACAATTCAGTAAACACCTTAGAGTGAACGCTGAATTGATAACCTGCAGTGAGGAGTATATAAATGATTAATGTGAAAGTTCTTTATATGTAACTATATGCTGCAATTATATTTTGTATTTTTTCATAATCATTGACACATGATTTTACCATTTTGCCTCTTTGAGGATCTAGTTCTTTGTTAGTATCTTGGTTACATAGTACGTCATTGTCGATCTGAAACTGTTCACTTGGCTCTTCAGATGTTCCAATGATATTGGATTCATCTTTATCCTTCTTCCATACTCGCGGTGATTGTCGAACCATGCAGTATGTGAATGTGGTCCTATAAAATAACAAAATGGTCATTAACTTTCATTTCACATTTTATATGCAGAAATGTCTATAATCCTCCTGGTTGTTTATAACCTGCAATGATTGTTATGGTTTTCCTAGTTTCAGTTTTACCTTTGTATATGTATTGTGTGTTGACACTGCTGTTGTCGCTTGAGTCACTGATTTCAGTGATGTCACTTCGAGTGTACCTTTGAAAATGATCCATATGTTCTAGGCAATAAACCATATTTAGTTAATATATCAGTGGGAAAAATCAAATGCGTTGACATATTTATATTTTCCTAGTAGATGCGTATGTCAAAATATTGCAGATATGTACTTTCCTGGTAGACTTCTATGTGAAACTTCCTACGGATCTACAAATCTATCATGCATGAACTTTTTCTAATCCCTACTTTGTGTGTAAGTCGGATCTAAGAAGTCAATGGCAGATCTGAATCATGCTGTCAAACTAGCTCTTGCCAATGCTAAGAAGTTATTGGCGGCATGATTCGCATGGGAGCAAGAGGCAAGTATTTTCTTTTGAGTGCATGTATACTTACCTGATCTATTCTGAATCCCGTAGCGGACAGCTGGTGCTCTTGGTGCGGGTTCTTATCCGTTTCTTCCTCGCCGGGCGTGTTCATTCGGTTGGAGAAACCGAGTACTCAATTTGGGGTACGTTCTGTGGTGTCCATTATTCTTATGTTTGTGTTTTCTACGGGCTTCATGTTTTTTGGGCTGTTTTGGGACAGTGCTTTACATCGTTGGGCTTTGGGCTTTCTGAGCCTGCATCAAGGCCCGACTCAATATTTACTTGGTATATAAATTGGTTGCTTCATATGTGCTAATTAATTTTCATTGTGTATAAGGTTGAAACATTTAGTACATGTGTACTTTTTGTTACTTTGAACATCATTTTGTATGGGCTAGAATTCCCCTCCTCCCACCCCGTATGTAGTTCTCATCTTCATTGTTCATATTTTTTCATTCCCTAACTGTATTTTTTTTCTTATGTTCTACCTATTCCTTAACATCAATATGGAATTTGCATGAACTGCAATGTCTTAAGTCATGAACTTATCGTTTTTGTAATCTTTATCTTGTTGTATTACTGGTTCAATATCGTATTTGTGTGCATGTCTAAACTGCTATTTTTATGGGCATGAATATTTTTTTTTTGGTTTGAACAATCAAGATTATGGACACTTTTTTGTGCAAGAGTGTTTGAACTGCTTTCTTTTTGTTATCCGAACTGAGTATTTTTGTTATGAACTTCCATATGCATGTCTTGAACTATAACTTCTATCTGTATGGACAAGAATTTGTTTTGGCATTGGCATGATCTTCTTTCTTGTGGCAATGTGAACTTTCATATATACAAAACTGAACTGCCGGCATGTATTAGTTATGGAAACGTATAGTTTACGAGTTTCAAATTTCAATATGTATGCCCTCAAATAGCCTTTTTATTTGTTTAATATTTCTCGACACTAAGTCCTTAACTGCACTGCGTGTAGAGTATAACTTCTACAAATAGATGCACAAACTTCCTTTTGAATCCAACTAAGACTGCATTTTCTTCAGTCCTGAACTTCACGACTATATAATAGTGAACTTCATGGTTATATCGCACTTTCTTGTATTTGGATGTTTATTACGCGTGAGAGTATGTTGTTAGGGCATGGATGTTTCGTAGCCGTCGACGCGATAGCCGAGACGCTAGATCAAAAACTTCGTGTAGAATCTTCGGTTCTTTTTTGTTAGGTTTGGGTGGGTGTGTGTTAGATCTATTTTCCGTTTTGTTAAGTTATCTTATATTGTATAAAATTTTGATTTTCTATAACTTCTCATCTCGCTAGATATGTGTTTGCTTTTTTCAATTTTTATTTTGGCATGTTTTTTTGTTGTTGAACTTCCATATATCGGGCCTTCAAACGCTTAGTTTTTGTTTTTTTGTCTATTTTGTCCATATGTCTTGAACTGTTTTGTGTTCGAGAACGAACTTCTGTCAATTCAGGGTTGAACTTTCGTGTTATTTGTATCGGACCGCATTTTCTTCGTAGATGAACTTCTCGTCAACTCACTGCCGAACTTCTGTTTTATACGGTTATTGGCTGTTTACTTTATGAGTATGCAATTTTCTTATATGTTTGGTGATCGAATTAAATACGGGATTATCACTGCGTTTATTTTTTGGTGAATTTTCTGCACGTCATGGTTCCCCCGTACTTTTTGATAATTTTGACGAAAACGAGACTTTTGATCAGAAAGTTCGTGTAGAAGTTATGGTTCTTATGTCTTATGATTTGGGTTGCTATGGATTAGATATATTTTAGTTTTGTTGGGCGGGGCTTGTATTTTTTGATGGAAAAAATCATGCAGAATTTCCAGATATTTTAATGTTTAATTTTAGAACAATTTAGTTAACTAACTTGTTTTTTTTGTAGCGATTGCATTTTTTATTTTTTTATATTTTCTGTCTATGGACTGCACTTAGTCCAGTCTAAACTTCTTCTTGGTTAAGATTGAATTGCTTCGTCTTCAGGTCTCGAACTTCAATTTTACCAAGGTTGAACTTCTTTCTGCTACCGATAGGGGCATGAACTTCTGTATGTTTTTGCTTGTACTGCATTTTTATTCATCCTGAACATCTCGCCCATTCATGTTTGTACTTCTGTTTGTTCAGTTATGAAATGTCTATTTTATGTGCATCCGATCCTTGTATGTTAGTGATCAAAACTTCCGATTTGATTATCACTGCTTTTTTGTGTGTGTGTTTTCCGCAGTTAATTGTTACCGCGCGCAGTTTTTATATTTGTATGTTTTTTCTGCGTGGGAGTTGGTCGTTCGGGTATGGATCGCGTCGACGGGCGATGAATCCTCCGTACCCTAACGACCGCGAGGCTGAGTCCACCCGTACACCACAGATGCGGCGACGAGCGACGAAGCCGAGACTCTAGATCAGAAAGTTCCTGTAGAAGTTTTGGTTCTTATGTCTTAGGTTTGAGTGGGTGTGTGTTAAATCTACTTTTAATTTTGTTAGGTTGTCAATTGTTAAATCTAGCACAGCAGCATCAACTACATATAGAGGTTTGGTCTAGCACATATCATCTAAAACAAATATTGGAAGTTCTTGACGCCTGCATGGAATAGCTAGGCAGGAAAAATAGATTTATTCAAACTAAATCGATTCAAACTCATTTTGACTAATTATCGAATCCTTCAAATCCTAGAGGTCTGGCAATGAATCAAAATCTGAGAACCATATTGTTTAGAATTATTATCTATAATAGCAAAAGTGCCGGTGTGTTGCAACGGGAGAAAAATCACTTTTTTTTCTCAATCGCTTCAACATGTCGATATACATAAGGATACATGTTTTTTATCTATCTCCAAAAACTTTCTACATCTTTTGTTTCAGTTCTTACTTTTAATTCTATCTGTCCTTTGTACTCATTGATTATTATTCTAATCACAAAAGTTAAACCTGATAACCACATGTGTATGTTTCAGCACTAAGTACGAAAAACAAACACAAAAATTATTTAGAATTAGTAAAATAATGGAAGAGAGTAGTATTACATTTGAGAGAGCTGAATTGTTACTACTGTTCTAGGCACAAAAATTTACCTTATACAGCTCCTCCCAGATTTTCAGAAATAATGGAATGTTCAACTCTTCTCCTAAAATAAACGAAGCAATGTGTCATTTGCCTTGTATTTTAAACAATATGTGCCTAACAGTTGAAGCAACATATTCCACAGGTCAGAAGAATCAGCAGATTTGCTAGGCTGTAATAAGATTTCAATTCACAATAATATACAGCAGCATAGTTTCATCTGACTTGCTTGCAACCAGAACCAGGTCCAGCACCGAGGATTTAGTTTAGAGAGCTTTCACTGAATCATGCTTGCAAAACAACTTCACAATTGTTGGGAGTTTCTAAGCGGAGTGCACAGCCGAGGAGCTGTGTGAACTTTGGCACTACTGGTCTTGTTCTTGCTTAATGAAAAATTAATGACGCCCTCACCGTAGAAAACAACCCGTGCTATGTCTGCAACAAAGAATTTGTTGCAGAGTAAGAAATCCAACTCAAGTTAATATCAAGCAACACACACCGGTTATCATCACCATGTTTTCTCAACATGAAGTATTCACGACAAAGATCTCTATACACAATTGCATAATCATTTAATTCTGAACATTCAATACGCCAAATATGAGATATTACATTGATTATGATTGACTTCTAGTGATTCCAGACGTACACCAGAGTCTGTTGTGATATCGGGTTGCCAGCCAGCAAATTATTACATCTATTTTCATCTTTAGATCCTTGTCAAGAAACAAATCGGTTGGAAGCCAGCAAATAATTACATATGTTTTCATATTTAGATCATGGTCAAGAAACAAATCGCAAATATGAACAGATGACACCATCTCTCCCGTCTTACTCACAATTCCAATAACTGAACATTAAACAAAGAAGTTGTTTCTCCCTCGTGTGCCAATACAACCAAAATATATGACCGCGCACCATATATTTTGATTGATCATCTTGTGCATACTTAAAATAAAATCCACTGCTAATGCGAACAGGAGAAGATGAGTATCCCTGGTTGTCCATCAAAGATGCAGAGGCACATTGATCGGATGAATTTTTTTTGCATTTCCGTGGCAGGGGCACAGGCAAATTCTCCAAGCACAAGTGGCCAAGACCTGAAGCGAAGGAACATCATGCCGTTCCTTGTCCCCTGATGGCAACACAACATGAACCGAAATTTAATGACCTTTCTCAATGTAACTGTCCTGAAGTTCTATGAAAAAGATGCATCCATCTTTGGCTTCTCTAAGAATAACCAAGGAATGAACAAGCAAAAGGTACTGCAGGAAAATCATATACTAAATCATATCGTAGTATTTCAAGTAGTTAATCTGGAGAGTTGTTGGACAATACACCTGCAAGGCCTCATCATGGATATAAAGTTCAGTCTAATACCCTTTTCCTTAGAAGTAAATATCCCAATGAAGAAGATAGGTCTAAGAGCTTCTGCTAGAACCGCACCCATCATGGATTGTTTAGTCTAGAGGTGATTTAACAGATGAAGCATATCTTGCTCATTTTGGACAGACCTGGGATCTACTGAGTTTTACGGAACATGTATCTAACCTCCGAGCATATTATTTGAAGGTGCTCAACAGAAGGGAATTGCTTAATAGAGACACACAGTTGAGTGATTATACTGTAATTGTGTGAATGCAGTTGATTAGATCTACTGAACTTCCATCATGTCAAACCAGCGTTTTCCATCAGTCACAAATCCAGAGTATCTACATGTCGTAATCAGACAGTATAGGTAATCATGATCAAAAGTCACGCTACACAAACTTCAAAATCCAGAATAACATAGATGAAATTAGAGAAAACACATGGTAGCGGGTGGATTACCTCGTGGTGGATGAACAAATGCCTGTAACGCATGCTTTAGTAACAGAGGCGTTCCAAGGTCAGGCTCCATCCCCCTCCCACCCTTCTCACCACCGCCCGCCCTAGCTCCTCCATCCCCCTCCCTCCCTTCTCACCACCGCCCCCCCTAGCTCCTCCGTCCCCTCCGGCAACCATCCCTTCGGTGGTGGTCGTCACTATGCCCTCCAAGAGCTCTCCTTTCAATGGATCAAACGCCTGCAAATCTCCCAAGATGGAGCGCTCTTGCTACTTCCCTTTTTTGCCGGGAGAGCACCGACGACCAATTTTGGTATGCTCATAGAAAGGGCGGGCCGATGGGACGCCCGACCACCGGGCTTCGATCGCCTGTTGCCATGTGCCCAACAAGGACTGGAAGGAGACTTCACAGCACGGCCGGAGGGAGCGGCGGTGGGTTGAAACTGGATCGAGGTCGACCTCGAGATTGTTGAGAGCTAGGAATTTTGGTCAAAGTCTGGAAAATTGTGAGGGGCAACCGGGCAAAGTCGAACACTGCTGCTGTAGAAGAGGATCCATCCCCATAGTCCGCCATGCCAGAGTGGTGGGGTGGCGAGGAGGACGTGACGGAGCAGGGATAAGGGGGCGCTCGGCGTCGTCGCTGCCAAGGCAGAGCGGCGCGTCGTGGGATGCGGGGAAGATAAGATTTGGAGGCCGGTGGTGGGGGAGTAGTACGGGTGAAGTTGGGCGTGGTGAGGAGAAAATAACACGAACCGGTACCCTATGGCAGTGTACGTAATATGCGATTTGGTGGGAGGGTATATAGGTAAAATCGTGTTGGACGAAAAAATTTCCAGAAACCTTAATGTCTTTATTATTAGGTAAAGACGTTTTATTTATAACTTCTTCCTATCGCTAGAAATGTATGTCCCATTTTTCCAATTTTTACTTACAATTTTACAGGTCAAACTTTTCAAAACTTTTACCAAATTTCTAGAAAATAGCACCAAGATATATAATTTGAATTTTGTGCCATAAGTGTTGTTACCTTTCCCTATAAGATTGGTAAAAGTTTCAAAATTTTGTCTTCACAAAATATTAAATGTGCCTTTACTTCATTACTGAGGTGGTAGATTTTTGTGTATTTTTTAATCGTTGTGGTCCCCTTTTTTTCCGTGCCTATGCCCAGAGCGGAGCTGTCTAGAAAACCCTCCTCCCCTCCCGAGTCTCTCGCCTCTCCACTTCATCTCTCCATTATTACCGAGCAGGAACCGCCGTCTTCTCCTTGCGCAACCGCCGGCGGGCCCTTGTGCAACCGGTGCTTAGTGGAGGTAGTGCTCCGTCGTGCTCTCATTTCTAAGGGTTAGTTTCTCTTCTCCCTTCGTAGTTCCTCTTTCCCTTTCGGCCTCTCTCTCCCAGGATCTTCTCGCGCCGCCAGACTGCGCCGCTGCGTAATCTGTCTGTTTCGATTCTTGTTATTTCTTTTATGTAAGGTGTTTTTGGTTGTGTGTTGCTAAGTGAGTAAGTTTTACTTCTTATTAATTTCATCTGAAGAGTAATTTGAGTTTATTTATTGCGGTTGTGAATCTAGGGTTCGCGATCCTGCTTGTTGCCACGGTGTATGCTCTGTGGCTAATTGGAAGTTGTTCTTTCGATTATTTACATGAAGCCATCTGCGGACACTCCTGCAGTTGTTTCCACCCAAGGTATTTCCGAATTCTTTTCTTGATGTACGGAGACCTAATTTTTTTTCATGTGTATACTATTTTTGAGTTTCTTATTTACCGTTATTTTCTTGTCATTATGTCCATAATTTCAATTGATTATTGTAACCCCTTTACAATTTACTTCTGAACTTCTTTCATTGCATCCATGTACTTCTTCGTTTACATGCCCCATCTAGTTTTTGTGTAATGTCTTATCAGTTTGTAGTTTTGTTTCTATGATTCGGCTTTAGTATTTTGTGTTTATTGTATTTTCTAATTTAGTTTACTTTGAACTTCTCTCTTACAGGCGATAGTTCTGGTGATAATGTCGCTGGTCCTAGTGTTGTGAAAAATATATCTGGTGTAGACCTAGCTGTTCAACCAGTATTGGTTGCTCCAGATCATGGCGATTTAGGCACGAGTGCCCCTTCAGATTAACTGTTTCCTGATAGTGCTTACTCAGTTTAAACCTGCATATTATGTTTTTTCTTTGCAATTAATAAACAAAAAGTTTTAATTTAAATTTTAACTTCATGTACATAACGAATGGAACTGGTTTCCTTTTTGTGAAAGTTGAACTGCCTAGATCCTTCTGTATGAATTGCATTTTGTGTAGTACTGAACTTTTGTAAAACTTCTTTATGTTAGCGGTTCTAATTACTTTTTTTTGTGTGTACTAGAACCGCCTATATTAGGGGTTTTGATCTTCCATATGTGTTTTCTTGAACTTTTTTGAGTTTAGTTGTTTGGGTGTTTTAGGTGTTTGTACTAAAATTATACTAAGTCATGTTTAAACCTGCATTTAATTATTTTCTTGAAGACTAACTAACAACAAATTTTTAAGTTGATTTTGTAGGTGATTCTGCCGAGATTGCAAATAAGAGTATATCTGATGTTTGTGCATCTCTGTTTGAATCATTCGGAGCTGCACTTGAGGATGAGTCTCTGGATCTGTCGGATACCGAGAGCCAGGATGCTGATGGTATAGAGCCTGTTACTCAGATGGGGGAAGGTGAATCTCAGCTTATTTCTTATGATGAGAGACGGGCTAGGAAAATTGTCCTAGCTCATAGCAAGAAGTTTGCTAAAGCTGTTGATAAGGAAAAAGACGCAATGATTGCTGCAACTGTTGAACGTCGTTCGAAGCAGCTAGCTGATGATACATCTCTTTTGAATTCTCCTCCTAGCGCCACTTCTGTCCCCCTATTGTTCCTACTACAAGGGGGAGGAAAAATCAGAAGTTTCACCCCCAGGTGGCCTGCGGCAGATTCATCGTATTCTGTTAATGATTAGACCTACGCCTTCTCCTCCAGTTCCCCGTGCACGAGAAGTTGGTCGTGCTGCCCCTCGTGTGCCGTATGATGCTAATTTGAGGAAGTCTCCTTGTAATGTGAATGATGTTGTTCCACATGTGAAGAATATTCCTGTTGCGACGAAAAAACTTGTTTTGAAAGGTAAGGAGGCTGCTGGTAAACCTAGCAAGCCTCCTGCTAAAACCAAAGAAGTTGTCGTTAGAGTCAGGAAGTCCCCTCGTAACCCTACTAAAGTTGTGCATTTTTATGATGTTGTCGAAAGTGACGATGAGAAGAATGATTCTGATTATTCTGCTGAGGACCCAGATGTGAAGGAGGTGAGCTTTTTTCTGTACTGTTTTCCATATGTTTAACTGTACTTCATTTGTCATATGCATGTTTTTTTAGTGTATATGTACTTTTTATCTGCTATCGTTTTAGGTACCTTAATTGTGATGTGTTTTGCTGAACTGTCACCAGTGCGTGCCTTTATGTTTTACTCTATCTTCATTTCCTACATGTCCAATCTCCTTTTGCGTTGGGTTGAACGGCTGCTTTTGTCATATTGAACTTCCTATTTATGTGGTCCTCGAACTTATTTTGTTTATTTTATTGAACTGCAGTGTCTGCGGGTTTTAACTTCATGATATTTTTTAATTAATAGTGAACTGCTATGGTTTATATGAAAAACTGTCCTACTCCTGTTTATGAACTTCTATCCGTTGGAGTATGTACCGCTTTTGTAATAGTCATTGAACTTCTATCTATATTTTTGCGTGGTCCTGCTAATTTCCTTTTTGTATTTTATTGTTGCAGTTTAAAGTTGTTAAGAGAGTTTGTAAGAGGAAGAGGGCAGTCCAAGCCCCATTGGATCCTGGTTCTGAGCCATCTTCGAAGAAGACGCGTGTTAACATTACTATCAGGTGCTCTTTGAAGAAGTTAGCTGGTTGCATCAAAATATTGAAGCAACAACACCTTGATATTCTTGAGTCTGGAGGTCTTGGCAATCTTCCACTATTCAGTATCGATTCTACCATCTGCCGCCCGCTTATTTTCTTTCTCATGCACTGACGTGGGGATGAATCCTGGACCTATCGGGTGAGGCTACCCGGTCCAAGGCCCAAGACCTAAGCCCAAAGATAGGATCCAGCTTGCGGTTCTAGAAGGCCCAACTGAAGCCCATACGCAAAAACTTGCGGATCAAGAAGGAAACTTGTACCGACCTAAAGCTAGGGTTTGTAACCCCCACGGACACGGTTTGAGACCTAGCCACCATTAAAAAGCTAGGAGAACCACCGAGGGGGATCCAATCTACTTTTCACCACCAAATCCTTGAGCTCGAGATCATACTATCGACTTGAGCACCCCCCATTGTAACGGATCTACTCATAATACAGATCGAAAGAGCAGGAGTAAGGGTTTTACCTCGATGAGGGCCCCGAACCTGGGTAAATCGTGTCCCCTGTTAGCCGACGATCGTCACCAGCGTCCATACGTTCTCTTAATCGAAACCCTACTGGATCATCTGAGGGACTTGTTGAGATGACTAATCGACAATTGACGCCGTCTGTGGGAACGGCGGGCGCTGGATCTACGGTGTCTTTGGCTTCGTCATCGCCAACCTTCAGCTGGAGCCCACGAACTTTGACTCCAACGGAACCGGTCCATTTCGGGTCTCTCATCTACGCGCCCCACTCGCCAGAATCGCGCCCGGCGTTTAGCAGATTGCAAAAGAGCGTCAGCTTGACATTCGGGAGCTTCCACTTCCACGCCAACAAGGCGGGAATCCTGCGCTTCCACGAGCAGATCGATCTCGGCGAATCAAACTCTGAGTCCGTCTCGAGCCCGGCGATCCTCGACTCGCCATCCGACGACGCTGGTCGCGACCTAGCGCCCAGTGGTGGCTCCATCCGCCGCAACATCCGCGACTTCCACACCATCGTGACTTAGGAACACTCCCGATTCGGTGAAAGTTGTCGACCCGCGCCTAGGACTCACGAGCCATATTGCCCAGGTCTGCATGGCAGGATCAACTGAACCACCCGAGGAAACTGAGGATAGTCTAAAGGAGCGAGAGCACATCAAAGTATCGCGAGCCGCTTGGCTCAAAGCAAAGACAGTTGTACACCTAGGCCAGCCAGTCGAGGAGGGATCTCCTTGAGAGTATCTAACTTCCTACCACTACCACCTGGTGTGATCAGGTCGACTGATCAATGCGGCGGACGAGTCGAGTGCGCGCCGTGCGGCACTCTCCAGGACTCACTCGGTAGGAAACAATCCCCCGAAAAAGAGGTACGTCTCGAAGACCACGGCCATGGACCGCGAATCCCTCAGAGGAATCAGCAAAACACTCGAGACATACCTCATGCATGTCGTCGACGACGACAACGTACACACGACAACCCCCACCGCAACACTCTTGGCAGCAACCACATATTTACAGGCAAACCAACCGCTTGAAAACGATCCCCGCGCGGAACAATACCGACAAGTCCAGAAGGGCCTAGGCATGGCAGCCGCGAGAATCACCGCTCAGGGCTGCAGGCACGCTACAATGCCGGAAACTGGAAAACAAAAACCTCGGAAAGACAAGGAAACACCCCGCAGACGGGGGAGCACGTCGCCTAGAAGGAAAGACAAAGAGTCACCTGGTCGCGCCCGAGGGAAAGAAGCCCGGCACCGCGGCGACATCCCGAGTAGCGACTATGATAGCCCGAGAGATCGCGATCGCAGTCCACGACACCACGGCAGCCGATCGCGACACCGCAGCAGAGATCCGCGGAAAGAGGATAATCGTGACCGTCCTGAATACGACGCGCGAGCTGACATCGCGCAAAACAAGGTCAACAGGGCCCGAGCAATCAGGAATCACGCACGGTCGCTATCCATCACTTCCGACAAAGGGGCATGCGGTGTATTGGCTTCACCCATGACATCCCCGAGGCACCAATGCCCAAGAGATTCAAGCTCGCCACGGAGGTCCCGAAATATGACGGTTTGCGGGAGCCCAAGTCTTGGCTATCAGATTACCTCACGGCAGTAAAATGTCAACGTGGGAACAAGACAACGGCCATGCATTACCTAAACCTACACCTTGTAGGCGTTGCGCACAGTTGGCTCGAAGGAAGACCCCGAGCAGACTACGGATCATGGGACGATCTAACCTACGATTTCCGCAAGAACTTCTAGGCGACATACAAAAGACCCGCATCCATCGAGGAGCTGCGGGCTTGCAAGCAGAAGAGCGGCGAGTCTACTCGCGAGTATATTCAGCGGTGGACCACGCTCAAAAATACGGCGGGAAACATGTTAGAGGAGGTCACAGTCGAGGCTTTCACGAAAAGAGCTCGGACGAGTTGCGCACAAAACTATCGGGGAGCTGATGGGAATAGCCGACAGATGGGCTAACGGCAAAGATTCTGTGCGCAACGAGAAAGCATCTTCACCCGCGTCTGAGGAGGATCGCAACGGTCGAAAGAAGAAGAGGAAACACTACGACCACGACGATCGAGAAGAACTGGTGGCAGCAGAGTTCACAAGAAATCATGACAACGGGCCTCGTGGAAACCACGACTAGAAGCCAAAGCCAGATGATAAAACTCCCGAGGCACATCTTGACAGTTATTGCACGCTACATCTATTCACAGATAAGCGCACAGGAAAGACCAAGGCGACTCATCTCCTCAAGGATTGCCGAAAGTTCCAGGACATCCACGAGGCCTACACGAAGAAGAACAGAGCCGCAGTCAACCAGGGATACCCGCAACTCCCAGAAGGATACCAGCCGCCGCAGCCCCTACCTCCACCAGGACACCAGAACACGGTATTAGCCGCGGTACCAGCGCCAACCACCGCAAACCAGGGAGCCAATGGGTACCCGAACCCACAGGGGCTCCTAGGAATGATGCAGAAGGTCCGCCTGTCCCGAAGAGTCCAGAAGACAAACACGCGCCAAGTGATCATGGCTGTACAAACTCCACCATCCACACCCGAATACCTGAAGATGTCAGATCAGTCGATAACCTTCTCCAAAGAAGACCACCCCCCTCGGGTATATAGACCAGGACACACCGCGCTCGTCATTCAGGCGCAAATAGGCAACTACGACCTTGCTCGGGTGTTCATGGACGGCGGCAGTGGAACCAATCTCATATACGTGGATACACTCCGCAAGATGAACAAGAACCTGGATGGACTTGTAGAGTCGGAAACATCCTTACATGGGATAGTACCAGGAAAAGCTGTCCGACCACTCGGAACAATCAACTTGGAAGTGATACTTGGGATCCCGAAGAATTACAAGAGAGAATTGTCGCACCCGGACTTCTAGAGGATACTCGCAGTTCCGTTGAACAGTAGTGGATTGGATTACGGGGCTTACCGGCACCCGCATCTCTTACGAGTAGGCCAACACACGTATGTGTGACAACCAACCCCTATCTGTTCATCGTCTACGTAAACCATCCCATAGAAATCAGGACACTACCATTGACGTACTTCATACCATACACACATGGTACGTCAACGGCGTTTAACAGAATGATAACACAACATATCTCTAAGACACAAAAGATGGAAATAAGTTGCAAATAGCTCTCACTAGAGCAGAGATAGCAAATACAATCATCCAGAGGACACATGTCCCAACATATCATCATTACATCTCAGCGGAAGCATTCAAAAGGTCTGAGTACAGACAAATCCAAATAGGCTTAAGAAGCCGGGAATGAAAAGAAAACGGAGCCCATCCACGTAGTCTCGGATCCTGCCCGGGTCCGCTACCTAGTCGTCAGCAGCCTCGTCAAACTCCACGTAGTAGCCGTCACGGGGATCCTCGTAAGCGTAGTCTGCGGAAACCACAACCCCAAAGGGGTCAGTACATAAACGTACTGGCAAGCAAGACTCACAGTTCACCAAAGTGTAACCCGTCAACACCAAGCACAGATGCCTTGGGTTCAACGGAAGAAAGGGGATATAAAAGATGCTGCAACTGGCTGCACTAACCAACTACAGAACATGATACAACTTCCGGCTAACAGAAAGGGGATAAGATAGCGTATCGTAACCAACTATAACTAACTCCATACAAACCCATCCTGGATCTCGCCCCTTATCCAAAGAAGCAATCCGAGGATAAACTCACACCGTTGGATTAATGATGGGTCAAGTTATTGTGTCAATAAGACTATTACTAGTCAAGTTAGCATTAGTTAGGTGTAAGTTGTTCTGAGTACTTGTTAGCCAGTACTTTCACCAAGTTAACCATAACCGCGGAAAACACGGCTTCTCGAGAAGATTTATCCCTGCAGGGGTGCACCAAGTTAGCCGTACACGTAAGAATAACCCGCCAGATGGAAGGGCCCTTCCACCAAGCGGGGCACTCAACACAACTCAACTCTTCTTCGCATCAAGCCCAAAGCACCACGTGTTGTGCGTGCGCGGCTAATCGAGCCCCACGAAGAAAAGGGGACCCTCATAGCACTGGAAGACCACGCCGCCCTAAATGCCGACTACAAAAGTTCCACCCTGGCCTCGGGTTCGTACCTGCATATGCGTGCATCAAATGGAAAGCCCGAACTAGGTGTGGCGATTTGGACGAGATGCGAATCGAATCAAATTGAGGGGGGCGCCCATACAAACTTCCCACATGCGGATAGTGCGCTCATCATGGATCAGTAGACAAGACCCTTTTCCTAATTAGGGTCGACACTAGCAGGCCTCAAAACCACGCCGGGCCTCCTGCCGGTGCCTTATCAGCAAATTATTATTACCTCAAAATTAACAGGTTGTTGTTTAACATCGAGCCCCAGAACATGATAGAAATATAGTAACAAAAAGTAACGGGTGACAGACTCGAGCAAAACAACCCTAAGCATGCTAGTAAGACACGGGCAACAAGCCAAGGGTTTTAGGTGTGGAGGTGAGGCAATATCATGGTTAAGGGATAACATGTGATAGGTTCGTAACAGAAACATCTATTCATAGGGCTAGCAAAATAGACAACGGAAAGTATCGGTAACCAATGTTGAAAGGAACACAATGGTTCATGTGAGTGATAACTTGCCTCCAAACTCAGCAGCCTGGTACTGAGCTAGATCCTCAGAAGGGGTGTCGTAAGTATCGTCTGTCTCAACGTCGTCGTCTATCCGAGAAGAAGCAAACAAACAATACAGAAAGATAAACAATCAATAACATGGCATAGTGCACAATCATGGGATGATGCATGTCAATTTAATGGATCCATCAAAATAAACTAGTTGACATGGTAACACAATTTAAATGGACCCACATGCAATTTGGGGTTGCATATGAAAAGCCCATGAATTATGGTTGAAACAATTGTTTTCCAACTAACCAATGGGTGATAGTGGATTAGTATGATGCATGGATGAGGAAAACAGAAAAATAACAACAATAGAAACAATTTTAAATAAGGTTTATCAAGTTTAGAAATTTGTTTATTAAGTTAAGGAATTTTGGTTCCTTAAAGGCGTCACACAAGCATTTGTTGTTTTCAGCAATTTAAATTGTTCAAAAAAAATAACAAAATTCATATTTGAGTAGAACACAAAATTTTAGGTGGATTACATGTTTCAATTATTGAAAAAGGAATTATAATGATTTAATTATGAATTAAACAAGTTTAAACAAGTTTTAAATGAATTTAAAACAAGCATGAATATTATTTGAATTTTGTTTGTTCAAAACATAAATTCAAATTCATATTTGAAAAGTTTATACTTTTCTAGTTTGAAAACATATTTTACATGTTCAAAAATAATTTAATTTGAGCAAGTTATGAATTTAGCAAATTTAAATGATTTAAACAAGGGTTAAATTATTTAAGCAATTTTAGTTATTCAAAACATGAAACAAAATTTATATTTGAAAAGGTGGTTTGAAATAGCATGGAAAACATATTTTATTTGCATTATTTGGATTAAGTATGAATTAGTTATGGATTTTATCAAATTTCAAATGAAGTGTTTGAATTTGAAATTTGGATGCATTTGGATTATTCAAAACAGAAAACAATTGCTATAGATAGATAGATAATTAAATTTGGGGCAGTGTACATATTTTACTTTTATTATTTGGATTTATAAAATGAAAGTTATTTGCATTTTCATTTTAAGGACCAAACTGTAATTGTAAAAGGATTTAGATTTAAAAAAACTAGACAGAAACGTGCTGCACCGTGCAGTGACCTAGCCAGGGTCACTGCCAGTGGGCCAAGGGGCCAGGATGGCCAACGTGGGCTTGCGTGGCAGCACTGGTGGCTGACAGGGGGGCCACCCTGTCAGCGCACCGCGCAAAAATGTGGGATTTTTCCCGTGCGGGAGGGGGGACTCGAACCCTGGCCTCTCCCGTGCGCGCGCTGTGGCGTTGCCACTAGGGTGGTGAATGGATCTTGTCAATATAGCAGACGCACAAAGGTTAAGGTTCAGTTTCGTGCGCGTTTTCTGAAACTGACGAAACGCGCCGTTCTGAACCTGACGGAAGAACGACGTCGGCGGTGAGCTGCTCGTTGCTGCTGTGCTCATGCGCGTTGCGGGTGCTGCTGCGGTGCGATCTCGCGTGCGTCCAAGCGATTGCAGAGAGGGTAGAGAGGAGGAAGGAGAGCACGGTGAGGAGGAGGAGGTGATCACCGGGAGGGTTGCAGAGGGAGGAGCTCGACGGCGATGGCACGGACGGCGGCGGTGCTGCAGGTCCCCTCGTGCTCCACGTAGGTGTCGGTGATGGAGAGGGAGCGGTGGCGGTTCGATCCCCGCAGCTAAGTTGGGAGGTGGCGCACTGCAGCGGCGGCCGCGTCCATGGATTCAGAGGAGGGCTCGCCGGGGTGAGTTTCAGAGGTGAGGTGGAGGGTGGCAGAGAGAGTGGAACGGCGGCGGAGCTCAAGGGAGGAGGGAGTAGGTGTCTAGGGCAAGCTCGGGGGGTCCTAGGGGGTAGATATAGGGGTAGGGGAGGCACAGTGGCCGTCGGCGCGAACCTGCTGCCACCGTGGCACCGCCCGATGTGCTGCCGTACGGGAAAGAGAAGGAGGGGGGCGCCCGAAGGGGTATCGGGCCAGGGAGTTGGGCTGGGCTGCTCCCCTGGCCCGTGTGAGCGTTTTCTTTTTATTTTATTTTTTTGATTTTCTCCTCTGTTTTTTTTTGCAGAAATGGAATAGGAAGAAAAAGATGAGTTTTAGGGTTAGGAAAAATTAGGGAAAAATTGGGTGAGTTAATTAGGTCAAAAACAATCACTTGCCAAGTTTGGTTTTTCAAAAAGTTCAAATTCTATTGTTGTTTGCAAAATGGTTCAAATTTGAACTAATTTGATTATTGATTGATTTATTAAAACAAGAATTTAAATGGCATGAACCTTTAGTTTGAAATAAATGGAAACAAAAGATTAGAATGTTTTGGGAATTTTCATAATTTTCAAATTGGGTGCTGTTTGAAATTTGATTCCAATTTAAATGATTTTGAGATTAAGTGATTATTGCAAACAAAATTTAAATGGGGTGAACATATAGTTTTAATTGGAAGCAAATGATTATAATTGTTGTGTAATTATCATTAATTCCAAAAGGTTGCTGTTTGGAAAAAATGTATTTGAATTTGAATAATCATTTGAATTAAGTGATTGATTAAAAGCCACCATTTTTAATAGTTGAACCTTATGGATTAAAATGGAAACAATTGGAAGTTTAATTTGAACCTTTTTATTTGGAAAGTTGTAACATAACAAGTATGAACAAGCATTTGAAATATTGGTTTGAATTTCAATTGTGAAAACAATGAAAAACAGATGCGAACCAAAGGAAAACAAATGCAAACAAGGAATGAGTATGATGACATGATGCAAAACTTTAATAAAACAAGAATCAAACATGCTAGGGGTGGTTTTTCATACTTGGGATGTTACAAGAATTTCTCGACTTTGAAGTACTCAACTGGACATCACAGTACCACGCCATTCTCGGCCGAACAACGTTCGCGAGATTCATGGAAGTACCCCACTACGCCTACCTGAAGCTCAAACTCCCGGAGAAATACGGCACGATCACCATAAACAAAAACTTCCAAAAGTCATACAAGTGTGATACTGAGTTCAACGAAATCGCGAAATCTTTCGGGATGCAGGAGGAGCTAGAAGAGTTGGCAAAAACCACGGATCACTCCGTGATGTTATTAACAAGAAAGAACGCCCCAGAACTCGAGTTCAGCCCAAACAGCGACACTCGAAAGCATCAAGTGCACCCGACAGAACCCGCAAAGGCGGCGATGGTGTCCACCACCCTATCATCCGGATAGGAAGGCGTGCTCGTCGAACTCTTCCGTGAGTACTGGGAGATTTTTGCCTGGCAGCCTTGAGATATGCCAGGGATACCCAGGGAGTTCGCTGAGCACTCACTTGAAGTATTGAAAGACGCCAAACCGGTCAAGCAAACGACCCGACGATTTTCCGAGCCAAAACAGAAGGCACTCGGAGAAGAGGTGCATAGACTACTCGCCGCCAAGTTCATCAGGGAGATCAAAATATCCACCTGGTTAGCAAACCCGGTGCAGGTCCCGAAAAAAAACACGAACATCCTTCACGTGTGCATCGACTATACGTCGCTAAACAAACACTGCCCAAGGATAACTTCCCACTGCCATGGATCGACCAGATCGTGGACTCCACTGAAGGTGCCAACGACTCTCCTTCCTAGACGCCTACTTGGGCTACAATCAGATCAGGATGAAACGGGAGGATGAGGAGAAGACAACATTCATCACACCACACGATGTCTACTGCTACACGACAATGCCCTTCGGGCTAAAAAACGCAGGCGCAATATATCAGCGTTGCATGCAAAAATGTCTCGCCAAGCTCATTGGCAAGAACGTACAGGTGTACGTTGATGACATCGTCATAAAAAACCGAGTGTAGGATACACTCCTCGAGGACATCAGGGAGACATTCGACGCCCTCAACGCATACAAGATCAAGCTTAACCTGAAAAAATGCGTCTTTGGTGTTCCTGCAGGACAACTTCTCGGATATCTGGTGTCCGCCCGAGGAATTGAAGCCAATCCAGAGAAAATTCAGGCGATCCTCACAATGAAGGAACCAACAGATCTTCGCGGCGTACAGCAGCTCGTAGGGCGACTAGCCGCTCTAAGCAGATTCATTGCAAGATTAGGCGAGCAGGCCCTCCCCTTCTATAAGCTGCTGAAGAAAACAGATACGTTCGAGTGGACGCCAGAAGCAAAAAAGGCGTTCATCGACCTAAAAAGAGTGCTGCAGAGCAAGCGCGTCTTGACAACGCCACAGGAAAAGGAGCCCATATACCTTTACCTGGCCGCAACAAACCAAGTCGTCAGCATGGTAATTGTCGTCGAGAGACCAGAGGACGGAAAAGCGTACAATGTTCAGCGGCCAATATACTACATAAGTGAGGTGCTTTCTCCGTGCAAACAACGATACCCTCACTACCAGAAGCTCGCGTATGGGGTGGTCCTTACAGCCCGCAAGCTCAAGCACTACTTCCAGGAGCATACTGTTACAGTGCTAAACGATGCATCACTCGGTACTATCATGAACAACCCCATGGCATCCGGAAGAATCGCAAAGTGGAGCATCGAGCTAGGCTCCTGGGACATAATATACGCAGGGCGCAACGCTGTAAAATCCCATGCCGTCGTGGAGTTCCTGAGCGAGTGGACGGAGCTGCAAACACCAGGACCTCCAGAATACAAGAGCAACTGGATCATGTACTTCGACGGGTTGAAAAGAAACGAGGGAGCCAGAGCCGGAGTTATCCTCATATCTCCCAGGGGGTGACAAGCTACAGTACGTATTGCGACTAGACTTACCTCCTGATGGCCCAACATCCAACAACGACGCAGAATACGAGGCCCTCCTGCATGGCATGAACATGGCGATCTCCTGCGGAGCCACTCAACTGATGATATACGGGGATTCAAATCTCATCGTGTAGTAGACGATGAAAGAGTGCGACGCTATCGCAGATAACATGGTCGCCTATCGTGACATGTACAAGCTACTCGAAGGAAGTTTCAAAGGGTGCGAGCTGAAGCACATCGCGCGATCGAGCAATGAGGAAACAGACAAACTGGCGAACAATGAATCAACAAACGCTCCCATCCCACCAGGAATCTGTTGGGAATATGCCCTAGAGGCAATCATGTATGATGTAATTCCCACTGTATTCATAAAGTTATTAAGTTTTCCTTGTTTTGAACATCTGATATATGTCATTGAATATGTGATTCGATTGTGGAACTATATATTCATGTTGTTCATACTAGATTTTCCTTGGTCATTAAGGTTGTGCCGGACACACACCCTAGACTAATGTGAGTGTTGGCTGATGACACGGTTCCACTTGTCATGGGCATGGTGATGCCATTCCAACGCTCACGGACTTGGCTAAAGAGTTTAGCAAGTCGGACTGACCCACATTGAGATGCAACGAGCAAGTCGTCATTTGCATGTCTCAATCAATGTAATCCTTAGACCTGAGGTTGTCGCACAATCCGAGTTGTGGATCACCGACTTAGGTTCTGTCAAACGTTGTTCTGTGACAAGGCAACTATAAAGGCAGAGTTCGGGTCAAATGAGAAGCAAGCTGCATGATATGGATAATCAAGATGGGATTTTGCCCCTCCGAATGGAGAGATATTCTCTGGGCCCTCTCGAGTGATATGATTCAGGAAGCATGGCCATGCGCGACTCAGTTAAGTGTTAACTGTGTCTGTTGACTAAGAGTTAGTAAGATGAATCACATATCACGGATCGAGAAGAGAGTTGAACTATTAAAGGAATGACGTTAAATCGCCTATAGTTCGACAAGGTATATCGTGAGGCAAAAGAGACTAACATGAATATCACATTGAAAGGTATGTCGTCATGACTCAATGGGACTTGGGAGTCGGCACGTTCTGCTAGGAGCTGCTACCGATTGATCGATTGAGAGTCAGACTCCAATCGTGTCTAAGTCGCCATGAGCTTGCAGGGTCGCACACTTAAGAGCGGGAGCAAATATTGGTCGGGTTGGACCCGAACCGGAAATGCACTGAATTGTGAGTCGGACTCACATAGGGAATGGGCCACAAGTGTTGTGAAGCCCATTACCACACGCTATATAAAGAGCGGCGCAGGTTGCCCATCGGGCACGTTAGTCCACTCCCCATGCGTTGGGAACCCTAGCCCCACTCAGTCCAGCCGTCGCACCAGACCTAGCAGTCTGCTGTCGGAGCTCCTCCTCGTACGTGTGGATACCGGCAGAGGTGCTGTACATTCAACACTTCGACGTTCGAGGGATCGGATCGACTGGAACGGATCATGGGACTGCACTGCCCCGACGCGCTGCATCGATAATCCGCACATGCGCGTCTAGTGGTAATACTCGTGGCCTTCTACCTCGGCTAGATCTTGGAAGCATCGCGTAGGAAAAAGTTTTCGTTTATCTCTACGTGTTCCAACATAATCTACTTCGAGAGAATAGTCAAGCGACCAGTCAAGGTCAAAACACCAGCAGAAACACCCGCAGCAGCGGAAACACATACCAGCCCGCAAATTTCCCTCATCGAGCTCACCCACAACATCTCAAGGCAAGTTTTTCTTGCCGAGCCAGTCTGGACGCAGAAATACCGCGACTATTGTCCAATAAATAGCTCCCGACAGACATTTCCGAGGCCAGACAAATAGTACGACGCAACAAATCCTTTCGGGTGATCAACGGAGAGCTATACAAGCAAAGCATATCATCAGTAATCCAAAGGTGCATCGCACCCGAGGATGGCAAGGAGCTGCTCCCTGACATACACCAAGGAGACTGCGGGCACCACACCAGTTGGAGAGTAATCGTGGGCAAAGCTTTCAGGGCAGGATTCTACTCGCTCACGGCAGCCAGAGACGCCAAAGATCTAGTCGACAGATGCAATGCCTGCCAAAACTTTGCGCCCAAGCCACACGTCCCTGCCACAGAACTCCACATGATCCCTATCGACTGGCCCTTTGCTCAATGGGGGCTAGATACGATGGGACCGCTGCGCAAGTCAACACCCAAAGCATACACCCACCTTCTCGGCGACAAGTTCACAAAGTGGATAGAAGATATGCCAATCACCTCACAGCACGCCGAGTGTGCCGTAAGATTCCTCGACTCCATCATGTGCAGATTCGGTATCCCGCACAACATCATCACGGATAATGGGAGCAACTTCACAACCAAAGAAACTCAGAACTTCTGCGAAAAAAGGGGATAACCCTCAGTTTTTCCTCAGTAGCTCACCCACAAACTAATGGCCAGGTCGAACGATCCAACGGATTAGTTTCGGCTAGCCTAAAGAAGCAGCTACTCACTCGGCTGCACCCAGCAGCAGGGCACTGGGCCAAAGAACTGCCATTGGTGTTATGGAGCGTGCGAACAACACCAAATCGGTTGACAAACTACACACCATACTTCATGGTATACGGAGGTGAAGCCGTGCTACCCGAAGATGTCAAATTCAGTGCCCCACGAGTCGTTGCATACAATGAAGAAACTTCAAACAGGGCACTCGCAGAGGACATGGACGCACTGGACGAGATCAGGGACATTGCACTCGCAAGATCCGCGGTCTATCAGCAATCACTACGTGATTACCACAGGCGCCGCATACGCCACATATCCTTCGTGGTAGAAGACCTAGTACTACGGATCAAGCAAAAGGAGGGACACAAGCTCGACCGACCATGGGAAGGACCTTTCATCATACACGAAGTCATCCCACGAGGCGCCTATCGCTTGAAGAACCCGAAGACCGGCGGTATCTACTCCAACCCATGGAGCGTGGCGCACCTCCGCCAGTTCTACCCCTAGGATTTAATCTTCTACTCGCGAGAAATAAGGTTGTATCAGCCACTTTGTAGCTCGAGTAAACACATGGCTTCTCAGCCATAGCAATAAAAACATGGTTTCTCAACCATAGCTACAAAGTCTATCGCATTTTTCTCCATACATGCTAATATGATAGGTAAACACCCCCAACGCACGGGGGCTACGCCTAACTAGCATCACCAAACTTCTTCGAGCACTCATACTTGATAAAAATCATACAGGGTTAAACAAGGTACACACCTTATAAACACATTAAACATATCGAGTGAAACATACAAGGTCGCAAGGTATACACCTTCAAACACCTTACAACAAAAAATACAAGATATTTACATCTTAAAACTACATATATCGACGAGAAGCCGCATCTTCAAGATTGATCAATCTCCTCGGAGGTCAGTCGAACAATCTGCTCCGCTGCAGGATGCACGACCGCATAATGAGGAGCAAGATCCACCGGTGGACCTCGAATGTGAGGGAGTCGCGCCACAGAGTTAAAGTTGACCTCAGGTTGCCACAGGCGAACGAAGGCACGCGCCACCTGAGCTCCACTGATAAGCTGTTGACGCGCGCACTCTCGAGCTTCTCGCACCCGACGGAACATCCTCAGCAAACCGCTCAAGTAATCCGGGACAACACCCAAGGGGTAAAATGCCCGATGGACAGAAGACAGAGCCTCGCGACAAGACTCAACAAGTATCTGCGCTTGACTCGCACGGTACTTCAGAGTAGCCATGATAAATCCTCGGCTGCGGTCGGACTAGAAGTTTCTCGCGTGAGGTTTAGAGCTGCCCGACTCATGAACAATGTGATTATCCACCCAATGGGCTTCACAGACTCCATCGGGCTCAACAACTGCAAGGACAACAAGCGCGTCAAAACAAAAATAGTAACCAACAACAAGTACTCGGGGGCTCGAAACTTACAGAGCATGCCCTTCGCAACAGCTGCCAGTTCCTCCATCACAAATTGCTCACGCTCCGCCGCAAGTTTCTGCTTCGACTTGGCAACGTCCGCCACACCTCGCAGAGCCTTGATCTTACGAACGCCATCCGCGACACGGTCACTGAGTAAAGCAAACGTACTGGCAGCGGCAACCAAAGGATTAACTAGCAAAGCAGCTCCACTCGAAGACTCTACGCTGGAATATACTACCTGGAAAAGAACAAAGAAGATTCAGAGATAGTATAATACCCCACTCGACAATATACCACCCAAACCTTGGGTGCTCGGGGGCTACTCCCATCGAAAGAATACAAAGTAACGCGTAGATATGAAACGCTGACACTTTCGGAAAAAAAAATTGATTAGGCAAAATAAAGTACGGGAATACATCCCAAGGTTCATTACATAAAAGGGAACATGGAAACAAGAACTATCCTACGGAGCTACAGAGGTAGCTCCACTCGCAGTAGGCTGTCCCTTACGCCCAGCGCGGGAGAGCACCCCAGAAAGCATCTTCGTGAGCTCTTCAGCACGGTCGCCAAAAGAACGGAGTGCTACCTTTTTTCCAAAGGAGTCGCACGGAACTTCCGAGTACACCTTCTCCAGGTCACCCGAGACACCATGCGCCAAGGAAAATTGGATAGCCGTTCTGGCCCCGCACTCAGTCTACGCGAGCGAATACTCGTGGAGGAGATCTTCATCACCCAGGAAAACCTGCAGGAGACCACCCAGAGTAGGCGGAACCGCCACATCCACAAGTAGGCGCTCATGGAACTGCTTCAACACTCGGGTAGCGTCACCAACGAGGGAGCAGATCCTACTCGTGTGCTCCTGAAACTGAGTACATGAGTCAGTAAGGGCATCGAGTCGCTGATGTCCGGTAGCTCCAACCCAACTCCAAGGGCATCTAAGACAAAGACTAAACAATTATCAGAAAAAGGGCGAAAGACAGGCCACAATCTAAGGATGATAAAATGCAACCTACCAGCGAGCTTCTGAGCCAAAGGTCGGATGACACCGACAAGATCATTGTCGTGCTTCGCATCCGCCTCCTCCAGCTGCTTCAGAGCTCCCTAAGCTTCCGCAAGACTCCCCTCAAGGTCGGCTGAGCACTTGCGTGTGGACTCCAACTCCTTTTGGGTGTACTCTAGCTCCATCTCAAGGGTTTTTCACCCGAGAGACCTCCTCTGCCTTTTCAGCCTTAAAATAGGTAACTTCGTCTACAATGCAAAAGAAGCGATTAGAACAAAAATTACAACCAGGAAGAAACGGTAAAGACAAAATGTGCGCACTAGCTTACCTTGAAGGGAACGGCTATCCTGGACAAGATGGTCGCGATCCACCCAAAGAGAAATGCAGTCCGCTTCAGCCGATAGAACATGATGCCCGAAAGTAGCGAGGGGGCCGAGGAGAGCCTGCAAAAACTCCAAGTCAAAAAACCACAGATGTATCACTTGAGCCTACACACGAATGTACATAGTCGAGTATAGCCTCGAGGGCTACTCCCATCGGGAGCACTGCCGTGCACCCGATGAAAAACAAGGCCAACATACGAACGAGAGAAGAAAACTTCGACTTGAGTCCATGCCCAACTGCAAGCAATTAACCATAGACTCGGGGGCTACTCCCATCGGCAGCACTGCCGTGCACCCGATAAAACTGAGAAGAAGCGAAGCAAGATGCAAGAAAATAAACGGACTTACCTTGCCCTAGGCGGTAGACAGAGGGTCCGCCGAACTACCCGAGTCTTCCTTGCTCGCTGACACTCCAGCATCCACAGGCGCTCCACTCGCAAAGCTGGGCATCCCGTACTCCTGGGCTTCGGTTGCTCTTGCTGGGCTCGGAGATCTTCAGGTAGCATCAGCAGTTGGAGCAAGATCCGCGGTGGCCTCCTTCCTCTTCACATAAGGAATCGAAGAAGCGAAGTGTCCCGTGCTGATGGTCGCAAGATTGCTACGAAAAGTAAAGTCAGACAAGGAGAAAAAACGGAAGGAAAGGGAAGAAGATTCGCAATTAAAAACGGAGTGCACATGACTTACTCATCCTCGTCGTCATCGTCTAGAACATCCGAGTTCCATGCGGTGGAGACCTTCGACTCACGACCCGTGGGAGGAAGCACGCGGAGGGGAGGCACCCGAAGAGGCTCAACCTCCTTGATGGACTCATCACCCAAGGAGCTGTCCTTTGAAGTGACTTCGTCATCCTCCTGCCTGCGGCGCTTGCGGTGGTGAAGTTACTCACTACTTGACTCCTCCTCTTCGTCAATTTCGTCGCGTTCAGAGCTTGAGTCAGCATCCACGACGCTGGTTTCATGGGGGGCTTCAATGTTGCTTGCCAAAAGATCTGAGACATCGTCTGCAAAAATTGGCGGGTAGCATGTTGCCACATCCTGATTCTACAGAAGAAGAAGAACAAATGAACATATCACTCGAAATAAACCCAGGCGTAGAAGAACAAAAGCAAAGGAGAAAATTAGAAAACTCACCTCAGTCGGAGGGTTCCCCGCCTTGAATGGTTTGAGAGGGCATGCAGAGCAGACCTCTCCCTTCTTCAACTTGGTGATGGCCGCGATTTTCCTATCGAATTCGGGTCCTTGACGCCCATGTACTCCCACATGGCGGTTGGCCTCTCTTGAAGGGGCTGGATCCTTCGATGCAGAAACACACCCGATAGGTGTATCCCATTCAGCAGGGTCCCCAACTCCTTGTTTCAGAAGTTTGCCACCTTCGCGAGTAGAGAGGCGACAACTTTACCTTCTTCGGCGGTAAGCCAGTGCAGCCAGGAGTTCCGTCGCTTCAGAGTGGCGAATGTCTGGAATTCAGGGGCTCCACCCGCGCTGTCATTGACGACGTAGAACCATTCCTTCCGCCACACCTGCGCCGAGTCGACAAAATACATCTCCATGTAGGGGATATATTTGCTCGCTTGGATCCCGAATCCTCCAGTACGCAGCGGCTCCCCCACCTCCTCGCCTGACTGTGCCTTCTCCCGAAAGATCCGCACTTTGAAGATGGCTTTCCAAAGCCCCCAGTGCGGGCGGATCCCCAGGTGAAAGTGCATTTTCGATCTCTCGATGTTTTGTGTGTTTGTTAACAACATAAAGAAGTTACTAACCGTATGTGCTACTTTGTTAAAGGATTTGGTCTTAAATCAGCACGTATACGGTGTCGAAGAAATGGTGAAGAAATCGAAGATCAACAGATTTTTTATGGCCTGAAACAGAGCTTCAAAGTGCATCCCGGAAGCTATGCATGATGAGCTCATATCTCATATCAAGCTCATATCTCTATGTTGGAACCAAAGAAAGTGTTTGAAGCTCTTGAGGACTCTGATTGGTTTGAAGCTATGCATGATGAGCTCAATAACTTTGAGCGCAACAAGGTTTGGAGATTGGTTGAGAAGCCCAAAGATTGCCACAATGTTATTGGCACGAAATGGATTTTCAAGAACAAGCAAGATGAGCATGGCATAGTCATAAGGAACAAGGCTTGCTTGGTTGCTCAAGGCTACACTCAAGTTGAAGGCATCGACTTTGATGAAACCTACGCACCCGTGGCTCGTCTTGAGTCCATCCGTATCCTCCTTGCTTATGCCTCTTCTCACAATTTCAAGTTGCAAAAAATGGATGTGAAAAGTGCTTTCTTGAATGGTCCACTCAAAGAGGAAGTATATGTGAAGCAACCTCCCGGGTTCGAGAATCTTAACTTTCCTAACCATGTCTACAAACTTGACAAAGCTCTCTATGGTCTCAAACAAGCACCTCGTGCTTGGTACGAGCACCTTAGAGAATTGTTAGATGACCATGGTTTCGAAGTTGGGAAGATCGACCCTACTCTCTTCACCAAGAGAATAAAAGGAGAGCTTTTCATATGCCAACTCTATGTGGACGATATTATCTTTGGCTCAACTAACCAAGCTTTCAATAATGAGTTCTCTAAGCTTATGACTGACATGTTCGAGATGTCTATGATGGGAGAGATTAAATTCTTCCTTGGCTTTGAGATCAAGCAATTGGCCCGTGGGACTTTTATTTCTCAAGCCAAGTATACCCAAGACATGATCAAGAGGTTTAACTTCCAAGATGCTTAGATCAAGACTTCCCCTATGCAAGTCAAGTGCCACCTATCACGTAATCCGAATGGGAGTAAGGATGTGGATCAAAAGTTATATTGTTCTATGATTGGTTCTTTGCTCTATCTTTGTGCATCTAGGCCCGATATCATGTTGAGTGTAGGTGCGTGTGCAAGGTATCAAGCGGCCCCTAAGGATAGCCATTTGATGGCGGTCCATAGGATCTTTCTTTATTTGGTTCATACCCCAAGATTTGGTTTGTGGTACCCAAAGGGGGCACAATTTTCTCTCAATGGCTACACGGATTCCGATTGGGCGGGTGATCAAGATGATAGGAAGTCTACTTCCGGGGCTTGCCAATTTCTTGGTAGGTCCCTAGTGAGTTGGTCCTCCAAGAAGCAAAATTGCATATCACTCTCCACCGACGAAGCCGAGTATGTTGCCGCCGCAAGTGCATGCACTCAATTGTTATGGATGAGGCAAACTCTCAAGTAATATGGAGTTCATTTGGCTAAAGTGCCTATTTTGTGTGACAATGAAAGTGCCATCAAGATTGCATACAATCCAGTGCAACATACAAGAACGAAGCACATTGAGATTCGCCACCACTTCATCCGTGACCATGTGGCAAGAGGGGATATTGCACTATCTTATGTGCCCACCAAGGACAATCTCGCGGATATTTTCACGAAGCCACTTGATGATGCAAGATTCTTGTTCTTGAGGAATGAACTAAATGCGATTGATTCAAGGAGTTTGACTTGAAGATCTTGCACACACACCTATAGATGAAACATGTTTGAGCTTAGGTGTAGGAATGGACATAGGGGGAGTGTTATCCTAACACATTGGTTTCTCCCTCCCCCCATTATGCCCAAAGCAAAAATTTCATTGTTATCTCTCTATTTCTAATGTTGAATTGTGAGCTTCAATGTTGAGTAATGGCAATACCCCCAAGATATATCTTCGCGGTTGCATACCATGAACTCTTACACCGTGGCCTAGGCCACCAACATCTTATCACTTGAAGAGTTGGTTCTTAGTTGAATATCTTTTGTTTCATTGTGTTTACTTTCCGAACACTACTCCTCGTTGCTACTTCGATCTTATTTGCATCTTCCCCGAGGAGTAAGACTAGGAACTCTAACCCCCTGTTTTGCTCTATTTTGTCCTCTCTCATGTTCATCTATGCATATGCCTTACTACACACAAAGCCACATCTTTCCTAGCCATTCAAAACTGTCTTCTCTGGAAAAGTTTGGAGTTTTTCGCTGGTCTGCCCGGAATTTTCCGGCCAGCCCGGATTCATTCCGGGTAGGCCGGATTGGGCTGGAATATTACGGCCGCCGGAATTTTCCGGGCTATTCCGGATGGACCGTTTTTCCTTATAAATAGACCCGCACGCACGGGGGGACAGTTTTCTTCCACTCCTTTCCCTCCTCCCGTGCCCTAGCCGCCAAAGTTCGCCGATTTCGTCCCCGTTGCCCCTAAGGAAGATTGTTTGATCCCTCCTTTGGACAAGGACTCCCCCATGGAAGGTATTGTGTTTGGCATATCATCCTTTTCGTTTTGGTTGGTTGATTTTGGTTCTAGATGAAATATCACCTAGGGTTTGATCTAGTTCCAAGTTCTATCAACTTATTCTTCGTGCCAATCCCTACCTAGATTCCATGGTTTCTCAGATCTAGTCTAACCACTCACCAATCTAGACTTAGATCCAAATCTTAAGATTTTGTTAGTCCCACGATTTCCAGCACGTAGATCTACTTTAGGATCATCTCTATGGTACCCCTTGATGTTTGGTTCAGTTTTTGAGTCACGATTTCGAGTTTTTGGGCATTTTCTCGAGTCGGATCGAGGAGCCCGGAATATTCTGGACCATTCCGACCCACCCGGAATATTCCGGACCATTCCGACCCAGTCGGAATGATTCCGGGCTCAGCCGGAATTTTCCGGATGCTGCTAGAAACTTGAGAATTTGCACTGAACCAAACCCTTGGAGTTCCTTTGACCTATATGGCATATGCACTTACCTTTTGCTATTCCTATGTCCTCTATTCACAGGTCCTGGAGCTCGTACTGGTTTGAAAAGGAAGTCCGTTGCCGGGAGGGGTGCTCGCCCTAATAGTGGTTGCACTTCCGGTCCTCGTGGGGCATCTCGTGATGATGATCAGACTGAGAGGGTACCCGACAAAGATCTGAAGGAATGCTCTATTCCTAGGTGGAAGCACATCAAGTGGAAGAACCCGTACCGCTTTATTGATTCCACCTGTGAGGATCCTCGCTTCTGGACTAATCTGCAGCTCAAGTGTTGGGAGGATTTCTATTCTGGCTAGCGCCCTCTTGTCTGTGTGCAGGCTCAGATTGACATGGACGTCTATAATAGGCACAAGAATGATGATCTCCACCATGTGCATGCCTGCCTGGAGAAGCTTGGTTTGATACCTCTTCTGGATACTGAGTGTGAGTATTTCCCTGCTTTGGTTGCTCAGTTCTACTGCACTCTCCACGCCACGGGTGATGCCCGGCGCACTATGACCTGGATGTGTGGGGAGGAGAAGATTACTAGTAACTTGACTGAGTTTGCTGAGGCAATAGGATACACTTGGACTGCCACCTATGCTGATCATGGCTACAGAATTCATGAAGGACCAGAGTATGACATCTCAAGCTTGGATTTTTGCTATCCTCCTAATATTAGAGGCAAAACTAAGCCTTTCAACTCCAACATGTACCCCTACTACAACTTGTTGTCCAAGATCTTCCGTGCCACCATTGTGATCAAGGCTGGTGATTACTCTGCTATTAGGGCCTTCATGGTGAACCTCATGTTCCTCACTAGGCCTAAGAACCAAAGGAGGATTGATGTGATGGACTTCATATACCGTGAGATTTGCATCGGGGTCATGGAGAAGAGGAAGCCCGCATATGTCCCACTGATTCAGAAGTTCATAAATGCCAAAGTGGGGGTTGAGATCATGGACAACTATGACGTGGTCAAGGGCAAGAAGTTGGTTCCTTCCTTAATTAATGGAGATGAGATTCCGGAGTATGCTCAGGGAAAGTCCAAATCACCCATGGCCACTCCTTCTGCTTCCACGAGTGGTACTTCTGAGCGTTCCTCTAGTGGCATTGCAAAGTTCTTCAAGGCAATGTTCAACATGTGCAAGGACACTAGGGAGATTGCCCATGAGGCTAGGGAGTTGGCCAAGGAGTCTAGGCGTATTCAGAACGCCGACCGCAGGGCTGCTGGGATTCAAGTGCCTGCTGATCCTCTCTCTCTTGCTGCTGCTGATCTTGTCCCCATTGAGATGCCTGCGATCCATGATGATGACTTCTACTTCAGGGTGCCTCCAGCTGATGTTGATGATGAGGAGCTATCTGATGAGGATAACTTTGATGATGCTTGGATGGGAGGTCGTCATAATGAAGAGGAAGAAGAGGAAGAGGAAGAGGATGCTGAGCGCCATGGAGAAGATGACGACATGGAGTGATCTCTTGGGGCGTTAGTTGGACTCTTTGTCCCTTTTTGGCGTCTTGATGCCAAAGGGGGAGAAGGATTCCCCATATTAGGATTCCACGGGCTTTGCAAGGGCGGGAGCACGAGTCTTTTGCCTTTTGATTTCGATCTTATAGGCTTGTGCTCCGTTATCTTTAGTTCGTTTTCTTCGTTTGAAACTTCGTATTATTTGTTTGGAACCTTGTGACATAATTGTGTCACCCTTCCCGTGGTTATGCTACTATTATCATGTTTGTTTTACCTCTGTTATTATCTTTGCATGTTTGTATGAACTTAATTAGACGGCTTGGTGTCTAAAACATAGGGGGAGCAAAGCCTATGAAGTGTGTGCCTCACGACACACATCGAGGAAGAACTCCGTCTATTTTTTGAACACCATTTCTTTTAGTTCATATGTTTATCCCTGTGCAATCTTTATGTTGTCATCAAACACCAAAAAGGGGGAGATTGAAAGTGCATTTTTGATCTCTCGATGTTTTGTGTGTTTGTTAACAACATAAAGAAGTTACTAACCGTATGTGCTACTTTGTTAAAGGATTTGGTCTTAAATCAGCACGTATACGGTGTCGAAGAAATGGTGAAGAAATCGAAGATCAACGGATTTTTTATGGCCTGAAACAGAGCTTCAAAGTGCAGCCCGGAATATTCCGGGCCAATCCGGGTGCCGGAATTTGTCCGGAACAATCCGGCCACAATGGGAAATTTTTCTGTTACAATCCGGATTTTTCCGGATGATTCCGGGATCCGGAATATTCCGGGGCAATTCCGGCCTCAACGGGAAAAGGCTCTATTTGCATCCGGAATCATTCCGGGGCCATTCTGGCCATAACGGGAAAAGTCTTTGTTTGCATCCGGATTGCTCCAGATTATTCCGGGGTCCGGATTATTCCGGACCAATCCGTCCTGGTCGCATTTTGGGCAGAAAACGGCTAGTTTAGTGAGGCCTATAAATAGGGCCTCCCTTTCTTCCCCGAGGGTTAGCTCTCTCCAGCATTGAAGACTCCATTAATTGAGCTCACCCACCAAGCTAGATCTCCCTCCTCCTCCACCCAAACTTGTTGAAACTTTGAGGATTGAAGGAGAAGCCCCGGATCTAAATCTTCACCAACCGGTTTTGTCGTGGGATAACCACGGCAGACGTTACCGGGGGTAACTGATCTTGGGGCAAGACGACACAGGCGTTTGGGAGAGGGTTTAGCTCAGAGGAAAACATGATGGAACTTGATCTGGTAGCCGGCAATCAAGTCGCCGAGTCTCCGATCTTAATATATTAACTCGATCTCTCGTATACACTGGATGCTCGATATCAAGCGGTACTGCTAGGGTTCTTAGATCTCTCTCAACTAGACCTAGGGGTCGGTTTATAAAGCACCCGTACCCCCTGTCTTACTCTCCAAGGCGCACCCTGAATCCTACCCGGACACCGCATACAAATTCTAACCTTCCTCTACCGTAAACCTCAATCCGGGTTACGAGGCCTACAAACTTGGGCCTTCCAGAAGTTTCTTTATCCTTAGCCGGATCTTGCGCAGCGTCCTTTGGGCCGGGTTATGCCTTGGAGTTGGCCTACCGGGTTAGTATCCCTCCATCAGTAGTCCCCAGAATAGCTTGGGCTTCACGGATCCTTCCTTGAAGCGCTTGCTATTCCCTGCAAAGATATCAAACACACAAGTGTATGGAGGCCGGGTTAAGGTGCTTTGATAGATAGCTAGGCCTAACTCCATGGTGGCCATATAGTAACCCGGCTTTCCTCCAAGCACACTGCTCAGATTTCCGAGTCAAAACCCTTATAAAAACGTCAAGATTCTATACTTTTTCTCGATAATTGACCCTGGTTTCACGGAGTGGATCTCTTTCTCTTTTTTGCCCGGATACCTCGCTCAATACCTGAAGCATATCTCGCAAAATCCGCTCGGATAACCATTACCCCATAATTTCTGGCTTCTGGCCGTTAGAATAGGTTCACCCTCACCTTATAAATAGTGCTCAGAGGGTACCCTAGACTCCGACGCCTCATTCCAACTCATCCCTTCCTTTCTCACACCTTGCGCTCTCGCGACGCCACCGCAAGAATCTAGGGCTCGCCACCGGAACAAAGCCACCATCGGCCGTGTTGGTTCTCAAGCCATCCGCGCCGCCACCAAGCTCCATCCCCGCGCCCTCGTCCTGCTCTTCCAAGAACCGCAAAGGGGCATTCAGACCACGCCGCCCGCAGCCATCATATTGGGCTTCCAGTATCTCCCTGTAAGTTCCTTGTACTTGCTAATTTAGCCCCGCAATTTTATGATTCATCCTGGATTGGATCTTGGTCAACCCGCGGGCCGTTTCTCCCGCCACACCGGATTAGATGGCTTAAAGGCTTGCCAGCTCCTTTAATAACCTATTTGATGATCACACACCACCCTCCTACCATTATTAATCACCAATTTCTTCGTAGAATCGTTCGCAAGTTTTCCAATCTAGATCCATTTTACCCCAACTTTCCGCACATATCATTGACACCCGGAAAATCCCCCTTTTCCGGTTCTTTTGCTTGCAGTAGATACATGGGCAACCATCCGTCTTCCTCAAACACTTTTCAATACGTAAGTGAACAATAATTTCTAGAGTTGTACTTAATACCCGGATAACCCGCAACCTCCACTCCGTGATGTGATACCCGGATAATTCTTAGTTTTCATTCTTTCTTGATACTCCAGGTGCATGCTCGGATAACTTAATATTCCCAAGTCTTATTTCCTGTATCTTTCCTCCTTGTGTTTGCAGGTTGACCCCATGGCTCCCAAAAGGCAAGGGAAACAGCCGGCCCAGGCGAAGGCAACCCAATCCATATCGGCCAATTGGGGGCGATCCACAGTCACAAAGCCCAAGCTGGAAGAGCTGGCCGAGTTGGGGGTCCTCCCCCCTCAGAAGGACATTCGCTGGAGGGCGCCGGGTGACGAGACCCGACCCACACCCACCGACGGCGAGGTAATCTGTTTCGTGGAGCACGTGACCCGGGGATTCCGCCCTCCGGGTCACCCTTTCTTCCGTGAGGTCCTGAGCCATTATGGCCTCAGGATATTTGACATAGGGCCTAACTCTATGTTGAATATTACTCACTTCATTGTCCTATCCGAGTCATACTTGTGCACTCCGCCAAGTTTGACTCTCTTTATTGAACTCTTCCAGTGCAAGCCATGTCGCGAAAGCGGTGATGGAGCACTTCTCACTTGCGGCGGGGTATCCATCCAACGCCGCAAAAACTCCCCAATGCCAACCCTTAATCTGAATTCCCATGTCAAACACTGGCAACTATCCTTCTTCTACTGCCACGACACCTCTCCACCCGGCGAGAAGAGACTGCCGGGTTACTCGGAGGGCCTCCTCAATACCTCCGAGAATTTCAATGCTTTCGCCCCTGACTCAGACAGGGAGCCAATCATACCTTTGCTAGCTAAGTTAGCCGTTCTCTCAGCCCAAGGCCTTCTTGGACTCAACTTAGTGAAAACTTGGGTTGACTTCCGTATCCAACCTAACTCTATCCGCACCAAATTGATGTGCGAATACTCGGGGCACACCACAGATGCACTCCGATATTCCACCAAGAGCTTTGCAGCCGGGGATACCAACAAAACCATCAAGGGTTTCCTGACGGAGAAGCTGGAAGTGATAAAAAACATTGCCGGGTTACCTCCGTTTACTCGGGAGAACCCGGCCCCAGCGGTAAGACCCGATGCTCATAAGCTTATTTCTTCATCTTGACTCGATACTGCTCCTAACTCTTATTTTCATCTTTCCGTCTCAGGCCGGTGACCCTTTCTGGACAGTTGAGACCTCCCCCCCCTTCCAGAGACCCGGAAGACGAAGACGAGCCGGTTGACGGTGATGAAGGTGTTCACCCGGATCTTGTGTTACCTTTACTTACATCGTTATCCTCCTATTTAAATTTTCCATGGGTACATACTCGGTTCGCAGGACCGGAGGACGAAGACGAGAAGGACGAGGACGACCCGGAAGCTACCGAATCTGATCAAGAAACACCAGTTGGGGCCAAGAGGAAGGCCAGAGGGGTAGTGTTCAAGGTTCCTTTCTCTTCTATATCCTCTGAGCCTTACTCCTTTAATACCATGCGACGACTTAATCATCAATTATCGAACTCGTCATACTTGAAGGATTCTCTTCCAGCCAAGCGCAGAGTGACTCGGAGTTCCCCGGGTGAGGATCCTCTTAACCCGGGCATCTCCACCTCCCCCGTCCATCGTGCCAGTGCTCCTCCGCCTCGTCCTTCCAATTCTCCTCAATGCCACCCCTCTCCTAACCATCCACGCGCCGGGCAATTCCGGGTTCCGCTAACGGTTCCTTTGAAAACTTCGTCTGCTTCCAGCGACGAACTCCCGCCGGATTACGCCGTAAATACTGGGTAAGCTTTTGCTATATGACATCCTTTGATACCTGACAATTCTCAATCACCATTGCTAACTGCCTCTTCCCATCTTTCTTTAGTGCTCAAGCCACCGTTAGTGACCCGGAGAATGTGGAGATGGATAACCGGGAGGTGGATAACCGTCAGACAGAGGAGCCGACTGAGAACGTAGACGCCGCGACCGGCGGTGATACTGAGAACAACCAGGAACAAGCCGCCGAGTCTCCTGAGTCATCCGAACCAGTGGACGAGGAGATCGAGGTTCCGGACACAAGGATGGGTTCTCCCAACCCGGATACTCAGACTATCCGGGTCTCAACTCCCAGGGCGGGGAGAGCTCCCCCATCAGGTGACCAGGCTGCCGGCTCTTCCGGTGCCCGACCCGAGGACCTGACGTTTGCCCAGATGCTCGAAACCCTGCGCGCTTTGAGGGCTAATGAAGAAAACATCTTGGAGGCTTTAATAGCCAAACACGAGGTAAACCCGACTAATATTGCTTGTGTCCTTATCCAGTCCCCAAGTTCCGAGTGAATTAATTCACAATTTGCTTAGAACTTTACGATATAAGCGACTAATAACTTAACCCTTTACCCGGCTAATCCTTCCTTGCATCCATGCAGTCCTTCGTGACTCAATCTGAGGAGAAACTGACCAAGGCCGCCAAGCTCCTTGAAAAGGAGGTGGCTCTACGTGAGGCGGCCGAGGCTGAAGCCAGGAGGAGCAGGACGATAATGAAGAAGTATAGGAGGAGGGCTCACACAGCAGAAGATGATCTGACGAGCCTTTCTGTTCAAATTGCTAATACGTACCGTGCTTTGCTTGGTACGCTTCTTCATCCGGGTTATTCTTTTGATAAATAGCCGGAATTTCCTGACTCATGTTTCTATTTCTGCAGGCCCGGATGAAGTGATGCCGGACGAGGGTGACATTGCCAGACTGAAAACTATCAAGAGCGTAATCCGGCAGCTATGCGCCGGAACCAAATGGATCCTTCAAGAAATACGGTGGCCGGGTAAAGGGCATGGCGACCTGAAGAGAATGCTAGACGCTTGCTCCACTATCCCCGAGTGGATTTGGCACTGGAAACGCTCGTCCTGCCGGGTTGGAGTAACCCGGGGTCTTGCGCTTGCCAAGGCTTACTTCCCTAAGCTCGAGCTAGCCAAGCTTATGGGCGGTTTCCCGGAATACAAGCTTGATGGGTCCAAGTTCTCCGTGAAGGGTTTCCAGGCCATCCAGAAGGAGGTCCGTTACCCGGCCAGCGTAATTGCTGACGGCTTAGATGTCGATTCCCTCGTTCCTGCTTATGATGCTGCTGGTGAAGCTATTAAGTCGGATCTTCCCGAGCCGTATGACATGCTTGCCCGATGGAAGGAGGAAGCTGCTAAGTTGAGGGAGGAGGCTGCCAAAAAGAAGGCTGAAGCTGACTCTGCGCCCGCTACCTCCACACCAGTCGTTCCTCCTCCTGCGCGAGCCGGCACTGCTGATCCGGGTGCTGCTGCTACCCCAAGTGACGGCAAGGGTAAGGCGAAGATGGATGCCGGGGCTTAGGATGCCGAGTGATACCTGTTCCTTCGTGCCACTTCTCATGCGTCAGTCGGCCGATGTGCCGTTTAAACAATTATTTTTTGGATGGTGCGCCTGTGCACCTTTGATATCATTTACCGGGATTTTGTAATGCACGCTAAAGTCTTGATACACTCTATTCCTCTTCGGAGCTTTTAATTTTATTCACTTTTGAACTCATTTGCACTAGATATCCGACTTTCTTTATTGTTCCTTTTGTGAGACTCGGTTTCCGGGTTTCATGGGTGTTGACAAGCGGACTTGCTTCGAAGTCCCCAAGCCCCCAAGACTCGGATGTTTGGACCTTTTTAGCTTTAACAACTAAGCAATTTTTCTCTTTCTCAAAATCCCGAGTCCCCAAGGCCCGGATTTCTGAGTTGGGGATACATGATTTTTTAAGGAGAACACATTGTTTGCTGCTAAATCCAAAAAGCCCAGAGCCGTTTCACATAAGTTCTGAAGTTATGCTTAATAATCGTTGAGTTTCCGGCTATTAGCCCTGTACTATGCATAACTTGTGGTTTAGATGACCCTTTTGGCTATCTTGTACTATAAGCCGGCTTTCGCATGGATATCATGTTGTTACATCTGTACGAAGACAGGGTCAACCAAGTCCCATTGGGCTTCATGGCTGATTGTAATCGTAAGCGAGCAAATCATGCCATTTTAGTGCGAGTCACATCGAGCTTAAGTAAGAAAAGTCAAGAAAGTTTGGCTCCTTTGTCCGGTTATAAGATTGCAGCCGTACTCGTTTGCGAGTAACCGGCCCTCATAACTCATAGGCATCAAGGCCGGGTCTTTGAGTTTGCAACTGTGCTATTCAAGCAATCAGCCCCCAAGACCTGAATATATGCAACGTACTGAGACTGAAGAACACAAGAATAACCACCTCTTTACTTGATATGAAAAAGTTAGGTCAGCAAGCCGCCTCATTAAAAACCCATCCAGTCCCCAAGGGTACCCTGGATAGGAAAAGAGTACGTCTGAAACCTGCTGCCTGTTACATCATGCAATTCCTCTTACCAATATAGTCTTTACTAAGTATAATATCGACATAGCTGAGCCACGTTCCATGGCCTGTCTCTTTCTTGCATAGATGAAGTGGTGTGAGCGGTGTCATTAACTGTAGCCGACTCCTCCCTTGCATCTACCAAGTAATACGATCCATTGTGCAGATTCCGGCTTATGATAAACGGTCCTTCCCATGGCGGTGATAATTTGTGTTTTCCTTCGTTTGACTGTACCAGGCGCAGAACCAGGTCTCCTTCCTGGAAGACCCGGGTTTTCACGCGCCGGCTATGATACCTCCGTAAACCTTGCTGATAAATGGCTGATCTCTCCAGGGCTTGTTCCCTTTGTTCTTCTAACATATCTACGGCGTCCTGCCGGGTCTTTTCGTTCTCCACTTCAACGTAAGCCGATACTCGCGGTGAATCATGGATAATGTCACTCGGTAACACTGCTTCCGCACCATAGACCATGAAGAAGGGTGTCATTTGAGTGGATCTGTTAGGTGTAGTGTTGATACCCCAAACCACGGAAGGAAGTTCTTCGACCCATGCGCCAGCAGCCCTGATACAGGGGACTCGCAATCGTGGTTTCAATCCGCGGAGCAATTCTTGGTTTGCCCTCTCCACTTGTCCGTTGGCTTGTGGATGAGCCACCGATGCTACATCAAGCCGGATTCCATTGTTGCCACAGAACTTTTCCATCTCACCAAGGGACATATTGGTTCCATTGTCGGTAATTATGCTGTGGGGATACCCAAACTGGTAGATAATTCTTTTCAGGAACTTGACTGCTGTAGCTGCTTCACAATTAGTAACTGGCATAACCTCAACCCACTTGGTAAACTTATCAATAGCCACTAAAATATGTGTCTTCTTGCAAGGTGACATATGAAAGGGGCCAACCATGTCCATCCCCCAGACAGCGAACGGCCAAGTTAACGGGATGGTCCGTAATTCCATAGCCGGCACATGGGTTTGGCGAGCGTACCTTTGACATCCGTCACACCTTGCTACTAATCGTTCCGCATCTGCTAGAGCCGTGAGCCAGAAAAATCCGTGTCGATAAGCCTTGGCCACAAGGGATCTTGTGGATGCATGATGCCCGCAATCGCCTTCATGGATTTCCTTGAGGATCTGCCGGCCCTCTTCTGGTGCCACGCAACGCAAAAAGACCCCCGCGGTGCTTCTCTTGTATAACTCCCCGTTGATGATAGAATATCCCTTTGCTCGCCGCAAAATTTGCCTTGCTAACACTTCTTGCTGTGGTAACTCGCCTCGTGATAGGTAGGCCAAAAATGGTTTTGTCCACTCTGGGATAGCGCGTACAGTGGCCATGTCGAGACATCGTAGTAGTTTTCATAGACTGGGGTGCCATGAGACTACGGTAGAGACGTGGGGTAACGGGATAGCGTAGTAACACAGAACACGGGATTTTACCCAGGTTCGGTACGTCGCGACAGTACGGCGTACCTACTCCTGCACTTCTCACTATGTGGGACTAAAGCCCGTATAATAAGGTTACAATGTAAGGGAATAGATCCAGCTACTCGTCGAGGATGAACTTCCCGGCGAGTTGCGTAAGGCTTGAGCTTGAACCTAGAACCTTGGAACTAAAAGAACTTATGAAATCTATCTCCCGTCCGGCTTTATATAATAGCCGGATTAGGGCTTTCAGAACCAGAAACCTAGAAGACTACGTTTAACTTGTAACTTGGAAAGTAAGGAATCCGTCTTCTCCTCCAAGCCAGATCACGCGGGCCGTGATCCGGGTTCTTCTAGAATCCGGCTTCTGCGCGTCGGACTACTGGGCCGCCCAATGGACCTAAGCCTATTACCATGTAGGCCACCCTGGTAGTCCGGCTCTTTTGTCTACCATCTTCTATACCCCTATTCAGTATATATCCGACAGTAGCCCCCAGGAAGGATCAAAACTCTGAAACTCCACCTTTCGTCAAATACATTTTGTCCGGGAAAACTTGATTCAGCAGTCTTGATTCTTTCTTCTTTCCTTTTGAAGGAGATGGTAACATAAAACTCGGAACTATGAAAATCCGGCTTTTCTTCTCGCGATCCTTTGCGGAAAAAGAACTTATGACATCAGCGCCTCAATCACGCTGACGCAAGCGCCGCTTGGTTTCACGCGGGAAACCCTGCAACGTATCTCTGACAGATTCTCACGAGAAACGAGGAGATAGCCATCATTCCTCTGTCGTTCCGTTTCCCGGATTTTCCGGCGAGCGACACGCGTCGAACATCCAACGGTCAAAAGAGCCGTTGGCGCGTATCTAGAGGTTTTCAGGCTATAAATAGCCGTCCTCGTCGTCATCGGAAATCTTTCCTCACTCCACACTGCCCACGCCATTGACGCAAACGCGAGCACGAGAGCAAGAACGAGACCTTGCCCCGACGAGCCCTTTGCACGCCGGAGCGCTCACTCGCCACCGAAAAAGATGGCCTCTCCGTCGTCCTCACCGGCTCGCGCCTCCATCGACGAGCTTTTGGGCGACCTAGATCCACAGCTGGGGTCACCCAAGCATGCCGGCGGCGGGCCGGAAAAAGCTACGGCATCCGCGGCGGGCGGAGGAAATGCTTCCGCCGCTGCGGACATAGCGGGCCCAAGCACCACGACAACCCCGCCATTCACACCGGAAACGGCGGAGGAGAAGATCGAGCTCCTTGGCGAGAAACTTGCCGCCGCGAAGGCCGCCGCCGCCGCCGGAGCAGAAGAGGAAGAGGAAACTGCAGGCAACTGGAGTGCCTGCAGTATTCCCCCGGCTCTCCTTCCCAACTTGGAGAAGGAGGGTTTGGTGCTGAAAAAGAAATGGCGGCTCCCGGAAGAGGAGACTGAACCCATGCCACAAGAGGGCGAAAGGGTGCTTCTTGCCTCCCACCTTCTACGAGGTATGGGACTGCCACCTTCCTCTTTCTTCCTCCAGGTTCTGTCACACTACAGCATCCAACCTCATAACCTTCCTCCCAATTCTATTCTGTACATGGCCGGCTTCCAGGCCTTGTTCGAAGGTTACCTAGGAATAGAGCCTAGGTTAGATTTTTGGCTGTATTGCTTTGGGGTGAAGCGTAACTCTTCGGAGGGCGCACTCCCAAATTGCGGGACCATTTCCTTTACTCTTCGGAGATTCCGAGAGGATTGGTTCCCCAAAATCAAAACCTCAGAATCCGTCAAATTTTGGACGGGTTCTTTTTTCTATCATCCCGACGTGCGCTTTCCTAAAAAGGCCGTCGGGGTTCCACCTTTTGTGAACTCCGCCGCTGTTCCCCAGGATAACTGGGTGACAGAGGCCGTCCAGGTTCTGCCTCCAGATCTGCTAAGGATCAAGAGGCGCATCGCCAAGCTCACCTCCTCCAAACCTCCTTTGACCGGTATGGACACGGTCTTTTGCTGGCTGGATAGACGGATTCAGCCATTAGCAAACCACGGAGGCCGTCTCCTGTGCGAATACACAGGAGCCAAGGATCCAATGCGGACAACCGACAAGGATTGGCCCGCAAAAGAGCTTAGGCGGCGCATCAATCAGTTGGTCGCATCGCGCGACCAATACACGGAGAGTCGGCCAATGTACACGGCCGACAACCCAGCTCCTAAGGTAATTTTTCCGTTATTTGGGTATAATCTCACTTCCTGGATAATCTGCCTTTTGAATCTGATTGGTTTTTCCAACAGCTTGTGGATCTTCCAGACTCGGAGTTAGCCTCCGAGGCCGAGCTGGATGCGCTGCGCACCGCCGCTGCGGGTGGGCGCAAACGCAAGAAGATAATTTCTTCGGATGAAATTATCGACCTTGACGGAATCCCCGTCGCCACTTCCAGGTTATTTTCTTCTGGGTTTCATCCATCTTCGGTGTTTTAACCTTTTCCGGGTTTTTGGTTTTTAGCCTACCCCCCTCCAACTTGAAGCCGAGAAAGTTGAAGAAACTCAGAGCTTCTTCCAACCGAGGCAGCCAACCATCTCCCGCCGTCGCCCCGGACACGCCGCAGACAATGGCGGAAGAACCTACTGCAGCCACCACCACCAAGCCCCCAGAGCCCAGCCAGCCCGTTGTGTCCGAGTCGGACACGAGGGAAAGGGCGGCTCCAGAGGTGGGGAAATCTTCTCGGACTTTCGACGAGGAGATCCCCACCTTTGACAAGGATTTTAAGGCTATAAATGACGGCTTGGACGCAGCCGGAAATCACTTCGCGGAATACGCGAAAGAATTCCAAGAAAACTTAGCAGGTTTGCAGCGCATGAGCCAGGTATGTAACTCTAGCCCCCAAGCATTAAACAAAATGCATGCTTTTTTGCTTTGATGTTTTTTGTTAACCATACTTTTCCTTGCTGTGTTTCAGCAAACCTCCGAGGCCATAAACCTGGAAGTTTTCAGGAAGCTCACCATCAAGAATAAAGAAGTTCGAAGTCTTCTTTCTATTCTTGAGGAGAGAGAGGCGGAGCTGGAATCATCTCAGCTCGCTTTGACGGAAACGAAAGGTAAGCTTTTTCGTTTTGAAATCTCCGATTTAAGACTTTGTCTAAGTTTTTTCCCGAGGAAATTGATCAACTCGGATTTTCCCTTGCTTTTCAGCTGCTTTAGCTGAGGCTAAACAAGCAGCGGAAGATTCTGGCAACGCCGAAATTCTCCGCAATGAGAACATTGAGCTTCACAAGAATCTTGTGAAGGCTTAGCAAGACCTGGAAGCCAGCAACCTGGCCCTTGGAATGGCTAATTCCAAGGCTTCCGAACAGGCGGAGAAAGACAAATCCACCATTCAGGATTTGACTGAAGCTCTGAACCTTCGCCTGGAGGAAGTTTCCGAGATCGACAAGCTCATCGGTAAATTTCTTACCCTTTTCCTCATCATTCCATGTTTTGCTTTCTCTGTTTGTCTCCTTAACCCTTTTGTATGTTTTATTGGATCAAACAGGAGACACCCCAGATGGCACTCGGGCTGCAGGCATCCGAGCTTTCGGGGAGACATGGAATTTGGTGAAGGCTGCTGCAACGCAGCTAGTAGGCAAGTTTCTTCCCGATAAATCTGGGGAATGCTCGGAAGTTGAAAAACTTCCGGGTATCATCATGGAGGTGGCGGAGTCCAAGGAGTCTATTCTCCGCTCCGCTGCACGGGGTGGTGCGCGCATGGCCTTAGGCCTTATGCGCATGCACTACCCTAGTGCCAAATCCTGGCGTGTGGCCACCGGTGTCCCTCAGGGATACACGGATGCGCAACGATCCACCATCTTTGGTGAAGTTAAGGGCCACGCCACCCAGATTGCCGCCATGGTAAATGTCGCCGTCAACTATCCAGAAGAGGAAGCTCCTCCAATTCCCGACGAAGAAAGCAGCGAGGAGGAGTCGGATTCTTGAAAGGTTACCTGGAACCTGGATAGAAAAATTAGACAATAGGAGCATTATTGTTCTTTCATTTGTAATCCAAAATGTAATGCTTCTTATGTATTAATAAAAATTCCGCCTTTTGCAGTTTAAACTATGAAATTACTTTGCAAGTTGTTTGTATTTTACCATTCCTTTATCTTCTAAGTTCTCTGGTGTATTTGCTTTAACTGTCCTTAGTGTTTGAAATGGCTCAAATAGCATTATGAATCGTTATGCCGAGTAACTGGGGACGAACCAAGCAGTTTTGAAACTCGAAAACATGAATCATGCTAAAGGCATTTTTACTAACTAGTTCCAGTAACCCAGCATACGCACGATCAGATAAGACTTAGAGAAACAAGGAAAGTTTTAAGTGAAACTTGGGCACACAGGCAATTCAAGTTTCCTTTAGCCGTTAAAAGGCTGAAAAATCATTCAGTTATGTAACGCCGAGTACGCAAGCACAATTCGGGTTAACATTGAGAAATTTGTAAGATCATTGGGAAATAGATGAGGCGGAAACACTTTGCACTTATAAGAAATATGGATGACAGCATTCCGACAACTTTATTTCATGATCTCAAAAGATGTTTACATAGATTTGAACTAAGTACAGAAGGGGACATAACTTGCTAGGTGTTCCCAGGCTTCCGCAATCCACTTGACCTTGCCAAACTTCTCCAGCATTTTGCTAAATGGTAAAGCTTTAGCCCCCAGCCAACTAAGAAATCTTTTTATGGCTGTGGCGGAACCCGACAATTCTGGGACATCTTTTTCACACGTAAGTTCTGAGATGTTCGAGACTGCCTTCATCTTTTCCGGGTTAACTTCTATTCCTCTATGAGAAACGATGAAACCCAGAAGTTTTCCTGAGGGAACCCCAAATACGCACTTAGATGGATTCAACTTCATCTTGTAAATGCGCAAATTTTCGAAGGTTTCTCGCAAATCCTCAAGGAGTGTATCTTTTTCCTTGGTTATGACAGCAATATCGTCCACGTAAACATGGACGTTTCTGCCAATTTGACTATGCAAACAACGTTGCATGCAACGCTGGTAGGTTGCACCTGCGTTCTTCAGGCCAAAAGGCATGGTTACGTAGTAATACGTCCCGTACGGGGTTATAAAAGAAGTCTTGATTTGATCTTCCTTTTTCATGCGTATTTGGTGGTACCCGGAGTATGCATCCAAAAAGCATAAAAGCTCGGAGCCTGCAGTGGCATCTATTATTTGATCGATTCGCGGCAGCGCAAACCTATCTTTCGGACATAACTTGTCCAATCCTGTGTAATCTATACACATTCTGAGGGCAGTTGTGTCTTTCTTCGGTACTAACACCGGATTTGCGGACCAGTCAGTATGGATTACCTCCCTGATGAAATCCGCTGCTAAAAGCCGGATAATTTCCTTGCCAATAGCCTTCCGTCTTCTTCCGTCAAATCGACGGAGACCTTGTTTGACGGGTTTTGATCCGGGAATAACCTTGAGTTGGTGCTCAGCAAGTTCCCTGGGTACGCCTGGCATGTCAGCTGGACACCAGGCAAAAATATCCCAGTTCTCACGGAGGAACTTGATGAGCTCGCCTTCCTATTTGTCGGTCATCCCAGTCCCTACAACGACGAATTTTGTCGGATCTTTGGGATCTAGGATTACCTGTCTTGTATTCTCGGATGCCTTGAAGCTATCTGTTGGCTTCCGAGTTTCTTTTCCTGCCGGCATTTCTTTCGGCGATACCTCCTTGGCTAACTCCTTCAGTTCTTCCTGAGCTATAACTCTTTGAGCGCAAAGGGCGTTTTGCTTCTCCAACTCGTTTGCCAGTTTGAAATCACCGGCAATGGTGATTACTCCTCCTTTGGGTCCTGGCATCTTCAGCTTGTTGTAGATATAGCAAGATCTTGCCATAAACTTGGCGAAAGCCGGACGTCCGAGTATTGCGTGATACACGCTCTCGAACGGCACAACTTCGAAGGATACTTTTTCCTGCCGGAAGTGATCTTTATCTCCGAAGGTGACATCTAGGGAAATTTCTCCTAGGGATCGTGCTTGCCTGCCAGGAACGATGCCATGGAAGCGTATATTGCTGTAGTTGAGCTGGGACTCGGATATCTTCAAGTGCTTCAGTGTATCCAGGTACATTATGTTGATGCTGGATCCTCCGTCCATCAGCACTCTTCTTAGCCTAGTGTTTTGAACAATAGGGATTACAACAAGAGCTTGTGTGCCGGGTTCAGGGATATTTCCGGGATGATCAGACTGATCCCAGATTATCGGTGTGTTGGAGTACTTCAAGAATTTTGGGGTCGCAGGAACAACCGCATTTATTTCTCGAAGTGTTCTTTTGGCCACCTTTGCTGACGGGGTTGCTAGGAAAGTTAACATTGCTTCTCCGTCAACTCTCGGAAATTTAGGTTCGCCTTTTCGCTGTTGTTCCTGGATTTTGTCATCAGTGTCCGATTCACTGTCTTCTTTTTCAGCTTCTGGCTTTTGTTTGGCAGGTTTCCTCTTGGAACCCTTCCCTTTATTTCCGGATCCTGCATTGGCTTTCATATGCTTGTTTAGCCGGCATTGCGCGTTTGTGTGGGTTGGTTTCCCAAACTGAGAGTGGTGGACGCAGGGTTCCGACTTAATTCTCTCCCATTCTTCAGGAGTGTAATTGATGGGATCCGGACTGCGGCCTTTCCACTTGTTGGCTTTTTCTCCTCCAAAGGCTAAGTTAACCTCCTTGGGCTTTGTTGTTGACTCCGGAGTTCCTTTTTTATCAGAACGAGGTGTTTTCTTGGCCAGTATTAGTGACTCAATATTGCCTCCTCTTGCTCTAATATCATCTTCGGCTGCAGCATGCTCATTAGCGGTTGTAAGCATAGATCCGAGATCTTTGTGCTTTTTAGAACCAACCATGAACGGTACAAGTCCGGGTTTTAGGCCATTGACGAAAGCATGCATTGCTTGTACGTCAGTTACTCCAGAGCAACTATTCTTCATTGCAGTCCATCTGGAGATGAAATCCACATATGGTTCGTCTTCAAATTGGGTGCAACGGTTCAGCTGGTTGATGCTATTTGGGCGTTTGTATGTTCCTCGAAAATGCTGAGTAAATACTCTCGCCATATCATCCCAACTGTCGACAGTTCTTGATGGTAAACCATTAATCCAATCTCTGGCTCCGTCTAGCAACATTAGGGGAAGAAACTTGACAGCTTCCAGGTCTGTCCCGTTGTTGATCTGGACGGCTGTGTAATAATCTGAAAGCCAGGTATCCGGGTTTGTACTGCCGGTATATTTTTGGTAGGTTGGACCAACTTTGGCGAAGCCAGAATGCAGGGTTATCCTTCGGATCCTGTCAGTGAAACACTTAGGACCAAAGTATAGATCATCCTTTTCTGCCCTATCAATATGTGCAGAATATCTCCCGGCTGAATGGACAGAAGGGGATCTGCTCCTTTCTTTTCCATTGTTGCGCGGACGCGTTTTTCCGAGGTTATCTCTATCTCTTCCGTTGTCACGCCCTCTGGGATTAGGTGGAGTCCTGCTCCTGTACCTTTCCTTATCTTTGGGCGGTGTCCGAGATCTTTCACGTCTGTGAGGTGTATCGTATCTTCCAGCTTTTTCAGCTGGGTTTCTCGGAGGTGGCATTATTTTGCCGTCATTCCGGTGTTTGTCTTCCCGATCGTGTGGTTTATATCCATCTTTCGGGAGATGAGGTCCGGTTCTAGACGCTGCGTCCCGGTTGTCGGGGTTTTTCTTGTCTTTTCTCGGATCCTCTTTTTTATCCGAATCTCCGGGTTCTTCCGGTCCAGGTGCTCCAGCAGCGCAAGTAACAGTTTTGCAGAGGGCGGAATTATCATGCAGCCTCCCTGATCGCTCTTGTCCTCGCTGTTGCTGCTGTAATGCTTTTCCTAGGAAAGCATACACCCCTTGGAGTTTTTCCCCGTTGGAGTACAGATCATTGTTCAGGATGGCGAACGCTGCTTCCGCGTTTTCAGCTGCGGTTTTGTATATTGGTTCGCCCTTGGCATCTTTGCCGTTTAACTGCTTTTGCCAAGACGGGTTATAGAACCTTTCTTTCGGCGGCAGTTCTTCCGGTTTTGCAATTCCGGGTAACCTCGTAGGTTTTAAGGCAGATCTATGCTTTCTCTCGTACTCCTCAATTTCTTCCTTCATGATTTTGATGTCATTATGGGTTTGTTGGAGATGTTGCCGAGATCTAAGCAGTTGTTGCTGTTGCCGTTGGAAAGCTTGTCTCCTGGCTTCCAGCATCTCAGGGGGTTCATTGGGTCCCACTGGAGTTTGTAATAGTTCTTGCTCTTCCAGTTCTGTCATTGGCGGAGCAGTGATTTCCTTAGATTTCTTTTCCGTAGGCTTTGTGCCACTAATATCTCCAACTTCCAGGTTTTCATCAGCGAGATCAGCTGACTTTTTCTTCCGGAGTTTGTACTGGAGTTTTTTAGAAGCACGGTGTTTTTTCTTGGAAGACGGAGGTTTTTTGACAGGTTCATCCTCTGTCATCTCCTTGACATTAGGGAATATCGGAGAAGTTTCTCCGTCTTCCCTCTCTTCCACTGGCGGAGGGGTTTTAGGGCTTTCCTGGCTGTCGGCACCCGTTGTATCAGCTGGTTTTGCCATTAGCAATTCATGGAATCCCTCTTGAAAGGACTTAACTTTTCTTACGAAGGCATCATCATCTTCGTCTTCGGATTCGAAGTTATCCGATCCGGTTTCCGACTCCAATCTCGCCTCGATGGCGGCAAGCACGGACTCTGTTTCCGAGTTCATCGTCTGGTTGACGGATGTCGGATCTTCCGTCTCTGTGACGGGTATTGGTTCTTCCGTCTCTGTGACGGGTGTATTGTTGTCTGCCTCTTGCACGGGATTTCCGTCATCCGTGTTTTCGGCGATCTCGGATTGCACCATGCCGATAAAGTGCGTATCACTGTTTTGTCGGCGATCTGAGCAAAATCCGGCATCATAGTCGTCTTCAACTGGGTATAGGGCGGGTGGGAAATACTTGCTTTCACCGCAAAACCCCATTGCTTCCGCGGTTAATCCGATAAAGATGTTAGCAGATCCAATCGGTAAAACGCAGGCACTTACCAGGTGGTTTTGCGCCGGTATGTAGGATCCGTTGTCGAGGAAGCGCCCGACGTCGTCGTCGAATTCCAAGCTTCCGACAGTGATCGATCTTCCGATTCCGCCAAGTATCCCAGATCGGAACTTCACGCCTGACGTCGTTTGCCCCACGGTGGGCGCCAACTGTCGAGACATCGTAGTAGTTTTCATAGACTGGGGTGCCATGAGACTACGGTAGAGACGTGGGGTAACGGGATAGCGTAGTAACACAGAACACGGGATTTTACCCAGGTTCGGTACGTCGCGACAGTACGGCGTACCTACTCCTGCACTTCTCACTATGTGGGACTAAAGCCCGTATAATAAGATTACAATGTAAGGGAATAGATCCAGCTACTCGTCGAGGATGAACTTCCCGGCGAGTTGCGTAAGGCTTGAGCTTGAACCTAGAACCTTGGAACTAAAAGAACTTATGAAATCTATCTCCCGTCCGGCTTTATATAATAGCCGGATTAGGGCTTTCAGAACCAGAAACCTAGAAGACTACGTTTAACTTGTAACTTGGAAAGTAAGGAATCCGTCTTCTCCTCCAAGCCAGATCACGCGGGCCGTGATCCGGGTTCTTCTAGAATCCGGCTTCTGCGCGTCGGACTACTGGGCCGCCCAATGGACCTAAACCTATTACCATGTAGGCCACCCTGGTAGTCCGGCTCTTTTGTCTACCATCTTCTATACCCCTATTCAGTATATATCCGACAGGCCACGAGTCCTAAATCCGGGTCTTGACTTGCCAATTCCTCCTCTGACTCGGTTTTAACTGATGGTCGCCATAATTCGTCCAGGAAAACGTTGGGTGGGACCGGCTCTCTGCGCGAGCCGAGTCTAGCGAGGGCGTCGGCTGCCTCATTCTTTCTTCTATCTACGTGCTCCACCTCATACCCGGAAAAACATCCCGCAACCCTATCAACTTCCCTGCGGTATGCTGCCATAGTTGCGTCCTTTCTATCCCAAGTTCCTGACACCTGCTGTACCACAAGGTCTGAATCTCCGAAGCATCGTATCCTCTTGATGTTCATCTCCTTGGCTACCTTTAAGCCATGCAATAGGGCCTCATACTCGGCCACATTATTGGAACAGTCAAAGTGAATTTGTAGTACGTAACTCAATTTGTCTCCTTTGGGTGATGTTAGCACCACCCCAGCTCCTGATCCTTCATACTGCTTTGATCCATCGAAGTGCATGGTCCATGACTCGGAGTTTGGAACCGTGGTAGTCATGCCTGTGTGTGTCCAATCATTAACGAAATCGACCAAAGCCTGAGATTTGATTGCTGACCTGGGCTCGTAGCTGATGTGATAATCCCCCATTTCTATCGCCCATTTGGCTAATCTTCCGGTTGCATCCGAGTTTCTAGTGATATCCGACATTGGTATTGAGCTAACCACGGTTATGGGGTGTTCCTGGAAATACGGCTTCAGTTTCCGGCTGGCCATAAAGACCCCGAAAACCAGTTTTTGCCAATGCGGATAGCGCTGCTTTGCCTCTGATAATACTTCACTGACATAATAAACCGGTCTCTGGACTGGATAACCTTTCCCATCCTCTTTACGCTCCACAACCACGACTGCACTGACGGCTCGGGGGCCAGCTGCCACGTATAGCAACATAGGCTCTTTAGGACCCGGGGCCGCTAGCACTGGTGCTTCAGATAGCTGCTTCTTTAGTGCCTCGAACGCCTCATCCGCCTCTTGATCCCATACAAACTTGTCGGATTTCCTCAAGAGCCGGTACAAGGGTATTGCCTTTTCTCCGAGTCTTGATATAAATCGGCTCAAGGCTGCTACGCAGCCCGTGAGCTTTTGAACATGCTTCAAATTTTCCGGTTTTTTCAGACCTTGGATAGCTTTGATTTTGTCCGGGTTTGCCTCAATTCCTCTCTCGGAAACGATAAAGCCAAGTAATTTCCCGGCTGGGACTCCAAATACGCACTTTGTCGGGTTAAGCTTCATTTGATACCTCCTTAAGTTCTTGAACGTTTCCTTCAGATCGTCAATAAATGTTTCTGCCTTCCTGGTCTTGATAACCACATCATCCACATAAGCATGGACGTTGCGTCCAATTTGGTCCTCGAAGCACTTCTGAATACACCGTTGATAAGTTGCGCCAGCGTTCTTCAACCCAAATGTCATGGTTTTGTAACAGAAGGCCCCAAAAGGGGTTATAAACGATGTTTTCTCCCAATCCTCCCTCTTGAGTTTAATCTGATGATACCCGGAATAAGCGTCCAGAAAGCACAATAGGTCACTCCCAGCTACTGCATCTATGATCTGATCTATCATTGGTAGTGCGAACGGATCCTTTGGGCAATGCTTGTTGAGACTCGTAAAATCAATACACATTCTCCACTCATTGGTCTTTTTCATCACTAGCACCGGATTTGCTAACCAATCCGGGTGAAATACTTCCATGATGAAGCCGGCTGTCAATAGCCGAGCAATTTCTTCACCTATAGCTTTCCTTCTTTCCTCATTCATCTTCCTCAAGCCCTGCTTCACAGGCCTGGACTTGGGGTCTACATGCAAACTGTGCTCTGCCAACTCTGTAGGGATACCCGGCATGTCGCTAGGTGTCCAGGCGAATACGTCCGCATTTAAACGAATGAACTCCACAAGTGCCTTCTCCTTCTCGCCGTCTAAGTTAGAGCCTATAGTAAATTGCTTAGTGGAATCACCTTCAACAAAGTCTATCATCTTGGTGTCTTGTGCCGCCTTGAATTTTGCTCTTTCGTCCTCAGTATTCGGCCTTTTCAATGCGGTCCTGTCCTCCGGGTCTACTTGAGACCGATAATACTTGAGTTCCTCTTTTCTGCAAGCCTGCTCGGCCATTACCGAATCTCCTTCGTCGCACTCGGCCGCTATGTCCCGGTTTCCATGTATGGTGATGGTTTGCTTAGGACCTGGAATCTTCAGTTGTAGATACACATAGCACGGCCTGGCCATGAATTTGGCGTAAGCCGGTCTTCCAAATAGTGCGTGATAAGGACTGCGCAATTTGACTACCTCGAACGTGAGCCACTCCACTCGATAATTATCCGTTGATTCTCCGAAAGCTACCTCCAATGCGATTTTCCCCTCGGGACATGCCGAGTGACCCGGCACTATTCCATGAAAAATTGTTGAGCTTTTCTGCAGCTGGGACTCCTTGAGACCCATGCGTGAAAAAGTTTCCCAGTACAAGATATTGATGCTACTTCCACCATCCATCAGGACCCTTTTTAACTCATAACCATTAACCTGTGGTGCGACTACCAATGCTAAGACTCCCGGGTGCTCTATTCTTTCCAGGTGATCTCTTCTGCTCCATGTTATATCTTGTTCCGCCCATCTCGGGTGTTCCGGGACAGCCGAGGAAACCGAGTTCACAGCTTGCTTGAGTGTCTTTTTGTTCCTGTCAGAAGTTCCTGTAGTATGCACATGATATTGTCCTTTTAAATCAGGCGTACGTACCATACCGATGAAGACGCTGATCCGGCCGATTGTCACGACGGATCCAGATTCGAGGTGACCCGACTCTGGCCCCCAGCCGGAATCGTCCACCGTCTTTTCTCCTTTGTGGTCGATGTAGATCTCGCCGACGATAAGATTCTCCATGTTCTTCCGAGCTTCTCCCGTGATGTAAACACCTTTGGACGCAGGCCCCACGGTGGGCGCCAACTGTCGTGGGATAACCACGGCATACGTTACCGGGGGTAACTGATCTTGGGGCAAGACGACACATGCGTTTGGGAGAGGGTTTAGCTCAGAGGAAAACATGATGGAACTCGATCTGGTAGCCGGCAATCAAGTCGCCGAGTCTCCGATCTTAATATATTAACTCGATCTCTCGTATACACTGGATGCTCGATATCAAGCGGTACTGCTAGGGTTCTTAGATCTCTCTCAACTAGACCTAGGGGTCGGTTTATAAAGCACACGTACCCCCTGGCTTACTCTCCAAGGCGCACCCTGAATCCTACCCGGACACTGCATACAAATTCTAACCTTCCTCTACCGTAACCCTCAATCCGGGTTACGAGGCCTACAAACTTGGGGCTTCCAGAAGTTTCTTTATCCTTAGCCGGATCTTGCGCAGCGTCCTTTGGGCCGGGTTATGCCTTGGAGTTGGCCTACCGGGTTAGTATCCCTCCATCAGGTTTTCCATTTCCCCCTCATTAGCTTGAGGGATCTTTGCCTAGGGTTTCCTCTTGTGAAGAACCTAGGCTTCTTATTACTCTTGGTGATTTGTGAAGAGTTGGGAGCCCCCAATTTGGTTTTCGGTGTGTGCCCCAAGTTTGTTTGTAAATGACTTGATCCCCGCCTCAAAGGGGTTCAATAGTGGAAGGTGAACTAGGCCTTTGTGGCGGAGTTCATCGGTGAATAGGGTGAGGCCTTTGTGGCGTTGAGTAGGCCTTCGTGGCGAGCTCACACCCCTCCAACGATACGTACTCCCTTAACAAGGAGGAACTCAGGAATACATCGTGTCTCCGTGTGCTTCCATCGGTTATCTCGTTCCCCTCTCCTTACTTACTCGTACTTGTAGCATTTATTGTAGTACTTGTTGTATTAAGTGTTGTCCTAGTTGCCTTAATTGCTTGCCTTGCCATATAGGTAAATTCACCACTAGTTGCACTATCTAGAGAATTTACCTTCGTGTCAAGCCTAAACTTTAACAAATACTCCCTCCGTATCGAAATATAAGATGTTTTAGCATTTTCTAGACAATATGTACCTAGACTTGTTTTAGTGTAAGATGCATATGAATCTACACACTAAAACATGTCTAGATACATTATATCTACAAAATGCTAAAACATCTTATATTTTGATACGGAGGGAGTATTAAAATTGGTCGTAGCACCTATTCACCCCCCCTCTCTAGGTGCCCATACTTTACTTTCACCAGGAAGCACTCGCAAAGCACGATATGTGTTGAATCGCATTTGGAGGGAGATTGTGCAGCTGTATGCCGTAGACATATAGCAGCCCGACCAAGAACGGGTGGAGGGGGAGAGACAGACCTCGGGAGACATGCTCCGAGAAGATGACGCGCTCGGTGGCGAGAGGATTGGGGGTCTCCTCCTTCTTGGACAGGCGCACGCGCCTGGAAGCTTCCGGCGGGAGTAATCCCAGCCGCTGCATCTCGGTGATGCTCTTCTTGGTGGTGTTCGCGGCGCGCTAGTCGCCCGTCTTCACGGGAGGCGCCGCAGAAGCGCTCGCCACATCTTTTGAGGACGCCGCGGCAAAGCCACGCTTCTTCGCTCCCGCCATTGGAGGATGCTTGGTGCTCACAGAGAGGGAGGCGTGCGCGAGGAAGGAGAAAGTGATTAAGGGCCGAGAAATTTACCTCTCCCCTAAAGCTCACTACTTATACCCAAGCTAGGCTCATCCAAGCCGTAGATCTAATGACGTGGGATCCATCGCGGCTGCCACGCGTAAAGCGGAAACGAAGCGGCGGGGGACAGTTACCCCAGCACGATCTTTACGAAAAGATCGTGCGTATTTACAGCGCGTGGCCAGCGGAAAAAACAGGACACGACCTATCGTTTTCGGTCAAAAAGGTGACAAGGTAGGCCCGCGCGCTCTACTCCGCTTCGTCACGTCCCATGGGGAGGAGTCAAAACGAACAAGTGCGCAGTGACGTCGCTGCGTACCTCACGAAATCTCTTTCGTATGGGCACATCAAAGACGCGAAATTTCTTTCGCATAAGCACCCTGACACGAAATCTCTTTCGTATGGGCACATCGAAGATGCAAATTTCTTTCGCATAAGCAGCCTGACACGAAATCTCTTTCGTATGGGCACATCAAATACGCGAAATTTCTTTCGCACATGCACCTTGACACGAAAATTCTTTCGTATCGGCACATCAAAACACAAAATTTCTTTCGTATAAACTTCATAACGCGAAATATCTTTCGCACAAGATCAAAAATAAGGAATATCCCTTCACTCGAAGGATCGCAAGAACATGATTAAGGTAAAATTACGAGTGTGCGGCTCCCGCAACTCTACCACGTGATGTATTTACACATCCTTATCCTGGATCGTTCGGCCAACTAGGCACATCCGTATGCCGTATTCTTTCGAGTAGGAAGGTAAGACCCAATGATCTCTCCTGTGGGCCTAGAATCGCACTCAAGCTGCGACCTCCAGTAAATTTTCCGTGTCAACAACACAAAGAAAAATCCTAGCGGACGCGCCGGGTACCCCTTTTAGGTTAAGTTCAGCACGGTAAGACCTCCACGGCCCAGTCGCAATGATCACCTCACCAGATTTGAGTTGGAGGTCTCGAATTTCTGTAGGCCAGAACCTTTTTTGTCCTAGATGCAATTAATTAGCTCTGATCTTTCGGGAGAGCCAAGCGACTGAGCCACATCCTTCTGCGAAAACAGCCAATACAAGGCACATTTATCACTCAATTCTTGAGTACAAAAGCGCATAGCGCACAGGGCATGCACCCTCCAAATCAAGAGATTGAACTATGAGTGCCCACTCGACTGATTCTCAGTCTACTAAACACTCGGGGGCTACTGACGTGGGGATGAATCCTGGACCTATCAGGTGAGGCTATCCGGTCCAAGGCCCAAGACCTAAGCCCAAAGAGAGGAGCCACTTTGCGGTTCTAGAAGGCCCAACTGAAGCCCACCCGCAAAGACTTGCGGATCAAGAAGGAAGCTCGTACCGACCTAAAGCTAGGGTTTGTAACCCCCCCCCCCTCCCGGACACGGTTTGAGACCTAGCCACCTATAAAAGGCTAGGAGAACCACTGGGGGGGTCCAATCTACTTTTGACCACCAAAGCCTTGAGCTTGAAATCATACTCTCGACTTGAGCACCCCCATTGTAACCGATCTACTCATAATACAGACCGAAAGAGGAGGAGTAAGGGTTTATTTCTAAGAGGGCCCAAACCAGGGTAAATCGTGCCCCTGTTAGCCGACGGTCGTCACCAGCGTCTATACGTTCTCTTAATCGAAACCCTACCAGATCATTCGAGGGACTTGTTGAGATGACTAATCGACATGCACCGTATTGACCCTTCCACTATGACTCTTGACTTGGGTGATGCTGGCAAGCAATTGAAGATCACTGCACATGGTATTGAGAAGTTGTTTGGGCTCCCTCGTGGAAGTAAGACAGCCCCAATGCCATCACACAAAGATCACGATGATGGGCATGATGAAGTATTGCAGCAGCTGAAGGAAGAGCTCGGTTTTGATCCGAAGAAGACAGTAAAAACTGATGATCTACGAGCTCTACTCAAGATTCTTGTTTAAGATGAGAGGAAAGATAATCTTGCTATGAAAGTGTTTGGCCTCATATTGTACATGAAGTTCATTTGTCCTAGAGCAACTGTCCGGCTTTGTAGAGAGGCCCCTATGGTTCAAGAAGTTAGCCTAGCCGACCTTTAGGATTATGATTTGTGTCAGCTTGTTGTTCATGAGTTGAAGAAGGCGATTATATACTTGCAGCAGCAGCAGTGTGCTGGTGTTGATTGTCCAGCAATCCCTGCATGTTGCATTGCTCCTTTATTGATATATCTTGATCGCCTTGATCCCCGCGGTCTCGGAATTACCGATAGTCGTACTCCTCGTATATTGTACATGGACAAGAAGAAGCTAAGTAAGCTTTTCATTATGACATGTTTGTAGATGGTGGCACCGATAACCCGAGAACATGGTTTTTTGGTGTTCACCCTATGAGTGATCATTTTACTTACTTTTTCATGTGTATTTTTTTTGTCATTGTATCTGAATAGAAATTCTCTTCCTTACTGTTCTTTTTGTGTGTGTAATTTTTTCCAGTGGAAAAAGTTATCTGAAACTGTCTATTACGAAGAGAAGAAGACATGGCCATTGTTTTCTTTGCATGCTCCTATCAAGAGTTCTCCTTGCAATTGTTGGCTCCTCCTATGAAGAATCTGCGAGCAAGCGTGTTCACACTTGTAGCACCAGTGCAGCAGACTTGGATCCTGTTGGTGGCAGTGTCAATGTCACTCAAGACACCTTGGCTCAGCTTTAATTCCATCTTGCAAAGGATTACGAGTATGTTACGCAGTTCCCTTCAACCAGCAGCGTCTTGGATATACTCATGGGCTGCTACCTTCTGGACATTTCTTTGACAAGAAAGCTTGCAGAGAGGCCCTTGACTTAGAGTCAATCAGTATATCTGGTCTGCAGCTTAACTTATCACAGATCCAGAGTTCATTCTGGATGGCGAAGTCGATGCAAGATGCTCGATGCAAGCCATATGAGGATGAAGCACAACGTTACATCAATGATATCAATAAGCAAGATGATGCAGTTGGCCAAAAAATGCATGATACTTAGCATGTTAGTCACAATCTCTATTTTTACGTATTTGTTATTTGTTTTCATGTTTTACAGCCTCTAACTTCTCTTGTTAATTTGTGTGTTTTATGTTTGCAGGTAATGTCGACGTTGTTGACGTGTCATGTCATCGCAGGATCACACTATAAAAGAACCAGTGCCTACTTGTCCCATTTCTCCTCCAGAGGAATCTGCAGGAGATGACAGCGAACGTACTCGTTCAGTGGATGATCATGGCCAAAATGCAGTTGATGGTGCATTTGTTGAAGATGACATATCTTCTCGTCGTGCAGTTCACGAGGATAAAGTTGTTGCAGTTGTCAAAGAACACGATGCTCCTGTGCATGAGCATGAAGTGGTAGAAACTGAACATGTTCAGGCTAACCCTTCATCTCAATTGCCTGATGCAAAACTTTCTCTCTCTATGGACCACGCTGAAGATGCAGATGCCATCAAGATTGTATCTGATGTTGTTGTAGGTGATCATGCTGAGAAGAGCTCTCCTGTTGCTGATCGAGCAGATGTTGCTGTCACTCCAAGATCTTCTGGTCTAGGCAAGAACCCATGAAGTCCACCCTTTAATTTTATAGTTGATAAACTTTTTAATTTAAACATTGACTCACTGCGTGAGATGGGAATTGTGGCTAGGGTTGTAATACTTTGAACTTATTTTTACTGTTTGGTGTGTTAAAGTGGCACAATGTTTGTCGAAAATATTTTGGGTTCGCAGTGGTACTTCTTTTTCTTAATGAATTCCTAGGCGTGTTTGGATGACACGAATCGTTTGTTAATGTACGCAATTACTCCTCTAACACGTCCCTTTATGCTGACCTTCTGATGTGCAACCACACGAACTTCCAATACGACCTAGTATGTACTTCCATACGTATGTACATGAACTTCCCACTTAGGCGCTTCTGAACTTCACTTGACATGCTTCTGAACTGCCTAGTTTTTGTTGTTGTTGTTAACTTCATATTGAATAGTAGCTTGTACAGTATTATGAAATCTTCAATGTGAAGTTCTTTCTTACTTTTAAGCGTACTTCTTTGTACATTATGTCTACTTCTTCCTTTGTTACTGTTTGTATCTCATTCATTGGGCTTATTTTTTTATATTAACATGAACTACCCTACTAGCTTGTCTTCATTTCTTTGTACATGTCTCTTGTCCTTGATGTGCTTTCTGTTTAAAACTCCCTGTATTTGATGTTTCTATCTCATCCCCAGGACATATTTTTTATTAACATCTTTCACTTTTTATGTTTTTCTAGATGATTATTTCTTGAATGTCAATACTAAGGTTCCTGATGCTATTGAGGAATTTTATGAGATTGTTACCAGGGTTAGGGAAAGGGATATAATTGCGTAAGTTACAGGAACACTATGTAAAATCTAATTTTATCTATTTGTTTTTCTACCAAATTTTTTTAAAAAAATGTTTTTTGTATGCTCAGGAATTTCCAAATCACTAGTGAAGCTCAATGTCCACTCAGAGTAGTAGAACTTGCAAATTTCTTTCGGCCTCGTGGCATGCTTAGTTCCCAGACAGCTAATGTAGGTATCTATCTTATGAGGGAGAAATTTAAAGGATCACCTGACAGATTGATTGTACCCTACTGGATTACGTTAAGTAGTTGTTTTCACATAATTTCTCTGTATTTTATTTTCTTTTGGCACCATCAAATATTTTGTACATTTTTCTGAATTTTTGTTTATTTCCTTCAGCATAAGTTATTCAATGGGATTTTTGACAAGGGTGTCATCAAGTTTTTCACTAAAAATCCATTGAAAAGGATGGACCAGTATAACATTGTATGTTTATTTTTGTTTACTCTGTGAGATGCGGTATATTTTGTTTATTTCTATTCTTCTTAAGTATGCATCTATTATTGTTAATTTCAATACTTTTTCAGGTCGTTTTTCAACTCTCGATTCCCCGGTTGAACAAGATTGTGTGGGCCATTGGGTCGTAGTTAGCTTGAATCTCAAAGCTGAATGCTTTGAGTATTTTGATTCTTTGTATGAATCTGATTCAGTAGTAGGCTGGGACATATCAGCATTCTATGGAATATCATGAATGAAAAAGACAAAAACTTGTGCCCCCTCTTAGACCTTCTAGTGTTGCAGGCTTCAGGACTGATTACATGATTTGCCCGAAGCAAGATAATAAGTTAGTGTTATTTCCATTTAGTTATTACCTTTAGCTATACGTTCTATGGAAAGGCAGCAATCTGAGAGCTCCGCGTCCCAATGTGAGGCTTCTCGTGGGCCTTTGTTGATTTCGTCGTTGCGTGTGAGCCGTGGGGCACTGTTTGTGGGCCTTCGCCGATTAGTATCGCTGCCTGTGGCCTTCCCCATTTTCCCCACTCCCCATGTTCCTTCTCTCTATCGTGGTGTGGAGCCAGAGCCAAACAACGGCCCTTCAGCCAGCTCCGGGCCTCCGGCGGACGGCGAGGGAAGGAAGCTGCGGTGGCCGGAAAATAAAGGGTGGATGCGGCGGCTGACCGGCGAGGGAAGGAAGGCGCGGCCTCCATGAGGTCCACCGTCAACGCATCCGCTTCCGCGTCCACCTCCCCAAGCAACCCACCTCCGGATCTAACCAGCCGAGGAATCTTCCCTATCCAAGCTCAAATCTCCCCTATCCAAGCTCGAGTTCGTGTAAGAATTTCTGCATCTTACCTTTTTCCTGTTCGTTTTTCTTGGATTCGGGGAGATTTAAGACGGGTTAGCACGTAGCCCCGTGTGAAGCAGTGGACGTTGCTGCCATCGAAAAGTAGATTGATAATCTCCGACGGAATTGGAAACAATTAAAGATTGACGGGAACAGATAACTAAATTTATGGAAAAATCTTGACATTCAGCGACGCCCTGCCACTCTCCTACCATGCGGCAGTGCCGTCACAGCGCCAGCGCCAGCGCCGCCGCTGAAATTTCTGTCTTCCGCCCTCGCCGGCACACGACGACCACCACGACGACCAGCCCGCCATCCTACCATGCACAGCCGGCGTCCTCGACGACGACCAACTTCACGCCGACACAAGTGTAATATCTTCTCTTCTATATGCCAATTATCTCTTGTGTCTAACCAAATACCATTCGTCCCAAATTGCCTGCTAAATAATAGACAGCAGCAGTGATTTAGTTTACTGCAGCAGCCCTTGTAAAAATTATACGACAGATAGAAAGGTTACACGTACAAAATATCATAAATCATACGACAGGTAGAAATATCTAATACTACCTCCGATCCAATGTGTCGTGGAGATTGTACTGGCATAGAGCAAAATACGTACACATAGCTCCGATCATACGACAGATATTCCGGATCGGAGGGAGTACTGATCATGCCATTAATTCCGTTAGTTCTCAGCCTTTTGTCTATAGCTCCATCAGCCGTTCTTTCTTTTCGTATATCCTGATCCGATCATACTACATGAATTGTTACTCTAAACTATCTCCTGGTTGCAAGGAGCTGGAACAATTGAACTATGCATGCATATCTAGAGTATAAATTTGTATCAACATGCTTCCTCTTCTAAATTTATGTAATAAAAATACATACTCCCTCCGATCCATATTAATAGGTGCTGAAGTGGATGTATCTAGCAATAAAACATGTCTAAATACATCCACTTCAGCACCTATTAATATGGATCGGAGGGAGTAATTGTATTCACCATCCCAGGAATTAAGCTATTGGTATGGAATCTTCCAGTCCGAATGCTAAGCACCCCGTTCCAAGATATAAGCAACATTCAGTCCTTGGGTAAGTATCAAACAACTAAGAACCCACATTCTGTTGTGTTGCTCAACTAATAAACCGTGACATGTATCTACGTTGACCCCAAGGAAATAAAGAGTCAAAGGGGTCGAGAACGGTTCGCACTAGAGGGAGATGACATATACTAAGTAAACGACGACAGTCCCGTGGAAATAAAAAATATTCAGCTGCCTTGCTCAATGACACAAAAACTATACCCCATACACCATTCGCATGTTATTACGTCGTCTTCCACTCTAACTGCAGAACACACCCCATTTCAGGACATAAGCAACCCCCACATATGCATGCTGCTACTGTGTACATGCTAAAATGTGTCACATATGCAGACCCAAGGGAACTAAAGACACTAAGGGACAGAGAGCCGTATTCACAAAAAAAGGATGAATTAATAAGAGACGATATGAAGCCTACAAACAGAAAAAATGGGCATACAGATGTCAATGAACTATATAATGGAACACACACACCACTTGCTATGCCACATGGTAATGATGATTAACTTATGCAACAATATGCCCCACTATGTATATTTTCACTTGCATAAAATGAATCTGTCTTCAGATAATGCAGACCCTAATCATAGCGATGAAATATCAAAACGGCAATGCCAAACGCATGAGCAAGCAAAAACATCTACTTCCCAAGAGGATGGCAATTCATCTACTTCTGAAGGTAATTGTCATTGGTACTTCTATCTACAATGATTTTACCACTTAATCCCAAACTTCAGAACAATGATTTTACCACTCCAATTCATGGGCAGTCTAATTTAGCTACACACAATTGGAATACCCTTGGTACTTCTATCTATAATCAAAAGTTTAGGCAAAATTGCGCAGGGGAAAGCTAAAAACCGATCAAACATGTGCAGCTAAACATCTTTGACTGACTTGCACTAGATAAATACCATGATGCTATCTCCATGGGATAACCATGCATATTCAGAGAGCGAATGACATGCATCTTACTATTCCTTCAACACTCCAGTTCGACAAGGACTGAATGGGTGAAGTGTAAGGCAGGAGAATCTCCGCAAGTGCTCTTCTTCCAGAGTTTGCAGCTTACAGCGATTTCATATTCCATATTACCAGCAAGGCCGACAATGTCATATCAATAAGTATCGCAACAGTTGAACTGAACATTATAACAAACTTATAAGTGATAAGAAGTTAACTGAACCTTCAGGAAATCATTTGGCCCTTCCGTGACCCCGAATCGTCCTTCAGGGACATGCGCCATCAAGAGTAACACGAGGCACATGGAACCAATTCGCGTAGTGCGTCGATGATCTGCAGGTCCAGTGGAAGGAGTGGGCGGTGCCGCACGGGCGGTCGTGCTCATGAGCACCACCACGTCAAGGCCGTACCTCGCTAGGATGCCCGCGCAGCAGAGACCGCCAAGCGCGCTCACAAGACAACCACGTCCGCCTCCGAAGGTCAGGTGTCTCCGGCCTGAAAACAAACGAACAAAGCCGAACTGACCAAGTGCGATTCCAGGATTTCTCTTGCAGGGTGTGAACGGCGGCGAACAGTCGCTGTGTCTGGCAGGGGAGATACGTACCAGCGTGGCGAGGGTCCGGCGGGTGCGGCCACATCCCGGCAGTGTGCGGCGTCGCCGGTGGTGGATGTCGGCCGCATGCGGCATCGGCGTCGGCAGCGTGCGTCCTGTCGTCGGCGGCAGCGTGCGTCGTCCGCGGCGCCCAGCCACAGCGGGGAACGACGGTGCGGCGGAACGCACAGTGAGGGGATGCCAGAGCCTCTGAATCGAGCAAACCTGATTCGACGAGGGGGCGGAGACCAGTAAGGGGCGTGTGTGTCCTCCGCTCCTCGCGTCGGCAGAGGAGGCGAAGGGGAGTGGCGACCTGACAAGGGTGAGCTCGGTGGTGGGGAACGGAGAGTGTCCAGTAGAGTGGCCGTGTGTCACGCCAGGAGTGGGTTGATTCTCGGACAGGATGTGCCTGACCGCGCGACAACCGGGCGACTGGGAGGGCGACGGGCCCTCCCCCTCTCCCCTGCGCCGGGCCGTGGGCTCCCCGCGCTCTCGCCGCCGGCGGAAGGGCCGCCGTGCGCGCGCCGCGTCTGCCATCCGTGAGGCTAGCCTAGCTCCCTCCTCGTCGCCTTCTCCGCGGGAGGCGCCATCGGATCTGGAGGCAGATCTTGAAGCTCCGTCCAGGGCGACCCCGGGGGGGGGGGGGGGGGGGGCAACCCTCGCCTCGTTCGTTGCGGCCGCGGCGGCGTCCCTGCGGGCGTCACCTTCGTCTCTGCCGTCCCCGTCTGCAGCGGCGACGTCGCCATCTCCTGCTGCTGCTCAGGCTGGCTCGGAGGGCCCGAGGGCGACCCCTCCCCCCCTGGAAGACTGCTCGGAGTTCCCGCCGCTGTCCGGCGCGGTGCTGGCATCTGGCCCGGCGGTGTCGGTGGGTGCGGTGATGGTCCCACTCGCCTCGCCGTCGAGCCCGGCGGCGGCGCGCGGCGCTCCCCTGGCGCTAGGGTTCCGTGAGTCGCCTGTGCTGCGCCCCGTGGCCCCGCTGATGGTTGGTGGGCCTCCCGTGCCAGGTGGGCCGGTGGGGTGCCGCTCTGTCCCTGGGCCCGCAGTGTTACCGGTTGCCACTTGCTGCGACCCAGCTGGGGAGCTGGCCCAAGGCAGCCCGGCCCACTGCCTGGGTCCTTATAAGTGGCGCTGGCTCCCTCGGGGTTCCCTTTACCTAGGGTTAGGTTTCCTCGCTCCCCCGCGACGTCCGCCGCAATCTTCACCGAGCCAAGCGCATGCGCCTCTCCGGCGGCCCCGCCTTACTCCCTCTCTTCCCTCCCATGGATCGGGACCGCGCCGTCGACGACCGCCGCGCCAAGCGCCCCCTCGAGGAGTTCAGCGGTGGTGGCGACCGGCGGGAGCTTCGCGCGCGGCTAGACGCCGAGTATGCTGAGCACCAACGTCAATATGGCGGCCGGCAGGGTCCGCCGCGGGGGCGTCGCGACCCTCCTCGCCACAAGGACAACCGCCAGCACAGGGCTGCTGGCGCAGCCAATCGTGGCCGTGATTTCTCCAGATCTGGGGGTGGACGCCCCAATCCCACCCCCCTCCATCCTGTGGTCGTGAGTCAACCGCCGAGGGGGCGGGAGGCTCCGCCGCGGCCATGGATCTGCCTCCTCCGCCCCCGGATGCCGCCAGATCAAAGGTGATCTGTTACAACTGCGGGCTCGGCGGCCATGTTCAGGCGGAATGCACTGGAGCGCCCTTTTACCTGAAGTGCAAGATCCCGGGCCATCTTACCGCGATGTGCGTGGCGGAGGGCCACCGCCGCGAACCCTACTGGGCGGGGTTTGGGGTCCCTGGCCAGAGTTTCATGTGCCTTGACGTACCTGAGAACGAGCTTGGGCAAGCCCCTCCCAATACTGCCACGGTTTACATCGAGGAGAAGGTTCTCTCGCCGGCGCAGGTGGAAGCCGAGTTCAAAGAATTAGTGGAGGACCACTGGGACTGGTAGGTCCGGCAAGTCAGCGACTCCGACTTCGTCCTCATCTTTCCTTCCAAAGAAAGCCTCAGAATGGCGATTAGAGGCGGGGGCCTCCGTCTTCCTTTCTGCAAAGCGAGGGCGCTGGTGATGGAAGGGGGCCTGGATGAACAGGCGGTGGAGGCCCTGTCTGAGACTTGGATTACCCTGCACGGGGTCCCCCCCTCCCTACCGTTTCGTGGACTGCATGATGCTGGCGGCCAGGCCAGTTGGTCGCCCTATAGAGGTTGATGAAGACTCCTTAGCTGATCCCTTGGACCCGATCCGTATGAAGGTGGGCTGCAGGGCCGGGGGACGCCTGCCGGAGTCCTTTCCGCTCTTTGTTAACGGGCAAGGGTTCAAGATCCGTGTGGAGGAGGAGGCCCCGACTACGCCGAGCTCCGATCATCTCCCTCCGCCTCCACCCCGAAAAGACAATAACCCAGACGACGACTTGGCTGATGATAGCTCAGATGGAGATGATGAAGACTGGGACGGCCGCCGGGGCTCACACGACAAGAACAAGCCCTCCTCCAAACCCGCGTCCCCCAAGGGGGGGCAAGAACGGTGGTTCCAAGGCCGGCAACAAGTCAGTGGGGTTGCCGTCCTCAAAGGTCGGATCCGTGCCACCGGCCATCTACCAATACGGCTCCTTCCTCGCCGGCAAGCAGCAGGTGGGATCGGCGGCGCAGGGGCCCATCCCCTGGTCTCGGAGGCGGTTCTGGTCCCCTCTGACGCTCCACCAGCCTCCCCCTCGGCGACGCTGGACTCGGCCCTGGGCCAGGCTGCTATCACTCCGGACGCGGCGCTGATCGCGCGTGAACGCCGCAGCAAGTCCAATGCAGACCGCCCCGCTCGGATCCTGGCCATCACTCTGGCGCAGCCAGACTTCTCTGGTGACTCCCCCGCCCTGCAGCAAGTTGGTGGGCTCCCTGAGCTCGTCGCGCCTGTGGTTAGGGCGCCGCGCAGTAAGCCAAAGCCGGCCTCCTCTTCCCGCAAGAGCGCGCGTGGGGCTGGCCTAACTGAGGGCCCTGTGCTGGAGCACGCGAAGAAACTTGCCGCCGACAAGAATGCCCCAGGTCCGTCCTCTCTCGCCGCTTTTACTGCTTTCGATGAAGTCTCTGATGCGCATTTACTCCAAGTTGCTGCGGATAGCTGCGTAGTTTTCCCCTCTGCGATCGGCCCTCCAGCAGAGGCCCTTACCGTTCTACGCGCGGCCGAACGTGCCCAGGCTGAGCTTGCGCTAGCTCGCGAAAGATACACAGCCCTTGTGGCGGCTGCTGCCGAGCCCCAGGCGGCTGGGTCCCCAGTGCTGGTGGGGAATCCCTCGGCTGTGGAGGAAGGGACATGGGTCCCTCCGCTCCCGCTTGTCATCCATTCGCCCAGGGTGGGAAGGCTTCGGGTCCATCTAGAAGAGCGAAGAGTAGTAAGACCAATACGCCCGCTGCACGCAAACCATACACCCGCCAAGCACGGGCTCTAGCGTTGGTGTCCCAATGAGGTGCCTCTTCCTAAACTCTAGGGGGTTCGGTGTTAGGGGCCGCCGAACCATGATTAAAGACGCCCTTAGGAAACATAAGATCGACGTAGTTTGTCTCCAGGAGACCAAGAAACAAGACTTCACTGATCACGATCTCCGCGGGCTGGAATCGGGAGACCTCTTCTTCTGGTCTTGGATCCCCGCTAACGGCCGTTCTGGGGGCTGCTTTTAGGGGTGCGGGACAGCCTCTTTGAGGTAGGTTCCATTGACAAGGGCCAATTTTTCCTTCACTTGACAGTGTCCCACTGTCCCTCGCGTAGGATCCTAGGTTTTATCGGCATTTATGGGCCTGCCGATCACTCCCGCTCGGCAGAATTCCTTGACGAAATCTCATCCAAGATCGCTGTCACAACAGAGCCCATCATTATGGGAGGGGACTTCAACCTCATTAGAAGCAGACACGACAAGAACAACGACCGGGTCAACTGGGCCCGTGTCGAGCTTTTAAACTCTCATATTGCGAACTGGAACATGATTGATATTCCGAGATCTGGCGCTCGTTACACCTGGTCTAACAGACAGCTGAACCCTATTCGTTGTGTCCTCGACCGCGTCTTCATCCCAGCTGTGCTGGAACCTATCTTCCCCTTGTCCTCGTTGGTAGCTGAACCCAGCCTCGGCTCTGATCATACTCCCCTTATCTTCGACTCCGGGGAGGGCCCCCCAGTCCGCAGCAACAGGTTTTTCTTTGAGACTGGCTGGTTTGAGAAAGAGGGCTTTGCCGAGATGCTTTCGTCAACCTGGCTTAAGCTCTCCTCCCGTGTCCGAGGGCGCGACATCATAGATTGGTGGTCCTTCATGACAGGCGAACTCCGACAACACTTACGGGGGTGGAGTCGGAATCTGTCCAAGGACCCACGCAGGCTAAAGGAGGATCTACTCCGCAACATCAAAGAGATTGATGCTAAGGCGGACTTGGTGGGGATCGACGATGAAGAATGGGCCTTCCGTTACCATTTAGAGGATCAACTCCTTCAGATTTATAAAGCTGAGGAGGATTATTGGCGCCAAAGAGGGCGCCAGCGTTGGGCGCTCCAGGGGGACGCCAACACGGCATACTTTCACGCCGTTGCTAACGGGAAACGTAGACGCTGCCTGATCTCCTCCCTCCAGACGGACGATGGCCCGATCTCGGACCCTGGCCTGCTCCGAGAGCATATTTACGCCTTCTACCACGAGCTTTTGGGCTCATCGGCCCAGCTGCTGTGGCCTGGCACCAAACACTTGGGCAGGGGCTCAAGTGTCGGATCTCGACAACAACCATCTCATGGTCACCTTCTCGGAGGAGGAGCTCGACCTAATTCTGAAAGGGATGAAGACCGACACCGCCCCTGGCCCGGACGGTTTCCCTGTAGCCTTTTTTAAGAAATCTTGGCCGCTGGTAAAACTTGGCGTCCTTCACATCCTCAACGACTTCGTCCTAGGGAGGATAGATATCTCGCGCCTAAACTTCGGGGTCCTTTCCCTTACCCCCAAAGTCCAGGGGGCTGAGCGCATCACGCAGTTTCGTCCGATTGCCCTCATCAACGTCATTTTCAAGATCATATCCAGAGCATTTGCTTCTCGCCTCAACCCAATAGCCAACAAAGTGATTAGCCCGAACCAAACAGCTTTCTTTGAAGGAAGGTTCATCCTTGACGGAGCACTTGCCCTTCATGAAGTGGTTCACGAACTAGTTAGCAAAAAGCTTGGGGGCATACTGCTGAAACTAGATTTCGAGAAAGCATACGATAGAGTAAACTGGGACTTTCTCTCGGAAGTTCTCCAGCGCAAAGGGTTCGAATCAAGGTATATTCACAGAATTCACCAATTAGTCGCCGGGGTCAGACTGCGATTGCAATTAACGGAGAAATGAGCCCTTTCCTCCGTAATAAGCGAGGAGTGCGCCAAGGAGACCCTATTTCTCCCCTCCTTTTCAACTTTATTGCAGAAGCTTTGTCTGCAATGCTGTCTGCAGCTGCTAGGGCTGGTCACATCAAGGGGGTGGTGCCCCATCTCATCCCGGGTGGTCTCTCGCATCTTCAATATGCAGATGACACCCTGATTTTGATCCAACATGAGGACCTTGGAGTTATCAACCTTAAGTTTCTCCTGATGTGTTTCGTGAACATGTCGGGTCTGAAAATTAATTATCACAAAAGTGAAGTGATTATTCTTAGTCAAGACCCCGCAGCTCAGGTTAGAGTGGCCAATAAGCTTAATTGTAAGTTGGGTAGTTTCCCATTAACTTACCTTGGCCTGCCCGTCTCTGAGAAGAAGCTCACAAGCGAACACTGGTTATTCCTGGTCCAGAAACTGTCATCTAGGATTGAGCCCTGGATAGGGAGATTTTTGTCCTCTGGGGGGAGGCTGATTCTCTCTAACTCATGCCTCTCTAGCCTTCCTTTGTTCGCCATGGGTCTGTTTCTGCTCGGTGAAGGGATTCATGTAAAGATGGACTCGGTTCGTGCAAATTTTTTCTGGGAGGGGGCTGGCCCGAACAGAAAGTACCACATGATTAATTGGCCAACCATATGTAGACCCAAGGAGTGTGGAGGGCTGGGCGTCCTCAACTCCAGACATATGAACTCGGCGCTGCTCTTGAAGTGGATCTGGAAACTATACCAACATGACAACTCGATCTGGGCGCAGCTGATCCGTGCAAAATACACGCCTTCTGGCGATATATTCACCTCTTCCCCTAGGGGGGGTCGCAGTTTTGGAAAAGTCTGCATAAGATAAAACACCTCTTCAAGATTGGCCCGAAACACCATGTCCGTAACGGCGCGGCTACTAAATTTTGGCTCGATGTTTGGTGTGGTGACACTCCCCTTAGGGCTCGTTTCCCCTCGTTGTTCGCAATCTGCGCCGACGGTGAGATCTCTGTCGACACGGCGGTGTCTGACGGTTGTACGTTTAGACGGACGTTGGACCATGCTGGGGTCCTGGCTTGGACCGAGCTGGCAGCCATTATTGATGCCACAACCCTCTCAGCCGCGCCAGATGAGATCCGCTGGTCTCTGGACCCCTCTGGGACCTTCACGGTCAACTCGATGTACAAGCAGCTTGTCCTTGGCGCCACGATCACGCACTTCCAAGACTTATGGAAAGCGAAACTACCTCTTAAGGTCAGAATTTTCACGTGGCAGCTGGTCCTAGATAGACTTCCTTCCGGGCTCCAACTTGCGACGCGCCATGGCCCATCTGACGGCACGTGTGCTTTATGTGGAGCCCCGGAAGACGCCGCCCACATGTTCTTCACTTGCTCCTTGGCCCTGTTTGCCTGGAGCGTGCTCCGCCAGGCCTTAGGGAAGACCTGGCAACCTGGAAACATTGCCCAGTGGCTCGACATCGTAGCAGGCCTCTCTGGTTCTGTCAAAACATTAGCTTGGGTGCTATTTTCTGCCCAGTCCTGGGCGTTATGGAACTGTCGTAATAAACTCGCCATCGAAAAGATTGTTATTAACCACCCTGCTGTTATTATTTACAAAACCATTATTTTTTTACAGCTGTGGTCTCCGATGTTCAAGCCGGAGGTGCGGGAGGATGCTAGACGTTTGGTGTTGGAGCTCCAGGCGGTGTATGCGAGTTGCCGTCCTACTTCGTAGCTATCCCATGTAGTTTTCTTTTATTGGCTAAGCTGTATGCCGCAGCAGTTTGTATTTGCTTGGGGAGCGTTCCCTCTTTTCTTGGCTAAGCTGTATGCCGCAACATGTAATCGTCTTTGTGAACCTTTGGCTTTGTTAACTCAAAGTCGGGCAATAAAATCTGCCTTCTATCTAAAAAAAGAGTGGCCGTGTTGGGGGCGGTGATGTGTGTGGTAGGTGAGATGACGAGAGAGATCGAGAGTTCCTCCTTTTTTACATTGCAAGAGGAGAGTTGACTCACACTGGAGTGGCCGTGTCCGATTTTATTTTTTCTTTTTATCCCATCGGACGTGTTTTTGGTAGCTGGGAACATTTTTATAAGAACTAGCACAATGCCCGTGCTTTGCCACGGAATAAACCACAATTCCATAAATAGGTTTTGTCGGATGTCTAGGTTGTCGTGGTCGTGTCACACTCCCGAAAATTTGCGAGCGGAGTGACGTAATCGGGTGCTCGTCGAGGTGTGCTTAAAGGAGTCAGTTGGTGCCTGATGACAATCGGTGTTGGTATCGAAGTAGAAGCTAGCTGGTAGGCTTATGTCCAGTGTTGGGATGGTCTGGTGGTGCCGTTGGTAGTGCTGGGGATGGTTAGTGTTGTCCCGGATATCCCGTTTTGGTCTGAAGAGCAACACCTTACTTCCAAGATGTGGCGAGGGGCACTATGAGACGGTCGTAGAAATCGTGACGTGGCCGAACTGCTCGAGAACGAACAATGTCCCCAGCGAGAACTTCGACCGATGGTGCGCCTAGAGCCGCCGGGATACCCATGGACATGGGGTGGGGGACGTCTCCCGCACCCTATGGAGTCATGTCAGGTACCTACCCGACTTGGAGTGGGTGATGCACCAGCTAGGCGAGAGGTGGTTTCGACCTTTGGAAAACAACACATTTTGCACCACTTGGACTACGCGTGACGTGGCGACATGGATGGGGTTAGCGAGGTTGCAGCATGCTCGACGACCAACGAACGGGAAACTGGCCCACGATCGGCCGACATATAAATAAGCTTCTCGTATATTGTCATGTTTTAGCTCTCACTCATGCAGATACGGTAAATAGTTGCTAGCGTCGTACTCACTTCATCACCTAGATAGGTTGGAACACATAGGCAAGTAACAACACATGAGTCAGCTGGTTATATGTGAGTGAGGTGTTGTTCGTTGCTTTTCCCTCGCTGCTAGCGGGTGGAGGTAGGGAGCAACCGGTGGAGCGCGAATCGGATAGGAGATGGAGTACCACGGCCTGCTCGACCCGGACCTAGTTAGCGAGGACGCTGCGCCGCTCCAGACCCGTACTCTAGCCGCTGAAGGTAAAGGATGGACTCACGGAGCAGTTCTTTTTTTCAGGCTCCGCTAGCCGCCGAAGGTTGAGGATGGACTGATGCGGCGTTTTTTTTTCAGCGATAGTCGCGTGCTTTATATCGTGAGTTTACCACATTATACCCGCGTGCGCTTCAATGGATATTCACTGGGACGGCCCACACCAAACGATCACAATCGTTCGGGCAAATTCACGCTAGAAATGGATACTTGCTTAATTTTCGTGGATACTCCCTTAATAGTAGTACTAAAAATTGGATGGATAATTGAATTAGTTGAGATGGATAGTGTTTGTTAGTGCATGCATGCGGTGTGTTAGTTAGTTTCGTGTGTATACGAGGAGAGAGAAGTGGAGTGGATATTGTTTGATGGTGCATGCATGCATGTTAGTTAGTTCTCGTGTGTATACAAGGAGAGATAAGTGGAGTGGCATTTATCCCGTAATTATTTAGAAGTGTGACACCGCCTCACGGCCACTGTAACCTTAATAGTAAAGATATTAAAAATTTCTAACATATTTGATATTATATTTTATAAGAATATTAAAGATGGATGAATATATGGACGCAAATTGCTTCAACTTGCCCGTGCGCATGGAAATTGTATGGATCAAAAAAATTGTGTAAGTTAATATGATTACCTATCACTTGTTTTGGTCATGTTACTAATGCTTTATTATTTAGATGATGTCGAGTGGGCATGAAAAGCTTGATTTCAATAAGTCAACACAATTATTTCATAGTTGGCCTAATAGCAGGGAGTATCATATATCAGAATGTGATAGGGTAAGAGTTCATTTTCCGGTCATAATAGCAGGGAGTATCATATTGATTTACTCATAAACTTTGCATCACAGATTTATTTTCCGTATGGCATTCTTGGCCTATTCATATTGTTCATCTTTGATCAAAAGAAGAAAATTATTCATATTTTGGATTCGCCTCCAATAAGATAAATCTTGCGTTTCAACTGGAAAATTCAAAATGGAAGAACGACGTCTCCAAATGGCAAATGGGGACGCAAACATCATGTTGTTCCGACAAACTCGCATGGGTATGAAGCTTTTCACTTAGATAAAATATAACCTTACTTTATTGTGTTTGACGCTGAATGTGACATTTGAATATTTTTGTAGTGCTTTGTACGGTTATTTGTTTTTTTCTCTAATGCACTCATGTGGTTGATGAATCGATATTTTTTTCCGATATCCACGGTGAATATTCTTGGCCATACTAATTTTCTAGACTTCGAAAATGTACTACATATGACAATGTTGTATAATGCATATGTAGGATGGTTATGATTTGAGAAAGAGATTTTTGGTCCATATTCTGAAGTATAAGAACAATGAAGCTATAAACAATAATCCTGACTTGGAACCTGGAGTTATTGGTCGCATGAAATGATAAATGCTAGAAATTGTTACTTAGATTTTTTTTACTTATCAATTTAAGCTGGTGTTGAGTTGTAATAATAACTACGCAAATTCTAACTATTATTTCATGCTTTGCAAATTTTAATGATACAATGTGTGTGGATTGTACAAGTTCACACCCACTTGCGCAATTTATTCATGAAATTTATTGCTCCGGTAATGTAGAAAATACGCTGAACTAGAAATAAGACTATACTTTAGAGACGCACATGCACATATACTAGAAACTGGACTATACTTTTAGAGACGTGCGTTGTACGTGCACTTATACTATGGGAACGAAAGACCTGAACAGCGGCCTTCCCCATTTTCCCCACTCCCCATGTTTCTTCTCTCTATCGTGGTGTGGAGCCAGAGCCAAACCACGGCCCTTCGGCCAGCTCCGGCGGACGGCGAGGCAAGGAAGCTGCGGTGGCCGGAAAATAAAGGGTGGATGCGGCGGCTGAACAGCGAGGGAAGGAAGGCGCGGCCTCCCTGAGGTCCACTGTCAACGCCTCCGCTTCTGCCTCCACCTCCCCGGGCAACCCACCTCCGGATCTAGCCAGCCCGAGGAATCTCCCTATCCAAGCTCGAGTTCGTGTAAGAATTTATGCATCTTACCTTTTTCATGTTCATTTTTCTTGGATTCGGGGAGATTTAAGCCGGGTTAGCACGGAGCCCCGTGTGAAGCAGCGGACGTTGCTGCCATCGAAAAGTTGATTGATAATCTCTGACGGAATTGGGAGCATTTCGCGTCTAGGGATTATGTCGTCGTATTTTGCCTTTGTTTGGTAGGATTCCATGTTTGGCCCATGCTGCGGACTGTAGTTAGTAGATTGGTTGTCTGAAGAAGGTCTCGTGTTATTGATGATGGGAAGGTGTTGTTGCGCCGGCGGAATTTTACAGTATTTCAATATCAGTGGTCGGTTCTCTCTGTCAAACTATAATTGAGATGATATTCCAGTTCCCAAGTGTCCAGCAAACAAAAATATATGTAGGACAGTCTGCGGGGAAATGAGAGTACTATGTCTAACTTATACCGCTTCCAGAGCTCAAATGTTGCAACCAATGTCTAAATCTACCAGTTCTTATTGTCTAAGGAAGATGACCTATATCCAAGTATTTATTTGCTGTGCTGTGTTGATCCATTGTTTCGAACAGGGGTATAAAGATGCAATAATGGAGGCCCAGACTTTAAAAGTGAACTCAGCTCTGAATCCAAGAAGTGTGAAGCTCTTGAGTCACGTATCGCGGATCTCAGGAGAGGTTTAACTGAAATTTCAGCATTTTGTTTCCACAGTTCGGCTCGAGTTTGTTGCATTCATATTATAATCTTGCAATAAGTGATCATTTTCATGACTTGCTGAGACTGAAAGAAGAACTGAGTTAGATATCTTGTGTTGTGCAGATAATGAACGATTAAGAAAGTTGTACACCGAAACTTTATTCAAGTTCACCAATCAGGTATAGGTAGCTACTTATTCCCTTCAGCTAGCTACTCATTCCCTTCAGCTGTACGTTCCATAGGCTGTGAGCGCTCTCAGTGATCCTTCAGTGTTTTTTGTCTCTGGATGTGGCCCTCTGTGTCGTTTGCTGTCGCTGGGCGTGTGGCCCATTTAGCTTTTTCCCGTGCGACTCAGCTGCCTCCTGAGCTGGGGCTGTCGTGCTGGCCGTGCACACGTGTAGACTCGCTGGGCGTGTGGGGCGGGCAAGGGCCCGGCGCAGGCCGACTGTGTGGTCCTTTTTTTGGTGGGCGGATACTTCATAGGTAGTTTGTTTGGTGTCGCCGATGTCGCTTACGGCGGGTGAGGATTATCTTATGGTTGTCTCGGTCTTGCCGTTGAGAGACTAACTTGGATCTGCCCTGCTCTTCCCGGCTCACGTGGCAGTCCGGCGATGTTGTGTGCGTGTTCCCGTCTAGGTGTTTCTTCTAGTGGGAATTTATCGGCGGCTGCTCCTGACTCCACCTGAGGCGGCCCGTCTGCCCCTGGGCGGCGCGGCGGGTAGGGCCTGGTCTGCGCTTTGCCTGCTCGTGTCCGCGGTGGCTTGCTGCTCGTGCGACCGAAGGCCTGTTTTCTTCTCCTTTGCTCATGCGTGCTGGTGGCTTTCGTTCGGGCCGCGGCTGGTTAGGTGCCTTTTTTTAGTATCGCTTTCCGCGGTTCTTTGCTTTAGGGTGAATGATTGCATCGGTTTGTACCTCTGAATTTCCTCTAAGGCTTCTCCCTGTTATTTAAACATGTGCTCTAAAGAAGATATTACAAGGTGCTTGTGGAATAGGATTTCAATGTTTCTCTGGGCTGGGCTACAAGATCTGTTTCTTGCTGCACCTAAATAGTAAAAAGTTGATAAGAAATTATGTAACACCTGGGGTGTTTTCCCTAAGTTAGAAAATTGGTTGTTTTCCTTTTTGCATTGCATCATGCCTCATATGCATTGCACCTTGTTTTCAAACCAATTTAAACATTCAAACAAGTTCCATTGTTCCAAAAATAAACATGTCACAAACAGAAACAATTCAATTGTTTCAGTAAACTTGAATTTCAATTATTAAAACTTGGACAATTTGAAATAATTCATTAATTGGAAACTTAATTGCATTCAAATTTTTAAATTCAAGCAAACACATAAATTTGAATTCTTGGAAAAAATAAAACTTGTGCAATTGGGCTTTTGAGTTGTTAAAACCTTATAATTTACTTGCATGACCAAGACCCATAAAAATCCCTTCTATTTCTCTCTCTTATTCATCTTCTACAAAAAAAAGGAAACAGAAAAAAAAAAAAAAAAAGAGAACAGCTGGGGGAGGCACGCTTTTCGGCCCACCTACCACCCCAGCCCAAACCGCAGCCCAACCCCTTCCATCCCACCTTCCCACCTATCTTCTTCCCCCTGTACGGCAGAGCATCCATGACATCCACGTCAAAAGTGGAGCGATGGGACGGCCGGAGTTTCTCCCCCGCCTGTATAAAACCTCGCCTCCGTTCCCCTCATGTAGCCCTAGCTTCCTATGTTCCTCTGCCGCCGCCATCTCCCTTCCTCTCATGCTTTTCTCATCACCAAAGACCACCGACGCACTCCACCCCTACCTCGTCGACGAACCGCTGCTCCCGTTGTTCCCAAGCCCAACCGAGCACGGTAGTTGCACCTCCTCGTTGCCCTCTGTCGATTCCAACCAGGAGCCGGACCTGGGGCTGCAGAGGGTTGCCGCACTGTTGTGTCCAAGATCGCCGTTCGTCCGCGAGGAGCATCTCCAGGGCGACGTCTTCCTCCTCGCCGTCCGGTCCATGTCGTCTTATCCAAGCCAAGCGGCTGCGCCAGCAAGCTCAAGGTGAGCATTCGCACGTCCCAGACAACCTTGCTGTCCTCATCTTCGCCTGTATGCTTGGATGCCTCGTCGTCGGCCTCGTCCGCCTCGCCGCCGGGACGGCCATCACGTCTCCGAGCTGCTGCAGGTGCAGCTTGCTCCCTGTACCTGATCGGGCGTGAGATTCACATCCACACCCCCCACCTACATCATGTACACCTCCACACCCAGCACTCAAGCCTGAGAAGATCTCGTGGAGATCGTTGCCGTCACCGGCGTTCTTCAGTCCGCTGTCGTCGTTCTGTATGCAGTCTGAAACTTTCAGATTGAAAGTTCGGTTATCCGCCCGATTCTACCTCTTATTCCAGACGCTCTGTATATAATCAAACGCGCGCACATAGCCCAGTGGTTGGCTCGCCGTCCGCGCAGCACGGGCGCACGGGATCGAATCCCCTCGGCCGCGCTTCGCCCCCATTTTTGTGAATTTCTCACCAGGGGCCAGGATCCACCTGTCGGTGACCCTAGAGGCCCAGTCACCTTCACCCGCACCCAGTCAGCGCCACCCAGGCACTGGCCCCATCTGTCAGCCAGCGTGGGGACTATTCCCCACGGTGGAAAAATTCCTGCAGCTGTTTTCTTTTTCTTTTCTTTTTCAGAAAATGTCTTTTAACCCTAAAAACTTGCAAATTCAATATCTTTGTCAATTCAAATCCATTTTGGGCAAATAAAATATGTATTCCATTCAACATTTCCTGTACTTTTCAATTATGCACTTTGTTTACTGTTTTGCCTAATTAAAATTGGAGTAATAATTCAATACTTTAATTACACCTTTTAAATTGCAAAATTCATAACTTGGGCAATTCAAATCCAATTCCAACATGTAAAATATGGTTTCCATGCAAAATTGAACAAGCTTTTCAAATATAAACTTTTTTCCTGTTTTGAATAATTAAACTTGGTTAAATAATTTAAATCTTGTTTAATTCATTTAAAATTGCTAAATTAATAACTTGGTCAAACTAAATTCTTTTTGAACATGTAAAATATGTTTTCCATCCCATTTTTCATGAAATTTGCAAATATCAACTTTGTTTTCTGTTTTAAATAAGTTAAATTGCTGAAAACAACTAATTATTTATTTAATGCATTTAAAATTGCTAATTTGATAACTTGCTCATTTTAATTCCAAATTCAACATATAAAATATGTTTTCCAACCAGAAAAATACAAGGAATATTAATATGCCATCCATGCCTTTGTTTGCATCTTCCATATTGCATTTTACTAGGGTTATGCATGTTCACCTAAATAACAAACATGGAATATGTTGGGGTGCTCAATTAAATTGGTCCCTATTCCATTTAATTTGGTTTAGCTCATCTATTATTTGTTTTCCATGCTAAACAACATTTAATATTGATGGTTAGATAAATAACTTAAACCTTCCTAATTAAATGTTGGGCTTTTGTCTCAACTTAAATTGGTTAAGTTGCATCCCCGCATGTCATGCATCCATATCTTGATCATGCTGGATCTTTTGTCGTAGAAGTAATTGTTGCATCCGGTGTTTGTCCTAGTTCGTTGCTTCTTCGTGGATAGGACGTTGAGATGATGTGAGCAACGACAAGTTCGGATGTACCTCTACTTGCTGGATTCCAGGCAAGTATACTCACTTGCTACCTATGGCTGCCTTTCATCACTTGTTACCGATTCTTTCCGTTGTACTTATGCTAGCCTTATGATTCGATGCTTGTGTCTCGATCCTATCATATGTTTACCTTGCAGCCATGATATAGCCTTCCTTCCACTTCCTATTAACTGTTGTTTGTTTACCTTGTTGGCCCTCGTGTCGTAGTTGCATGCTTAGGTTTGTTTGCGCTCAAGTCTTGTTGTCCGTCTTATCACCTGTTTAGTTTGATAGTTGGGTTTCAACTCAATCAACAACATGTTAATGTTTTGGGTAATAATAATTTGATGATAAGGCACCGGTAGGAGGCCCGGCGTGGTTTTGAGGCCTGCTAGTGTCGAACTTAATTAGGAAAAGGGTCTTGTCCTCCGATCCATGATGAGCGCGCTAACCGCATGTGGGAAGCGAGTATGGGCGCCCCCCGCAACTTTGATTCGATTCGCATCTCGTCCAAATCGCCTCATTTAGTTCAGGTTTTCCATTTGCCGCATGCATATGCAGGTGCGAACCCTTGGCGCCAGGGTGGAACTTTTGTAGTCGGCATTTAGGGAGACACGTTCTTAGAGTGCTATGAGGGTCCCCTTTTCTTCGTGGGGCTTGATTAGCTGTGCGCTCAATTGCACGGGGTTCTTTGGGCTTGATGCAAAGAAGAGTTGGGTTGTGTTGAGTGCCTCGCTTGGTGGAAGTGCATTTCCATCTGGCGGGTCATTCTTACGTGTACGGCCAAATTGGTGCATCCCTGCAGGGTTAATCTTCTCGAGAAGCCGTGTTGTCCGCGGTTATGGATGACTTGGTGAAAGTGCTGGCTAACAAGTACTCAGACAACTTACACTTAACGATGATAACTTGACTAGTAATATAGATTACCTCCACCATAAAAATGAATGTCACCTTAATCAACAGGGTGAGTTTCCTTGGGTTGCTTCCTTAGTAGGGGGTAACACTGGATGGGTATTGTTTGGTGAGTAGTTGTAGTTGGTTCTGATACGCTCTCTTATCCCTTCCTATTAGCCGGAAGTTGTAGCGCGTCTCTTTAGTTGTTAGTGCTGCCCGCTGCCGCTTCTTTGCAATAATCCCTTTCTTCCGTTGTACCCAAAGTATTTGTATCTTGTGATGATTGGTTACGCTGATATCTTGTGAGTATGGTTTATCCACTTGCCAGTACTTAATAGTACTGACCCACGAATCCATTTCGTGGCTGCATATTCCACATTGCAGTCAACAGGTTTGAAGTCTGACGACGTTAGCTTGGGAATCCCTCCGGCTTGGCCTGGGCAGGGATTGGACGCCATCGGTTATCTTCAGGACTCTTAGTCCAATTTGTATCTTGTCCGTAGTCGGACACTATGTTGTTTCTTCCGCTGTTATTTGGATCTTTGTGTTGTATCAGTTGTATCCTTGGCTCGTTTGAGTCGTCTTGTATATATCTCTTCTGTTGTTGTTGTGGATTATTCGTGAACTGTTGTAATGTTATCACAAGTGGCAACCTGGAATCGGTTATGATGTGGATTTTGGCGGAAATGCTGAAATCTGCATAGGGCCCGATCCCGGGGCGTCACAAATTAGGTCTCACATATGGAACTACAATACAACTTAATATGGAAAGCTTACTTTTGTGATTCCTTTAGATGATTCAACATTTCTAATTTTGAATTTCGCCTTTTGCCATGCATGAATGCTTGGTTGTCTTGCCTCTATTTGATGTTTGACCATGCCATGTTCTTGCCGCAGGTGCTGCTCTGGCCGCCAGTTGCTTCTAAATTGCTTAACATGGCTTAATATTATCAAGTTATTACTCCCTTGCTCAGTTTTTTTTGTTTTCTGTGACTTTGAATTTGGTCTTATCGCTGCACTTTTTTGTTTAACTTATGGATTTGTTGTGTTCTTTTCTAGGATAGGATCCTAACATTTATGAGATATAATTGAAGATAAGAACGGCCTTGAGTGTGTAGTGTTGAGTACAGGTTATACATGATGCCTCGAAGGTGCAAATGTTTCACTGGTTGTTTGTTTCTTCTAGATGAAGTTTGCTGCTGATCTGCAGGTTACCATCCGACTTCATTGCATATAAAATTTTCAAGATGAATCTTCTCATGGAAAATAATTAATTGAACGAGAATGGAGACATTTTCCAAAACTGGGATCGTTTATCAACTCTTCAGCGGTATGTAAAGCCATGCAAGGTACCCAAAGTTTCTCTGGTTGGATCTTTGCCTGTCTGGGATCCCTTAACTGAACTAGCATAGAAAGAGGATTGAGTGGCGTAAGGTCAGTGCTTCCAGCTGTGGTTCCTTTAATTTGTGCTAAGCTTTGTTCATCAGATTCACCTGTGTATTGATTCTTTTATTATTTTTTGCAATATAGGCATTGTCATTGCATCTTTAGATATGTTTTCTGCTCTTTTTGGACTACTATACCACGAATTCAATAGGTCATTAGATATGTTGTGACTGCAACTTAAGTTTCCATTGGTAAATTAGAAAGCTTGCCATCTTTACCGGCGACTGGCTGTGCTCGCTCTTCCCTTTTTCTTTACGCGGTTCGGTAGTACATCTAGATTTCTTCGGAAGCGTCTTTACTTTTTTCAGTAAAAAAGTCATAACCAAATTTTAGGCTTCTCTATTGCTATAATTTGTTAATCGCTACTTAATTTTAGTTCTCAAAACTTCTTTGCAATTGTTATACTCTAATTTGTTCCAGTAAAGAAACCAAACATCGATGCATTTTGTTTTGATGCACCAATATTTTTTTAGGTAATGATCTTTGGTAAAAAAAAAAGACAACATAAATTACGGCTTAGTGCATTTTTTTATTTTCTTCTGATATATTTTTATTGAAGGCTTTGTTGGATGGGATCATGAAGTAGATATGAGAGGCTCAAAATACCATGGTGAAGACCATGCAAGTGCTTACTATTGTGTCACACAACGCAAAATTACCTCTCAACTAATTATGAATTTTATGTATGCATGCCTATCTTATTTTGCATGTACGTGGTTTCTAGTTGTGCCTACCTCCATGTACCCGTGGCAGTTGTTATTTTGGATCCATCGTCGCCTAGGCTCGCCGTTGTCCGGATGCCTCTTTGTTAGTTCTACTCAGACCAGCCGTATTTGTCGTTTGTTCACGGTATTTGTTGTATTTGTTGCATCAAGCTCAGGCATGGAGATGATGTCTTCACTGTTCACCTTAGATAGGTCAACTAATCAAAACCTATGTATTCACTGCTGTTTGCATCAATATATATGTTTTGTCGACCTCCATGCGACTGATACATCCATCATGTGTTGCAATATTATGATGTGGACTTCTTAATCACTGCCCTGATAAGCTTTGTGCTTGGGCATATATTGCTTTATATGTTTAGTCAGGTTCTTTTGATTGTGTGTTGTTGTAGTTGTCAACTTATATTTCTACCTTGGATATTAACCGTCTTATTAATGTGTACAATGCATGGAAATTATGGACAAAATATTTGTAGAATCAACAGGTGGCGCTTTAACGGTTGTTTGTTCTATCCAAATGAACGTAACTTTCATCTTTTATTTTGCTATTCATTGCGAAAGCTCATTCAAGTGTACTTAAACTATATGAGATCAGCCGAGGTCCTAAGCTTGGTGACCTGGGCTATTCTGCTATTAATAATTTAGCTTATGTTTTTTACATTAACCGTCACCTTAATAATCTATATAACACGTGAAAATTACGGGCAAAATATTAAAAGATTCAACTAGCGGGTTACATTAAGAGTCTAGGAGGCCAAAGTTTTGGTAAAGCCCTCCTAGGCCTTCAAGTCTACTCAGAATACTTTGTGATCATGTCACCGAGTCAGAAGAACTCAAAGCTGGACTAGAGACACGTGAAGGGTACAATAAGTTGATGGAATATAAGACCGACTATTATTTTTTCCAGAAGTTGGGTCAAGATCGGTTCTTACTGGAGCCTCAAAAGCTTCTGCTTGCGAAAAGATCGAAGGTTTACAAAGCTCAGAAACTGCTTCAAATGTGACAAATCAAGAATTATGCATGTGCTTCAGCCTGGTGCTCACTTTGTAGCATTTAACTGTTACCTGTACTAGAATTATAATTATATCTATATTTAATTTAATGTTAGTTCTACAAAACAGTACGGGATTGGGACATCTATGATGCAGGTTCTTATGCAAGATATTACAATCAATATGATGTGGTCGTGCAATTACTTGCCTCTTCAGATGTATAAACAGATATTTTTAGGAGAATTACAGTCGGAGGCATCTGATATTTCATAATGAGAGATAAAAAATAGTTTAGAAGGTGGTGAAAAACATAGCGCATAATCCAGTACATTGTAAGTGTTGCTCCAACAAAAGCAGGGTTTGGAAGTGCTTTGACAACGTTAACAAATTGTGGCGGGGACAGTAAGACATTAGTAATTCCCCAAACAAATGTGCAATATGAATCTGTCGCCAATCGATTTACAATATGCTTAGCGGAACAACGTGATAAATAAAACAACGATGATATACATACGATAGTTTACGTACGACATGTGTACGACGTGAAATCGTGGGCCTTCGTCGGGCTGCGCGTGTGAACTTGGTCTGTTCGATGAAGTGTCGTACCAGAATCGTACCAAAACTATCGTACGTGAAGTAATTTCCTAAATAAAATCATGATGACAAATGTAGGTGTTGCCACCGAGAAGATAATGGAGTATGTATGCAAACACCATTAGCTTCGAAGCACATGCATTTTTAAATTAAAAACACATGCATAATACACCGAAAATGGATCTTTTTGGCGTATCGGGATATTCTCAATTTCTCATTGGAATGGGCCTGTGGTAACTCGAAACGTGTTTTTAGCGTAACACGCACACAATCGTCACAAAGATTAGTTTGTCCAGACTTCTCGGCCAGTGGTGGGAAGTCTGCTAAAGTGTCATCTTTTGAACCTCGACTTATATGAATCTGGACACTCATGGTAATGCGAGTGTTTCAGCATCTGCTGTCGCCAATCTAGGTGTTCTTACATCTGTTGAAGGGTAAGGTTTCAACATCCCAAAATGGCTGATGACTTTGTGCTACAAATTCTGCTAGCTGCACAATTTATTTGGGAAAGTATCGGAAAAATCATTTCTTTTTCATGGGCAAAGGTCTGATTGAATAGAAAAATATTGTTTTCCCACCTGTATATTTTGTATGATTACCGCACCCGCCATAATGAACTGTCTCGCGCATGGCCCTCCTGCATGAACTGCCATGTCCACCTTATCTGTAGAACCCTACACCCAAAATATAGACATGATACCGTTTCATAAGTCAAAGTTTATAAATGTGTACCGCAACCGACAAACTTCTTAACAACGCTATTAAGGCGGCGCGGCGAAGCGCGCATGTTTGTCTAGTAGATTTTATTTTCACAAATCGAGGATTTTTATAGCATGCTTGTTTATTTTTGGTGATTTTTTTTGTGAACTGCAGCCGGGACTGTGGGTTTTTCATGCTACAGATTGTCCAATCTTGGGATGGCGAGGCACATACAGATTTTACGTGCACAAATATCCCCAACGCGAAAAGGCTGATGCTATGGAAGTGGGCAAAGTTTGAGAAGTTCAATGTTGATTTTCAAGGGCTTTTCGGCTACAGTCCTAGTAGTTAGTTCTTCCTATAGTCTTTCTAATTTTTTTTGAATGTTTTATTCTAGTATATTTCTACAACATTTTGTGACTTGCTTTTGATTGTTTTGTTTTACGGTTTTGCAGGACAATTGTTAATTGAAGAAGCAGCAAACTTTGAGCTATTTGAGACTCATATGAATTTTCCAGAAAAGGCAGAAAGCTGTGAACCTATAGTCATGCCTGGTGAAGTCAATGTTGGTGAGCTGGATGATTTCAGTACACCACCTGTTGTTGAGGTGCCTGCCACACAGCTTTCTGAAGATGATTCTTCCGATGAATTCGTTGAGCCACGCATGACAAGATCTGACAAAGTATTGACGCCCGTGAAGCAGAAGAAAGTTTATGCTGGTGTCAGGAAGAAGAACCCGGCACTGTCTATCAGAAATGTTACTTCAACAAAGAGGCCTCTCAAAAGGCCGAAAAAATGGTCTGCACCTGTTGAAATGCTTAAACCAGGTCAATCTCCTTATATTCCCAGTGGCCGACTTCTTCGCCAATATATCCTTAGTGATTATTTCAAGGATCATAACAAGGAGTGAGTAATCATTACTACATTTTATTAACAAATTCATTCGCATTTAGATCTGAATTTTATTCTCATGACTTTTTTTGTTGTTGGTGTTGCTTTAGGACTGTATTTTGTCGTTTCCTTCACGACACGTATGACGATAGATCAGTAGTTGATACAACCTTCACTGGTAATGACTTGTTCAAGGCTTTCCATGAATTCGGTGAAATTGAGCGTGACCTCATGGATTATGTCATAAGGAAATGGAAGGTCGATGACGTTTACAACCATGTGTTTGGTTCCACTAGGCGTGTTTTATTGAGCCCATACTTCTTGCAGGTATCCATATACATGACCTGCAATTTTTTTTCTTTCGCTGAACTTCTGTATTATCGATGTTGAACTTCTTAAAAGTTTTTTTTAACTTGAGCTTTGTCTTTTTTATAGACCTGAACTGCTTACTTTGTATGTGGCACGAACTTCTTTTCTGATTTAATTCTTTTTTTTTGCAGTATGTTCTAGAAATGGATGGCACTGGCAAGAGTAAAACTTTCGACGAGGAAAAAGCTGTAAAATTGATGGACAAATATGTCAGACCTCAAGATAACATCATGAGATCAAGCCTGTTTAGTTTTATTCCGTATTATTCCAATTTTATATCTACTCATGTTGTGTAATGTGCTTATGTATTTTTATTGGAACAGATATTGATGCCTTATTGCAAGAAGTTTCCTGATTGAAGCAGTGTCCACTACTCCTTATATGTTATGAATAAATACGCTCTACATTTGATGTGCTCAACTCCAAAGAGTGTCCGAGGGGCAAAAAACCATCGAAGAGAAGTTTCCAAAATGAGATTGTAGAAATTGTAAGTCTGTATGAACTTCTTCTGTGTGATCTTGGAACTTACCACCGTACTGTCTTGAACTGCTCCCTTTTATTTGGTTTGATCGGCTGTGAGTTTGAGATTTCTAAACTACATTATGTTTGTGCTTGTACTTCTTTCTGTATGTGTTGGAAATTCTTTGTGTTAGTGTTTGAACTACAGTTGAATTGCATTTTAGAGTAGGCGGGCATTGTTTTTCACGTACAAATAGGCCAAGAGGATGACTCTATTGATGAAATTAAAATATGGGGACCAAGCTTACTCCCGATGGAATCATCCAAACTGGGAATGGGTTGCTTCGAAGCCACGGTTTGTTAAGGTACTAGTTCAGGGTGTTAACCAATGTGCATTCTGGTGTTTGAAATTTGCATCTAACTTTGATGGAGACGATCTGGTTAACTCGTACAAGGATAACGATGTAAGTCCCCTGGAAGTGTACGAATAATTGACCTGTATTATTATGTAGTTTTTTTAATCTTCTGAACTTCCGTTTGTTTAATCATGTAGCCTCGTGTTGATGACTGGAAGGCGGAATATCTATTCCTATCAGTGTTCCATTCGGAGAACAAGGTCCCTCTCGAAGAACTGCCAAAGGAAATTCAGTAACTCTCTCCTGGTAGTTCAACTTTCAGCACACAAGGACAGCAACTACTAAAGTTCCTTTCGCAGCAAAGTTAGATCTAGGATACATGATCTAGGATGCATTTGTATTTAGAATTCAAACATTTTAAATTATTCTCTATACGAGGAATGATCTGCTAAGTATTAAGGATATATGTACCTTTCCGCACCCAATTCTCGAACTTCCATGTATATGATATATGTATATGATGTATGAAGAGGACGACTCTGATCCTTTGCCAAAAGCCGAAGAAAGGGTTCTCCTTACCTCTCATATCAACAGAGGTATGGGTTTCCCACCTTCCGCCTCTTTCCTTCCAGTTCTCAACCACTACAACATTCAGCCACACAATCTTCCTCCCAACTCTATTTTGTATCTTGCCGGGTTCCAAGCCCTCTTCGAAGGGTATTTAGGGATAGAGCCTAGGTTAGATTTCTGGCAGTATTGCTTCAGAGTGAAGCGTAACCCTTCTGAGGGCGCTCTCCCCACCTGCGGGACCATCTCCTTCACCTTGCATAGGTTTAGGGAAGATTGGTTCCCCAAAATAAAAACCTCGTAATCCGTCAAATTCTGGACGGGTTCCTTCTTTTATCATGAAGATGTCTCGTTTCCTGGAAAGGAAACGGGAATTCCACCATTTGTCAATTCTGCAGCCACTCCCCAAGACAATTGGGCAGTGGACGCGGTCCAGACCCTGCCAGAAGATCTGATAAGGATCAAACGGCACATCACCAAACTCGTCTCCTCCTCTCCTACTCTCACTGGCACCGACACAGTTTTGTGCTGGTTTGGGAGGCGCATCCAGGCGTTGGCTTATCGCGGAACCCGGTTGATGTGCGACTACATGGGCCCGGAGGACGCAATGAGGGGAACGGACAAAGCGTTCTCTAAGAGGGATTACAAGAAGCGGATAAACCATCTGGTCTCAACTCGAGATCAGTATGAGGAAAGCCGAGAAATGTATCATGAGGGAAATCCAGCTCCAAAGGTAAAAAAAATCTTCTTTGGGCAATTTCTCGGATTTCCTCTTTCTCAGATTTTTAACTTAGCCGGACTTTGTGCTTCATTTACAGCTGGCCGATCTTCCCGAGGAGGATCTTGCCACCGACGTCGAGTTGGACGCAATGCGTGCCAGCTTTGCAGGAGGACGGATACGCAAGAAGCCTTCCGCTACTCAGGAGGTGATTGACCTTGATGGTGTTCCCGTCGCAGCTTCCAGGTAAATCATCCGTGTTTTTCTTTTCTCTGCTTTTTATTGCAGGAACTTATTTTCTTTCTCGGATTTATTATTTCTCTGATTTTTTCCTTTCTAGCCTAGATCCTACAACTTTGAAGCCAAAGAGCCGGAAGAAGCAAACGTATGTTGCTAGGAGAGGAACGCAACCTTCTCTTGCTGCTGCACCCGATTCCGGCTGCAGCTGAAGAAGAAAACCTGGCTGCAAGGGCAGAGGAATATATCCCTTGCAGACCAGCCAACCCATTGCACCGGAAATGGATGCGAGGGAAAGGGCGGTGGAGCCGGAAGCGGGTCCTTCCAACATTCCAAAGGAGGATCCTATTCCCAAATATGACCCCAATTCAAGGTAAAAGAAGAAGAACACTCTGATGAACATGGATATATTCATCCATGAGCGACAAAGTACTTTGCTCCAGCTCCTTTAATCTGTCCTTGGCCGCAAGGCGGCCTTATTGTTAGGAATAACTTCGTGTTCTCGCCTCGGCAGATTATCCAAGATGGCCTTTGCCACGTCGGAATTATCTTTGCAGAATATGCAAAGGAGTTCAAAGAGAACTTGACGAGTTTCCAAAGAATGAGCCAGGTAATATCTCTAGCCCCCAAGCATTTTTTCAAATGTATTCATTTTTTACTTAATGCTTTTATCATGACCTTGCTTGATTTTTTACTTAAGCGTTGTGTCTCTTTTCCATGTTTCAGCAAACTGCTGAAAACATCAACATGGAAGTTTTCGACAAAGTTACAACCAAGAATAAGGAGGTGAAAATTCTCCTTAACATTCTTGAAGAGAAAGACTCGGAGTTGGCCTCCGTTCAGCAAAAGCTGGAAGAATGAGCGGTTAAACTCATCATTGTTTTTCTTAGGAAATTTTCTAAGTCATTTTCCGAGTTTTAACTCTTCATTTTCCTTGCATTTCAGCTTCTTTGGCGAAATCCAAACAAATTGTTAAAGATGCCGGCAATGCCGAAAACCTCCGCAAGGAGAACATGGAACTTCACAAGATCAATGTGAAGCTCCAAAAGGACCTAGAGGCCAGCCAACTGCCTGTCAGGATTACCGAGTCCAAGGCTTCGAGCCAGGCCGAGAAGGACAAGGCCACCATCATGGACCTAGAGAATGCCCTAAACCCGCGCCTCGAAGAAGGCACGGAGATGGACAGGATTCTCAGTAAGTTTTTTACCCTTTTACCGACATTTTTCCCTTTTCCTTCTTTTGTTTTTTCTAACTTTCTTTTGCTTATTTAAACAGAAGGTAGCCCCTCACTTACCTGGATCGAAAGAATTCAGGCTTTCGAGAAGATCTTCACCGTGCTGAAATCTGCGGGAATGTTACTTATCAATAAGTACATTCCCGACAAAGCAGGAGAACTCTCAGAAGTTAGTAAACTTCCGGAGGCGATCGAGGAGGTGGCGAACCAGAAAGAGTCCTCGTTTCGCTCTGCGGCTCGCGCTGGTGCGCGCACGGCCCTTGGGCTCATGCGTATGCATTATACCACCGCCAAGTATTGGCGCGTGGCGTCAAGTATCCCTCAAGGGTACACGAACACGCAGCGAGCCAGCATCTTCGACTCTGTCAAAGGCCATGCTACCAAGATAGCACATATGGTGAACATCTCCACCTTCTACCCCGAGGAGGAAGTCCCGACAACTCCTGAGGATTCTAGCAGCGAGGAGGAAGACTCGGATCCCAAAGAGGCCGCCTGAATCCTGGGTAGATGACAGGGAAAAATAGAAGCATTACTATTCTTACAATGTAACATTATTTTAATGCTATCTATCATTTGTATAAACAAGTTATCCCGCTTTTGAAGTTAAATTATAAGTCTTTGCAAGTTTTCCGGTTTTTAATTCCTTTTCCTTCTAAGTTCTCTGGTTTATATGTTTTAACTGTCCTTAGTGTTTGAAATGACTCAATAGTACTTAATCTTCACGCCAAGTGACTGGGTTTAACCGACCAGTCGAAACTCGGAAACATGGATTGTACTAAGGCATTTTTACTTACTAATTCTAGTGACCCAACATAGAAACAATTAGATAATACTTAGGGAAAAGTAAGGAATTTTGAAATTGTATGAATCTCAGGCACGCAGGCACAATCTGGGTTTCCTTAAGCCTCCTTAGGCTGCAAAACATTCAGTTTTATAACTCCGAGCACGCATGCACAATTCGGGTTAACATTGAGTATTTTGAAAGATCATTGAGAAATAGATAAGACGGACTTATGCTTTGTACTAAACATGTAAAACATAAATGCATGAATTCCGACAACTTTATTTCATTATCTCAAAAATGTTTACATAGAAATTGAACTAAGTGTAGAAAGGACGTAACTGCTGGATGCTCCAGGGTCTCTTTGTCTCTCCTAGTTCGACATCTATCTTTCTCTTTCTTTTGCGATTTGGTCTTTTGAGATCATCCTCCGTATCCCGAATATCTACAAGATAATAAGATCCATTTTTCACAGCCTTGCTAATGACAAATGGTCCCTCCCAGACTGGGGGTAATTTGTGCTTCCTTTCATGCCCACCAATCTTAGCACTAAGTCACCTTCTTTGAAAGAACGATGTCTGATTTTCCGACTATGGTAGCGTCGCAATGCTTGCTAATAAATGGCGGATCTTTGAAGCACAAGGTATCGTTCTTCTTCTAAAAGATCGACGGCATCCTGTCGTGCGCTTTCGGCATCCGAGTCATCGTAAGCCTGCGCTCTTGGGCTATCATGGAGCGTGTCCGTTGGAAGCACTGCTTCTGCGCCATAAACCAGGAAAAACAGGGTTTGCCCTGTTGATCTATTTGGCGTCGTTCGAATACTCCAAAGCACGAAAGGTAATTCCTCTACCCATGCTCCAGCTGCTCTATGTAGAGGAGATTCGAGTCTTGGGCCTATTCCCTGCAGGATTGAGCTATTCATTATTTGAACCTGTCCATTGGATTGTGGTTGTGCCACAAATGCAAGATATAGGCGTATTCCCGTTTATCGGCAATATTTTGCCAACTCTCCAATAGAGAAATTTGTCCCGTTGTCTGTGATTATGCTGTGTGGAACACCGTATCTCGTGACTACATCAATGATGAAATTTCTAGCAGTCACACCGTCAAGTTTTTTGATGGGTTTCGCCTCCACCCACTTGGTATACTTATCTACCGCAACAAGTAGATGTGTGAGTCCACCTCTGGCAGTTTTGAATGGTCCCATCATATCTAGCCCCCAGAATGCAAATGGACATGTAATGGGGATAGTTTTGAGTGCTTGGGCTGGCATATTCGTCTGCTTGGCGTAATACTGACATCCGGCACATGTGTTTACTATGTGTTCGGCGTCTGTCTTGGCTGTTAGCTAGAAAAATCCTACATGGAATGCTTTTTTGACTATGCTTTTTGATTGAGCATGATGTCCGCAATCTCCTGCGTGGATTTCTTGCAAGATCTCTCGGTCTTCTTCTGGCGAAATACATCGCTGAAAAATTCCGACAGTGTTGCGCTTATACAGGCAACCATTAATTACCATGTATCCTTTGCATCGACGTTGTATCTGTCTTTGCAAGACCTCGTCTGCTCCATCCGGGAACTTCTGATCAACTAAGAAGTTTAAATATGGAATTGTCCAATCCGGGTTAACGAGCAGGACTTCGATTGACTCGGAAACGAGAGGATAGTCAACATCTCCACCTTTGATCGATGGTTCATGCAAATGTTGGACAAACACACCAGGTGGTAGGGTTTTCACTCTTTCCAAGCCCATGCGGGCTAATGCATCCGCGTTCCAGTTTTCTTCCCTTTTGATATGAAGTACTTCAAATCCCAAGATATTACTGGATGGAGCAGACGAGGTCTTGCAAAGACAGATACAACGTCGATGCAAAGGATGGGACTTTTATTCGGCCCATTATCCGCGAATTCATCCATCGTTCTCTGATATTCGGCCATGATGGGACTTTTAGCTTCCCAAGTTTGGTTTAGGTGATGTTGTACCAAATCCGAGTCACCATAGCAAAGTATGTGTTTGACTCCTATTTGTTTTGCAATATGCAAGCCATGAAGCAGACCTTCGTATTCTGCCACGTTATTACTGGCGTTGAAGTGTATTTGTAATACATACTCCATAGTATCACCTTTTGGGGATTTTAGCACTAAACCAGCTCCAGTGCCTTCCTTCATCTTGGATCCATCAAAATGCATGACCCATTATTCCGACTCCGGCATTGGTGTGTTTTCCATTGTTTCTGTCCAATCAGCGACGAAATTTGCCAACGCCTGGGATTTTATTGCCGTCCGGGGTTGGTACTTAATATCGAACGCAGCTAGCTCAATGCCCCATTTGGATACTCGGCATGTTGCGTCCGTATTTTTAATAATATCCCCTAGTGGTGCTTTACATACCATTGTTATGGAATGTCCATGGAAATAATGGCAGAGTTTTCTAGATGCGAAAAACACGCCATATGCCAGCTTTTGAAATGTGGATACCGTTGTTTTGACTCGGAGAATACTTCGTTGACATAATACACTGGGTATTGATCTAGTATGCTTTGCTCGTCTTTCCGCCTTTCCACAACTATCACTGCACTAATAACCCTGTTTGTCGCTGTAAGATACAGTAACATGGGTTCTTCGTCTGTTGGCGATGCCAAAATCGGAGCTTTTATTAAGGTTTCTTTTAACTGGGTTAATGCTTTGTCCGCCTCTTCTTTCCATTCAAATTTGTCGGATTTCTTCAACAATTTGTATAATGGCAGAGCTTTGTCTCCTGGCCGGCTTATAAACCTGTTGACTGTGGCTGCAGAACCCGTCAATCTTTGTACATCTTTTAAACACGTAGGCTTTGAGATGTTCAAGATTGCCTTGATCTTTTCTGGGTTTACTTCTATCCCTCTGTGAGAAACGATAAAACCCATAAGTTTTCCTGAGGGAACCCCGAATATGCACTTTAATGGATTCAACTTAATTTTATAAGTGCGCAAATTTTTGAAAGTTTCTCGTATATCTTCAAGGAGTGTACCTTTTCCTTGGAAATGACGGCAATGTCGTCCATGTAAACGTGTACGTTTTTGCCAATCTGACTATGCAAACAATGTTGCATGCAACAATGGTATGTTGCGCCTGCGTTCTTCAGGCCAAAAGGCATGGTTATGTAATAGTATGTTCCATACAGGGTTATGAAGCAAGTTTTGATTTGATCCTGCTCCTTCATACGTATTTGATGATACCGGGAATAAGCATTCAAAAAGCATAAAATCTCAGAGCCAGCAGTGGCATCCATTATTTGATCGATTCGCGGTAACGCGAAACTATCTTTTGGACACAATTTGTTCAAGACGGTGTAATCTATACACATCTTAAGAACAATACTGTCTTTCTTCAAGACTAATACTGGGTTCGCAGACCAATCAGTATGTATAACCTCCCGGATAAAATCAGCTGCTAAAAGCCGGGTAATTTCCTTGCCAATAGCCTTCCGTCTTCTTCCGAGAAATCGACGGAGACCTTGCTTGACGGGTTTTGATCCTGGAATCACCTTGAGTTGATGCTCAGCAATTTCCCTGGGTACACCTAGCATGTCCGCAGGACACCAGGCAAAAATATCCCAGTTCTCACTGAGGAACTTGACGAGCGTGCTATCCTATTTGTCGGTCATCCCGTTTCCCACTACGACAAAATTTGTCGGATCTTTGGGATCTAGGATAACTTGTCTTGTATTCTCTGAAGCTTTGAAGCTATCTGCCGGCTTCCAGCTTTCTTTTCTTGCCGGCATTTCTGTCGGTGATACTTCTTTTGCCAGCTCTTTCAATTCCTCCTTTGCTATCACTTGTTCGGCGCAAAGGGTGTTTCCTTTTTCCAGCTTGTTTGCCAATTTGAAGTCTCCTGATATGGTGATTACTCCTCCTTTTGGCCCTGGCATCTTCAGGTTGTTATAAATATAACATGATCTTGCCATGAATTTGGCGAAAGTTGGACGTCCGAGTATTGCATGGTATACACTTTCGAACGGCACCACCTCGAACGAGACTTTTTCCTGTCGGGAGTGTTCTCTTTGTCCGAAGGTTACGTCTAGGGAAATTTCTCCTAGGGAATGTGCTTGTCTCTAGGAACAATGCCGTGCAAACGTATGTTGCTATGATTGAGCTGGGTCTCGGAGATTCGCAGATGCTTCAGTGTATCCAGGTACATAATGTTGATACTGGATCCTCCATCCACCAGCACTCTTTTTATCCTATTGTTTTGAACAATATGGCTTACGATTAGAGCTTGTGTGTCGGGTTCTGGGATATTTCCGGGATGATCCGACTGATCCCAGGTAATTGGCGTATTTGAATACTTCCAGAACTTGGCAGTTGGTGGAACAACCGCGCTTATTTCTCAAAGTGTTCGCTTCGCCTGTTTTGCTAAAGGAGTTGTCATGAAAGTTAGGTTACATTCTCCATCAACTCTCGGGAATTTTGGTTCGCCTTTCCGCTGTTGTTCTTGGATTTTTTCATCAGTGTCCGATTCACTGTCTTCTTCTCAGCTTCTGGCTTTTGGTTGGAAAAATTCCTCTTGGAATTATTCGCCTTGTTCCCGGATCCTGCAGTGCCTTTCATATGCTTATTAAGCCGGCATTGCGCGTTGGTATGGGTGGGTTTCCCAAATTGCGAATGGTGGACACAATTTTCCGACTTAATCTTTTCCTACTCTTCCTTTGAGTAGGAGATAGGTTTTGTGCTTCTTCCTTTCCATTTGCTACCATTATCCTTTCCAAAGGCTAAATTAACTTCTTTGGGCTTTGGTTGTGCTTCTGGAGTAGCTTTTTTCTGAGAACGAGGCGTCTTTTTGGCTTGAGTCAAAGCATCAATGTTCTACCTCTCGCTCTGATGTCGTCTGCAGCCGCTGAATGCTCTTCCCAACGACGGTTTGTTGGCCAAAAATTAATGCGCAATCTTTAAAGAAAATGCTAACTAAATGTTGATTGGATAAACGTGGACAGAAGGAGGGATCAAACGTGCAAGTAAAATTCGACCTAGGTCCAGCTGCTCATTCTAAGAAGCCCTGAAAACGTGGACGAAGGGAGTAGTTAACATACAACCTTGGCACGTGGCCATAGGCAAAAAAAAAGTGCTAGTCCAATCACATACATGCATGAGAAGCAAAAAAAAAAGTTAGATACAATGCATTGTGCTGATTGTTTTTTATGTTTTTATTACGCATATGATTACCTGTAAGAGATGGTGCATTGGCACATGCCTAATTGTCCATATTCAACCTCTCATACCACTTTGTTGAGTTTGTAGTGCAAACTATCATTAGCGATGTAAGATGTCAAAAACAAATTTTGAAAAGTTCAAATTTAAAGCTTAGAGAAATTCAAAGAAAAATATCATGATGTAGTCAATACTTTACTCTATCATTTTTAAATTTTGGATACGAAATATTAGATATTCTAGGCTCAACAAAAATAACAAATATGTAAATCTGGGACCTCACTAGTTCAAATTCTTTTTCAAAATTTGTTTGATTTGTCTTTTGTTGCTGAGCTCAAAATACGAGGTTTTCACTTTGAAATTTTACATGTAGTAGTGTACATAGTTGACTACACAAAATCAGGCTAACTTTACGTGCTTCATGACGACTAGTGGATATCAAAATTTCAAAATATCAAATTTAGACTTCCAAAAAAATTAATAAAAATATTGTGGTGTACTCAATACTTTTCTCTCCTACCGTATAATTTTTTGATTCAGAATACTATGTATTTGAGGATCACTAGAAATGAAAAATATGTAGATCTAGCACGTGATTAGTTTAACAATTTTTCTCTAAATATAGTTCGTTTTACCATTTTAGCTTAAATTTCGAGGTATTTCTATTCAAATGCATGTTGATAGTGCGCAGAGTTGACTACATGCGAGTATTTATCAGACTTCTAGAAACTAATCAAACGGGTTAATTATATCTCGTGCTCCATTACAACTAATCGATTTTTTTCTTTCGGATATTCAATGCACTGATGTACCATTTTGTTACCGTGACGAAACATGCACCCTATAAATATGTACAACTCTACATACCACCGTATTTATATGTAGCATTTTCTCAAACCAATTAATATTACTCTATCCACTGATCATGAAGTTGTGTCACGCTTGATCGACATCGCCTATGTTCCACTCGCTATATCTGTAGAAGAAGAAGAACTGACTTAACGCTTCGCGCCTTCACCACCTGATGGAGGGATGATAACCCGGCAGGCTAACGCCAAGGAGTAACTCGGTCCAAAGGACGCTGCGCAAGACCCGGCTAAGGAATAAAGGGGTTCTAGAAGGCCCAGGAGTGTAAGCCTCGTAACCCGGATTGTGGGTTCCGATAAGGAAGTTTAGGGTTTTGTAAGTAGTGTCCGGGTAGGATTCCGAGTGCGCCTTGGATGGCAAGCCAGGGGATCCTGGGACTATATAAACCGGTCCCCAGGGTTAGATCGATGAGTTCACCAGAGACACCAGTTTACGAGATAGAGATCGAGAGATATCGAGCATCCACTGTAATACGAGTATCGAGATAGTATATTCATATTGGAGACTCGGCGACTTGATTGCCGGCTACCAGATCGCATATCACCATGCTCTCCCTTGAGCTAAACCCTCTCCCAAACACTCGAGTCGATTTGCCCCAAGACAAGTTACCCCCGGTAACGTCTGCCGTGATTATCCCACGACAGTTGGCGCCCACCATGGGGCCTACGTCCAAGGGTGTTTACATCACGGGAGAAGCTCGGGAGAACATGAAGAACCTCGTCATCGGCGAGATCTACACCAACCCCGAAGGAGAGAAGACGGTGGACGATTTTGGCTGGGGGCCAGAGTCGGATCTGCTCGAATCCGGATCTGTCGTGACAATCGGCCGGATCAACGTCTTCATTGGCATGGTACGTACGTCCGGTTCAATCCCTGACGATTTTGGATTTGATTCTGTGTCAGGGGAGGCCACTTGCGTTCAGTCTGATGGAGAGGAATCGGTCGGGACGATAGATCCGACAGAAGAGCCCACCACGAAGAGGGAACAGCCGGAGGAGCCGGCATGGACCCCGCGTGGCCGGGTCGTGAGAGAAGATGACACCGAGTCTATCCTGCACCTGCTGGAGGACCGGTACGAGGAGAATAGCAGTGATGAAGAAGAGTATGAATCTACGCCAAGCATTGTACGCCAGGTCGCGGTTTACACGGCTCCTGCAACCAATCTTAATCAGGGGAACATGGCCGCGGCCGCCGTTGGAGCGACGCAAGCATTGGCCCAGCAGCAAAATCCGGTTGACAGAAACCCGGTTCTGACCCGGGTGGACGGAGAATCGGCTTCAGTTACCAGCCATGCGGCGGATAGCGAGTTGCAGGCAAACACGTTCGGATATCTAGCAAACCGGACGCCGGGAGCGGGCCCTTCAAACCCGCAACACCCGGCCCTGTTCAACAACAACCTGATCCTGGATCCCACCGTTCTAGCCACAGTTATAACCCCGGAAAACGCGGTGGAACGTGTTAGGGATCTAGATGTAGCCCGTCGTGCATTGGAGCAACAGAGAAGGCAAGTAGAAGCAGAAAAACAAGGGGTAGCTGCGCGCTGGCGTGAGCTGGATGTATTGGAAAACCGGCTCCGAGAAGAGACAACCAGGGTGCATCAAAGGCACCAGACCAGATTACCGGCAACGGGTGGAGTCATAAACCCGGCCGCACTATTCATCACACCTCAGGATCAGCCGATTCCAGCGGTGAACCAAGGAACTGTACATCAACCCGCAACTGGAGGAGCACAGCCGGTAAACGTGCAGGCTGGGTTACCCATATTACAGAATGGAGTTACTACCGGCAATACATTACCACCACCACCGCCATCACAATTTCGCACGCCCGCAGGTCATTACAACAACCCCATGGATAATGTGTACGCAGCAACACTCGCGTTGAACAAAATCCCCGTGAGAGAGTCACCCCACGCAGAGGAGACCCGGCGGGCGATAGATCTATTGCGCACTGCGGTGGCACAACAAGTTAATTACCCGGACAACAGAAGTGGAATGCATGGGACACCGTATATCAGCCAGCAACGAGGCAATACCGGCAATATTCAGACAAGTCCAGCGCGACGGAGGGCAGAGCAGCAGCAAATGCCGCCTCCTCCCCGCGTTCAAGCAGTACCAGCAGCATCAGCAGCGCAAGCTATTGTGGATAGTTCCAGAGCCAGGAGAGCCGCGGCCGGGTCTGCGGTGCACGGACCAGCGGCAGTGCCGCGTCCAGCCGCACCCCCCGCAGGATCACACGTTTCCCGGGCGAGGCCAGTTCCGACTAATCTCGCTGGGCCTAAGTGTCTGTCGGATAACATCAGGGCTGAGCCTTACCCGGATAAGTTCAAGGAACCGGGTAAAGTAGTGAATTATGAGCCGACTATGGATCCGGAAACATGGTTGAGCAGCTATGAGATGGCTATGTCGATTCGCAACGCATCTGAAAATCTTCAAGCCAAGTTCATGTACTTAATGATGTCAGAGGGAGCAGCCAAGTTATGGTTCAACAATTTACCGGAAGGATCTATCAAGTCATGGGAGGAGTTGAAAACTGCGTTTATCAAGCACTTTCATGGGACGTGCAGAAAGCTATTTACTATTGATGACCTAGAGCGGTGCATCCAGAAGAAGGGAGAATCGGCGCGCAGCTGGGTACGCCGAGTTATGGAGATACTTCACTCGTCCACAGATATTCGGCCCAAAGATGCGTTACAAGCTATGGCAAAGACGTGCAAGTACATACCTTTAGTGCAAAAGTTAACTCGCATGAAATCCAGTCGGAATGCTTCAGAGGTTACAATGGGAGAACTAATTGACACATGCAACAAACACGCTGCAACGGATACTACAGAAGAGGACGTCGATGACAAGAAAGCAAAAGCAAACACAAGTAACAATGGAAGAACCGGCAATGGATCAACGCCGGGTAACAATGGAGGTAACAATAGGAACAACCAGAACAAGCGCCCATTTGAGGGAAGCTCCGAGTTTGTCGCTAGCACAGAAGCCGGGTCTTCGAGACCTAGGGCAGAAGGGAATTTCAATGGAGGAAACCATAACGGAGGAAATTATCAAGGACCGCCAAGGCCGGGTAACAATTGGGATATCTTCAGAATGGCGTGCCCAAAGCACAGCAGGAACGGTAGGCCGGCTAACCACTCATTGGAGCAATGCGCGGACCTACAGAGATGGAAGAATGAGGAAGTAAACAAGGCTATGCGAGGTGCAGGTCGGGGAGGAGGACCGGGTCCGGGTGGAAACCCGGGCAATGGCCCACCCCCAGCCGGTAACCCGGCAGGCGGAAATCCGGGTAATAACCAGGGGGAGCTGGAGGTTTCCAAGCTAACCCCAAGCAGTTGGGACAATATCATGTGCATAATACAGGAATTTCCAACAAGGATAAAACGATACTGAAAAAGGCGGTAAACTCGGTTTCATCAGCCGTTCCAAGATACCTGAGATGGTCGGAGCAGGATGTAACGTGGAGTAGAAGAGATCACCCGGAAAGGATAGAACACCCGGGAGTCTTAGCATTGGTGGTTGCGCCGCAGGTTAATGGTTATGAGCTGAAAAAGGTCTTAATGGACGGCGGAAGTAGCATCAACATCTTATATTGGGAAACCTTTCTACGCATGGGTCTCAAGGAGTCCCAGCTACAGAAGAGTTCAACAGTTTTTCACGGGATAGTACCGGGTCACTCAGCGTGCCCCGAGGGAAAAATCACGTTGGAGGTAGCTTTTGGAGAATCGAAGGACAATTTCCGAGTCGAGTGGCTCACTTTCGAGGTGGTTAAGTTGCACAGCCCTTATCACGCGCTATTCGGAAGGCCGGCTTACGCTAAGTTCATGGCCATGCCGTGTTATGTGTATCTGCAGCTAAAAATCCCGGGCCCCAAGCAGACCATCGCCATACATGGGAGCCGGGATATAGCGGCTGAGTGTGATGAAGGAGATGCGGCAATGGCTGAATAAGCTTGCAGAAAAGAGGAACTCAAGTATTACCGGTCTCAAGTAGACCCGGATGACAGAACAACGTTAAAGAGGCCGAATACTGAAGATGAGAGAGCAAAGTTCAAGGCAGCACAGGATACCAAGATGGTGGCTTTTGTCGAGGGGGATCCCTCTAAGCAATTTGCTATAGGATCTAACTTGGACAGCGAGCAGGAGAAAGCACTTGTGGAGTTTATTCGTTCAAATCAGGATGTGTTCGCCTGGACGCCTAGCGATATGCCGGGTATCCCTACAGAGCTGGCAGAGCACAGTTTGCACGTTGATCCCAAGTCCAGGCCTGTGAAACAGGGCCTGAGAAAAATGAATGAAGAAAGAAGGAAAGATATAGGAGAAGAAATTACTCGGCTGCTGACAGACGGCTTTATCATGGAAGTATTTCAACCGGATTGGTTAGCAAACCGGGTGCTCGTGATGAAAAAGACTAATGAGTGGAGAATGTGCATTGATTATACGAGCCTCAACAAGCATTGCCCAAAGGATCCGTTTGCGCTACCAAGGATAGATCAGATCATAGACGCAGTGGCTGGAAGTGACCTATTATGTTTCCTGGATGCATATTCCGGGTATCACCAGATCAAGCTCAAGAAGGAAGATTGGGAGAAAACATCGTTCATAACCCCTTTTTGGGGCCTTTTGTTACAAGACCATGACGTTTGGATTGAAGAACGCAGGCGCAACCTATCAACGGTGTATTCAGAAGTGCTTTGAGGACCAAATTGGACGCAATGTCCACGCAGACGTGGATGATGTGGTGATCAAGACCAGGAAAGCGGAGACATTTATTGATGATCTAAACGAAACATTCAAGAACCTGAGAAGGTACCAGATGAAACTTAACCCGACCAAGTGTGTCTTTGGAGTCCCAGCCGGGAAATTACTCGGCTTTATCGTTTCCGAGAGAGGAATTGAGGCAAATCCGGATAAAATTAAAGCTATCCAGAGTCTGAAAAAGCCGGAAAATTTGAAGCATGTTCGGAAGCTCACAGGGTGCGTAGCAGCGCTTAGCCGGTTCATATCCAGACTCGGAGAGAAGGCAATACCATTGTACCGGCTCTTGAAGAAATCTGATAAATTCGTATGGGACCAAGAGGCGGACGAGGCGTTCGAGGCACTAAAGAAGCAGTTATCTGAGGCACCAGTCCTAGCGGCCCCGGGCCCTAAAGAGCCCATGCTATTGTACGTTGCAGCCGGGCCCCGGGCGGTTAGCGCAGTGGTTGTTGTCGAGCGTAAGGAGGATGGGAAAGATCACCCGGTCCAGAGGCCGGTTTATTATGTCAGCGAGGTGTTATCAAAGGCAAAACAGCGCTACCCACATTGGCAAAAGCTGGTTTTCGGGGTCTTCATGGCTAGCCGGAAACTGAAGCCGTATTTTCAGGAACACCCCATAACAGTGGTTAGTTCTATACCAATGTCGGATATCATTAGAAACTCGGATGCAACATGTAGAATAGCCAAGTGGGCGATCGAGATGGGAGATTATCACATCAACTACGAGCCCAGGTCAGCAATCAAATCTCAAGCTCTAGTTGATTTCATTAACAATTGGACTCACACAGGCATGCCCACCATGGCTCCGAACTCCGAATCTTGGATAATGCACTTCGATGGTTCCAAGCAATACGAGGGGTCAGGAGCTGGAGTGGTGCTAACATCACCCAAAGGAGACAAGTTAAGTTACGTGCTACAGATTCACTTTGATTGTTCCAATAACGTGGCCGAGTATGAGGCCCTATTGCATGGCTTAAAGGTAGCTAAGGAGATGAACATTAAGACGATACGATGCTTTGGAGATTCGGACCTTGTGGTACAGCAGGTCTCAGGAACTTGGGACAGAAAAGATGCAACTATGGCAGCATACCGCAGAGAGGTGGACAGGGTTGCCGGATGTTTTTTCGGGTATGAGGTGGAGCACATAGACGGAAGAAAAAACGAGGCAGCAGACGCACTCGCCAGACTCGGCTCGCGCAGAGAGCTGGTTCCACCTAATGTTTTCCTGGATGAGCTATGGCGACCGTCAGTCAAAACCGAGTCTGAGGAAGAACTGGCAAATCAAGACCCGGATTTGGAGCTCGTGGCCACAGTACGTGTTGGTCCCGAGTGGACAGAGCCGTTCCTGGCCTACCTATCACGGGGCGAGTTACCACAGCAGGAGGTATTAGCAAGACAAATTCTGAGGCGAGCAAAAGGATATTCTATCATCAATGGGGAGTTATACAAAAGAAGTGCAGCAGGAGTCTTTTTGCGCTGTGTAGCACCAGAAGAAGGCCGACAGATCCTCAAGGAGATCCATGAAGGTGATTGTGGGCATCATGCATCCACAAGATCCCTCGTGGCCAAAGCTTATCGACATGGTTTCTTCTGGCTCATGGCCCTAGCAGACGCGGAGCGCTTGGTGGCAAGATGTGACGGGTGTCAAAGGTACGCTCGCCAAACCCATGTGCCGGCTATGGAACTGCGGACTATCCCGTTAACTTGGATGTTCGCTGTTTGGGGTATGGATATGGTTGGCCCCTTTCACATGTCACCTTGCAAAAAGACACATCTCTTAGTGGCTATTGATAAGTTTACCAAGTGGGTTGAGGTCATGCCAGTTACCAATTGTGAAGCAATTACAGCTGTCAAGTTCCTGAAAAGGATTATCTATCGGTTCGGGTATCCCCACAGCATAATTACCGACAATGGAACCAACATGTCCTTTGGCGAGATGGAAAAGTTCTGTGGAAACAATGGCATCCGTTTGGACATAGCCTCAGTGGCCCACCCACAGGCTAATGGACAAGTGGAGAGAGCAAATCAGGAGTTGCTTCGTGGATTAAAGCCACGGTTGCGAGTCCCGTGTATCAGAGTTGCGGGTGCATGGGTTGAGGAGTTACCTTCAGTGGTTTGGGGTATCAACACCACACCTAACAGATCTACTCAGATGACACCGTTTTTCATGGTTTATGGTGCAGAGGCGGTGTTGCCGAGTGACATTATTCATGATTCGCCTCGAGTATCGGCTTATATCGAGGTGGAGAACGAGAAGACCCGGCAAGACGCCGTGGATATGCTAGAAGAAGAAAGGGAACAAGCTTTGGAGAGATCAGCCATATATAAGCAGGATCTGCGAAGATATCATAGCCGGCGCGTGAAAACCCGGGTCTTCCAGGAAGGAGACCTGGTTCTGCGTCTAGTGCAATCAAAGGAAGGAAAACACAAGTTATCACCACCATGGGAAGGACCGTTCATCATAAGCCGGAATCTGCACAACGGATCATATTACCTGATAGATGCAAGGAAAGAGTCGGCTACGGCTAATGACACCGCTCATACCACTTCATCTATGCAAGAGAAAGAAAGACCATGGAACGTGGCTCAGCTACGTCCCTACTATACTTAGTATAGGCTAGATCTACAAGTGGAATTACACGATGTAACAGGCAGCAGGTTTCAGACGCACTCTTTTCCTATCCAGGGTACCTAAGGGGACTGGAGGGTTTTTAATGAGGCGGCCTGCTGACCTAACTTTTCTCATATCAATAAAGAGATTGTTAAACAAATATATTATTTCCTTTTCATATGTTTTTATCAACTTTTTATTTCTGTTATGTTTTTCATCCTTCTTCCAGGTAAGTATTATTTACTGTTTTTTAGTACATTAGTTTCTTTGGCAGTTTGCATATATTTAGGTTTTGGGGGCTGATTGCTTGAATAGCACAGTCACAAACTCAAAGACCCGGCCACGATGCCTATGAGTTATAAGGGCCGATTACTCGCAAACGAGTACGGCTGCAAGCTTATAACCGGACAAAGGAGCCAAACTTTCTTGACTTTTCTTACTTAGGCTCGATGTGACTCGCACTAAAGTGGCATGATTTGCTCGCATATGATCACAATCAGTCATGATGCCCAATGGGACTTGCCTGACCCTGTCTTCGTATAGATGTAGCAACATGATTATCCACGCGAAAGCCGGCTTACAGTACAAGAGAATCAAAAGGGTCATCTAAACCACAAGTTATGCAGAGTACAAGGTTAATAACCAGAAACTCAAGGTTTATTAAGCATAACTTCAAAACTATGTGAAACGGCTCTAGGTTTTGGGCTTAGCAAAAATGATTTGTTCTCTTTGAAAGACCTAACACCCTAGACTCGGAAGTTCGGGCCTTGGGGACTTGGGAATTTGAAACAAGAAGCAAATTATCTAGCTATTAAGCTCAAAAACCCAAAAATCCGAGTCTTGGGGACTTGGGGACTTAGAGACAAGTTCACTCGTCAAAACCCACGAAACCCGGAAACCGAGTCTCACAAAAGGAACCATAAAGAAAGTCGGAATATCAAGAATAAATAAGCTCAAAAGCAGATAGATATCAAATTCATCCAAAGGCCAGAAGGGCCACGAAAGCTATTAATGTATCAAAGTGTATTACAAGCCACGATAGCAGTATCATAAAGCGCACAAGCGCGCTATCAAAAGAATAATTATTTTACAAGATCATTGGCCGAATGAGGTATTGAGACGGCATCAGTCAAGAGTTTACTCGGCTTCCTGGGTTGAGTCTACAGCCTTACCCTTATCTTCTGGGTCTTGGTCTTGGGTTTGCTCCTCGGAGGCCTTCCTGGTATTGTCACCCGGATTGGCAGTATCAAGGCGAACAGGCGGGCGACCAGCCGGCGTAGAGGAGGAGGGCGCTAACTTCAACTCGGCTTTCCTCTTCGCGGCTTCCTCCCTCTTCCTGGCCGAGTCAGCATCCCACTTTTCCAAGATATCAAAGGGTAAAGGCATATCCTCCTTCACAGGTTTACCCTTGGCGTCGTATGAAGTTACGAAGTTGCTTAAATCCAGAGAATCGGCAAGTGTAGTCGCCGAGTGATGCACCTCGGTCTGCACAGCCTTGAAATCCTTGACGCCGAATCTAGAACCATCAGCCTTGAATTCTGGAAACCCGGCCACCAACTTTGCCGGGTCAAGCTTTGGAAAGTAGGCTTTGGCCAGCATAAGCCCCCGGGTCATCCCAACCCGGCATGCCGAGCGTTTCCAGAGCTCAATCCATGCGGGAACAGTAGAACACGCATGGATCAAGGTTTCCATACCCGGATATCCATCAGTTGGCCACTGTATGGTGTCTAGGATCCATTTAGTACCGGCGCAGAACCTCCCGAGCACATTCTTTAAATTCTTTGCCTTCTGGATATCATCCTCTTCTGAGGGCGCAAGGTTAGCAGCTGCAATATAAACAGCAAAGGTTACATCAACAACATCCCGGGTATCAAGGATCAAGAAACAAAAAACCAAGACACGAACCAGTAAGTAGCAAAATCTCACCAAGGAGGACACGATAAGTGTCGGCGACTTGAGCTGATAGCTTCTTCGGCGCAGCTTGAGCAGTGGTGTATTTCTCCTTGTACTTGGTGACATCTTTTTCCAAGGCTTTCACCTCAGCTTCAAGTGCTTCTCTTAACTTTGCCTCGGTGTCCAGGAGTTGATTGGTCTTGGCCAAAATTTCCTCGGACCGGGTCGTTTGCGCCTAAAAGGAACGGAAAGTTAAACGTTAGTCGGATATCATAATTAGCCGAGTATTAAAAGGAGTACCGAGTGTAACTTCGACAAGTTAGACTCGGAACTTGGGGACTAGATGGATAACATGAGATATCAATTAGTATTACCCGGTGTTCAGCAGCCATGCGCTCTAATATAGTGTTCTCTGTGGCCTTCATGGCAAGGAGGGCGCTCATCATTTGGTCGAAGGAGTGATTGTCCGAGTTGGAAGACCCGGGATCTTGGTAACCCGGAGTTGGAGTTTTCTCCTTGACAGGGGAAGGCACCCGAGTTGTATGAGTATTGGAGTTTGGTTCGCCTTCCCCTGTGCCCAGGATGGTGGCCTCTTCCTCCTCGCGCGCGTGCGAGGCTATCGGGTACTCGGCTTCTTGATCAGCCGGGTTCTGCGGTGGCGCTCGTCGTACTTCCTCGCCGCCAGCTGCGTCCGCCAGATTATCAATCGGGTTCTCCTTACCCGGATCATCGGTTTCCATGTTTTCTTGGTCACTGATAGTGACCGTGGCTCTGTGGATGGTATAAATAAGCAGTTAGCGTGTAACTAGAGAAAATTATGGAAGGTGTTAGAACATCAGGAGAAGAACCGTACCCAGGGTTCACCATGAAGTCCGAGGGGAACTCGCTGCTAGACCCGGACGAAGCTGATAAACATTGAGAAAGTAAGGCATGGGACTGCCCCGCTAAGGGGTGACTCAGAAAAGGAAAACCTTGATATTCGGGAAAAGGTTGAAAAATACCAGCGCGTCGAGCCGGGGATGAAGGAATGCCCGGGTTAAGTGTGGATTCACCCGGAAAGTTCCGAGTCACTCTGCGCTTGGTCGCGGGTGGGTCCTTCAAGTACGGCCAGTCGGATAACTGTCGGTTAAGCTCATGCATATTGTCAAAAGAGTAAGGTTTGGAGGATATGGAAGAGTAGGGAACCTTGAAGACGACCCAGCGGGTTTTCCTCTTGGTCCTGACCTCGGCTTCCGGCTCAATTTCGCTTTGGTCGCTCTCGGTTTCTTCCGAGTCTCTCTGGTCGTCCTTGTCACCCTTGTCATCCATCCCTGAAAGGTGCAAGCATGTAGTTGAAAAGAGTGAAAATGGGAAAGCAAAGTAATAAAGGGTAAGGTGATTGGATTCCGGATGATACCTTCATCGGTGTCGGCCGGTTCTTCTTCTTCTTCCTCCGGGTTCCCGGAGTTGGGAGGGGTCTCAATGCTCCAGAAGACATTGTCGGCCTGAGATAAAAGCATGAAAATGGGAGTTAGTAGTTATATCAAGCCAAAGTACGAGAATGAGTGTGTAAGTATCGGATTTACCGCTGGGGCCGGGTTATCCCGGGTGAACGGCGCTAACCCGGCTACGTTCTTGATCACCTCCAACTTCTCTGTCAGGAAGCTTTTGATGGTCTTGTTGGTGTTACCGGCCGGATAGTTCTTCGAGGAGTAACGGAGCGCGTCCGTAACATGCCCCGAGTATTCGCACATCAGCTTCGGGCGGATAGAATTGGGCTGGATGCGGAAATCTACCCAAGTTTTAACTAGGTTGAGTCCGGTGAGACCGTGGGCAAAAAGGACGGCTATTTTGGCCAAGTGGGGTTGGATGGCTTCCCTGTCCGACTCAGGGGCAAAGGCATTGAAAGTTTCGGAGATATCTAAGAGGCCCTCCGAATAACCCGGCAATTTCCTCTCCCCGGGTGGGGAGGTGTCTCGGCAATAGAAGAAAGAAAGTTGCCAATGCTTAACATGAGAATTAAGATTGAGTGTCGGCATGGGTGAATTCTTGCGACGCTGGATAGAAACCCCGCCGCAAGCCAAAAGCGCCCCGTCGCCGCTTTCGCGGCACGGTTTGCACTGGAAAAGTTCTATAAATAGAGCCAAATTTGGCGGGATGCACAAATAATACTCGCAAAGGACTATAAAGTGGGTTATGTTCAACATAGAGTTAGGCCCTATGTCGAACACCCGGAGGCCATAGTGGCTAAGGACCTCACGGAAGAAAGAGTGACCCGGGGGGCGAAACCCCCGGATCACATGCTCGACGAAGCATATTACCTCGTCCGGATTAGGAGTAGGCCGGGTCTCGTCACCCGGCACCCTCCAGTGGATCTCCTCCTGAGGGGGGAGGACACCTAACTCGGCCAGCTCCTCCAGCTTGGCCTTGGTCACAGTAGATCGCGCCCAGTTGGCGGATATTGATTGGGTCATCCTTGGTTTAGCCGGCTGTTTCCCTTTGTTCTTGGGAGCCATGGGTTCAGTCTGCAAAACACAAGACAAAAAGGTATAGAGTGTGAGACTCGGAAGCTGTGGATTTTCCGAGTATTGATAAACGGTATGAGAATTATGAACTATCCGGGTATCGAGTAGCAGTACAGAAACTATGGGATATCTACGAATCGGCAAGCGTTTATGAAAAAAGGTTGATTGCCTATGTATCTAGTGCAAGTAAAATAACCGGAAGAAGTGGATTTTCCGGGTATCAATAGCGGCCGCGGAAAGTTTGGGCGGACTGAATCCAGATTGGAAAATCTGTGGATGATTTCGTTGTGAAATTAATGATTACAGGCGATAGGGGAATGATGTGTGGTCATCTATTAAGCGATTGGACAAGCTAGCATGGAGCTATGCGACCTAATCCGGCGCGGGGCAAGAAATGGCCCGCGGGCGGACCTAGATCTGATCTAGGTCAAACGGAGGAATTGCGAGATTAAATCAATGGGAGCAAGAAGCTTACCGGAGTGGATTGGAGAAGGGTGCGACGGCGGCAGATGGCGCAGTCCTGATGCCCCTTTGCAATTCCCGGCGAGCAGGTCGAGGGCGCGGCGGCGGAGATTGGCGGCGGTGCGGGACGAGCCGTGGAAGAGCATAACCGGCGGCGGCTTTGTTCTGGCGGCGTGCACGAGGTCTCCGTGGTGGCGCTCCGCGAGCTCGGGTGTGGAAGTACTGGTGAGGAAGAAAGGGATGGAAGGAATGGACCGTTGGGGTTAGGTCACCCCCTAGGTACCTATTTATAGGTACGGGTGGGTAAACCTAGGCCAACGGGCGGGAATCGGAAATTTCGGGATAAGGGACACCCGTCCTGATTTTTTGGGATACGCGTTAAGTGCTGGACGGGATATCCGGAATGGATAGGAAGCAAATCTCTCCCGCGATATCTGGATCGATTAACGAGTGAAATAAGCCGGATCTTTGGCATTTTCATCAGGGCATTGACCCAGAAAAGTAAAAGATGGATTCAGAGGAAACCGAGTTATTATATGGACCACCAATGGAGTTAGGCCTAGCTGTTTATCAAAGCAACCTAACCCGGCCTCTATGAGTTTGTATGTTTGTTATTTTTGCAGGGAATAGCGTGCGCTTCAAGGAGGATCCCGTGAAGCCCAAGCTATTCTGGGGACTACTAATGGAGGGATGATAACCCGGTAGGCTAATGCCAAGGAGTAACTCGGCCCAAAGGACGCTGCGCAAGACCCGGCTAAGGAATAAAGGAGTTCTAGAAGGCCCAGGAGTGTAAGCCTCGTAACCCGGATTGTGGGTTCCGATAAGGAAGTTTAGGGTTTTGTAAGTAGTGTCCGGGTAGGATTCCGAGTGCGCCTTGGATGGCAAGCCAGGGGATCCGGGGATTATATAAACCGGTCCCCAGGGTTAGATCGATGAGTTCACAAGAGACACCAGTTTACGAGATAGAGATCGAGAGATATCGAGCATCCACTGTAATACGAGTATCGAGATAGTATATTCAGATCGGAGACTCGACGACTTGATTGCCGGCTACCAGATCGCATATCACCATGCTCTCCCTTGAGCTAAACCCTGTCCCAAACACTCGAGTCGATTTGCCCCAAGACAAGTTACCCCCGGTAACGTCTGCCGTGATTATCCCACGACACCACCCTAGCAGAACCGCCCATCGGCCATCTAACGGCCCTAGTGTCTTGACACGTCGCTATTTTGAATTTCCCCTTTACACCTGCACCTGAACCTCCCACATGTTCACTTTCTTGTCGCCTAGCTCGTCCCCCTCCTTTTAAGCCTCAAATCGGTGGTAGACCATGCATGAATTGTAATCTTGGGTTAAACCCTAGCCACCTCTCTTGAGGTCTGGCCTCGAATTATTAGAATTTGTACTCAAATCCTTCCTCCGAAATAGAGTACTACAGCCCAATTTCCTGTTGTTCTCTGAATACTTATGTTCATACTTAATCGATAGGGACGATCCTATCAATTGGTATCTAGAGCTGGTTGTCCTCGGATGCGATTTGGATTTAGAACACTCGGGAGTTGGGATCTCTCCTGAAATTCTTCTGTGTTGTTCTTGATCCCGGCGGCTGTAGGTGGCGGTTTGGCGACGGCGTGGAGCAAAGTTCGGTCACAAATCAGGGTAAAGGGAGAGGTTGGTATGGAGCGATTCCTCGGTTGTGAAATCCCACCACCCACCCAGATCCGTGTGACTCCCGGTAGCGAGGAGGCGTTGGAGTCGGCGATGGCGGCGGCAGGAACAACTTCTGACGAGTCGGGTAACAAGCCCAGTTGTGTAAAACCCTCTCGCCATTGTTGTTGTGAGTAAATCCAAGGTTTTGTGTGCACCCTGCCCGCAAATAAAATTCCTTAGGATCCAGTATGGAACACCAAGAGACCTCTGGCGATACATGCATGCTACTGATGGATACAGTGCAACTGGAAATCAAGCAGCTGCAGAACCAAAGGCAAGAGGACAAGGAATAATTCTTAGAATTTAGCAAGATGGTGAACAGGAATTTCACTAGTATCCAGAACAACTGTTAGACAAACTTCGCCAATATCCACACCAACTTCGAGGTATTGTTTGCAGCAAAGAAAGCAGATGTCTTGGAACTGTCAGGGATGGGCAATTCCAGTGCCACACCTAATGCAGCAAATGGAGAAAAATCGGCTAGTTTTGTCAAGAAAACAAATGTCGTTGGCAAAACAGTGGGAACGCAAACACTGCATGACACCACTGGAAAAGAACTCAATTTGGATGGCACTCCTAAATATAGGAATCCACGCTTTGGAAATTTTACCATAGTAGTACCGGAGATGCAGCAGAAAGGACCATATTCTACAGAAGCTGTCAACTTGGAGGAAGAGGAACAGTGTGACAATGAAAATAAGAGAGCCCTTGGAAACTCCAACAGAAACAAGGAATATGGATACTATGGAGAAGGGAGAAGAGGAGTACATGTTGTAAAATCTGCCAAGCTCAACATCCCTGAATGTGATGGAAGTGATGTAGACTCTTGGATAGAAACAATTGAAATGTACTTTAAGTCTGCTAAAACCCCACTGAAAAGTAGAATTGAAGTAGCAGTGACATATCTCAAGGGTGATGCAATTCAGTGGTGGAGAGGCACTAGATACAACACAGCAAGTTTACCTTGGCACAGATTTTGCATATATCTGGGTGTCAGATTTGCATAGGCATCTATATGTGACAATATCAAGAACGTTCACTCCATTAAGAAAATTACTACTGTTGCATCTTACATTCAGAAATTTGAAGCAGCAATGGGTCTATTGAGAAGGGACAACCCTGTATTACCTAATAATTACTATGTGCACAATTTTATTTCAGTGCTTCATGATTACATACAAGCTCACATCTAGTGTCACAACCCAAATGACATGCAGAGAGCAATGTGGATAGCTAGAAGGATAGAGCATGCCAATCCATAAAAGAAACAAGTCACAGAGTAGCAAGCCAATGTAAGGAAACAAATGATATTTGACACTAGCAAAACTGCCAATTTACTCCCATGAGTACAATCCAAAAGGCAATTGAGAAGAAAGTATGATTGAAGTGCAAAGGACATAAAAAGGTGTGCAAGTTATCTAACAAGAATCAAATACAACAATTGCAAGCAAAAGCTGCAGAAATAGTGATTATCATCTATGTGAAAGAAAGTAATAGTTCTGATAAGGAGGAAGAAGAGGAAACTCCGGAAAACCAGAAATTACAGCTGTATATGCATGCTGTTATGGGTATCCAAAACCCTAAATACACATTCGCCTTATCTGTCCACTTGGGAGACCAAACTGTCACTGCTCTTGTGGACAGTGGAAGCACTGCCACCTTCATGGCACCTACTCTTGTTGCTGTAGCTAAATCTCACTTAGTGCTCAGTACAAAATTGAAGGTCTTAATAGCCAATGGTGGCAGTTTATATACTGAATTTGCCTGCTTAGATTGTGAGTATATGATCGATGGAGTACTCTTCAAATCAGACAACAAAATCTTACAGCTGAAGGGCTATGATATGATTCTAGGAGCAGACTGGATTCATACTTATAGTCATGTAGGACTAGACTACAAGAGGGTGACATTAAAGGCCACATTACCAATTAAAAAAGGGTCACATTCCATGATGAAACAATGCCCACATTTTTCAAGATCCCTGAGGAAAAGCATGGTAGCAAACTGTTAGAAGATGCCATTTGTGGAGCCATTCTCCTGATAAAGCCAGTTACCACTGTAGAAGAACCTGCAATAGAGTATCCACGGGAAATAAAAGCCCTGTTGGAGGATTTTAAGGACATTTTATGTGGTCCTACTACTCTGCCCTCAAAGAGATCATGTGATCACACTATTCCCTTACTACCTGATGCAAAGATTGTCAATCAAAGACCCTACAGGATTCCACATCACCAGAAAAATATCATGGAAGAAATAATACAAGAACTACTCAAAAATGGCATTATCAGAAGTAGCATGAGCCCTTATTCCTCTCCTGCAATTTTGATCAAGAAAAGGGATCTTACTTGGAGGAATTGCATTGACTATATGAAACTGAACCTACATACAATCAAGAATAAGTACCCCATCCCCATCATTGAGGACTTATTAGATGAACTCCAGGGGGCAACAATATTTTCCAAAATAGATTTCAAATGTGGATACCACCAAATAAGGATGGCAAAAGAAGATATTAGCAAGACTGTATTTAGTACACACCAAGGGCATTATGAGTATGTGGTTATGCCTTTTGGACTGACTAATGCACCTGCTACATTCCAACAGCTCATGAACACCATATTAGCTCCTTGTCTCAGATGCCCTCTCTAGGGTCAAAAATGCCATGTGTGCCATGTTTACATGTTCTGCCCTTCCAACTTGGGTCAGTGAAGTTGAAAATTCATATATTGGAGACACAAAATTTCAAGACTAGATAATACAATCTTCTATCATAGCTGGATTTGTACCAAATATCACATACAAAAAGGGCATCATCAGGTACAAGAACAAAGTAATTGTAGGCAAGACAACCACCCACATAGAAAAATTGATTGAGACATTCCATAGCTCAGAATTAGGAGGGCGTTCTAGAGAAAGAGCCACTTACCAGAGGATAAAACTCCTTTTTCATTGGACAGGTCTCAAGCAACAAGTCATTGCCTTTGTCAAGCAATGCCCAGCCTGTCAGTTAACCAAGCCTGAACACTGCAAATCTCCTGGGTTATTACAACCCCTGCTTGTGCCAGATTTTGCCTGAACTCACGTAAGTACGGACTTCATCAAAGTTTTGCCTATGTCCAAGAATAAAGACATCATTTTAGTGGTGGTTGACAGATTCACTAAATATGGGCATTTCATATCCATGAAGCATCCCATTACACTGAAAATTGTGGCTAGATCTTTTGCAGAAAATGTGTTCAAATTACGTGGACTACCCACAATACTGATCGAGACGGGATATTTACAAGCAATTTATGGCAATCCTTGTTCAAGTCTCTGGGAGTAAAGCTACACTACAGCACTTCTTATCAGCCACAAACTGATGGCCAAACCGAAAGGGTCAACCAATGTCTCGAGAACTATCTAAGGCACATGGCATTCTTGCAACCGAAGCGATGGCACAAGTGGCTAGCACCTGTTGAATGGTAGTACAACACCACATTCTACACATCCTTGCTAATCACACCATTCCAAGCTCTGTATGGCAGACCACCACCACAGATTGGAGAACACATGTTACCACCTTACCACCTGAGGAAAAACAACAAGACATGTTACCTACTCCACCCACTGTGGCTCTAGCACAATAAATTAAGGCAAGACTGATAAAAACAGCAAGGCTCCATTGCATCCCCTGTGGTACGATGGAAAATCAATTGGACCAATCTGCCAGAGGAAGATGCAACTTGGGAGGATGCTGACGAAGGGATGGACCTTGGACCCTGCGAGTAAGGACACCCCGGTCCTAGGCCCAAGGCTAAAGCCCAAGAAGGAAAGCCTTTGGAGTATTCTGGAAGGCCCACTTGAAGCCCACCCGCAATGCCTTGCGAGCTAAGATTAGGAAACTTGTAACCGACATAGGGTTAGAGTTCGAGTCCTCCCCGAGTAGGGTTTGAGACATGCCATCTATATAAGGCCAGGAGAACCACCGGAAGAGGACCAAGCAATACCGCACCACCAAAGCCTTGAGCTCGAGATCATACTCTCGACTTGAGCAACCACCGTTGTAACCGATCTATTCGATAATACAGATCGACAAAGGTAGGAGTAAGGGTTTTACCTCTACGAGGGCCCTGAACCTGGGTAAATCGTGCCTCCTGTCTAGCCGACGATCGTCACCAGCGCTCATGGGTTCTCCTATTCGAAACCCTATGGGTTCACCCGAGGGATTTGTTGAGATGCAGATTCGACAATTGGCGTCGTTTGTGGGAACGGAGGGCGCTGGATCTCCGGCATCTTCGGCTTCATCATCCAACTCACGTTGGAAACCTTCGACTTCGACTCCGACGAACCCTATTTGGATCGAATCTGTCGTGGTCACCCCTCACTCGCCGGAATCACGCCCGGTATTCAGCGATCTGGAGAAGAGCGTCACCTTGACGTTTGGAAGCTTGAAGTTCTACACCAACAAGGACGGAATCCTCCACTTCCCTGAAGAATCAGGATCTGAGTCAGGATTGCAGGAAGTTCATCGACATCCACGAGGCCTTCTCGAAGAAAAGTAGATCAGCAGCTAGTCAAAGTTACCCGCCACTTCCAGGAGGAGGACACCAAGGGTTCCAGCCGCCACAACCCCTACCTCCACCAGGAAATCCGAACATGGCGCTAGCCGCACTACCTGCGCCACCCGTACCAAACGCCGGAGCTAACGCATACCCGAACCCGGCTGGACAGTTAGGGATGATACAAAAAGTGTGCCCATCCCGCAGAGCTCAGAAGACAAATACACGGCAGTTATGCATGGCTGTGCAAACCCCACCAACAAGACCCGAGTACCTGAAGATGGCGGATCAATCGATCACCTTCGCCATGGCAAACCATCCCCCGCGAGTCTATCGACCAGGACACGCCGCCCTAGTAATCCAAGCGCAAATTGGTAATTACGAACTGGCTCGCGTATTCATGGACGGAGGCAGCGGCATCAACATCATCTACACGGATACGCTCCGTCGGATGAACAGGAACCTGGAAGGACTCGCAGAATCAGAAACATCCTTCCACGGGATAGTTCTAGGAAAGGTGATCTATCCACTCGGAACAATCAATCTAGAGGTGGTGTTGGGCAATCGACGCAACTACAGAAGAGAATTCCTCGACTTTGAAGTAGTCGACTGGCCCTCACAGTACCACGCCATTCTTGGTTGAGCAGCGTTCGCAAGATTCATGGCAGTACCACATTATGCATATCTGAAGCTCAAGCTACCCGGGGAATATGGTGTAATCACCATCGACGGAGATTTCCAGAAGTCCAACAAATGCAACATCGAGTTCAACGAGATCGCAAAATCTTTCGGGATTCAAGAAGAACTAGAGGAGATAGCAAAGACCACGGGCCACTCTGTGATGCCCCTCACAAAGAAAAACGCACCAGAGTTGGAATTCAGCACCAACAGCGACACTCCAAAACATCAAGTGCACCCGACAGATTCTGCGAAAACGGCGATGGTCTCAACTATCCTCTCGCCAGCATAGGAAAGCGCGCCCGTCGAACTCCTCCGTGAGTACTGGGAAATTTTCGCCTGGCAGCCCTCAGATATGCCAGGAATACCCAGGGAGTTCGTCGAGCACTCACTCGAAGTCTACAAAGACGCAAAGCCCATCAAGCAGACCACTCTACGGTTCTCAGAACCCAAGCAGAAAGCGCTTGGAGAAGAAGTAAACAGATTTCTAGCAGCAAAATTCATCAGGGAGATCAAAATATCCACTTGGTTAGCAAACCCAGTGCTGGTCCCAAAGAAGAACACCAACATCCTTCAAGTGTGCATTGACTACACGTCGCTGAATAAGCACTGCCCCAAGGATAACTTTCCCCTCCCACGAATCGACCAGATCGTGGACTCCACTGCAGGCTGCCAACGCCTCTCCTTCCTAGATGCCTACTCGGGATACAATCAGATCCGGATGAAGCGGGAAGACGAGGAGAAGACAACATTCATCACACCTCACGGTGTATACTGCTACACGACAATGCCCTTCGGGCTCAAGAACGCAGGCGCAACATATCAGTGCTGCATGCAAAAATGTCTCGCTAAGCTCATTGGCAAGAACGTACAAGTATACGTTGACGACATCGTCATCAAGACTCGAGTGGAGGATACACTCCTCGAGGACATCAGAGAAACGTTTGATGCTCTAAACGCATACAGAATTAAACTCAACCCGACAAAATGCGTCTTCGGCGTCCCAGCAGGGCAACTTCTCGGGTACCTGGTATCCGCCAGAGGAATCGAAGCCAACCCGGAAAAGATACAAGCAATCTTGACAATGAAGGAGCCCACCAATCTACGCGGAGTCCAACAGCTCGCAGGGCGACTAGCCGCCTTGAGCAGATTTATCGCGCGATTGGGCGAGCAGGCGTTACCCTTCTACAAGCTGTTGAAGAAGACGGATAAGTTCGAGTGGACACCAGAAGCAAAGCAGACATTCGCAGACCTGAAACGATCCTTACAGAGCAGGCGCATTCTCGCAACACCACAAAAAAGGGAGCCACTTTACCTATACCTAGCCACAACAAACCAGGTCATCAGCACGGCCATCGTGGTCGAACGACCTGAGGAGGGCAAGGCAAATGGAGTCCAAAGTCCGATATACTACATCAGCGAGGTGCTCTCGACGTGCAAACAACGATATCCTCACTACCAGAAGCTCGCATATGGAGTTGTTCTCACGGCTCGAAAGCTCAAGCATTACTTCCAGGAACATACCGTAACAGTGGTTAATGATGCATCACTCGGTACAATCATGAACAACCCAATGGCATCTGGAAGAATAGCAAAATGGAGCATCGAGCTGGGAGCTTGGGACATCATCTATGCAGGGCGCAATTCCGTGAAGTCCCAGGTACTCGTGGAGTTTCTGAGCGAATGGACAGAACTACAAACACCCGGTCCGCCGGAATACACGAGTAACTGGATCATGTACTTCGACGGATCCAAGAGAAATGAAGGAGCAGGAGCTGGGATCGTCCTAATATCACCCAGAGGAGACAAGCTGCAGTAGGTCCTACGACTGGACTTCCCACCCGACGATCCAGCATCAAACAACGACGCAGAGTACGAGGCCCTGTTGCATGGGATGAAGATGGCAGTGGCGTGCGGAGCCACCTGATCGATGATCTACGGCAATTCCAATCTCATCGTGCAACAGACAATGAAGGAGTGCGACGCTATCGCAGAGAACATGGTCGCCTATCGTGACATGTACAACCTACTCGAAGGAAGTTTCAAAGGATGTGAGCTGAAGCACATTGCGAGATCCAGCAACGAAGAAGCAGACAGGCTGGCGAACATGGGTTCCACAAACACACCCATACCTTTAGGGATATATTTCGAGCGGATGACCAAACGATCAGTCAAAGTCAAGAAAACTGCAGGAGCACCCGCAGCATTGGAAACAGAGGTCAGCCCGCAAATCGCTATCATCGAGCTCAGCCATAATATTTCGCGACAAGTTTTTCTGGTTGAGCCAGTCTGGACGCAGAAATACCTCGACTACTTGTCCGCCAAACAGCTCCCAGCAGATCCTCGCGAGGCTCGACAGATAATCAGACGCAGCAAATCCTTTCGGGTACTCAACGGCGAGTTATATAAGCAGAGCATCTCAGGCATACTACAACGATGCAGAGCACCCAAAGATGGCAAGGAATTGCTGCGAGACATCCACCAAGGAGATTGTGGACATCATGCTAGCTGGAAAGCAATCATGGGAAAAGCTTTCCGAGCAAGATTCTACTAGCTTACAGCAGCCAGAGACGCAAAGGAACTGGTCGACAGGTGCAACGCTTGCCAGAGATTCGCACCAAAACCACACGCCCCCGCTACGGAATTACATATGATACCCATCGCCTGGCCCTTTTCACAATGGGGGCTAGACATGGTAGGACCATTACGCAAGTCCACACCAGGGGGATACACACACTTGCTGGTCGCAGTCGACAAATTTACAAAGTGGATCGAAGCTATGCCAGTAACCTCGGCTAGCGCCCAATGCGCCGTCAAATTCCTCGACTCCATCGTATACAGATTTGGAGTACCACACAACATCATTACTGACAATGGTAGCAACTTCACGGCAAAGGAAACAGAGCAGTTCTGCGAAGACAAGGGAATCATCTTCAAATTCGCTTCAGTCGCTCATCCGCAAACCAACGGCCAAGTCGAACGATCCAACGGATTAGTTTCGGCTGGCATCAAGAAACGTCTACTCGATCGCCTACACCCAGCAGCGGGACATTGGTAAGAAGAGCTACCCTCCGTGCTATGGAGCCTCCGCACAACTCCAAATCGATCCACAAACTACACACCATTTTTCATGGTATACGGGGCTGAAGCAGTCCTTCCCGAGGATGTCAGGTTAACCGCCCCACGGGTCGTTGCTTACAGCGAAGAAACCTCCAACAGGGCACTCGCAGATGATATGGACGCACTCGACGAAATACGCGATATCGCACTCGCAAGATCCGCAGTATACCAGCAGTCGCTGCGAAACTATCACAGTCACCGCATACGCCACAGAGCCTTCGCAGTAGGAGATCTGGTGCTACGGCTCAAGCAGAAGGAAGGGAACAAGCTCGAGCCGCCATGGGAAGGACCCTTCATAATACACGAAATTATCCCAGGTGGCGCCTATCGATTGAAGAACCCGACGACTGGAGGCATCTACTCCAACCCTTGGAATGTTGCACAACTTCGCAAATTCTATCCATAGATTTACTTTACTCATACAAATAAGGCTATATTATCCATCTTGTAGCTCGAAAGAAAACACATGACTTCTTAGTCATTGCAATAACATACATGGTTTTTCAACCATAGCTACTCGTGTTCTCCATCCTTACATGCTAAAAAGTAACAGGTATACACCCCACAAAAACACGGGGGCTACGCCTAACTTAGCATCCCAGGAAGAATTTCATATATACAAGGTAGACACCTTACAACAGTTTTAAACAACTGCACAAAGTAACAGGATACATACATCATATAATTACATATGGCGATGAGTATTTTCAGCCGCCAAAACCCGATCCACCTCTTCCGAGGTCAATCGAATGATTTCCTCTGCTGCAGGTCGAACAACCCTATAATGAGGAGCAATGTTGATTGGACCATCAGGGAGCATAGCTACAGAGTTGAAATTCACCTCAGGATGCCACAACCGGATGAAGGAAAGAGCCACTACCGAGCCGCAGATCATTTGATTGCGGACACACTCGCGAATTTCTCCTTCTCGCCCGAAAATCCTGAGAAGATGGCTCCAATCTTCGGGACCCCTCTCCAACGGATAGAAAGAAGAATTCATGGCAATCAAAATCTCGTGAAAGGAACTCACGAGCATCTTCGCCTGGATAACTCGAGACTTCAAGGTAGCAAGCACAAAACCTCGGCTCCGATCGGACCAAAAGTTATTCGCATGGGGCTTTGAACTGCCAGCTTCCTGAAGGATGTGGTTCTCCACCCACTGTTTCTCACTCCTATCATCCGGTTGAACAACTGTAAACAAAGGAACACGATCAAAGGAAGATAGAAGACACAGAAAGCTAGAGGGCTGAATTACTTACAGAGCAAATCCCTGGCGACAGCTGCCAATTCATCCATCACAAACTGCTCACGTTCAACCGCAAGTTTCTATTTGGACTTGGCTACATCCGCCACCCCACGCAGATCTTTTAGCTTGCGCTCACCATCCGCAACACGGTCACGGAGGCCCGCAAAGGTACCAACAGCGGCAACAAGAGGATTCGCTTGGGCAGCAAGTCCACCCGAAGACTCCGCAGCAACTCCGGTTACCTGGAAGAATACAAGGAAAGTCAAGGAATAATATGCCCCATTCGAGATATAACAACCACCTATTCGACAGGTGCTCGGGGGCTACTCCCATCGAGAGAAAACACATAACAAATCAATCACAGGAAGCATCTCAGATATCAGAAGAACATTTCGCTTAAACGATGAAAATACGGGAATACATCCCAAGGTTCATTACAATCGAAAGAACGAACTACGAAGAAAATATACTAAGGAGCTGCAGTTGTGCTGCCACTCGCGGCAGTGCTTCCCCTACGACTAGCACGGGTGATCAACTCAGATAACTTCTGGGCGAGGACTCCAGCTGGATCGCCAAAACGACGAAGCGCTACCTTTTTTCCCGTAGAAGGATCAACGGGAAGGTCCGAGTACGCCTCCTACAAGCCCGTGACTCCGTGCGCCAGTGCAAACTGGATGGCAGTCTTCGCCCCGGACTCTGACTGAGCAACCGCGTAGGCGTCAAGGAGATTGCCCTCCAGGAAAACCTTCAGAAGATCACTCATTGTAGGCGGAGAAACAGCGTCGACCAGAAGACGACCGTGAAGCTGCGTCAGCACTCGAATGCCATCGCCGATCAGGGTGCAAATCCCCTCAGCGTGCTTCTTGAGCTGAGCAAAGGAATCTGTCAAAGCATCCACCCGTTGGACCCCAGGCAGCTCCAGCGGGACGCCCAGAAGACCTGCAGAGAGAAATATTAAAATCCAAGGACCTGCCGGACAATCGGGAGACAACAAAGGACAAAATGCAACTTACCCGAAAAACGCTGGGCCAGAGGGCGAAGGAAGTCGATGAGGTCGGTGTCCTGCTTGGTGCCAGCCTCCTCCAGCTTTTTCAGAGCGTCCTGGGCGCCCGCAAGCCTTCCCTCGAGGTCAGTCGACAGCCTGCGAGAAGACTCGAGCTCCTGTCGAGCAGCCGCCAACTGAGCCTCCTGAGTGCTTGCCCGAGTGGAGGCGTCCACCTTCTCGGCCTTCATGATTTCAACTTGAGCTGCATAGCAATGGGTCTCAGAATCGAAGAAATTGGCGTAACTGAAAAGATGAGATAAAATAAGTCGATAAACTTACTTCGAAGGAGCTCATTTTTGGCGGCAAGTCAATCGCGATCCGACCGAAGGGTCCCGCATTCTGTTTCGGCCAGGATAACGCGGCGGCCAACGGCCACAAGGGAGTCAAGGAGTGACTGCAAAAACATGAAGATGGAAGAATCAGAGAAGAGAAGATTGAGCCTATACACGGTTGCAAACATTCGAGTATAGCCCCGGGGGCTACTCCCATCGGGAGCACTGTCGTGCACCCGATAAAGCAAAGAGAAGAGATAAAGCTTACATCTTTGAGCCTGTAGCCAACTACAGCCTCGGGGGCTACTCCCATCGGGAGCACTGCCGTGCACCCGATAAAAAATCCAAATAAACGAAGTACAGTATGAAGAAGAAAACAGCAAGATTTACCTGGCCTTGAGCTAGGGAGAGCGGATCCGCTGAGCTACCCGACACCTCCTTCGGAGTCGAGGCCTCAGCAGCAAAACTAGGAATTCTATATTCCGTAGTCGCCGCTGTGGGGGCTGCACTCGGTGAATTCTGGACGGTGTCGACGGTCGGGGTCCCACTCGCAGCAGCAGCTCTTTTCCTCTTTTCGAGAGGAAGGGAAGAGACGAATCGACCAGGACTGATAGATTGCAGACTATCATGAAGACAATACATCAAAAGACGCAAAAAGGGAATGTTCGACTAAGAACAAGAAAACAAGGACTTACTCGTCGTCGTATTCATCATCCAACATGTCCGCGTTCCAAGCGGTATGGATCTTTGGAAATGAAGGAGAAGCGGTGCGCGTACTTAGCGGAGTCACGATGAGAGGCCCTTTCCCGGGCGATTCCTTACCCAAGGAATTATCCTTGGAGGTGGCCGCATCGTTCTCCACTCGGTGGCGTTTGCGGTGGAGGAGATCGCTGTCCGATTCCTCCGCGTCATCCGAGGAGTCATGCTCGGAACTCGAAACGGCATTAGCAATGCTGGTGTCGGCTGGAGCATCCAGGTTACTCGCCAACAAGTCCGAGGCTTCCTCCCCGGAGATTGGCGGGTAGCAGGTGACCACTGCTAAGCTCTACAAAAAGAAGACAGAAGAAGAAAAGGAAGAAAAATTTCAGTCGACAAAACTTTCGAGCAAAAAAGAAACGAAGACAAAGGAAAACGCAAACTTACTTCGGGTGGTGGAGACCTTGACGCCTCGAATGCTGCAACAGTGCAGTCTGGAAAGGCTTCACCCACCTTCAAGCTGGTGATGGCCGCGATCTTCTTCTCGAAGGGGCTGAATCCTGCGCTTGAGGAAAATGCTCGTCAGGTGCAGCCCGTTCAGCACAACTCCAGCGGCTTGGTCCCGAAGGGCGGCCACTTTGGCGAGTAGCGGGGTGACAACCTGGTTTTCTTCAGCCGACAGCTTATGCGCCCAGGACTTCCGCCTCTTCAGGATAGCGAATGGGTGGAACTCGTGAACTCCACCCGTGTCATTGTCGATGACGTAGAACCACTGCTTTCTCCACCCTTGGGCGGAGTCGATGAAGTGCATCCCGAAGTAGCTGATGTCCGACTTCGCCTGAATTCTTAAGCCGCTGGTGCGCAGCAGCTTGCCAAGCTCAGTCTCTACCCGCGATTTCTCGCGGAAGACACGCACCTTCAAAAGGGCCTTCCAAAGGCCCCAATATGGGCGAATGCCCAAGAAGCACTCGCAGAATACAATGAAGCACGAGATGTGCTGCACTGCATTCGGAGGCAGATCGTGGAGTTGTATGCCATAGACATACAGCAACTCCACGAGAAAGGGATGAAGAGGAAAGGAGAGCCCGCGCGATACGTGGTCCGCGAAAACCACGCGTTCATTCGCGCGGGGATTGGGTACCTCCTCCTTTTTGTCGAGGCGCACCCGCTTGTCGGCTTCCGGAGGCAGCAACCCCTCCCTCTGCATCTCCTTGATGCTCTTGTTCGTGGTGTTGGGCGAACGCCAGTCGCCCGAGCGCGGTGCGGGAGGCGCGAGAACTTCCTCCGTCGCCCTCGACGAAGAAACAGCGGCGCCGCGCTTCTTGCCTCCTGCCATGGACGCTGGTGCGAGCTCGCGGAGAATAAGAGTAGAGAACGAGGAAGACGAAGACTGTGCAAGACGAAGCCTGGGGAAATTTTCACCGTTTCACCTAAGGCCCGTACTTATACACGGAGCCGCCCGATCCTGACCGTTTGTTGAGCCACGTGGCATCCATCGCAGCTGCCGCGTGCGAAGGCGAAACGAAAGGGCGGCGGATGATGTTTCGTGCCACGATCCTAACAGTGGATCGTACGCATTTACTGCGTGCAGTTCGCGTAAAAACCGGGAACGACGTCTCGTTTCCGGTCAAAAAGCTGACAAAGTGGGCCAGCACTTCTGTTCTCGCTCCGTCACGTCCCATCGGGAGGATAAAGTGCGTCATGACATCATAGCGTACATCATCAAGCTGGCGAATCTTTCGAATGAAAGCTCCAAACACGAAATAACTTTGTATGGACAAATTGTGACGTGAAATTTCTTTCACAAGAAGACAAGACCCTAAACATGAAAACTCTTTCGTACGGGCACAAAACTCCAAACACGAAAACTCTTTCGTATGGACAAAAATAGCTTGGTTTTCCTACTCGGGAAATCACAGACCCAAAACTCTGCGGGTGTGCAGATCCTGCCACTCCATCACATGATGTCTACACATCACGGACCTGGATTGTTCAGCCGACTAGGCACATCCGGATGCCATATTCTTTCGGATATGAAGGTAAGACCCAAAAGATCTCTCTTGAGGGCCTAGAATCGCACTCAAGCTGCGTCCTCTGGTAAAATTCCGTGTCAACAACACGAAGAAAAATCCTAGCGGACGCGCTTGGTACCCTCATAGGTTAAGTTCGACTCGGTAAGACCTCCACGGCCCAGTCGCAATGATCACCTCATCGGGTTCGAGTCGGAGGTCTCGAATCTGTGTAAGCCAGAACTTTTTTTGCCCTAGTTGCAATTAATTGGCCCTGATCTTTCGGGAGAGCTAAGCTACTGCGCCACATCCTTCTGCGAAAAACAGCCATAAAACACAGGCACTTTCATCCCTAGATACTCGGGTATAAAAAATTCATCGCACAGGGTATACGCCCTCCGAACGGAAAACGACCATAATGGTTATCCGAAGGAAAGCAACACGAAAAATCTGAGCGTCTACCCGACTGGAAAAATCCCAATCGAGCAAACGCTCGGGGGCTACTGACGAAGGGATGGACCTTGGACCCTGCGAGTAAGGACACCCCGGTCCTAGGCCCAAGGCTAAAGCCCAAGAAGGGAAGCCTTTGGAGTATTCTGGAAGGCCCACTTGAAGCCCACCCGCAATGCCTTGCGGGCTAAGATTAGGAAACTTGTAACCGACATAGGGTTAGAGTTCGAGTCCTCCCCGGGTAGGGTTTGAGACCTGGCCATCTATATAAGGCCAGGAGAACCACTGGAAGAGGACCAAGCAATACCGCACCACCAAAGCCTTGAGCTCGAGATCGTACTCTCGACTTGAGCAACCACCGTTGTAACCGGTCTATTTGATAATACAGATCGACAGAGGCAGGAGTAAGGGTTTTACCTCTACGAGGGCCCCGAACCTGGGTAAATCGTGCCTCCTGTCTAGCCGACGATCGTCACCAGCGCTCATGGGTTCTCCTATTCGAAACCCTATGGGTTCACCCGAGAGATTTGTTGAGATGCAGATTCGACAGACGCCACATTCATCCAGAAGGTCTTTCCAGATTTCCAACCTTGAGGGCAAGTCTGGTCTCGCAGTGGAGGAGTTGTGAGGCTCCATCGACATCGCTTTTGTTCCACTCGTTGTATCTGAAGAAGAAGACCGGACTTAACGCTTCGCGCCGTCGTCACCCAAGCAGAACTGCCCATCGGGCATCCGACGGCCCTGGTGTCTTGATGCGTCACTATTTTGAATTGTCCCTTTACACTGTACCTGAACCTCCCACCTGCTCACTTGCTTGTCACCTAGCTCGACCCCCTCCTTTTAAGTCTCGGGTCGGTGATAGACCAGGCATGAATTGTAATCTCGGGTTAAACCCTAGCCGCCTCTGTTGAGGTCTGGCCTCGAATTCTCAGAATTTGTACTCGAATCCTTCCTTTGAAATAGAGTAATGCAACCTGATTTCCTGTTGTTCTCTGAATACTTATGTTCATAGTTAATCAATAGGGACGATCCTATCCGTCGGATAACATCCACGCAAGTCTTGATGTGCCAAAAGTCGTGTCCCATTACGGGAGGTCTAAGATCAGCCCAGATTTGATATTAGGTCCAGTTTAAAGGACCTTTAACTAAATAGTGTTCTCTTAAGCACCTTGCATTGATGATGCCTTAGAGCTGCAATGGTGGTTCTAGTTTTTCTTGGCCTAAGCGTGAAATTAAGCCGTGTAAGTCGTCAAAAACTGGCCAATTTCCACTTTAAAATTGATATATGTCGTATAATTCAGTAGTGACTCTGTTCTGGCAAGCGTGATGCAGTTGAAGTCCGCATCCAATGAAGACACAAGCCGTTTCACAACTCTTTAACTGCACCGAGCGCAACTGATAATGACAGAATTTAAAAGTCAGTTCCACGATATCCATGATCTCCCTCAGGACTGTGGTTCAACTGGCATATACTTCCTCTGTCCAAAATTAATTGTCGAAAAGTTTGAACAAAATTAATCTACTTTTGTCCAACTTTAAGACAATTAACTTGGGACGGCGGGAGTGACCATCTTCATGCAGGAATTTTTCTTGCCGTGATACCTTTAGACGGGTAATTGCGAACATGACGTATTAGTACTGTATTTGCTTATACAATTGAAACTGTACTTGCAGAACTGCGTTTCAATATTATTCCATACAGTACTCACAACTATTCCATACCGGGGTATATATGTATATAAGAAAATAGTGTGGTTCGGGATCAATCAAAAACTGTTTTACTGCGTTGAACAAGAATGGTGCTGCAACAACAGTAGGTTCCAACGAGAAAACAAGCTTACATAGGCATATACTATAATTAATTGAATTCTGTTGCTTTCAGCAGATTGAAAACCAAAACAACAAAAAGGTCAACCCAAAAAAAACTCTTTGCTCGTATTTTTAGCCATTTGCAACAATTTCATGGATCCTGTCACTGACCTCCGGATCATCTGATCTGACTGCTAGCTTCATAGCTACTTCTTTTGGCCCACTAATTCCGAATGAAAGTCTCACTAGAACTTTCACATTACCAATAAACACACCTGAGAGCAGGCAAGTGTGCGATCTCGAATTGTTTTGGACAACATCAGTACCCTACAGACCAAAAGACAAAACAGCAATCAAGAGTACGATTCAAACAGAAACCAAATAACAAATCTCAGTGCTTTACTCCAGCAGTTTATGTCATTGTCGATTAACAGAACATAACAAACTACTCAAGTAAAATATCACAAACTGGTAGATAAAGACCACCGTACTTGTTTCATGGAAGCAAATTTAGAGAGAACATACCTCACAAGGCTGCATGCCGAGGATGCTTATAACAGCACTCACAGCCTCGGCCAAGCTCTCCCTAACACCAAGTCCATACTCATCGACCCGCTCACTTTCCGGATCCATGCTTTCCCAAGCATTTCGGAAGTTTGAAACCCCCACCTTCAACATGTAATCAGCAGAAATAATTTCAAAATCTTCTAGTTGATACTCGTCCTCAACACCATCATCCTCAGCTTCACCTGTGGACGAATCAACCTGAAATGTAGCACAAGTGGAGTAAAGCACATTTTTTGCATTAAGTTCTAAATCTGTTATAATGTGTGATTAAACCATTAACATTCCAGAGGCAGACAGAGGTCATGTTTAATAAGTACATGTACAAACACACCCAATGATGCAATTCATAGACCATACATATTGGAATCATATATCTTACTTAATCCCTCTTCCATCTTATATACACTAAAAGAATATGCATGATTTATAGACAGAAAAGCTAACAGAACTCAAGCATTCAGAGTTTAGAAGATTATGTACGTTAAATTTTACAACACATGTAGGTTAAAACATAAAATCCTACTCCCTCCGATCGGATATAAGTGTCGGGAGTTGTATTGAAAATTTGTGCTGGATTAGTTGTTCTCTAGCATCACTTAAAACGGATCGAGGGAGTATTTCTGATAAAAGGTTATATACAGTACATAACTAAGAAAATGAGTAATGAGACCAAGAGAGGGTACGGTATACTAATAAAGTCAACCTCAAGATGAGGGAAACATTTGGGTGGATATTGTTTCTGAAAGCAAATTCTGGGTACCACCTAAATTAAAAAATGAAACAGCAGTAATTATGAGACACTAAATTCTAAAACAAATGAGAGAAGCATGTTTCATTCAACCAAGAACACTGATCTTCAAATGTAATAATAAAAGGAGGGTGATCAACTAAAATAATCTCCACTAACAGAGCTGGAGCATTACAAACAAATACCTCTTTAACAATGAATTTCAATATATTTGAGAACTTCCCAGTGGCCAGGACACCTTCTGGCTTTTCGAAGGCCACAAAGGTCTGCCCAGGAGAGTCATAAGGCAAGGATCTTAGAGGTTTCGATGCAACTTCTGAAAATTCCTCTGCCTCAGAAGCATCGACAAAAACCACGACCTGAAGTACAAGAGTTAGGAAAGCACAAAGATAAAAAATACATATTGGCATATTGCATTTATAGGAAGCTATGTATGAAAAAAGTTGCATACCTCTTCAAGCAGCTGCTCAGGTATTGTGTTTGTACAGTTGTATTGGAGCACAACATGTCCATCAAAAATGTGTTTCACGACATTGACTGAATATTCAGTCTCTGCTTCAGTCAATTCAAAAGGTGCTGATGACTGGAAGAAAGAGTAAAAAGATAAATATCAGATGTGTACTAGAACCCTCAGTGCATACATTTGTCTTTTGTAGAAAGGAAAAAACAATACTGACCTTAAAGAGTTTTCCAAAACTAGCAAACTCAGGAATGGATGAAAGAAGCTTCTCATAGGATGCATCAATAGTAGGAACAGGGCCATTGAGAGCTGATGTTGGACCTGTTGATTTCTTGCCCGCAGTCTTTTTCTCGGCAAGGGGTTGTGATTTTGTTTCCTTGGGTACAGATGAAATATCAAAAGGCACCTCTGATGGTTCCTGCCAGCATATTAAAGGGAAAATAAGGCTCCAATCAATGATGTTAAAATCGTAATAATGCTGAGATACATACATAATTCCGCAGGCTGGCCTCCAAGTTAACTAGTGGAACATCAAGTGAGCCAAAGAGAAAGTCAGTCACATCCTTCTCCGTCTCACCAACAGTAGCTTCCCCATCAAGCAACTTAATGTACAGTGTCGCTCTGTCACGCACCTGGAGGTGAGAAAAAGAGTAGCAGATATCAGAGAATAACAGGCTCATTGCCAGGAAAGCAGAGTTTGGCTTGTCCTTTTATCTGAAGGTAACAGTCTATTTCATGAAAAAGTATTCTCGGGGATGAAGTTGCCAATGCAGAGGAAGAAACAAAACAAAAAGGAGGGACCTAGAGTGAAAAGGACCATTAAAATATACAGAGCAGGACATAATTTATCTTCTTGGGTGAAATTTCTCACTGACCTCATCATCACCATCAAATAGGCAACGCCTCAGAAGGACAAATATGCGAGGCTGGAATGAAAAATGTTAGTGCAACACAACTTACAAGCTAAACAAAGAAAAGCCAAAGTACATATCTGTTGAAAGTACCTTGAGCGCGTCAACCAAAGCACCAAACTTTGCCAGTGTACTTACTGCACTGGCCCGAACAGTAGCATTTTCAAGTATCACCCTATTGTATATATAACGTATGTATTTACTAGGATCTGATGTCTTTGGGCCTTCATTTCCCAAAAAGTGAAGAATCTGTTACAAGATTTAAAGAAACTGTTATTGCCTATTTCACTCTTTGTTTAACCAACTTTTCATACTTCAAAGGCTATTTTTTTCACAGCAGAGCAAATAAGTTCAGCATAGACTTAGCAACCATAAACTGAGCCTTAAAAGCATGCAAGTCATTTTCTGTTGTTCCAAATTAAAACTGATTCTGTGCAACATAGGAAAATTAAAGAAAAACGTCTGCAGCTGGTTATAGTCTTCAAATTAGTTGGCTTATATTTCGTTTCTTCTTCAGAACAAAATCTTAGGATCTAGATAGCAGAAGGTACTTCATTAAACAACTACCCCTCCGTATCGAAATGTAAGATGTTTCAGCGTTTTGAAAGACGTATCTAGACACGTTTTAGTGTGTAGATTCATTTGAATGTACACACTAAAACATGTCTAGATACGTTTTGTCTAGAAAACGCTAAAACATCTTACAATTTGATACGGAGGGAGTACAAAATTAGGACATATTAAATTTACAATATCTTTGCAGTTAGTTTCCATATTACATATGAAAAAAAAAGGAAGGATTGGCAATCACCTGAGTGGACAGATATGTGAACTCACAGTCTTCAATGAATTCACACAAGTGAAATAACCCACTTTCTTTAGCATCAGGAATGTCTCTAATGAGAATGATAATTGAATCAACTATAGCTTTCTTGTAGTCAAAACCACCCTCTTCACGTAGGATATTGCTCAAAAAGTTCATCCTGCCAACATGTACGGAAGTTAAAGCTCTGACGGCAAATTAGTTCAATTCTTCACCAGCAATATAAGAAAATATGCTACATACAGTGAGCGATATTTCAGCGGAAACTTCAAGCACAAGGATCTTATTGCTTCTACAACAACAATCTTGAATTCATCAGCAATGTCTGACATAAAGTTGGTCATCTGTTTCATTAAACGATCAACACTTGATTCATTGCCCGTCTTGAGCAGTGTGGTAATTGCAAGTGTTGCAATACTCCTGTTCTGATCGGATATTAAACTTTCCATATCTATGTTACAATTTGTAACAGCCAAAGGATGAGTTGATGCAACCTGTAAAGTATCAAATGAACACTGGATCATTAACCGAAATCAACAAAGAAAGATAGCAAGGTATTAACGAGCATGCAGACCGATAAATAAAATAATATTCTGGTGACAGACACAAATAGGGAACATAAAAAACAGTACTGATGTAACGACTTGAGCTTTAACATTTTTAACTGTCTGGACCTGAATGTCATTAATATTGGCAAGGTAAAAAAAAATGTGGTACTAAAAACAAAGGCTTTAAAACTTGTCAAAATCAAGCTTTCCCGCATGTCTTTTTCCCTACACGGGTATTAACAATGATGGGAGTTTTCCTACAGCAGACCATTGTGATTACTAGGGAACTACGTACTCGGTGAATGATTAATGCGACCTGTAAAACCAATAGGTCGACGATTATAGACTCACCAAGATAGCAGTTGCACTTTCCGACCATATTATGTATACTAGAAGAATTTAAACCATGTCTATTGATTGAGAACTTATCAGCAGTTGTCCACCATGGTACTTCAGGTATGTATCTAATATTACAGACTTTAGGCAGTTCATTTAGGAAAACATGCTAATTTCAAGTCAATCAGGATGCGTATTCAATATGGAACGTGTCAAGACTAAGATTGTAGCGTCAAGCAGAAAAAAGAAATAAAACTAGACATTCCAAAATCATAAGATTTGATTGACACGTTGTGACTACATGAGCACAATATTCAGGATACAGTTAAACTTGACAAGATAAAACTAGGACTCGCAAACAAACTAACCTTATTAAGAGTGCGAACAGCAGCAAATCTAAGCACGGGTTTGGATGAACTTAAGAACAATTGCAGGACAGTGATAGCAGGTGTAAGCTCACGACTGGTGACACCATTTAAATCAGTTATTGCTCGTGCAGCCTCAAGTATGACCATTTCAGCTTTGTTGCGGAGACAGGACTCCAGGAAATCAAAGAAAGGGCGATCTCCACCTTGTGTATTCGTGCCAGACTCTCTAATAACCTGTTGATACCATTCATATTTCAGACATCTATCCTTACACAATTCTTCAGAATGCAAGAATCAGATAGAAGTACCTGGCTAGTGTACCGAATAAGTAGGCACTGAGCAAGAGGTGAGCGAACTGAACCCCTAGTCAGACTAGTGACAAGCTTGCTGACGGCCAACCGGTCATTTTGTCTAATCTGCAAATTTAGAATGAAAAGTATATAAGTTTAGAAAACCAAGTAACCAAATAGAATGTCAAATGGCATTCAATAAGAGAACCAGCAGCGGTGTATCATGTTTCAAGAGCATACTTAATTATAGCACATCTTCGAGAGGGTGCTTATTATAGCAAATTTCCAAGAGTGTGCGTGTTTTCAAGAGAGTAGGTAGAAATAGAATGCTTATTTCAAACAGGTCAATTAAGTATCTGCGTGTAGCTTAATTCATTTGAGATGTATGTCACTATACTACTTAAAAGAAGCCCAAACTGTGGAACTCACTTGGTGAAGAAGGGCAAGGGCATGAAATTGAACAAGAGCGGCTCTCGACTGCACAGCCTCCTGAACCTCATTGCTCCATCTTTTGACAACTTCCGGACTTGTCTTTTTGGAATTAAAGGATATGAAGAAAACATTAATACAACCAGTAACCAAGCAATCGCACAAATGCACAAACTAAAATGCAGCGCACACCTGAAGCAGGTAGATACCACTAACAAGAGCCGCACTGGCAACAACTGGGTTCTTATCAACGATAGCTTGCTTCAAATACCTCTCGATTTGGGTGAGAAGAGTCGAATCAATGATGCGGCAAAGAACTCTTATGGCATTTGCACGATACATATCCGTCTTGCTATTCATGTCCTTCATCAGAGAACTTGTCACTATAATAACCTACAGCCAATGAAACGCAAATGAAGTCAAATCTTAGAGCCCACAAAATGCAAATAACTACAAATTTGGAGACACCATTCGCGAACCTCATCCGCTGACGGCGAGAGTTCCTTGATCATGAGGTACACCATTCTTCTAAGCCCTGCATCCTTGGACTGAAACAACTTGGTCGTTGCGAAGAAGACCTCTGTCGCCTCAACCTACAAAACTATCCATAATGAGGTGCCTATTCAAGAGCACATGTCCTGGAACTAGCACAGAATCACCATTTCCCCATGATCCTGAGGAAATAACACTGCACCAACATGTGGTTGTCTGTACTCTTAGGTCACCACTTTACAGCATGTTTCAATGATGTTATTTTGGGTGTCGAACATGAACCTAAGATACAGTTACTCTACAGAAGCACAGATATTCAAACTTCAATTTTTCATGACCACGCATGCACGGTGTCAAAACGGGACATGATGATTCAATGAAATACTCTTGGAAACTTTATGATCACTGTTGGTGTGCAACATCAACATCCATGCCCAGCGATTGAAATGCATATAAAAGTATATAGCTTAATCACGATAGAAGAGAGGTGAGATATACTAGGTCGCTGTACCTTGGTAAATGTGTCACCCTGGTTGAGCAGATACAGAAGCTTGGTGATCACCTGTAGCAGTAGACAGAATGCATCAGTATCATGCGAGTAAGTGAAATTGGAAGGGAGATCGGGTTGAGACGTGAGATCCAGCGATGTCGGATTAAGCAAGCACCTGGCAGCATCGCCGGGCGTCGAGCTGAGGGTCGTGGAAGACGCGGGCCTCCTGCAGGACAGCGCCCTTCTCGATACCGAGGAATGGCGAGTAGTACTCTGCAGCAAAGCAAACAAGCGGTCAATCCCAGCACATTACACTGGACATGGCCATGGGAACGGCGATCGGGCCAGATCTAGGGTTCGGCAGCATCAGATCTGGGCACGCACAGAGGGAGAACCAGAAGCACGCGCGCGAACGAAGGAGATGGATAGGAGAGACGTCCGTCCTTTCGAGCGTGTGTGCGTACCTTCCTCGTCGAGGTCGTCGTCCTTCTTCACGACGAGCGGCTGCGCCATGGCCGCTACTGCGGTGGAGCGGCGCGCGCGCGGAGAGGGCGCCCGAGTCGGCGATGCAGGGAGAAAGTCGGCGGAACGCGGCGGCGCGAGAGCTCCCGCAAGTCGTGATCTCGCGGGCTCGAGAGGTAGGAGTGAATGGGAGAGAGAGGAGGTGGAGGTGTTACAGAAGTGGAGAAGCGGGAGGCATGGACGATGGATCTGAATCTGGAAGACCTCGAGGGGGGAGAGTACAGTGCAAGCGTGCGTGTTTTACTTTATTTTTCGATTGAATGAACTATGGCCACCTGACGTATTTTCCATGTTCCTTGGCTCAAGATATTCTGATAGAAAATTACTGAAATACTAGCAAGGAAATTTTAGTACTCCCTAGTACTCCCTCCGATCCGAATTAATGGTCAAACGTGTATTTGTGGACGGGGTGGCAGGGGTTATTTGTTTGTAGAATGGGAAATGTAAGGTTTCTTTGTAGAACTAGATTTCGAAGCGCGGCAGCACTTGTTGTTTCGGTTAAAATTTTGTCTGTAGTTATCACAATATATACAGATTACTAAGGAGACAGTATATATTAAAAACTATAAGGAATGGTGATATCGCAGTTGTATGATATGTCATTATTCGTGGTACACCGAGATCACACCGTTATTTATAGGAAAAAGAACATTTGGCTATACGTACAAAAATATATCTCTATGGTTGCATGAAATTAACAATTACCTATGAAACAATGAGCACAAATTGTTCATTTCCTATTTCTGTTCAGTAATAGCATTCTCAGTTGAAAGGCAAGACTCTTGTGTGACAACTGCAGCTAACATGTTCAAGGACAGTTTTCCTACACATGACAAATGGCACCAGGATGAGTGAGCACTGAATGGCAGTGCAGAACCACCACCAGGAAAGTGCAAAATAAACATGAGGTGATAACATGTGTCTGAAGCAACACAATATCAGCATGTTTGACAGGCACATTGTCAGCGCCTCCACGGTGGTGCCACAAGCATGATACGTACACACATACATTCCAGTACTTAGTGGTCTTGTTACCTCAGCACGCGAACTGATCGGCATCTGGATAAACAAAAAAGAATGATACTATTAAGCCAGCAGAACGTGATGGATCACGTGACAGCAAAAATATTAGACAGTCGCAAGGTAAGTAGAACATAAGAGGCTGGTAGGACTGATCCTATCTATGATCTTAGAGTAAGAACTTCAGAAGTAAAACAGAGAATTTCATACTCGCAACACTTGATTATAGAGGAGGAATTCAGTTACAGAGGGATGTAATAGGGCCAGACCTCAACAGAGGCGACTAGGGTTCAACCCACGGATTACAATCATGCATGTGGTATCATCGATCCACGGCTTAAAAAGGGAAGCGGACGAGCGAGACAAACGAGTGAGTGGTTGAACTAAAAGTGTCAGGTGTTAAAGGAAATTTGAACAGCGACGCGACGAAGGGCCTGGGCCGTTGGATTAGAGCGGACGGTCCAGGAGAGGGCGCGAAGCGGTACGAGATCTTCATCTTCAGTTAACACAATGTCATGGACAGAGAGGGCCTGACAACTCCTCCCTCGCGAGATCAGACTTGCCCTCAAGGCTGGAAGTCCGGGAAGATCTTCTGGATGAATGTAGCATCTTCCCACGTAGCATCCTCCACTCGTAAGTTGGTCCACTTGATTTTCCACTGAACAATTGGGATAGCAATTGCTCCTTGTTGTCGAGGGATCATCTTGCGTTCTAGGAGAGTTCAGGTGAAATCAGTATTGTGCCATCTTGGTTGAGGAGAGGTAGATGGGGCTGGGGTATTGCTTTAGGCTCGAGGTGTTTCTTCAGTTGGCTGGTGTGAAACGTAGGATGCAATTGACAGCCATCTGGGAGGAGTAGTTTGTAGCTAGTGTTGCCAATCTTCTCCAGTACCCGAAAAGGTCCATAGTATTTTGAGTGCAGTTTCACACATATGTGTATGCTCAGAGAAGTGTGTCTGTATGGTTGGATTTTGAGGTATACCATATCTCCAATGTTTAACTGTCTTTCATTTCTCTTCTTATCAGCCTGGTGCTTCATTCTCTCTTGTGCTTTGAGAAGTTTGGCCTTGATTTGTTGAGCCAAGGCCACAGTGGACAGAGGGGGGTGAGATCTTCCTGTTGCTCATCAGGTGGCAACATTGTTTCACCAATTTGATTAGGGGGTCTGCCATAAAGGGCTTGAAATGGTGTGATCTTTAGAGAAGTGTGAAAGGTGGTATTGTACCACCATTCAGCAGGGGCTAGCCACTTGTGCCATTGTTTGGGTTGTAGGAAAGCCATGTGCCTCAAATAATTCTCCAAACATTGGTTGACTCTCTCAGTCTGCCCATCAGTTTGGGGGTGGTATGAAGTGATGTAGTGGAGTTTTACTCCCAAATACTTGAACAAGGTTTACCATAAGTTGCTAGTGAAAAATATGTCCCTGTCAGTGACAATGACAGTAGGTAGTCCATGCAACTTGAAAACATTTTCAGAGAATGCTCTTGCTACAGTCTTCACAGAAATAGGGTGCTTCATTGAGATGAAATGGCCATACTTTGTGAATCTGTCCACCACTACCAGAATAATGTCTTTGTTTTCAGAAATTGGTAGGCCTTCCACAAAATCCATGCTGATGTGTGTCCAAGCAAAATCTGGCACAGGGAGGGGTTGCAAAAGGCCAGGAGTTTTGCGGTGCTCAGCTTTGTTGATTTGACAGGTGGGGCATTGCTTGACAAATTCAATGACTTGTTGCTTGAGACCAGGCCAATAAAACAGAAGTTTCATTCTTTGGTATGTGGCTCTTTCTCCAGAATGACCCCCTAGTTCAGAATTGTGAAATGTGTCCAGTAACTTGTTTCTCAGGTTTGTTGTCGAGCCCACAATGACTTTGTTTTTGTGCCTTAGAATCCCCTTTGAAAGTGATGTTGGGTACGGCTCCAGCTTTTACGGAGGTTTGTGTAATCCAATCTTGGCACTTGTTGTCCCCAACATAAGAATTTGCTACCTCAGTGACCCGTGTTGGTGTAGCTGCACTTGTGAACAAGGAGCGAGAGAGTGTTTCACTCTTGATAGGGCATCTGCCACTTTGTTTTGTTTTCCCTTCTTGTATTCCACTATGTAATTGTACCCAAGTAGCTTGACTAGGAGTTTATTTGAATGCCCTCTGTCAGCTTTTGTTCTTGGATGCATTTTAGGCTCTGCTGGTCTGTTCTGATGACAATGATAGAGGTAGAGAAATAGTGTTTCCATTGTTTTAGTGCTTCCGAAATTGCCATAGCCTCTTTGTCATATGTTGATTGGGCAGCTGCCCTGGGCCCTAGTGCTTTACTCATGAATGATATGGGCCTGCCATTTTGCATGAGTACTGCCCCAACGCCATAGTCACAGCCATCTGCTTCTAATATGAATGGTAGGGGAAAATTGGGTAGTGCCAGAACAGGTGCCTTGCACATTGTTTCCTTGAGCTATGAGAAGGCATTTTGCTGTTCTATTTCCCGCATGAAGTTATCTTTTCTTAATGACTGGAACAATGGTTTACATATAGTTCCATATTTTTTTATAAACCTCCTGTAATACCCAGTTAATCCAAGAAAGCTTCTCAGCTCAGTCACATTCTTAGGTGCTAGCCAGTTGGAGATGGCTTCTATTTTCTTTGGATCGGTAGCTACTCCCTTCTCAGATATTATGTGCCCCAAATATTCCACATACTTCTGTGCAAATGTGCACTTGGATAGCTTAGCAAATAGTGTGTTCTTTCTTAGCAGTGTGAATATTTCCCTCAGATGTGTTGTATGGTCCTTGATTGATTTGTTGTATATCAGTATGTCATCAAAAAAAACAAGGAGAATTTCCTGGGGAATGGGGATATGATAGTATTCATGAGCTGTTGGAAAGTAGCAGGGGCGTTAGTAAGCCCAAAAGGCATCACCACATACTCATAGTGGCCCTGGTGAGTGCTAAAAGCAGTTTTGCTTATATCTTGCTCTGCCATTCAAATTTGATGATACCCACTCCTGAGGTCAATCTTGGAGAAGATTGTTGCTCCTTGAAGTTCATCTAACAAGTCCTCTATAATTGGAATAGGGTACTTGTTTTTGATAGTTTGTAGGTTTAATTTCCTTTAGTCAATGCATTTTCTCCAAGTGAGATCCTTTTTCTTGATGAGAATTACAGGAGAAGAATAAGGGATCATGTTGTTTCTGATAATTCCTTTCTTTAGCAGTTCATGGATGATTTCTTCCATGACATTCTTTTGATGGTGAGGTAGCCTGTATGGTCTTTGATTCACAATTTTGGCCTCGGGGATAAGAGGTATTGCATGGTCACAGGGCCTCCTTGGAGGTAGGGTAGTGGGATCAATAAATATGTCCTTAAATTCTTGCAGTAATGATGGTATCTCCTTTGGATACTCTATTGTTGGTTCTGCTACAGTGGTGACTGGCCGTATAAGAAGAATAGCTCCACATATGGCATCCTTCAGTAGTTTGTTTCCCTGCTTGATCTCAGGTATGCATGATGATTTGGGCATTGTTTCATGATGGAATGTCACTTGTTGCCCATTTGGTAAAGTGGCCTTTAGTGTCATTCTTTTGTAGTCCAATTCTATAGGGTTGTATGTATGTATCCAGTCTGCACCCTGTCGTGGGATAATCACGGCAGACGTTACCGGGGGTAACTTGTCTTGGGGCAAATCGACTCTGGTGTTTGGGAGAGGGTTTAGCTCAAGGGAAAACATGATGATATGCGATCTGGTAGCCGGCAATCAAGTCGCCGAGTCTTCGATCTAAATATATTAACTCAACTCTCGTGTTACACTGGATACTCGATACCTAGCAATGTTGCTCGAACTCTTGGATCTCTCTCCGTCTAACCCTAGGGGCCGGCTTATATAATATCCGGACCCCCTGGCCTACTCTCCAAGGCGTACTCTGAATCCTACCCGGACACTGCTTACAAACCCTAAACTTCCTCATTGGAACCCACAATCCGGGTTACGAGGCCTACGTTCCTGGGCCTTCTAGAAACTCCTTTATCCTGAGCCGGATCTTGCGCAGCGTCCTTTGGGCCGAGTTACTCCTTGGCGTTGGCCTACCGGGTTATCATCCCTCCATCAGTAGTCCCCAGAATAGCTTGGGCTTCATGGGATCCTCCTTGAAGCGCACGCTATTCCCTGCAAAAATAACAAACATACAAGTCCTTAGAGGCCGGGTTAGGTTGCTTTGATAAACAGCTAGGCCTAACTCCATGGTGGCCATATAGTAACCCGGCTTTCTCCAAGTCCTTTGTTTACTTTTCCGGGTCAATGTCCTGGTAAAGATGCCAAAGATCCGGCTTACTTCACTCGTTAATCGATCCAGGTATCACGGAAGAGGTTTGTTTCCTATCCATTCCGGATATCCCGTACAGCACTTAACGCATATCTCAGAAAATCAGGACGGATATCCCCTATCCCGAAATTTCCGATTCCCGCCCGTTGGCCTAAGTTTACCCACCCGTACCTATAAATAGGTACCTAGGGGGTGACCTAACCCCAACGGTCCATTCCTTCTTCCTCTTCCTCTCCATCACTTCCACACCCGAGCTCTCGGAGCGCCACCACGGAGACCTCGCGCATGGCGCCGGAACAAATCCGCTGCCGGTTACGTTCTTCTACGGCTCGTCCCGCGCCGCCGCCATTCTCCGCCGCCGCGCCCACGACCAGCTCGCCGGCAGTCGCTAAGGGGCATCAGGACTGCGCCATTTGCCGCCGTCGCGCTCTGCTCCAATCCGCTCCAGTAAGTTTCTTGCTCCCCTTGATTTAGTCTCGCAATTTCTCGATTTGACCTAAATTAGATCTAGGTCAACCGCGGGCCATTTCTTGCTCTGCGCCGGATTAAGTCGCATAGGTACACGCTAGCCCATTCAATCACTCGAGTATAGATCCCACTTCATTCTCCTATTGCCCGTAATCATCAATTTCTCCGCAAAATCGATAGTGAGATTCTCAACTAGGTTCAGTCCGCCCAAATTTTCCGCGGCTGCCATTGATACCCGGAAAGTCCACTTCTTCCGGTTCTTTTGCTTGCACTAGATACATAGGCAATCAACCTTTTACTATGAATGCTTGCCAACACGTAGATGTCCCATATTTTCTGTACTGTTACTCGATACTCGGATAATCTGTAACTTTCGCTCCGTCCAGTGATACCCGGACAACTCATAGTTCCCATACCTCTTACTGATACTGCTTGCGTATATCCGGATAACCCATGATTTCCGAGTCTTATGTCTTGTACCTTTTTGTCTCGTGTTTTGCAGACTGAACCCATGGCTCCCAAGAAGCAAGGGAAGCAGCCAGCTAAAACAAGGATGACCCAATCAATATCCGCCAACTGGGCGCGATCCACCGTCACCAAGGCCAAGCTAGAGGAGCTGGCCGAGTTAGGGGTCCTCCCTCCTCAGGGGGATATCCATTAGAGAGTGCCGGGTGATGAGACCCGGCCTACACCTGCTGCCGACGAGGTAATCTGCTTCGTTGAGCATGTGACCCGGGGGTTTCGCCCTCCGGGTCATCCTTTTTTCCGCGAGGTCTTGAGCCACTATGGCCTCCGGGTGTTCGACATAGGGCCTAACTCTATGTTGAACATTACCCATTTTATCGTCCTTTGCGAGTCTTATTTGTGCATTCCGCCAAATCTGGCTCTTTTTATTGAACTTTTCCAATGCAAACCGTGCCGCGAAAGCGGTGACGGGGCGCTTCTTGCTTGCGGCGGGGTCTCTATCCAACGCCGCAAGAACTCTCCCATGCCGACTCTTACTCTCAATTCTCATGTCAAGCATTGGCAACTTTCTTTTTTCTACTGCCGAGACACCTCCCCACCCGGCGAGAGGAAACTGCCGGGTTACTCGGAGGGTCTCTTAGATCTCTCCGACACCTTCAACGCTTTCCCCCTGAGTCGGATAGGGAAGCAATCCAGCCCCTCCTCTCAAAAATAGCCGTCCTTTCTGCCCAAGGTCTCCTTGGGCTCAACTTGGTTAAGACATGGGTGGACTTCCGAATCCAACCCAACTCCATCCGCACAAATTTAATGTGCGACTACTCGGGGCACGTTACGGACCCGCTCTGATATTCTTCAAAGAATTATCCGGCTGGTGATACCAACAAGACCATCAAGAGTTTCTTGACGGAGAAGTTGGAGGTGATCAAAAACATCGCCGGGTTAGCACCATTTACCCGGGATAACCCGGCTCCAGCGGTAAAATCCGATACCTATGCATTTATCCTCACACTTTGACTTGATACAACCACTAACTCTCATTTTTATGCCTTTATCTCAGGCTGATAACGTCTTCTGGAACGTCGAGACCTCCCCTTCTTCCGGAGACCCGGGAGAGGATGAAGAACCGGCTGATAACGATGAAGGTATTATCCGGGTATTCGATCAATTCCACTTATACCATTCCTCTTTCACATATCTCACTTTTTTCCGACTGTATATCTTGACAACTTTCAGGGCTAGAGGACAAGGACGAGGAAGAAGACCCGGAAGGCGGGATAGAAACACAAAGCGATGAAGATGAAGCAGAGCCAGCAGTCAAGATCGGATCAAAGAGGAAACCCCGAGGAGTTGTCTTTAAGGTGCCATACCGCTCCCTTGCTTCTAAATCATACTCCTTTGCTAACATGCGCGAGCTAAACCGAGAGTTATCCAACTGGCCGTACTTGAAGGATCCACCCGTGACCAAGCGCAGACTGACTCGGAACTTTCCGGGTGAATCCGCACTTAACCCGGGTATTCCATCATCTCCTCCTCGACGCGTTGGTATTTTTCAATCTTTTCCCAAATATCGAAGTTTTTCCTTTTCGAATCATCCCTTAGCAGGGCAGTTCCATGCCTTACTTTCTCGATGTTTATCAGCTTCGTCCGGGTCCAGCAACGCGTTCCCCTCGGATTTCACGGTGAATCCCGGGTAAGCTTCTTCTCCTGATGTTCTATCATCTTTCCATAATTTTCTCCAGTTACATGCTAACCGCTTACTTATACTGTCCACAGAGCCACGGTCACTATCAGTGACCAGGAGAATATGGAGACCGATGATCCGGGTAAGGAGAACCCGATTGATGATATGACGGCTGCAGCTGGCGGCGAAGAAGAACAACAAGTGCCACCAACAAACCCGGCTGATCAGGAAGCCGAGTACCCAATAGCCTCACACGTACGCGAGGAGGAAGAGGCTGTAGTCTTGGGCACGGGAGGCGGCGCACCAAACCCCGATATCCGGGCGACTCGGGTGCCTTCCCCTGCCAAGGATAAAACTCCCACTCCGAGTTACCAAAACCCCGGGTCTTTCAACTTGGGCGACCACTCCTTCGACCAAATGATGAGCGCCCTCCTTGCCATGAAGGCCTCAGAGAGCAGTATGTTAGAGCGCATGGCCGTGGAGCATCAGGTACGTCAATTGATATCTCATAGTATCCATCTAGTCCCCAAGTTCCGAGTCTAACTTGTCGAAGTTACACTTGGTACTCCTTTCAACACTCGACTGATTGCAATATCCGACTAATGTTTAACTTTCCACTCCTTTAGGCGCAGGCGTCTCGGTCCGAGGAGATTTTGGCCAAGACCAATCAACTCCTGGACACCGAGGTAAAGCTAAGAGAAGCACTTGAGGCTGAGGTGGCAGCCTTGAAGAAAGATATCACGAAATACAAAGAGAAATACACCACTGCTCAAGCTGCGCTGAAGAAGCTATCAGCTCAAGTTGCCGACACTTATCGTGTCCTCGTTGGTGAGATTTCATTACTTACTGGTTCGTGTCTTGGTTTTTTATTTTCTTGATATATGATACCCGGAATACTTTGATGTAGCCTTTGTTGTTTGTATTGCAGCTTCCAACCTTGCGCCCTCAGAAGAAGATGATATTCAAAAGATAAAGAATTTGAAGAATGTCCTCCGGAGGTTCTGCGCCGGCACTAAATGGATCCTAGACGCCATTCAGTGGCCGACTGAACTCTATCCGGGTATGGAGACCCTAATCCATGCATGTTCTACTGTCCCTGCATGGATTGAGCTCTGGAAACGCTCAGCATGCCGGGTTGGGATGACCCGGGGACTTATGCTGGCGAAAGCTTACTTTCCTAAGCTTGAGCCGGCAACGGTGGTGGCCGGGTTTCCAGAATTCAAGGCAGATGGCTCGAGGTTTTCCCCCAAGGACTTCAAGGCCGTACAAGCCGAGGTACGTCACTCGGCAACCGGTCTTGCCGATAGCATGGACTTGAGTAGGTTTATGTCTCCATACAACGCTGAGGACAAAGCTGAAAGTAAAGTATAGGCACCTAGAGGGGGGGTGAATAGGTGCTACGACAAATTTTAATTTTTCTCAAAGTTTAGGCTTGACAAGAAGGTAAATTCTCTAGATAGTGCAACTAGTGGTGAATTTACCTATATGACAAGACAAGCAATTAATGCAACAAGTACAAGTAAGTAAAGAGAGGGAGGAACGAGGTAACCGATGGAAGCACACGGAGACACGATGTATTTCCGAGTTCCTCCTTTTTAGGGGAGTACGTCTCGTTGGAGGGGTGTGAGCTCGCCACAAAGGCCTACTCAACGCCACTAAGGCTTCACCCTATTCTCCGATGAACTTCGCCACAAAGGCCTAGTTCACCTTCCACTATAGAACCCCTTTGAGGCGGGGATCAAATCCTTTACAAACAACTTGGGGCACACACCCACAACTTAATTGGGGGCTCCCAACTCTTCTTGAATCACCAACAAGAAACAAGATGCCTAGGTTCTCCACAAGAGGAAATCCTAGGCAAGATCCCTCGAGCTAGAGAGGGGGAAATGAAGAACGGGTTGGTGAAGATGTAGATCCGGTGGTCCTCCTTAAATCCTCAAAGAATCAACGAGTTTGGGTGGAGGAGGAGGGAGATCTTGCTAGTGGGTGAGCTCCATTAATGGTGTCTTCAATGCTGGGAAGAGCTAACCCTTGGAGAGAGAAGTGATGCTCTATTTATAGCCTCCAAGAAAACTAGCCGTTTTTGGGCCAGATTTCGACCAGCCCGGAATGGTCCGGAATTTTCCGGACCCCCGGAATATTCTGGAGCAATCCGGATGCCAACCGAGCATTTCGCCGTTGTGGCCGGAATGGCCCCCGGAATATTCCGGATGCCAACAGAACATTTCTCCGTTGCGGCCGGAATGGCCCCGGAAAATTCCGGCTGCCGGAATCTTCCGGAATATTCCGGATAGCAACAAAGCCTTTTCCCATAGTGGCCGGAATAATCCGGAAGCATTCCGGAGGCCCGGAATTTTCCGGCCTTTCCTTTGAAACTCTGTTAAAGGCCAGAAAAGTTCCATTGATCTTCGAATTCTTCACCATTTCTTTGACACCGTATACGTGCTGATTTAAGACCAACCTTTTAACAAAATAGCACATACGGTTAGCAACTTCTTTATGTTGTTAACAAACACACAAAACAGTGAGATATCGAGAATGCACTTTCAATCTCCCCCTTTTTGGTGTTTGATGACAACATAAAGATTTCACGGGGAGAATCAATATGAACTAAAGAAATGGTGTCCAAAAAATAGACAAAGTTCTTCCTCGATGTGTGTCGTGAGACACACACTTCATAGGCTTTGCTCCCCCTACGTTTTAAACACCAAGCCGGCTAAACAAGTTCATACAACATGCATAGATAAAGATAGACAATAAAGGTACGCATGATAATAGTAACATAACCACGGGAGGGGTGACACGAATACGTCACGAGGTTCCACACACATAGAACAAAGTTTTAAAACGAGGAAACGAAATAAAGATACCGGAGCACAAGCCTATAAGATCGAAATCAAAGGCAAAAGACTTGTGCCCCAACCCTTGCAAAACCCGTGGAAACCTAAAATGGGGGACTCCTTCTCCCCCTTTGGCATCAAGACGCCAAAAAGGGACAAAGAGTCCACTAGCGCCCCAAGAGATCACTCCATGTCGTCATCTTCTCCATGTCCTTCCTCATCATCGCCTTCTTCCTCATCACCGCGTCCTCCAAGCCCAGCAGGATCAAAGTCATCGTCATCATTGGAAAGCTCCTCCTCATCAACATCTGCCGGTGGGACCCCGAAGTAGAAGTCATCATCATGGATCTCGGGCATCTCAATGGGGACAAGATCGACAGCAACAAGTGAAGTGGGATCAGCAGGCACATCAAAACCAGCAAGCCTACGGTCGGCGTTCTGAATACGGCGAGTCTCCTTGGCCAACTCACGCGCCTCATGGGCAATGGCCCTAGTGTCCTTGCACATGTTGAACATAGACTTGAAGAACTTTGCAATTCCACTAGAGGGACGCTCAGGAATGCCACTTGAGGAAGCAGAAGGAGTGGCCGAGGGGGACTTGGACTTCCCTTTGGCAAACTCCGGAATCTCATCACCATTGATCAACCGAGGAGCCATCTTCTTGCACTTGATCACATCATAGTTTTCCATGATTTCAACCCCTACCTTGGAATTGATGAACTTCTGAATGAGTGGGCCATAAGCGGGTTTCCTCTTCTCCATGACCCCTAGACAAATCTCCCGGTAGATGAAATCCATCACGTCAATCTTCCTTTGGTTCTTAGGCCTTGTGAGGAACATGAGGTTCACCATGAAGGCCCTGATAGCGGAGAAGTCACCGGCCTTGATCACAATGGAGGCACGGAAGATCTTGGAGAGCAAGTTGTAGTAGGGGTACATGTTGGAGTTGAAAGGCTTAGTCTTGCCTTTAGCATTGGGAGGATAGCAGAAATCCAGACTTGAGATATCATACTCAGGGGCATCATGAATTCTGTAACCGTGATCAGCATAGGTGGCAGTCCAGGTGTAGCCCAAGGCCTCAGCAAACTCAGTCAAATTGCTGGTGATCTTCTCCTCCCCACACATCCAAGTCATGGAGCGTGTGGCATCACCCTTAGCATGGAGTGTGCAGTAGAACTGAGCAACCAACTCCGGGCAGTACTCACTCTCAGTGTTGTCAAACAGAGGCATCATGCCAAGCTTCTCCAAACAGGCATGCACATGGCGGAGCTCAGAGTTTTTGTACCTATTGTAGACGTCCATGTCCACTTGGGCTTGCACACAAGTAAGAGGCTGCTGAGTAGAATAGAACTCATCCCAACACTTGAGCTGCAGATTTGTCCAGAACCGAGGATCCTCACAGGTGGAATCAGGGAAGCGGTAAGGATTCTTCCGCTTGATATACTTCCACTGAGGGATGGAGCAACCTTTCAGATCAATCTCAGGAACTTATTCAGTGTGAGCATCCTCACGAGTCTCATGAAAGGAGGAGGAACGACCAGCCCGTCCTCTGACCGGACGAGCACCCCTTGAAACAGATTGCTTCCTTTTCAGACCAGTACGAGCTCCAGGACCTGCGAATGGAGGATACAGGAGTAGCAAAGATAAGTGCATATGCCATACGGGTCAAAAGGAACTCCAAAAGGTTAGGTGTAGTGCAAAAACTCGAATTCCTGGCAGCATCCGGAAAATTCCGGAGAGATCCGGAATATTCCGGCTGGGCCGGAATGGTCCGGAATATTCCGGCTGAGCCGGAAATTTCCGGAGCAATTCCGGGCTCCTCGATTTGATTCGAGGAACTGCCTAAGACTTCGAATTTTTGTCTCACAACTACACCAAACATCTAGGAATACCAGAGAGGATGCGCCTAGAATAGATCTACGTGCTGGAAAAGTGGGAAGGTCACCAACTAAGATTTGGATCTAAGTCTAGATTTAGAGTGGTTAGACTAGATCAAGAGAAAGCATGGCATCTAGGTAGTGAATGGCAAGGTAAACACATTGATAGAACTTGGAACTAGATCAAACCCTAATGAGATTGCATCTAGAGCCAAAATCAACCAATCAAAACGAAAAATAAGAGATGCCAAACAACATACCGTCCATGGGGATGTCCTTGTCCAAGGGAGGGATCCAACAATCCTCCCTAGGGGCAACGGGGACGAAATCGATGAAAGGAGGCGGCTAGGGCACGGGAGGAGAGAAAGAAGTGGAGGAAAAACGTCCTCCCGTGCGTGCGGGGTATTTATAGAAGAAAACTGCCCATCCGGAATGGCCCGGAAAATTCTGGAGGTCCGGAATATTCCGGGGCAATCCGGCTATCCGGAATGATCCGGAAAATTCCGGATGGCCGGAATTTTCCGGCAGGAGCAACAATCAGCTCCAAAAAATTTCGGGGGGGGGGCAAGTTTTGAAAGGCAAGGAATGATGTGTGATGTGTGGAGTAAGGCATATGCATAGATGAACATGAGGGAGGATAAATAGAGCAAAAAACACAAGGGTTAGGTTTCCTAGTCTTACTTCTCGGAAAAGAAACAAATAAGATCGAAATAGCAACGAGAAGTAGTATTCGGAGAAGAAAAACACCATAACCATAAGATATTCAACTAAGAACCAACTCTTCACGTGGGAAGAGGTTGGTGGCCTAAGCCACCATGTAAGAGTTCATGGTATGCAACCGCGAAGATATATCTTGGGGGCATTGCCAAAACTCAACATTGAAGCTCACAATTCAACATTAGAAAAAGAGAGACCACAATGAATTTTTGCTATGGGCATAATGGGGGGAGGGAGAACCCAATGTGTTAGGATAACACTCCCCCTATGTCCATGCCTACATCTAAACTCGAACACGTTTCATCTATAGGGGTGTGTGCAAGATAGTCAAGTCAAGCTCCTTGAATCAATCACATTTAGCTCATTCCTCAAGAACAAGAACCTTGCATCATCAAGTGGCTTCGTGAAAATATCCGCAAGATTGTCCTTGGTGGGCACATAACCTAGTGCAATGTCTCCTCTCGCCACGTGATCACGGATGAAGTGGTGGCGAATCTCAATGTGCTTCGTCCTTGTGTGTTGCACCGGATTGTATGCAATCTTGATAGCACTTTCATTGTCACATAGAAGAGGTACTTTGTCCAAATGAACTCCATATTCCTTGAGAGTTTGCCTCATCCATAGCAATTGGGTGCATGCACTTGCGGCGGCAACATATTCGGCTTCGGCGGTTGAGAGAGAAATGCAATTTTGTTTCTTCGAGGACCAACTTACAAGGGACCTACCAAGAAATTGGCAAGCCCCGGAAGTTGACTTCCTATCATCTTGATCACCCGCCCAATCGGAATCCGTATATCCATTGAGAGAAAATTGTGCCCCCTTTGGGTACCACAAACCAAATCTTGAGGTATGAACCAAATAACGAAAGATCCTATGAACCTCCATTAGATGGCAATCCTTAGGAGCCGCTTGATACCTTGCACACACACCTACACTCAAAACGATATCGGGCCTAGATGCACAAAGATAGAGCAAAGAACCAATCATAGAACGATAAAGCTTTTGGTCCACATCCTTACTCCCTTTTGGATTACGAGAGAGATGACACTTGACTTGCATAGGAGATGTCTTGATCTTAGCATCTTGGAAGTTAAACCTCTTGATCATATCTTGGGTATACTTGGCTTGAGAAATGAAAGTCCCACGAGCCAATTGCTTGATCTCAAAACCAAGGAAGAATTTAAGCTCACCCATCATAGACATCTCGAGCCTGTCAGTCATAAGCTTAGAGAACTCATTATTGAAAGCTTGGTTAGTTGAGCCAAAGATGATATCGTCCACATAGAGTTGGCATATGAAAAGCTCTCCCTTTACTCTATTGGTGAAGAGAGTGGGGTCAATCTTCCCAACTTCGAAACCACGATCATCTAACAACTCCCTAAGGTGCTCATACCAAGCACGAGGTGCTTGTTTGAGACCATAGAGAGCCTTGTCAAGTTTGTAAACGTGGTTGGGAAAGTTGAGATTCTCGAACCCCGGAGGTTGCTTAACATATACCTCCTCTTTTAGTGGACCATTCAAGAAAGCATTTTTCACATCCATTTGTTGCAATTTGAAATTATGTGAGGATGCATAAGCAAGGAGGATACGGATGGACTCAAGGAGAGCCACGGGCGCGTAGGTTTCATCAAAGTCAATGCCTTCAACTTGGGTGTAACCTTGAGCGACCAATCTTGCCTTGTTCCTAATGACTATGCCATTCTCATCTTGCTTGTTCTTGAAAATCCACTTGGTGCCAATAACATTGTGGAAATCCTTGGGTTTCTCAACCAATCTCCAAACTTTGTTGCGCTCAAAGTTATTGAGCTCATCATGCATAGCTTCAACCCAATCGGAGTCCTCGAGAGCTTCGTACACTTTCTTAGGCTCCACCATAGAGATATGAGCTTGATGCTCACAAAAATGAGCCAATTGCCTTCTAGTGGATCTTCTAGCTTGAACATCCTCCAAGACCTTGTCATCTTGGGCATCAATTTGCTTCAAAGCTCTTCTTATCCTTTTGATGCGACGGGCTTCGATCTCCTCATTATTGCGAGGAGGAATCACTTGATCATCTTGATCATTCGGGTCCCCATCTTGACCAACATGGCCTTGATCATCAACATCGTCATCAACAATATCTTCAATACTAGCTTCAACTTGAGAAGAGGATGAAGAGGATGATTGATCTTGGCCTTGATCTTGACTCGCATTAGTGAGAGGAGTGGGTACGACTTGCGGAGTCACTTGATCAGTGAGAGGAGGGTCTTGAATATGTTCTCGGTTAGGTGTAGTAGTTGGCTCCTTGGCTTGATCTTCAAATGTAGAGGAGGGCTCCACTTGGGTAGAGCATAGTCCTTCTCGAGTCGCCATAAGGTGTCCCTCGATGGGGCGGAAGAATCCCACACCCATCCTTCCTATGGCTTCTTGAGGCATTTCAACATCTACATTTGAAACATGAAATTGCGCCACTTGGGAGCCGTCATTTTCCTCGAAAACCACACTACAAGATTCTATGACAATCCGTGAGGCTTTGTCATAGACTCTATAAGTGTGGGATTCGGCACCGTAACCAACAAAAATACCCTCAATAGTTTTGGATTGAAATTTCGACAACCTAATACCCTTGATCAAATAAAAGCACTTACAACCGAATACACGGAAGTAGGATACGTTGGGCTTGTTGCCGGTGAGGATCTCATATGGGGTCTTGCTCAAGCCTTTGCGGATGTAGAGGCGGTTGGAGGAGTGGTATGCGGTGGATACGGCCTCAGCCCATAAATATTGGGGAGAAGAGTACTCCGCCAACATGGTCCTTGCCATATCCAAGAGAGTGCGATTCTTCCTTTCGGCAACACCATTTTGTTGAGGAGTGTAAGTGGCGGAGTATTGGTGACGAATGCCTTCTTCACTAAGAAATTCATTCAATGTATAGTTCTTGAACTCCGATCCATTATCACTCCTAATAGCCATGATTTGCACATTGTGTTGACGTTTCACTTCGTTGGAGAAGTCGATGATGGTTTGTTGGGTCTCACTCTTGCACTTGAAGAAATAAACCCAAGTGTATCTTGAATAATCATCGACAATCACCAAGCAATACTTCTTGCCGCCAAGACTTGCCTCGGGCACGGGACCAAAGAGATCAACATGGAGAAGCTCCAAGATCCTCTTTGATGAGATAATAGTCTTGGCCTTGTGCACAATGTCATGCATCTTCCCTTCAACACACGACCTACAAACGCGATCCTTTGCAAAGGAGACATTTTCTTTTAGTCCAACAATAAGGCCACTTTTGTGAAGACTTTGCAAAGTTCTCATGTTGACATGGGATAGCCGGCGATGCCATAACCATCCCAAGTCCGCCTTCCCGAAAAGACACATTGCTTGAGTGTTGGTTGACTTAGAAAAGTCTACCACATACAACTCATTTTCAACATGTCCCACGTGAGCGACGTCAAGAGTCTTGCTCCTCAAAAGGACCACAATATCACCATCAAAGAAGACGGAGAACCCCATCTTACTAAGAGAGCGGACGGAAAGTAAATTGTAACCAAGGGATTCGACAAGCATGACGTTCACGATAGTGATATCGGGAGCCACCACAACCTTGCCAAACCCGGATACCTTAGACTTGGACGAGTCCCCATAGGTGACGGTTGCTTGGATGTCATTTGGTCGCAACTCCGTCACAAGTTCTTTGCTTCCGGTCATATGATTAGTGCATCCACTATCAAGAATCCATTTAGTCCCACCGGAAGCATAGTCCTGCAAGAGATCATTGACTAGAGTTAGGACCCGAGTTGGGTCCCTTTATGTTAGTAACAAGGGTCTTTGGAACCCATATAGTGTAGTCAATAAACCCCTCAATTGGACCAACATATTTAGCTTGCACAACACCATAATAATCAACATATAAGAAATGGTGTGGGTTGTTAGTTCCCGCGGAGGAGCTACGAGTAGTGTTGTCCCTAATGGCAATACCACCCGAAGCACCATGTTTGTTCTTCTTCTTGTTCTTCTTCTTCTTGTTCCTTTTCTTGGCTACATAGCCAAGACCTTGCTTGCCCACTTGTTGCCTTGGATCACTCAATTGTGGTCTAGAAATGACCGCATTAGAGCTTGGGGCAACCACTTGTGGGGTGGCAAGCACCACCTTTTCGACTTGAGTGCTTTTGCCCTTGAGCCTTGCTAGCTCATCCTTCAACCTAGCATTTTCCTCAATAATATTTGCATGATCACAAGAAGAAGTAGAAGTGCTAGGATGGTTAGATTGAGTAAGTTGAGTTTGAAGTTGTTCATGCAACTCTTTGAGGGATGAGTGTTGGCTTTCCAAAGCTTTGTGAGCATTGGTTAGCTTTTCAAACTCCTCGGTTAGTTTACCATGACCAACCCCAAACTCTACTTTATCCTTTTTAGCCTTTCTATATTTAGCAATAGAAAGATCACGTTCCTTAATGATTTTAGAGACAAGTTCATTATGAGTAGTTTCAATAGTTTCAAGTTCATCCTCTAGAGAAACTCTACCATCATGCTCTTCTTCAAGAGTCATTGAGAGGGATGCAATTTCATCCGCATCCCTTCTCTCAACCTCACCTTTCTTCTCAAGGGCCTCTTGGGCCTCTCCCAATTGCCTCATGAGATGCTCAAAGTACTTCTTGGTCTCCCCTTGCATGTTAGACATAAAACGGTCCAAGGAGGCCCTTTCCTCTTCTTCTCTAAGACTAGCAATATGTTCTAGTTCACTAGGAGTCTTAGAGTTAGGAGAAGATGATACCTCCGTGGCCTTAGCCATGAAGCACTTGGCATCGCGTTGAGGAAGATTTTCATTGGGGGATTCAAAGAGAGATGACGAAGATGGAGTGGAAGCAATAGCTAGAGCGGCCACTTCACTTGTGGTTTCTTCTTCTTCATCACTCCCGGAATCATACTCCTCTTGAGTCAAGAGCACAAACTTGGTGGGGGTCTTCTTGTTGAAAGGTTTCTTCTTGAAATGAGGTTTCTTGTATTCAACCTTGGACTTGTCCTTGCGGATGAGCTTGCCGCTATGGTTCTATCTATTCTCATACGGGCACTCCGCAATGAAATGGTACTTGTCTTGGCAATTGAAGCAAGATCTCACTTTTTGAGCCCCATCATTACCATAACGAGACTTGGTCTTCTCCTCAACAAATTTCTTGCCTTTTGGGGGATTGTTCCAAAACTTTTGCACGGTGAGAGCTATTAGATCCTTTAGAACGGGATCATATTCTTGTTCCTTCAATGGAGGCAATGCTTCTTCACCATCATCATCATTCTCAACTTCTCTTGCCAACACCTTGGCCTTCAAAGCAACGGAAGCTCCTTGATGCATCCCAATGGCCCTAGCACGGTTGTCAAGAGCATTCTTGGTTTGCACTTTGTAGGAGCTCAATTCTTGCATGACTTGGGTAGAGGTCATGGTAGAGAAATCATGTCTCCCTTGAATGCTCTTCATATCCGTGCCCTCAAAAGGCATCACGGCAATTATGAACTTCCTCTTTATCCAAGCATCATCAATATGTGTTGCACCCGCATTAGAGAAAGCGGTGGCAAGAGATTTGAGTCTTCGATACATGTCAACGTGATCTTCTCCATCACGCATGAAAAATCCTTCGGCCTCATTGGTCAAGGTGTCATAGCGATTTCTTTGCATGCTCTCATTCCCAACAAACATGAGGACAAGTGCATCCCATGTTTCTTTGGCGGTGGAGAAGTGTTGAAGATGCGGCATGTGATTGGGGCCCACGGCTTGATGAAAGATGGATAAAGCGGTGTAATTGAGTTGGCAATCTACAACCTCTCTTCTTGTGAGATTCTTGGGATCATATGGCTTGTATCCATCACGAGTGATTCTCCAAAGATCTATACAAGAAGAGTTCAAGTGAGTCTCCATGTAGTATTGCCATTCACGAAAAGAATATGCATCAATTTTAGGTGGATCTCCTCTAGGAATTATATGAGGAAAAGGGATGGGAGGATCGGGAGAATATTGGCCTTCAACGGCATGATATCCTTCCTTTCCACTCGCACCCTTCTTAGCGGATTGTTCGGCGGAAGCAGTTTTAAGTGGTTCACCATCAACCCCTTTCTTGGCACCCTCCGTTTCCGGAGGGGATGAGTCGACCACCTCCGGTTCTTTGGCTTTGAGGAGTGTTGTCATGAGTTGATGCAACTCCTCAAATTTAGTGTCTATGGATGAGGTCAATGATTCTCTCAAAGCATTGAGATCATTCATGGACACATTTCCATCGGACGAAGCGTCATCAACCTCATCACCCATACTTAAACTCTTAGGCGGTTAAGCCCGATAGAAGAGCCGAGGCTCTGATACCAATTGAAAGTAAAGTATAGGCACCTAGAGGGGGGGTGAATAGGTGCTACGACAAATTTTAATTTTTCTCAAAGTTTAGGCTTGACAAGAAGGTAAATTCTCTAGATAGTGCAACTAGTGGTGAATTTACCTATATGACAAGACAAGCAATTAATGCAACAAGTACAAGTAAGTAAAGAGAGGGAGGAACGAGGTAACCGATGGAAGCACACGGAGACACGATGTATTTCCGAGTTCCTCCTTTTTAGGGGAGTACGTCTCGTTGGAGGGGTGTGAGCTCGCCACAAAGGCCTACTCAACGCCACTAAGGCTTCACCCTATTCTCCGATGAACTTCGCCACAAAGGCCTAGTTCACCTTCCACTATAGAACCCCTTTGAGGTGGGGATCAAATCCTTTACAAACAACTTGGGGCACACACCCACAACTTAATTGGGGGCTCCCAACTCTTCTTGAATCACCAACAAGAAACAAGATGCCTAGGTTCTCCACAAGAGGAAATCCTAGGCAAGATCCCTCAAGCTAGAGAGGGGGAAATGAAGAACGGGTTGGTGAAGATGTAGATCCGGTGGTCCTCCTTAAATCCTCAAAGAATCAACGAGTTTGGGTGGAGGAGGAGGGAGATCTTGCTAGTGGGTGAGCTCCATTAATGGTGTCTTCAATGCTGGGAAGAGCTAACCCTTGGAGAGAGAAGTGATGCTCTATTTATAGCCTCCAAGAAAACTAGCCGTTTTTGGGCCAGATTTCGACCAGCCCAGAATGGTCCGGAATTTTCCGGACCCCCGGAATATTCCGGAGTAATCCGGATGCCAACCGAGCATTTCGCCGTTGTGGCCGGAATGGCCCCCGGAATATTCCGGATGCCAAAAGAACATTTCTCCGTTGCGGCCGGAATGGCCCCGGAAAATTCTGGCTGCCGGAATCTTCCGGAATATTCCGGATAGCAACAGAGCCTTTTCCCATAGTGGCCGGAATAATCCGGAAGCATTCCGGAGGCCCGGAATTTTCCGGCCTTTCCTTTGAAACTCTGTTAAAGGCCAGAAAAGTTCCATTGATCTTCGAATTCTTCACCATTTCTTTGACACCGTATACGTGCTGATTTAAGACCAACATTTTAACAAAATAGCACATACGGTTAGCAACTTATTTATGTTGTTAACAAACACACAAAACAGTGAGATATCGAGAATGCACTTTCAAAAGCTGTGAAGGAAGACACGCCCTTGCCATTCGATATTTTGGAAAAGTGGAATACTGACTCGGCCAGGAGGAGGGAGGAAGCCGCAAAGAGGGAAGCCGACTTGGAATCAGCACCAACTTCCTCTACGCCGGCTGTCAGTCCGCCTGTTCGTCCTGATGCTGAAAATCCGGATGATGATGCTGGGAACGCTTCTAAGGGGCAAACCCAGGACCAAGACTCGGAGGGCAAGGGTAAGGATGTGGACCCGACCCAGGAGGCCGAGTAAATTTTCACCTGATGCTATCCTAATACCTTGTTTGCTCGATGCCCTTGTAAAAACAGATATTCTTTTGATAGTGCACATGTGCACTTTTGACACTACCATCGCATCATGTAAATACATTATGAAACTTTAATAGCTTTTGTGGCCCTTCCGGCCTTTGGATGAATCTGATACTTGTCTGCTTTTGGAGCTCATTCATTCTTGATATTCCGACTTACTTTATGGTTCCTTTTGTGAGACTCGGTTTGCGAGTCTCGTGGGTTTTGACATGTGGACTTTTCTCTAAGTCCCCAAGTCCCCAAGACTCGGATGTTTGGGTTTTTCGAGTTTAGCAGCTAAGCAACATGTTTCTTTTTTCAAAATCCCCAGTCCCCAAGGCCCGAAATTCCGAGTCTAGGGTGTGAGGTTTTTTAAAGAAAGCAAGTTGTTTCTGCTAAGCCCAAAACCTAGAGCCGTTTCACATAGGTTTTGAAGTTATGCTTAATAGACTTTGAGTTTCCGGTTATTAACCCTGTACTCTGCATAACTTGTGGTTTAGATGACCCTTTTGACTCTCTTGTACTGTAAGCCGGCTTTCGCGTGGATAACCATGTTGCTACATCCGTACGAATACAGGGTCAGGCAAGTCCCATTGGGTATCATGGCTGATTGTAATCGTAAGCGAGCCAAGCATGCCACTTTAGTGCGAGTCACATCAAGCTTAAGTAAGAAAAGTCAAGAAAGTTTGGCTCCTTTGTCCGGTTATAAGATTGCAGCCGTACTCGTTTGCGAGTAATCGGCCCTTATAACTCATAGGCATCGTGGCCGGGTCTTTGAGTTTGTAACTGTGCTATTCAAGCAATCAGCCCCCAAGACCTAAATATATGCACCATACTAAAGAAACTAATGTACTAAGAACAATAAATAATACTTACCTGGAAGAGAAGTAAAAAACATAACAGAAAAATAAAACTTGATAAAACATGTAAAAAAGATATAATGCTTAACCATCTCTTTATTGATATAAGAAAGTTAGGTCAGCAGGCCGCCTCATTAAAAACCCTCCAGTCCCCTTAGGTACCCTGGATAGGAAAAGAGTGCGTCTGAAACCTGCTGACTGTTACATCGTGTAATTCCACTTGTGAGTCTAGTCTATACTAGGTATAGTAGGGACGCAGCTGAGCTACGTTCCATGGTCTTTCTCTCTCTTGCATAGATGAAGTGGTATGAGCGGTGTCGTTAACCGTGGCCGACTCTTCCCTTGCATCTATCAAGTAATATGATCCATTGTGCAGATTCCGGCTTATGATAAACGGTCCTTCCCATGGCGGTGATAACTTGTGTTTTCCTTCCTTTGACTGTACCAGGCGCAGAACCAGGTCTCCTTCCTGGAAGACCCGGGTTTTAACGCGCCGGCTATGATATCTCTGCAGATCCTGCTGATATATGGCTGATCTCTCCAAAGCTTGTTCCCTATGCTCTTCTAACATATCCACGGCGTCCTGCCGGGTCTTCTCGTTCTCCACCTCGACGTAAGCCGACACTCGAGGCGAGTCATGGATGATATCACTCGGCAACACCGCCTCTGCACCATAAACCATGAAAAACGGTGTCATCTGAGTAGATCTGTTAGGTGTTGTGTTGATACCCCAAACCACTGCAGGTAATTCTTCGACCCATGCACCAGCAGCTCTGATACACGGGACTCGCAATCGTGGCTTTAATCCACGAAGCAGCTCTTGATTTGCCCTCTCCACTTGTCCATTAGCCTGTGGATGGGCCACTGAAGCTATGCCAAGCCGGATTCCGTTGTTACCACAAAATTTCTCCATCTCGCCAAGGGACATGTTGGTTCCATTGTCGGTAATTATGCTATGGGGATACCCGAACCGATAGATAATCTTTTTCAGGAACTTGACTGTTGTAATTGCTTCGCAGTTGGTAACTGGCATAACCTCAACCCACTTGGTAAACTTATCAATAGCCACCAAGAGATGTGTCTTTTTGCAAGGTGACGTGTGAAAGGGACCAACCATGTCCATACCCCAAACAGCGAACGGCCAGGTTAACGGGATAGTCCGTAGTTCCATAGCCGGCACATGGGTTTGGCGAGCGTACCTTTGACCTCCGTCACACCTTGCCACCAAGCGCTCCGCGTCTGCTAGGGCCGTGAGCCAGAAAAAACCATGTCGATAAGCTTTGGCCACAAGGGATCTTGTGGATGCATGATGCCCACAATCACCTTCATGGATTTCCTTGAGGATCTGTCGGCCTTCTTCTGGTGCTACACAGCGCAAAAAGACTCCTGCTGCACTTCTCTTGTATAACTCCCCATTGATGATAGAATATCCTTTTGCTCGCCTCAGAATTTGTCTTGCTAATACCTCCTGCTGTGGTAACTCGCCCCGTGATAGGTAGGCCAGGAACGGCTCTGTCCACTCGGGAACAACACGTACTTTGGCCACGAGCTCCAAATCCGGGTCTTGACTTGCCAGTTCTTCCTCAGACTCGGTTTTAACTGATGGTCACCATAGTTCATCCAGGAAAACATTAGGTGGAACCGGCTCTCTGCGCGAGCCGAGTCTGGCGAGTGCATCTGCTGCCTCGTTTTTTCTTCTGTCTATGTGCTCCACCTCATACCCGGAGAAACACCCAGCAACCCTATCGACCTCTCTGCGGTATGCTGCCATAGTTGCATCTTTTCTATCCCAAGTTCCTGAGACCTGCTGTACCACAAGGTCCGAATCTCCAAAGCATCGTATCCTCTTAATGTTCAGCTCCTTGGCTACCTTTAAGCCATGCAATAAGGCCTCATACTTGGCCACGTTGTTGGAACAATCAAAGTGAATCTGCAGCACGTAACTCAACTTGTCTCCTTTGAGTGATGTTAGCACCACTCCGGCTTCTGACCCCTCGTATTCCTTGGAGCCATCAAAGTGCATTATCCAAGACTCGGAGTTTGTTGAGACTCGTGTAATCAATGCACATCCTCCACTCATTGGTCTTTTTCATCACGAGAACCGGATTTGCTAACCAGTCCGGGTGAAATACTTCCATGAGCAGCCGAGCAATTTCTTCCCCTATAGCTTTCCTTCTTTCCTCATTCATATTTCTCAAGCCCTGCTTCACAGGTCTGGACTTGGGATCGACGTGCAAACTGTGCTCTGCCAACTCTGTGGGGATACCCGGCATATCGCTAGGCGTCCAGGCGAACACATCCTGATTTGAACGAATAAACTCCACAAGTGCTTTCTCCTGCTCGCTGTCCAAGTTAGATCCTATAGCAAATTGTTTAGTGGGATCACCCTCGACAAAAGCTACCATCTTGGTGTCCCGCGCTGCCTTGAACTTCGCTCTCTCATCTTCAGTATTTGTACTTTTTAACGTTGTTCTGTCATCCGGTCTACTTGAGACCGGTAATACTTGAGTTCCTCTTTTCTGCAAGCTTGCTCCGCCATGGCTGCATCTCCTTCGTCGCACTCAGCTGCTATATCCCGGCTCCCATGTATGGTGATGGTCTGCTTGGGACCCGGGATTTTTAGCTGTAGATACACATAACACGGCCTGGCCATGAACTTAGCATAAGCCGGCCTTCCGAATAGCGCGTGATAAGGACTGCGCAACTTAACCACCTCGAAAGTAAGCCACTCGACTCGGTAATTATCCTTCGATTCTCCAAAAGCTACCTCCAATGTGATCTTTCCCTCGGGGCACGCTGAGTGACCCGGCACAATCCCATGAAAAACTGTTGAACTCTTCTGTAGCTGAGACTCCTTGAGACCCATGCGTAGAAAGGTTTCCCAATACAAGATATTGATGCTACTTCCACCGTCCATTAGGACCTTTTTCAGCTCATAACCATTAACTTGTGGTGAAACCACCAATGCTAAGACTCCCGGGTGTTCTATCCTTTCCGGGTGATCTCTTCTGCTCCACGTTACATCCTATTCCGACCATCTCAGGTATCTCGGAACAGCCGAGGAAACCGAGTTTACCGCTTGTTTCAGTATCTTTTTATCCTTGTTAGAAGTTCCTGTGGTATGCACGTGATATTGTCCCAATTGCTTGGGGTTAGCTTGGAAACCTCCAGCTCCCCCATGGTTGTTACCCGGATTTCCGCCTGCCGGGTTACCGGCAGGGGGTGGGCCGTTTCCCGGGTTCCCACCCGGAACCGGTCCTCCTCCCCGGCATGCACCCCGCATGGCTCTGTTTACTTCCTCATTCTTCCATCTCTGTAGGTCCGCGCACTGCTCCAATGAGTGGTTAGCCAGCCTACCGTTCCTGCTGTGCTTTGGGCACGCCATTCTGAAGATATCCCAGTTGTTACTCGGCCTTTGTGGTGTCACATACCAATTTTGGAATACCTGATAACACAGTTGTTTTGCTAATTTCTTGACTAATAAAGTTTGGTTGTATTTGTTTAAGTGCAACTAAACAAACAAATTATATAAACTTACATGGCTAAGAAATTGAAAACAAAATATTCCACATATTGTTCCAATGACCTTGGCAATATTTTCTAAAGTAAATATTGATCAAAGAGTTTTCCAAACCTATCTTATGATTCCCATACTTGTTGAATATTACTCCAAGGCCCAAATTAAGAAAGATGAAACACTTAATAAATTTCCATAAAAGATTATCAGAAAAGGGGCATTCTTAGATGCTTCACCAAAATATTATCAAATGTTTTTTCCAACCTTGCAAGCTTTAAAAAAAAGTATTGGAGAGCATTAAATTGCTATCTCTAGTCACATAAATATTTTTTCAAAGCATTGTTAAAGAAAAGCCAATTGCTTTATTAAATTGAATTTCCAATATTTCCAGAAACAGGAAACTCAAACAAGTTACTACTGGAAACTTTCTTCAAATAATCTGAAATTGATACCAGTTCTTCCTTATATCAAATAAGGAACACACACAAGAGGAGAACAAAAATTGAATCCATTAAAGTCCTGAAAACATGGTTTTTCTCCACAGCAACATTTGGAATTTTGAACAAGTTTGTTCTACAAACTTTTTCAAAATGCCATGAAATAAATACCACATTCTCTATATCATAAATAAGGATGAAAACCAAAAGGGCACAAGTTTTGGAATAATTTAAGTTGCCAAAAACCCCTGTTTTCTAGACAGCACCTTTTAGAAATTTGAACAAGTTTGTTCTATGAAGTAACTCAAAATGACTTGAATTTTCTACCAAATAAGGAACACAACAAATAATGAATGTGTGCCAAAAATTATCATTTTTGGAAGCTCCTAAGTAGTCTAATAAATTCAATGTCCATTTATGTAAGAATTCAAATTTGAACAACTTTGAATTATCAAGTTTCTCCAATTGAGCCAATTTTCACATATGTTGTGCATCTCAACTAATAAGAATTTTGGGCAAAAGTATTTTAAATTTTGACTTTGTTTTCCTAGTGAAAACATCCTTTTTCAGAGAGCACAGGGACCTTCTTGTAAATACCCAGGGACCAAAATGTAAGCTGAGTCACACCTTCTTCTTCCTAGCTCTCTGTAGATACAGAACCCCTAGCCATGGCTTCGAGTAGAAGGAAACGAGGAGGAATAAGAGGCCCCCCATGTGCTTGTGTCCCCTATCTACCCCCTCTCTCTCTCCCCCACTCGAGCTCTTTCTCTCTGTGAAGAAAAAGCTCAACCCGAAACCCTAGTCTATTAGGCTCGCCGTCGAATTGGCCACAGGGGAGCTCGCCGCTGCTCGCCGTTGGCTCCATCATCTCCGCCTTGTCGTGCTGGACCTTCCTGCCGAAGGAATCGTGGCGGGAGCCCTCGAGGAGCCCGCGCCGTCCACCTTTCTTCCCCGAGCCCGATGGACTCCGGCGAGACATCGCCGCCACCTCGAGCATCCTCCTCCTTCACCGAGCCTTCCATCACGTTCAGGGTGAGCACACGACCGTCCCCGTCACCTTTCCCCTCTTCCTCTCCCCCTAGCTCGTCGCCGAGCCGTGGTAGCTGTCCATCCGCCGCACGCCGCCGTCGCCGCCCACTTTCCGGCCGCTTCCGGGAAGCGAGGCTGTGCCCACTCGTTTCCCCTCGTCGTAAGCAACGCATAGGTATTTTTGTTTCGCGAAACGGTGCACGGATTACTTCGATTAGGGCCTCACCGGAGCTCTCCCCGCCGGCGATGACGTCGGGCCGACGTCAGCGAGCCCTTGACCGCGCGTGGGAGGTCAAACTGGCCCGTGGGGCCACGGATCTGCCCGCGTGGCTGCCCGCGTGGCGGCTGGCCCGCGAGTCAGCGGCTTAGGCTAGATCCGCCCGCGGTAGAGCCAGATCTGGCCGGCCCAAGACTGGATCTGGCCCAGTCAAGTTTGTTTTTCTTTTTAAATTTTTACAGATTGTTGTATGTTTACTTTTGGATTTAAAAACCTATCTAAAAGATGAATTTGACCAAGCTAAAATTCACAGTGGTACATAAACAAAATATAAACCATCTCCAACTTGTAGATCTACATTTGGATGATTATTTTAGCAATGAAAAATAATTTGGCAACAGGTACCAGAAACAGAAAAATGAGCACCATTTTTATTTCACAACTCAGAACGAAGTGAGGCCAATTGCATTGGAAAGCCCTTGAAATTTTCTAACAGGAGCAATTAACCTTGCTTCCAAATTCCTAATATTTTTGAAATGGCATGCAATTTGGTAAAACACCAGAAAGCACTTTGGTGATTTTTATAAAATTATTAAAAATGATTTTTGATGCAAACTCAATTGGATGGTCTTTTATATGTTTAGGGATATCCAAACGTAGCTGGGTTTAATTTTTAGAGCATCCTAGAAAATTTGGTGGACAGATCTTTGTTTCACCTGTTTCAGCCATTTTGGCTTTTTAGGTAATTAAATTGTGTGAATATATTTTTGTGTTGCAATGTTGTTTTCTAGCATGTACAAGTTGTGTGAACTTGTTTTCTAAGTGTTACTTAGCTATTTTAGCATGTTATATTGTGTGGACTTGAGTTGAGAAGAAATATGATTTATGGGAATAGAATATGTTTTATCTCTAGTGATTACTTGCATAGAATTTTTGATTGATTAATTTGTGTGCAAGTGATTGAATTGTTGTGTTGAGAGATTAGATACAGAACCATTTTGATACTTATATTGTGTTGTTATCACCTCTGCTAGCTTTCATTTGAGTTGGTAGAAAAGCATGAGTAGCTTTGTCATCACTATGCAAATGTTGGAAAAATTCTCTCATGTGTAGAATTTTTGGCACAAACAATTGTGGTTGTGTAGCCACATATTTTTGTGTTGTGTTCATAGGACCAGTAGCATTTTGATGATGTTCTTATGAGTACTTGAACCCTAGAGTTTTCACTTGTGTGAAAACAATAGCATGAGTAGCATTACCTTGCTTATTTTTGCATCCTAATATTTTCTACTAGTATGATTATTGCACTAGATGCTAGTTTAGTATTTTGTTAATTTTTAGCAAGTATGACCAGAGGCTTTGTGACCTCTTAATGTTTTGTTATGCTAGTGGAACACCCACTGGTGTCATTGCATTTTTGGTGGAAACATTATTTCCCCCACACTAGATGTGTTTCTTTTATATAGTTCTGTAACTAATGAGTGCCTAGTATTTTTGCCTTGAGATTTTTAGTGCTAAATGAAAATGGGTATGTTTCTGTTTGTAAGTGGTTGTAATCATGTGTGCCTTTCTAGGAAAAATCCATTCTTGGAGTGTTGTTTGATTCCTCTGGTAATGCCCTTTTTATTACCACTAGTATGTAGGAGTTGCCCTGCAAATTGATGCATTGTTTTGCTAAATGGGATATTTTTGTTATAGCAAGTATATATGTTTTTCACTACTGTTTTTATGACATGGACCCTCTGGTTGTATTTCAATTACTTGATTGAAATGCATCCATTGATTCTTCATGTTTGAGTAGTACTAGTTTCCTTAGCATTTTTGTATTGAATTATTTTTCCTGCCAACTTGTGTTTGGTAGATAATTGTGTATCCTAGCATGAGGACATGTTTTCATTTCTTTTTATGATAACATGGTTCCTTGTTTGCATTTTAATACTTTACTTGTTATGCATGCTTGCATAACAAACCCTTAGTAGAAGCATGTCTATAGGAATTCCTCCTTTTTAGTCAGTGTTTCTATGGTTCTCACTATGAGAAATTGTGTGTTTTATGATGAGTCTATTTCCTTGTTGCACTTGTGTAGGCTCACTGATTTGTAAAAGTAACTTTTGCATATCATGTGTTTTATTTATTCTTGATGTGAATTTAGACTTAGTAGATTAGCTATCTTGTTCTTTTTGTGGTGTGGTTGATAGACCCATTGCCTTGATTATTTTTGTGCATGTTTTATATACTCTTAGTAGTCTCACCCTTGTGAAACTAAGTTTATTTTGGGTTTATTAATATCTTGGTATGAGAGTGGCACAACCACTGAATCCATGATATTGAGGTTGTGAGATATGTTTCTCCAACCTTAAGCTGTCTTATTAAATGGCATTTCTGTCAAGTGTGTTTGTTTGATTGTTTGCCTCCACTAATAATTGTGTGACTGGTTATTATTAGTTTCTTTGCTGTATGTATTGTTATACATTGTTGCTTGCCTTGATTGGTTCTGAATGTGTGTCCTTTATTCTTTTTACGACGTTAGAAAACGAAGAGGAAGGAAGTGTCGTGAAGCTCTGCTTCAAGTTCCAGTCACTCCAAAACCAGGGACACAAGGAGATACCAGGCAAGCCATCCTGATGCTTGCTGATACAATACTTATCACTATCTATCATGCATTTTTTACCTCTGAAGTTTTACCAAAAACTTGATTATCAAAACTATTTTTGATGTGGCTATTACTACTATACTAGTATATAGGTTACTATTATGCCAGTAGTTAAACTTGGTAATGCCAAGCCCATAAGCCACCATATGGTATTTATTACCATCAAATATACTAGTCCCTAAGTGGACACCCTAAAATTGTGATTCTACAAAACAAAGGCTTTACGGAAAAACCCGGAGAAAAGGCGGATCCTTGTTCTCCGGAGGAATGTGGAAGTGGTCATTTTTGAGAAAGTGGTGTTTTCAAAAATGACACATAACCTAGTCTTCGCCGGACAACCTTTACCGTACTGCCACCCTACCCCAACATGGGCACGGGGCTTAACTTGAAGTTTGTTCTTATTAGTGTGTGCTATCTCAATCGCTATAGGGGATGCGATCCTCTGAACCGAAATGTTGCCAAGTTGTTAAACAAGCGACATGCAAAGTGTGGGATTCATTTTCCCTCCGGATGCAGCAGTTGGGGCTCCTGGCTTGGCGGGGATTAGCTCGGTGCCGGGGAGCGGACACTCGACTGAGAGATAGGCATATACTAGCTTGAACATAGTGAATGGTTATGATCAGATACCTGATGTTTACATACTGTTGTTACAGTCCGTGATTGTTCACGGTAGGTGTACTGGATCTGGTGGATGAGTACACCTCTGCAGAGTACAACTTTTTCGAAGAAGCCGCATCCTCGGATATGGACAGTTGAATGGCCATGTAGCTAGCATTGTGTCAATGTTTTCAAAAGAGGAGGTTTTTGAAAACAAAATTTTGGAAAGGAAGTGTTGAACTTGTGAAGTTCGGAAAGGAATGGAAACTTATACCGTGGAGGTATCGTAAATGATGAAAAGTCAGATGTGGTTATACAAAACAAAATGTTTTGCAAATAAAACCTTTTCTACTCTAAGCAAGAATTCTGGAAACTGATTCCAAGAAGTTTTGGAAAGAGAAAATATTCTTTAACAAAGCTTTACAAAACCTCTTGTACATGTGATATCGACAAGAGAAATAAAACTATATTATTTTCTTCTGAAGTATCTTCTTCAACGAAGATACAGATTAACCTGACTGCAACTGTGGTGTCATCATATATGCACACCATTGATAGTGAACCCTATTTATAGCCTACCTATTCCACCATATAAGCATATTTGCATGTTTGGTAAGTGACATGATGGATGTCTTGCTGAGTACATTCAAATGTACTCATTATGGTTTCGCCCCTGGTATCTACTTACCAGATTTGGAGAAGGAGCCTCCGAAGGAGATCTATGAAGAGAAGTACGGAGCTGACGGCTTTGCGAACTAGGATCGTCTCCGGGTCAGCAGCCTGTAGGTTAAGGCGTGACTTGGGCTCAACTACGTTGTGTTTTATTTGTCTTCCGCTGTGTTTGATTAGTTACCTGCCTATGTGGCAGTTGTGTTAAACTTGATCATGTGATCTTTTATGTAATACCTTTATGTATTCGTGTAATGGATGATGTATTTCTGTGTGCCAACTTTGTATGTTGTTCACGACTGATCTTTCTGGGATCGTGAATGCATGCATACGGAGGGTTTCAGACTGCCGGTCTGGGGTCCTTACAGAGTTGGTATCAGAGCCATCCTGACCTTAGGAGACCTTAGTTAGCATGGACGTCAGATAGGAAAGAAAAGTATTTTTGAGTAAAAACCTATTTACTATCTAAATTAATTTTATCTAAGGGAATTTTAGTATATTTTCCCTCCTTCTTATCTTTTTAAAAGATTCAAAAAGCATATCTCTCTCGGTTAAGAGTTTATTTCTTACTTGTTTGCAACTGCTCCGCTCTGTTTTTGAAACATCTCTCGTCTTTGAGGTTTTCTGTTCAGAAAATAGTTGGGGTTTCAAAAACAAATTGTTGCATATTCTTACCTCTCTCAGTTAAAAGTTTTATCAAAACTTTACTTCTATTATCTTGTTTCCATCCAAAAATTTGTATACTTGCCGATGTCCCGAGAAGACCAAAATAATTGCCTAGCTCTATAGTGATGATGGTCAGAAGTAGATATAGTTCTTCAGCCACTTCTAGGATTTTTGGATCAGTCTAGTTTGGAGTAATTTAGCGATGACCCCATGAGTCGTCTCCCCCGACGTAGCTCCAATGAAGCCTTGCTTGTGTGTTATGGCTTGCTTACGTGTGTCCATAGGACTTTGTGCTATTGTGTGGTGTAGAATTTGGTTCATCTAGGCTTCTATATGTTTGTGGGGTGCTCAAAATTTGCGGATTTGTGCTTGCCCCGCTCTTGTTTTTGAATCGCCTCTTGTTAGGTTTTTGCAAGCAAAAATGTTCATATAATATTCAAAAACAAGAATTTGTTGCTTAGACTTATACTTGTTTTCTCTTCGAAATGCCACCCGTCGTGAACCACCACCATCTCCCCCACAATCAATGAAAGCACCGTTGGGCCTAAAAATAGAGGACCATCAAGCCACACGAACTGATAGCGTTGCTACCAGTGATGCACTCCAACAGATAAAGCTCCAACAACGACAGCCCTCAAAGAAGAAAAGGCGTGAAGAAAACCAACCAATACTGACCAAAACCTCTGTGTTTTGTCTGTTTGCAAAAGACTCGTTTTGCCCTGTTGGCTAAACGTTGCATTTTAAAAGTTATATACCTCCCTCTTCACATGCCATGATGCGCAATCCCCTCAAAAGCCAATCCGAAGAGCACAATTCAATATTCGACGTACGATGACGCTAGTCGCATCTTGTCGGACAAACAGGATTAATTAGAAAGCTAACAAGACTAACATGCTTTGCCTAATCTTAGGTTGACACCTAACCAAAGCATGAAAACTACTGACAACTCTTTCTAAACCAAGGAATTAAGTGACTTACGACACCTTCTAATCTAGTTGGTAAAAAGGAGAAGTCACGAGAAAATAAGATGATGACCTATTCGTTTACTAGTCAATAGGATATCGGGTGTATCTACTTTGGAAACCAAATATTAATATAAATTGTAGGTACTATGAAATTCGGGGTTTAGAAGTTAAGTGAACGATGGAATGGTTATAATAGATCTGGAAAACAACAGTTTTCCTGTTTTTGTCTCTTTGTGTGCTCTCGATTGAAATGAATTTGTGTTTTATTCAATCTTACTTCCTAACTTATATGGACTTGTTAGGACTTGTTAGTATGTTGTTTTCTTACAATAAATCTGTCCTAGAAAGTGTGTGCATGATTGGAAACTCGAACAAAAATGAAATAACATTGGTTACCTTCTAGTTTATTATCTGGACGTATTGTGAGAGCTAGATCTGTGTATACTTTCTTAGTAGATTTTGTGCTATGTTTCTTTGAGTCCAGTACCATTTAGGTACTGTTATTTTGATGCTTGTACCTATGTTAGCTTGCATGTCTCTTAATAGTAAAGCATATGTAAGCATTGCTATCAGTATGCACTAGTATTGTTTCACTAGATTAAATAGCCTTATATTTTTATCTTGTATGCAAAGTTTCTCATGAGTAACCAGAAGCTTAGTACCTATTTTTCCTTGGTATTAGTAGGCCATAGCCCACTGGTCCCATTGCATTTTGGCTTGAGGATGAAAATCCCCAACCATACACATGTGTGAAAATAGCATGTTTCACTATGTGATTGATTTCTATTTTCCACCATGGAAAATATAATTGTTTCTTTTCACTTATGCAAGTGAGAAGTTTATCTCTTATTAGTAAATACTAATATGTTTAGGTGTGATCCTTTTGTTAGCATAATATTCCTTAGGGGTATCATGTTATGAAATGTTTCACTATCGTGTGCTAAAATTAAATTGTTCGCAAATAAAATAAATTCCTCTTGATTGGTAGATTGTCTGTGAATAATTTTAAATTGAGTATATGGATTTTTGAGAAGGTTTACATAACCTTTCATTAATTGCACAACTACTGGTTGTGTGAGTTATACCTTGCTTGTTTGCTAGTAATTGGTTATAGAAAAACAGAAATTGCTAGAAGAAATTTCTGCATGCTTAATGGTTAATTCATAGAATTACTTTGGTGTTTGTGCTTACTAACATGAGTAAGTTTTGTGTACTGTTATTAGGTACACTTATATTCATGACTTGCTTGTTTAAGTTTAAACATCAGGATAGCATTGTTTGCTTCTCTAGAGTAAAACTAGTTTCACCACTAGAAAATGGTGATTTTTGCTCTAGTATTACCCTCTTTTTTTTATGAGTATATGGGTTGATATAGCATGTTTAGGAAGTTATTACTTCTGTTATCATGCCATGAATTATTTAGTTTCATGTTCTATGGTTATAGGATATGATTATCTCTTATAGCATGCTGGTGTAGATTTTTCATACTAGTGTGTTATTTGTGCAGTCCTGTTTTTTTTATGCCTGTGAAATAGGAGTTTTTATCTTGTGTGAAGATGGTGTTTTAGAGTACCTTTATGATTGTATTCATTAGTTTTTAGCTACTGGTTGTTTGCTAATCGTTCATGATTGATGGATTCCAAAACCTCTAGTAAGCAATAACCTAGTTAATAAATAGTCTATTCATCTGTGGTGTTGTTTGCTTGCTTATTGGATTTTGTTTAAATGTTTTACCTTAGCATGAGTTTATACTTGTGTTATTATTGTGCTTAAGAGTATCTTATGAAACTAAAACATCCAACTAAAATCATGAACACATTAAGTGATAATTGCTTGTGTAATGCTAATATCCACTGCCATGGGTATTATTCTGTCTGTTTATTTTACCTTAGCAACCTAACCTTTGCACCCACAAGCTATATTTTTAGCTTATTATATACCTTGTTATGAGAGTGGTACACCACTCCATATGTGGTATGTAATATGTGGGATATAGCTAGGAACTCATGTAATAATTAACGGTACGTTTCGAGGTAGTTCTGCACTAACCTTAATTTTGTTTGTAACAAAAGTTTTGGACCTAAAATAGTACTGGTGTACCTTTTAAAGTGAATTTGCTAATTTAGGGAGTACCCCGCCTCCCAAGAAAAGTCAAAGGGGGGAAGCACCGGCACTCCAACACTAACATTGTGTTTGTTGGCCCTCCCTTAGTCCTCGCTTGCGAATCTCGGGGACGAGATTCTTTTTAAGGGGGGAAGACCTGTCACATCACAATTTTGGAATACCTGATAACACAGTTGTTTTGCTAATATCTTGACTAATAAAGTTTGGTTGTATTTGTTTGAGTGCAACTAAACAAACAAATTATATAAACTTACATGGCTAAGAAATTGAAAACAAAATATTCAACATATTGTTCCAATGACCTTGGCAATATTTTCTAAAGTAAATATTGATCAAAGAGTTTTCCAAACCTATCTTATGAATCCCATACTTGTTGAATATTACTCCAAGGCCCAAATTAAGAAAGATGAAACACTTAATAAATTTCCATAAAAGATTATCAGAAAAAGGGGCATTCTTAGATGCTTCACCAAAATATTATCAAATGTTTTTCCAACCTTGCAAGCTTAAAAACAAAAGTATTGGAGAGCATTAACTTGCTATCTCTAGTCACATAAATATTTTGGCAAAGCATTGTTAAAGAAAAGCCAATTTCTTTATTAAATTGAATTTCCAATATTTCCAGAAACAGGAAACTCAAGTTACTATTGGAAACTTTCTTCAAATGATCTGAAATTGATACCAGTTCTTCCTTATATCAAATAAGGAACACACACAAGAGGAGACCAAAAATTGAATCCATTAAAGTCCTGAAAACATGGTTTTTCTCCACAGCAACATTTGGAATTTTGAACAAGTTTGTTCTACAAACTTTTTTAAAATGCCATGAAATAAATACCACATTCTCTATATCATAAACAAGAATGAAAACCAAAAGGGCACAAGTTTTGGAATAATTTAAGTTGCCAAAAAACCCTGTTTTCTAGACAACACCTTTTAGAAATTTGAACAAGTTTGTTCTATGAAGTAACTCAAAATGACTTGAATTTTATACCACATAAGGAACACACCAAATAAGGAATGTGTGCCAAAACTTATCATTTTTGGAAGCTCCTAAGTAGTCTAATAAATTCAATGTCCATTTATGTAAGAATTCAAATTTGAACAACTTTGAATTATCAAGTTTCTCCAATTGAGCCAATTTTCACATATGTTGTGCATCTCAACTAATAAGAATTTTGGGCAAAAGGATTTTAAATTTTGACTTTGTTTTCCTAGTGAAAACATCCTTTTTCAGAGAGCACAGGGACCTTCTTGTAAATACCCAGGGACCAAAATGTAAGCTGAGACACCTTCTTCTTCCTAGCTCTCTGTAGATACAGAACCCCTAGCCATGGCTTCGAGTAGAAGGAAACAAGGAGGAATAAGAGGCCCCCCATGTGCTTGTGTCCCCTATCTACCCCCTCTCTCCCCCCCACTCGAGCTCTCTCTCTGTGAAGAAAAAGCTCAACCCGAAACCCTAGTCTATTAGGCTCGCCGTCGAATTGGCCACTGGGAGCTCGCCGCCGCTCGCCGTTGGCGCCATCATCTCCGCCTTGTCGTGCTGGACCTCCCTGCCGAAGGAATCGTGGCGGGAGCCCTCGAGGAGCCCGCGCCGTCCACCTTTCTTCCCCGAGCCCGATGGACTCCGGCGAGACATCGCCGCCGCCTCGAGCATCCTCCTCCTTCACCGAGCCTTCCATCACGTTCAGGGTGAGCACGCGATCGTCCCCGTCACCTTTCCCCTCTTCCTCTCCCCCTAGCTCGTCGCCGAGCTGTGGTAGCTGTCCATCCGCCGCACGCCGCCGTCGCCGGCCACTTTCCGGCCGCTTCCGGGAAGCGAGGCTGCGCCCACTCGTTTCCCCTCGTCATAAGCAACGCGTAGGTATTTTTGTTTCGCGAAATGGTGCACGGATTGCTTCGATTAGGGCCTCACCGGAGCTCTCCCCGCCGGCGATGACGTCGGGCCGACGTCAGCGAGCCCTTGACCGCGCGTGGGAGGTCAAACTGGCCCGTGGGGCCACGGATCTGCCCGCGTGGCGGCTGGCCCGCGAGTCAGCGGCTTAGGCTAGATCCGCCCGCGGTAGAGCCAGATCTGGCCGGCCCAAGACTGGATCTGGCCCAGTCAAGTTTGTTTTTCTTTTTAAATTTTTACAGATTGTTGTATGTTTACTTTTGGATTTAAAAACCTATCTAAAAGATGAATTTGACCAAGCTAAAATTCACAGTGGTACATAAACAAAATCTAAACCATCTCCAACTTGTAGATCTACATTTGGATGATTATTTTAGCAATGAAAAATGATTTGGCAACAGGTAGCAGAAACAGAAAAATGAGCACCATTTTTATTTCACAACTCAGAATAAAATGAGGCCAATTGCATTGGAAAGACCTTTAAATTTCCTAACAGGATCAATTAACCTTGCTTCCAAATTCCTAATAGTTTTGAAATGGCATGCAATTTGGTAAAACACCAGAAAGCACTTTGGTGATTTTTATAAAATTATTAAAAATGATTTTTGATGCAAACTCAATTGGATGGTATTGTATATGTTTAGGGCTATCCAAACCTAGCTGGGTTTAATTTTTAGAGCATCCTAGAAAATTTGGTGGACAGATCTTTGTTTCACCTGTTTCAGCCATTTTGGCTTTTTAGGTAATTAAATTGTGTGAATATATTTTTGTGTAGCAATGTTGTTTTCTAGCATGTACAAGTTGTGTGAACTTGTTTTCTAAGTGTTACTTAGCTATTTTAGCATGTTAGATTGTGTGGACTTGAGTTGAGAAGAAATATGATTTATGGGAATAGAATATGTTTTATCTCTAGTGATTACTTGCATAGAATTTTTGATTGATTAATTTGTGTGCAAGTGATTGAATTGTTGTGTTGAGAGATTAGATATAGCACCATTTTGATACTTATATTGTGTTGTTATCACCTCTGCTATCTATTTTGTTAATTTTTAGCAAGTATGACCAGAGGCTTTGTGACCTCTTAATGTTTTGTTATGCTAGTGGAACACCCACTGGTGTCATTGCATTTTTGGTGGAAACATTATTTCCCCCACACTAGATGTGTTTCTTTTATATAGTTCTGTAACTAATGAGTGCCTAGTATTTTTGCCTTGAGATTTTTAGTGCTAAATGAAAATGGGTATGTTTCTGTTTGTAAGTGGTTGTAATCATGTGTGCCTTGCTAGGAAAAATCCATTCTTGGAGTGTTGTTTGATTCCTCTGGTAATGCCCTTTTTATTACCACTAGTATGTAGGAGTTGCCCTGCAAATTGATTCATTGTTTTGCTAAATGAGATATTTTTCTTATAGCAATTATATATGTTTTTCACTACTGTTTTTATGACATGGACCCTCTGGTTGTATTTCAATTACTTGATTGAAATGCATCCATTGATTCTTCATGTTTGAGTAGTACTAGTTTCCTTAGCATTTTTGTATTGAATTATTTTTCCTGCCAACTTGTGTTTGGTAGATAATTGTGTATCCTAGCATGAGGACATGTTTTCATTTCTTTTTATGATAACATGGTTCCTTGTTTGCATTTTAATACTTTACTTGTTATGCATGCTTGCATAACAAACCCTTAGTAGAAGCATGTCTATAGGAATTCCTCCTTTTTAGTCAGTGTTTCTATGGTTCTCACTATGAGAAATTGTGTGTTTTATGATGAGTCTATTTCCTTGTTGCACTTGTGTAGGCTCACTGATTTGTAAAAGTAACTTTTGCATATCATGTGCTTTATTTATTCTTGATGTGAATTTAGACTTAGTAGATTAGCTATCTTGTTCTTTTTGTGGTGTGGTTTATAGACCCATTGCCTTGATTATTTTTGTGCATGTTTTATATACTCTTAGTAGTCTCACCCTTGTGAAACTAAGTTTATTTTGGGTTTATTAATATCTTGGTATGAGAGTGGCACAACCACTGAATCCATGATATTGAGGTTGTGAGATATGTTTGTCCAACCTTAAGCTGTCTTATTAAATGGCATTTCTGTCAAGTGTGTTTGTTTGAGTGTTTGCCTCCACTAATAATTGTGTGATTGGTTATTATTAGTTTCCTTGCTGTATGTATTGTTATACATTGTTGCTTGCCTTGATTGGTTCTGAATGTGTGTCCTTTATTCTTTTTACGACGTTAGAAAACGAAGAGGAAGGAAGTGTCGTGAAGCTCTGCTTCAAGTTCCAGTCACTCCAAAACCAGGGACACAAGGAGATACCAGGCAAGCCATCCTGATGCTTGCTGATACAATACTTATCATTATCTATCATGCATGTTTTACCTCTGAAGTTTTACCAAAAACTTGATTATCAAAACTATTTTTGATGTGGCTATTACTATTATACTAGTATATAGGTTACTATTATGCCAGTAGTTAAACTTGGTAATGCCAAGCCCATAAGCCACCATATGGTATTTATTACCATCAAATATACTAGTCCCTAAGTGGACACCCTAAAATTGTGATTCTACAAAACAAAGGCTTTACGGAAAAACCCGGAGAAAAGGCGGATCCTTGTTCTCCGGAGGAATGTGGAAGTGGTCATTTTTGAGAAAGTGGTGTTTTCAAAAATGACACATAACCTAGTCTTCGCCGGACAACCTTTACCGTACTGCCACCCTACCCCAACATGGGCACGGGGCTTAACTTGAAGTTTGTTCTTATTAGTGTGTGCTATCTCAATCGCTATAGGGGATGCGATCCTCTGAACCGAAATGTTGCCAAGTTGTTAAACAAGCGACATGCAAAGTGTGGGATTCATTTTCCCTCCGGATGCAGCAGTTGGGGCTCCTGGCTTGGCGGGGATTAGCTCGGTGCCGGGGAGCGGACACTCGACTGAGAGATAGGCATATACTAGCTTGAACATAGTGAATGGTTATGATCAGATACCTGATGTTTACATACTGTTGTTATAGTCCGTGATTGTTCACGGTAGGTGTACTGGATCTGGTGGATGAGTACACCTCTGCAGAGTACAACTTTTTCGAAGAAGCCGCGTCCTCGGATATGGACAGTTGAATGGCCATGTAGCTAGCATTGTGTCAATGTTTTCAAAAGAGGAAGTTTTTGAAAAGGAAATTTTGGAAAGGAAGTGTTGAACTTGTGAAGTTCGGAAAGGAATGGAAACTTATACCGTGGAGGTATCGTAAATGATGAAAAGTCAGATGTCGTTATACAAAACAAAATGTTTTGCAAAGAAAACCTTTTCTACTCTAAGCAAGAATTCTGGAAACTGATTCCAAGAAGTTTTGCAAAGAGAAAATATTCTTTAACAAAGCTTTACAAAACCTCTTGTACATGTGATATCGACAAGAGAAATAAAACTATATTATTTTCTTCTGAAGTATCTTCTTCAACGAAGATACAGATTAACCTGACTGCAACTGTGGTGTCATCATATATGCACACCATTGATAGTGAACCCTATTTATAGCCTACCTATTCCACCATATAAGCATATTTGCATGTTTGGTAAGTGACATGATGGATGTATTGCTGAGTACATTCAAATGTACTCATTATGGTTTCGCCCCTGGTATCTACTTACCAGATTTGGAGAAGGAGCCTCCGAAGGAGATCTATGAAGAGAAGTACGGAGCTGATGACTCTGCGAACTAGGATCGTCTCCGGGTCAGCAGCCTGTAGGTTAAGGCGTGACTTGGGCTCAACTACGTTGTGTTTTATTTGTCTTCCGCTGTGTTTGATTAGTTACCTGCCTATGTGGCAGTTGTGTTAAACTTGATCATGTGATCTTTTATGTAATACCTTTATGTATTCGTGTAATGGATGATGTATTTCTGTGTGCCAACTTTGTATGTTGTTCACGACTGATCTTTCTGGGATCGTGAATGTATGCATACGGAGGGTTTCAGACTGCCGGTCTGGGGTCCTTACAGGTGTCCCTTGATAATTTCCTCCGTTATGGTTTCCAGTATTGAAATTTCTTTCTGCCCTAGGTCTCGAAGACCCGGCTTCTGTGCTAGCGATGAATTCGGAGCCTCCCTCAAACGGGCGCTTGTTCTGGTTATTCCCATGGTTACCTCCATTGTTACCCGACGTTGATCCATTGCCGGTTCTTCCATTGTTGCTTGTGTTTGCTTTTGCTTTCTTGTCATCGACATCCTCCTCTGTAGTATCTGCTGCAGCGTGCTTGTTGCATGCATCCATTAGCTCTCCCATCGTAACCTTTGAAGCATTTCGACTAGATTTCATGCGAGTTAACTTTTGCACTAAAGGTGTGTACTTGCACGTCTTTGCCATTGCTTGTAACGCATCCTTGGGCTGAATATCTGTAGATGAGTGAAGTATCTCCATGACTCGGCGCACCCAACTGCGCGCCGATTCTCCCTTCTTCTGGACACACCGCTCTAGGTCATCAATAGTAAACAACTTTCTGCACGTCCCATGAAAGTGCTTGATAAACGCAGTTTTCAACTCCTCCCATGACTTGATGGATCCCTCCGGTAGATTATGTAACCATAACTTTGCTGCTCCTTCTGACATCATTAAGTACATGAACTTGGCTTGAAGATTTTCAGTTGCGTTGCGAATCGACATTGCCATCTCATAGCTGCTCAACCATGTTTCCGGATCCATAGTCGGCTCATAATTCACTACTTTACCCGGTTTCTTGAATTTATCCGGGTAAGGCTCAGCTCTGATGTTATCCGACAGACACTTAGGCCCAGCGAGATTAGTCGGAACTGGCCTCACTCGGGAAACGTGTGATCCTGCGGGGGGGGGGGGGGGGGGGGGGGGGGGGGGGGGGGGTGCGGCTGGACGCGGCGCTGCTGCTGATCCATGCACCGCAGACCCGGCCGCGGCTCTCCTCGCTCTGGAACTATCCACAATAGCTTGCGCTGCTGATGCCGCTGGTACTGCTTGAACACGGGGAGGAGGCGGCATTTGCTGCTGCTCTTCCCTCCGTCGCGCTGAGCTTGTCTGAATATTGCCGGTATTGGCTCGTTGCTGGCTGATATATGGTGTCCCATGCATTCCACTTCTGTGATCCGGGTAATTAACTTGTTGCGCCACCGCAGTGCGCAATAGATCTATCGCCCGCCGGGTCTCCTCTGCGTGGGGTGACTCTCTCACGGGGATTTGATTTAATGCGAGTGTTGCTGCGTACACGTTATCCATGGGGTTGTTGTAATGACCTGCTGGTGTGCGAAATCGTGATGGTGGTGGTGGTGGCAATGTATTGCCGGCAGTGACTCCGGTCTGCAATATGGGTAACCCGGCTTGTATGTTTGCCGGCTGTGCTTCTCCAGTTGCGGGTTGATGTACAGTTCCTTGGTTTGCCGCTGGGATCGGTTGATCCTGAGGCGTGATGAATAGCGTGGCCGGGTTATATCTCCACCCGTTGCTGGTAATCTGGTCTGATGCCTTTGACGTACCCTAGTTGTTTCTTCTCGGAGCCGGGTTTCTAATGCATCCAGCTCACGTTGGCGCGTGGCCATCCCTTGCCTTTCTGCTTCTACTTGCCTTCTCTGTTGCTCCAATGCACGACGGGCTACATCCAGATCTCTAACACGTTCCGCCGCGTTTTCCGGGGTTATGACCGTGGCTAGAACGGTTGGGTCCAGGATCAAGTTGTTGTTGAATAGGGCCGGGTGTTGCGGGTTTGAAGGACCCGCCTCTGGCGTCCGGTTTGCCAGATATCCAAACGTGTTTGCCTGCAACTCACTATCTGCCGCATGACTGGTAACTGATGCCGATTCTCCGTCAACCCGGGTGAGAACCGGATTTCCGTCAACCGGACCTTGCTGCTGGGCCAATGCTTGTGCTGCTCCGACTGTGGCCGTGGTCACGTTCCCCTGATTAAGATTGGTCGCCGGGGCCGTGTAAACCGCAACCTGGCGCACAATGCTTGGCGCAGATTCGTACTCTTCCTCTTCGCTGCTGTTTTCCTCGTACCGGTCCTCCAGCAGATGCAAGATAGACTCGGTATCATCTTCTCTCATAACCCGACCACGCGGGGTCCATACCGGCTCCTCCGGATGTTCCCTCTTCGTGGTGGGCTCTTCTGTCGGATCTATCGTCCCGACCGATTCTTCTCCATCTGATTGAACGTAGGTGGCCTCCCCTGACACAGAATCAAATCCGAAATCGTCAGGGATTGAACCGGACGTACGTACCATGCCGATGAAGACGTTGATCTGGCCGATTGTCACGACAGATCCGGATTCGAGCAGATCCGACTCTGGCCCCCAGCCGGAATCGTCCAACATCTTCTCTCCTTTGGGGTCGGTGTAGATCTCGCCGATGACAAGGTTCTCCATGTTCTTCCGAGCTTCTCCCGTGATGTAAACACCTTTGGACGTAGGCCCCACGGTGGGCGCCAACTGTCGTGGGATAATCACGGCAGACGTTACAGGGGGTAACTTGTCTTGGGGCAAATCGACTCTGGTGTTTGGGAGAGGGTTTAGCTCAAGGGAAAACATGATGATATGCGATCTGGTAGCCGGCAATCAAGTCGCCGAGTCTCCGATCTAAATATATTAACTCAACTCTCGTGTTACACTGGATACTCGATACCTAGCAATGTTGCTCGAACTCTTGGATCTCTCTCCGTCTAACCCTAGGGGTCGGCTTATATAATATCCGGACCCCCTGGCCTACTCTCCAAGGCGTACTCTGAATCCTACCCGGACACTGCTTACAAACCCTAAACTTCCTCATTGGAACCCACAATCCGGGTTACGAGGCCTACGTTCCTGGGCCTTCTAGAAACTCCTTTATCCTGAGCCGGATCTTGCGCAGCGTCCTTTGGGCCGAGTTACTCCTTGGCGTTGGCCTACCGGGTTATCATCCCTCCATCACACCCAGTATCAAGTCATACCCCTTTAACTACAAAATTGTGTAGTCTGATTGGAATGGCACAGTCTGTGTCATGTATTCACAGTTCAAACAAGAAAATTCAGTGTACATGCTACTTCCATTAGCTACTAGCACTTCCAATCTCTGACTGGGCACCAGATGAAAGTTGGCTGCTTGGGCAAAATTGGGGGTCATGAATGTGACAGTACTGCCACTATCCACTAATGCAGTGGCAATTCTATCCCCAATATGGACAGAGAGAGTGAAAGTGTATTTGGGGTTTGGGATTCTTGATGGGGGGATAATAACCCGGTAGGCCAACTCCAAGGTATAACCCGGCCCAAAGGACGCAGCGCAGGATCCGGCTAAGGGTAAAGAAACTTCTAGAAGGCCCAAGGTTTATAGGCCTCGTAACCCGGATTGTGGGTTGCAGTAAGGAAAGCTAGGGTTTGTAAGCGGTGTTCGGGTAGGACTCAAGCTGCGCCTTGGAGGGCAAGCCAGGTAGGGGGACGGGTGCTTTATAAACCGGCCCTATGCTTAGCTTTAAAGAGATCCAAGTAGTAATCATATCGCCGAATATCGAGTATCCATTGTACACAAAGAGATCGAGTTAATAAAGCGAGATCGGAGACTCGGTGACTTCATCGCCGGCTACCAGATCGAATTCCATCATGTTTTCCTCTGAGCTAAATCCTCTCCCAAACGCCTGTGTCGACTTGCCCCAAGATCAGTTACCCCTGGTAACATCTGCCGTGATCATCCCACGACAGTTGGCGCCCACCGTGGGGCCTGCGTCCAAAGGTGTTTACATCACGGGAGAAGCTCGGAAAGGCATGAGGAACCTCGTCGTCGGAGAGATCTACGACGATCACAAAGGAGAGAAGGTGGTGGACGACTCCGGCTGGGGGCCAGAATCGGATCGCCTCGAATCCGGATCTGTCGTGACAATCGGCCGGATCAGCGTCTTCATCGGTATGGTATGTACCTCTGACTCGGCTCCTGATGATGTTGGATCTGATTCCGTGTCAGGGGAGGCTACTTGCGCCCAATCAGATAGAGAAGAATCAGTTGGAGCAACAGACCAGATTGAAGAATCCATCGCACAGTGGGAACAGCCGGAAGAGCCGGCATGGGCCCCGCGTGACCCGGACGGTGGAAAGGATGATACTGAATCTATTCGGGACCTGCTGGAAGACCGGTACGGAGAAGATAACAGCGGAGAAGAACAGCATGAACTCACAACAAGCGTAATACGCCGAGCGGCGGTCTACACGGCTCCCGCAGCCAACCTTAATCAAGGAAACGTGACCACGGCTCCGGTCGGGGCGGCTCAGGCATTGGCACAGCGGCAGGACGTAGCTAACGGAAACCCGATCCCGGCCCGGGTCGACGGAGAGTCGGCATCAGTGACTAGCCGTGCGGCGGATGAGGAGTTGCACGCGAATACGTTCGGATTCCTGGGGAACCGGACGCCGGGGGCGGGTCCTTCAAACCCGCGCCACCCGGCCTTGTTCGACAATAATCTGATCCTAGACCCCACGGTCCTTGCTACAGTTATCACTCCAGAAAACGCAGCTGAACGTGTCAGGGACCTGGATGTGGCCCGCCGCGCATTTGAACAGCAAAGAAGGCAAGTGGAAGCGGAGAAACAAGGGATGGCTACGCGTCGACGCGAGCTGGATGCATTGGAAACCCGGCTCCGAGAGGAAACATCTAGAGTACACCAGAGACATCAGACTAGACTGCCGGCCACGGGTGGGGTCATTAACCCGGCAGCTTTGTTTATTACGCCTCAGGACCAACCTATCCCAGCGGCAAACCAGGGAACTGCGCCTCAGCCGGCAACAACGGAAGCCCACGCGGCAAACGTGCAGGCCGGGTTACCCCCACCACGAACCAGAGTCACAACCGGCATCGAGTTGCCACCACAGCCACCATCACGGTTTCACACACCAGCAGGCCACTACAACAATCCCATGGACAACGTGTATGCAGCAACGCTTGCATTGAACCAGATCCCGGTAGGAGAATCGCCCCATGCAGAAAGGACCCGGCAAGCGATCGATCTACTACACACTGCAGTGGCGCAGCAGGCCAATTACCCGGACCACAGAAGCGGGATGCATGGGACGCCATACGCCAGTCAACAACAAGGGAATATCCAAGCAAACTCGGCGCGGCGGAGGGAAGAGCAGCAGCAAATGCAGCCTCCTCCCCGTGTTCCGGCAGCATCGGTGGCGCAGGCCGTTGTGGATAGCTCCAGGGCTCGGAGAGCCGGGGCCGGGTCTGCTGCACATGGGTTGCCTGCAGCACCGCGCCCCGCTGCGCCCCCGGCTGGATCGCACGCTTCCCGAGTAAGGCCAGCCTCAACCATCCTCGCAGGGCCCAAGTGTCTCTCGGATGACATCAGAGCTGAACCTTACCCGGAAAAATTCAAAGAGCCGGGAAAAGTAGCGAATTATGAACCGACCATGGATCCGGAAACGTGGTTGAGTAGTTATGAGATGGCAATGTCAATCCGCAATGCGTCCGAGAATCTTCAAGCCAAGTTCATGTACTTGATGATGTCAGAAGGAGCAGCAAAGTTATGGTTCACCAACCTGCCAGAAAAATCGATCAAGTCCTGGGAAGAACTGAAGACCGCGTTCGTCAAGCACTTTCATGGAACGTGCAGAAAGCTATTTACTATTGATGATCTAGAGCGATGCGTTCAGAAGAAGGGAGAATCAGCACGCAGTTGGGTACGCCGGGTTATGGAGATACTTCACTCATCCACAGATATTCAGCCCAAAGATGCGCTACAAGCTATGGCAAAAACATGCAAGTATATTCCTTTAATGCAGAAGTTAACTCGCATGAAGTCCAGTAGGAATGCATCGGAGGTTACGATGGGAGAATTAATGGATGCGTGCAACAAACACGCCGCAACAGACACTACAGAGGAGGAAGTTGACGACAAGAAAGCGAAGGCGAATACCAGTAATAGTGGAAGAACCGGCAATGGATCGGCACCGAGTAATAACGGAAATAGTCAGAACAAGCGCCCATTTGAAGGAGGTTCCGAGTTTGTAGCTAATACTGAAGCCGGGTCTTCGAGACCCAGATCCGAAGGGAATTTTAATACCGGAAATCATAATGGAGGACACTATCAGGGACCTCCGAGGCCAGGCAACAGTTGGGATATATTCAGGATGGCGTGCCCGAAGCACAGCAGGAACGGCAAGCCGGCTAATCACTCCTTGGAGCAATGCGCCGACTTACAGAGGTGGAAGAACGAGGAAGTAAACAGAGCCATGCGAGGTGCGGGTCGGGGAGGAGGCCCGGGTCCAGGTGGAAATTTGGGCAACGGTCCACCCCCAGCCGGTAACCCGGCAGCAGGAAATCCGGGCAACAATCAAGGGGGAGCGGGAGGTTTCCAGGCTAACCCCAAACAGTTGGGTCAGTAGCATGTGCATACTACGGGAGGCTCTAACAAGGACAAAAAGATGCTAAAGCAGGCAGTTAACTCAGTTTCTTCTGCTGTTCCAAGGTATTTGAGATGGTCAGAACAGGAGGTAACATGGAGCAGGAGGGATCACCCGGATAGAGTGGATCACCCGGGAGTCTTAGCATTGGTAGTGGCACCACAGGTCAATGGGTATGAGCTGAAAAAAGTCTTGATGGACGGAGGGAGTAGCATCAATATCCTGTACTGGGAAACTTTCCTACGCATGGGTCTAAAGGAATCTCAGCTACAAAAGAGTACAACAGTTTTTCACGGGATAGTGCCGGGTCATTCAGCGTGCCCTGAAGGAAAAATTGCGTTGGAGGTAGCCTTTGGGGAATCAAAGGACAATTATCGAGTTGAGTGGCTTACTTTTGAGGTGGTTAAGTTGCGCAGTCCTTATCACGCATTGTTTGGAAGACCGGCTTATGCCAAATTCATGGCAAGACCATGCTATGTGTATCTACAGCTGAAAATTCCGGGTCCTAAGAAGACCATTACCATACATGGAAATCGAGATATAGCGGCCGAGTGCGATGAAGGAGATGCAGCAATGGCTGAGCAAGCCTGTAGGAAAGAGGAACTCAGGCATTACCGATCTCAAGCGGAACTGGAGGAAAGGGCAACTTCAAAAAGGCCGAGCTCTGAGGAAGAAAAAGCAAAACCCAGGACAGAGCAAGATGCTAAGATGGTGGCTTTCATCAGGAACGATCCCTCCAAATTGTCTGGTATAGAAGGGGAAATCACATCGTCGTCTACGGCTAGCAGCGCTGCGATAACGACACACCCGGATTGGCTAGCAAACTCGGCACTCGTCATGAAAGGGTCTAACAAGTGGAGAATATGCGTCGGTCGCGCCAGCCCGGGACCGATTGTCGAAAAGAACAAGACAGTGTAACGGGCAGCAGGTTTCAGACGCACTCTTTTCCTACCCAGGGTACCTAAGGGGACTGGAAGGTTTTTAATGAGGCGGCTTGCTGACCCAAACTTTATCGTATCAATAAAAAGAGATGGTTTTCAAGTATTGTCATGGTCTTTGCTTCGATTACAGGTAAGTGGTACTTGTTATTATCAATACATCAGTATCATCAAAATACATTGCACATACATAGGTCTTTGGGGGCTGAGATGCTTAAATAGCAGTCAGGAACCCAAATACCCGACCTTGATGCCTATGAGTTATGAGGGCCGATTACTCGCAAGACGAGTACGGTTGCAATCTTATAACCGGACGAAGGAGCCAAATTTCTTGGTTATTCTTACTTAAGCTCGATGTGACTCGCACTAAAGTGGCATGATCTGTTCGCTTACGATTACAATCAACCACGCAGCCCAATGGGATTTGCTTGACCCTGTTTTTCGTATAGATGTAACAGCATGGTATCCACGCGAAAGCCGGCTTACAGTACAAGATAATCAAAAGGGTCATCTAAACCACAAGTCTGTGCAGAGTACAAGGCTAATAGCCGGAAACTCAACGAGTATTAAGCATGACTTCAGTATTTACGCAAACGGCTATCGGTTTTCGGCTTGGTAAAGAGCAATTTGTCCTCTGAGAAAGGCCGCACCCCCCTGGCTCGTACTTTGGGTCATGGGGACTGGGGACTTCGAAACAAAAACAAACTGTTTAGCTATCGAAGCTCGAGAGACCCTAGCTTCCGAGTCTTGGGGACTTAAAGAAAAGTCCACTTATCAAAACCCGTGATGCTCGGAAAACCGAGTCTCGCAAAGGGAATCAACAAATAGTTGGGTATCGAGAATAAGTTTAAAGAATAAGACAAGTGTCAAGACTATCAAAAGCCGGGGGAGGCACAAATATATTCCGAACCAAAAGTACGTTACAAGTGATGGTACCAATATCAAGGGTGCACAGACGCACCATCAAAATCATATTAGTTTTAAAAAACACAAAAGTACCAGGTAACGCTCTACTCGGTATCCTGAGAGCGGTCTTCCGGGTCTTGGTCCTGGATCTGCTCTTTAGCCTTTCCAGCAGCATTACCCGGACTTTCCGCGTCAGGACGGATAGGTGGAGGGACAGCTGGCGTAGAGGTAGACGGCCGTAATCCTAGCTCGGCCTCCCTCTTAGCAGCCTCTTCTTTTCTCCTGGCCAGATCAGTCGCCCATTTTTCCAACATATCAAAGGGAGGGGGTGCCTCTTCCAATATGATTTTTCCTCCAGCATCGTATGAGCTCATGATTGTGTCCAGGTCCATCTTATCGGCCAAAGCGGTGGCCGAGGGGCGTACTGCGGATTGTATGGCCTTGAAGTCCTTGGGTGTAAACTTGGAGCCATCAGCCTTTAATTCTGGAAACCCGGATACTACCTTTGCCGGGTCAAGCTTAGGAAAGTAAGCCTTCGCCAGCGTCAAGGCCCGGGTCATACCGATCCGGCAGGACGAGCGCTTCCATATCTCAATCCATCCAGGCACCGTTGAGCAGGCTTGCACAAGATTCTCTTCACCCGGGTATACCTCGGAAGGCCACTTCACAGCGTCCAATATAAGCTTTGTGCCGGCAAAAAAGGTCCGGAGCACAGTCTTCAATGTTTTTACCTTGGCAATGGCATCGTCCTCTAGAGCAGCAAGGTTCGCACCTGCAGTTGAAACAAAAGGAAAGTATATCAGTTATCCCGATTGTCATAACGATAAAGTAGAGGAAAATAAGTTAGTCGAAGGCAAAAAGCTCACTTAGCAAGATGCGATAAGTATCCGCAATCTGGTTCGATAAGTTCTTCAACGCGGATTGAGCAGTGTTGCACTTCTTTTTGTATTTGGAAACGTCTTTTTTCAAAGTTTCCATGTTGGCCTCAAGAGCTTCTCTTCGTTTTACCTCAGCAAGTAGGAGCTGTTCGGTCTTGAGTAACACCTCATCGGACCGGGTCACTTCCGCCTGTAAGGAACGAAAGTGTCAGTCGGATATCATGGAAAACCGGGTATTGCGTGAAGTACCGAGCACAACTTCGGTAAGTTATGCCCGGAACTTGGGGACTAGGTATGTACCAAGAGATATCCGGTGTCAATTACCTGATGCGCTGCAGACATATGCTCTAGGAGGTTGTTCTCTGAAGCTTTCATGGTGAGGAGAGCGCTCATCAGCTGGTCAAAATTATCGTTACCCGAGTTAGAAGTCTCGGGGTCGCGGAAACTTGGAGAAAAAGTTTTCCTCTTAGCAGGAGATGGCACCCGGGTCATTCGAATGTCGGGGTCTGCTCCTCCTCTCGCACCCAAAGTGGCAGTATCTTCTTTCTCGCTTGCGTGCGAGGCTATCGGATACCCGGCTTCTCGCCCAGCCGGGTCCGTCGGTGGCGCTTGTCCATCACCAGCTGCGGCGAACGCGTCATTAGTTGGCTTCTCTTTGCCCGGGTCCTCGGTTTCCATGTCTTCTTGGTCACTAATGACGACCGTGGCCCTGTGAAAAATATGAAGGCACAGTTAGCACATAGCCGTGAAAAAGACATCGAGAGTATGGTATAACATTGGGAAAAGAACTTTACCCGGGATTCACCATAAGGTCTGCAGGGAATTCGCTGCTAGAACCGGATGAAACTGAAAAATACCAAACGAGGCGTGAGGTTACCTTGCGGGGGAGTATTTTAGAAGGATCTTTATGTTTAAATAAGGGTATGATCAGTACCAGTATGCCGAGTCGGAGGTGATGAAATACCCGAGTTAAGGGTATCATCGCCCGGGTGGTTCCGAGTTACCCTGCGCTTGGTCGTAGGCGACTCCTTCAGGTATGGCAAAAGGGGGTAGTGCCATGGTCAGCTCAGGAATATTATCACAGGAACGCGAATTAGATGTGAGAAATTGATGCAAAACCTTGAAGACGACCCCTTGGGGTTTTCTTTTAGATCCGGCCTTAATTGCCGGCTCTGGTTCATCTTCCTCGCTGGCGGACTCCACTTTGCCGTCAGTTTCTTCTTCCTCGTCTTGGTCTTCTTGTTCTAAAAATTATCATGGTTACAATGGGAAAATGAAAAGTGGGATGCGACGAACTCAAAGGAACTGAGCATGTACCTTCGTCCGAGTTAACGGCATCCTCCTTTTCCTCCGGGTTTCCGGAGTTAGGAGAAGCGTCCATCTTCCAGAAATCATCATCGGCCTGAAGTAAAAGCATAAGAGCAAGGGTTAATGGTTGTATCAAGTAAAGAAAATGAGGGTGGAATCGAGAAAACCAGGTCCTTACCGCGGGGGCCGGGTTCTCGAGAGTGAAGGGCTCTAATCCGGCTATGTTCCGGATTACCTCGAGCTTCTCTGTCAGAAAGCCCTTGATTGTCTTGTTGGTGTCACTAGGAGCGAAGCTGCTGGTGGAGTATCGAATTGGGTCCGTGGTTTGCCCCGAGTATTCGCACATCAATTTTGCGCGAATGGAGTTGGGTTGGATGCGGAAATCGACCCAAGTCTTCACCAGGTTAAGCCCGATGAGGCCTTGGGCGGAAAGGATGGAGATTTTAGCCAATAGGGGAAGAATTTCTTCCCTTTCCGAGTTAGGGGCAAACCCATTGAAGGTTTCAGAAATGTCAAGCTGACCCTCCGAGTAACCCGGCAATTTCTTTTTGCCGGGTGGGGAGGTGTCCCGGCAGTAAAAGTACGAGAGCTGTCAGTGTTTGACGTGGGAGTTGAGGGTGAGAGGAGGCATTAAAGAGTTCTTGCGGCGTTGGATAGAAACCCCGCCGCAAGTAAGAAGTGCACCGTCGCCGCTTTCGCGGCACGGTTTGCACTGGAAAAGTTCGACAAAGAGAGCCAAACTTGGCGGAGTGCACAAGTAAGACTCGGAGAGAACGATAAAATGGGAGATGTTTAGTACAGAGTTGGGTCCTATGTCGAAAATGCGAAGGCCATAATGGCTTAAAACGTCGCGGAAGAAAGGGTGACCCGGAGGCCGGAAGCCCCGGGTCACGTGTTCAACAAAACAAATTACCTCATTTTCTGATGGGGTGGGCCGGGTTTCGTTACCCGGTACCCTCTAGTGGATAGCTTCTTGAGAGTGAAGAACCCCTAGTTCGACCAGTTCCTCCAGTTTGGCCTTGGTGACGGAGGACCGCGCCCAGTTGGCGGATATGGAGTTTGTGGTTTTGGCTTTGACCGGCAGTTTTCCCTGCTTCTTGGGTGCCATGGGGTTAACCTGAAAAAGCGTCAGAAGAAAAGATGTGAGAAACGAAACTCGGAAATTATCAGTTGACCGAGTATTGACGAGCGGTGTCAAGTTAGCCTGGAAGTTAAATATGATCCGGGTATCATTTTGCTAAGCAAGGTATGAATTGTCCGGGTATCGTGCATTATTACAAAAGTTGTAGAATTTTATGCATGGATGAGCGTTTGGGGATGATAAGTGGGTGTCCGTACATCTGTTATGAGCAAATGAGCCGGAGAAGGAGGATTCTCCGGGTGATAGGAGCAGGGGCGGAAGATTTGGGCGACTCAAGCCCAGATTGGGAATTCCATTTCTAGGTTATTGGTGAAATTAATGATTACAGTTGGTAGGAGAATGAGTTGAAGGGTATATCCTACCTATTGGGTGGGCTAGAGTGAACACTAGTGACCTAATTCGGCTGGACCCGAGAAGTCGTGGGCGGCTCAATCCAGATCCAATTTGAGGGAGAATTAAGAAGTTGTGAGGGAAAATTAGAGAATGTGAAAGACTTACCGGAGGAGATTGAAGTGAAGCTTTGCGGAGGCAAATGGCGCAAGCTTGGTGCCCCTTCGCGATTCCTGGCGGACAGGCTGGGGGTCTGGCGGCGGATCTAGGCGGCGGGGCGGAGCGCGCTGTGGCGGAGCGCAACCGGCAACGGATGGGCTCCGGTGATGCGCGCGAGGCTTCCGTGGTGACGCTCTGTGAGCTCGAGCTTGAAAGAAGGGAGGAGGAGAAATGGGGGAAAGTGAGCCGTTGGGGTTAGGGTTACCTCTAAGGACTTATTTATAACGGCCGGGGTGGAAAAACTCATCCCAATGGGTGGGACCCGGAAATTACGGGGTAACGGCTATTTGTGTGAAATCTGCGAGATACGCCTTAAGTGTAGATCGAGGTCTCCGAGCGAAAAAGGGAAGCAGATCCTCTCCGCCGTGTCAAGGCAAATTATCGAGAGAAGTATAAAGTTTTGCTATTCTTATCAAGGCTTAGACCGGGAAGTAGAGCAAGGCATCTGGAAGGAAAGCCGGGTTACTATGTGGCCACCAGGGAGTTGGGCCTAGTCATTTCATGAAGTACTTCAACTCGGTCTCCACACGTTCGTGTGATTGATATTTTTTGCAGGGAATAGCCAGCGCTTCAAGGAGGGATCTTTGAAGCCCAAGCTATTCTGGGGACTACTGATGGGGGGATAATAACCCGGTAGGCCAACTCCAAGGTATAACCCGACCCAAAGGACGCAGCGCAGGATCCGGCTAAGGGTAAAGAAACTTCTAGAAGGCCCAAGGTTTATAGGCCTCGTAACCCGGATTGTGGGTTGCAGTAAGGAAAGCTAGGGTTTGTAAGCGGTGTTTGGGTAGGACTCAAGCTGCGCCTTGGAGGGCAAGCCAGGTAGGGGGACGGGTGCTTTATAAACCGGCCCTATGCTTAGCTTTAAAGAGATCCAAGTAGTAATCATATCGCCGAATATCGAGTATCCATTGTACACAAAGAGATCGAGTTAATAAAGCGAGATCGGAGACTCGGTGACTTCATCGCCGGCTACCAGATCGAATTCCATCATGTTTTCCTCTGAGCTAAATCCTCTCCCAAACGCCTGTGTCGACTTGCCCCAAGATCAGTTACCCCTGGTAACATCTGCCGTGATCATCCCACGACAATTCTCATGACAGCATGCATAGATAATTTCAATTTTTGTTCTCCTTGCATATCTTGTTCTTCCTCGTCTTCCGAACTATCACTCTCTTTGACATAAATGAGATTGACTGTTTCAACAGGTTTTGCTTGCAACTGTTGTACTTGGTTTCTGTGGGATAGTTTGCACACCTTTTTGTGTCCAGGAAACCATGGCTCTTTGCATTTGAAACATACCTTCTTGTCAATTGCCTCTTGTATTGTGCTCATTGGAGTGCTGCGAGCAGTTCTGCTGGAATCTAATACCATTTCTCTTCTGACAGTGGGTTGGTACTGTGGGATTTGTTTCTTTTGGGGATTTGCTTGTTCTATCCTCCTGGCTAACCACATTGCCTTTTGCATTTTTTCTGGGTTGTGGCATTGGATGTGTGGTTGTATGTAGTCATGCAAACCAGAAATAAAGTTGTGGACATAATAATCATCAGGTAGTCTCTTCTTAGCAGATTCATTGCTGCCTCAAACTTCTGTATATATGCTGCCACAGTTGTCACTTGCTTGATTGAATGAAAATTTCTGACATTGTCACAGATTGAAGCTTCAGAAAATTTGTCTCCTAAATGCCTGCAAAATCTATGCCAAGGTAAGCTGGATGTGTTATAATTGGTGCCCCTCCACCACTGCATTGCATCTCCCTTTAGGTAAGTAACTGCCACTTCAGTTCTGCATTCTAGGGGTGTTTTTGCTGACTCAAAGTACATCTCAATGGTCTCTATCCAGGAGTCCACATCACTTCCATCACATTCAGGGATGTTGAGCTTGGCTAGTTTGACAGCTGGTATTCCTCTTTTGTCTTCCCCATAGTATTCTTGTTCCCTGTTTCTGTGGTTATTTCCCCCTGCTCTCTTCTCATCATTGTCACTATGCTCTTCTTCTTCTAAATTGACAGCATGAGTGGAATGTTGTTGCTTATGCTGCATTTCAGGGATCACAGTGGTGACTTTCCCAAAATGAGGGTGTCTGTACTTAGGAGTACCATCCAAATTCAGCTCTTTTCCATTTGTGTCATGGAGTGTTTGTGTTGCCACTGCCTTTCCCGTAGCATTGGTTGGCTTGACAAAGCTAGCTGATTTCTCTTCATTGGCTGCATCAGGTGTGGCACCAGAGTTTCCTGCCAAATCCACCTGATCCACTTTCTTTGCTGCAAACAGTCGCTCAAAATTGGTGTGTATGTTGGCAAAATTTGTTTGGCAATTTTGCTGGACAGAGGTGAAATTCCTGTTCACCATCTTACTGAACTCGATGAACTCTTCCGTGTCTTCCTTTCTCTGGCTCTGCAACTGCTTGATCTCCAGTTGTAGTGTCTCTGTCGGATATATACCAAATAGGGGTATAGAAGATGGTAGATAAAGTGCCGGATTACCAGGGTGGCCTAAGTGGTAGTGGGCTCAGGTCCATTAGGCGTCCCAGTAACCCGACGCACAGAAGCTGGATTCTAGAAGAACCCGGATCACGGCCCAGGTGATCTGGCTTGGAGGAGAAGACGGATTCCTTGCTTTCCAAGTTACAAGTTACCGTAGTCCTCTAGGTTTCCTATTCTGTAAGCCCTAATCCGGCTATTATAGAAAGCCGGACGGGAGATAGATAAAACAAGGAACGAATAACAGAGAAGCTCTAGGCCAACTCGCCGAGAAGCTCATCCCCGTCGAGTAGCTTAGATCTAAACCCTCACATTGTAACCCTGTTTACAGGCTTTAGTCCTGATTAGTGAGAAGTGCAGGAGTAGGCACGTCGTACTGTCGCGACGTACCGAACCTGGGTAAATCCTGTGTTCTGTATTCACTACGCGATCCCGTTACCCCACGTCTCTACCGTAGTCTCATGGCACCCCCGTCTATGAAAACTACTACGATGTCTCGACAGTTGGCGCCCACCGTGGGGCAAACGACGTCAGGCGTGAAGTTCCGATCTGGGATACTTGGCGGAATCGGAAGATCAATCACTGTCGGAAGCCTGGAGTTCGACGACGACGTCGGACGCTTCCTCGACAACGGATCCTACATACCGGCGCAAAACCACCTGGTAAGTGCCTGCGTGTTACCGATAGGATCTGCTAACATCTTTATCGGACTAACTGCAGAAGCAATGGGGTTTTGCGGTGGAAGCAAATTTATCCCACCCGCCCTATACCCAGTCGAAGATGACTATGATACCGGATTCTGCTCAGATCACCGACAAAAAAGTGACTTACACTTTATCGGCATGGTGCAGTCCGCAGTCGCCGAAAACACGGATGACGGAAATCCCGTGCAAAAGGCAGACAATAATACACCCGTCACAGAGACGGAAGATCAGATACCCGTCACAAAGACGGAAGACCCCACACCCACGGAGGTGGAAGATCCGACATCCGTCAACAAGACGACGAACTCGGAAGCCGACTCAGTATTAGCCGCTATCGAGGCAACATTAGAGTCGGAAACCGGATCGGATGACTTTGATTCCGAAGATGAAGACGACTTCGAAAGAAAAGTTAAGTCCTTTCAAGAGGGATTCCATGAAGTTCTAATGGCGAAACCGGCTGATACCACGGACGCCGGCAGCCAGGAAAGCCCTAAAACCCCTCCGCCAGAGGAAGAGAGAGAAGACGGAGAAACGTCTCCGGTATTCCCCAATGTCAAGGAGATGACAGAAGATGAACCTGTCAAAAAACCTCCCTCTTCCAAGAAAAAGCACCGTGCTGCTAAGAAACTCCAATACAAAATCCGGAAGAAAAAATCAGCTGATCTCGCTGATGAAAACCTGGAAGTAGGAGATGCTAGCAGAACAAAGCATGCGGAGAAGAAATCCAAAGAAATCACTGCTCCGCCAATGACGGAACAGGAAGAGCAAGAGCTATTGCAAACACCAGTGGGACTAGATGAACCCCCTGAGATGCTGGAAGCCAGGAGACAAGCTTTCCAACGGCAACAGCAACATCTACTCAGATCTCGGCAACATCTCCAACAAACCCATAATGACATCAAGGTCATGAAGGAAGAAATAGAGGAGTACGAGAGAAAGAATAGATCCGCGTTAAAACCTACTAGGTTACCCGGAATCGCAAGACCGGAAGAACTGCCGCCAAAAGAAAGGTTCCATAACCCATCTTGGCAAAAGCAGGTAAACGGCAAAGAAGCTAGGGGCGAACCAATATACAAGACCGCAGCAGAAAACGCGGAAGCAGCGTTCGCCATCCTCAACAACGATCTGTACTCCAACGGGGAAAAACTCCAAGGGGTGTCTGCTTTCTTAGGAAAAGCATTGCAACAACAACAGCGCGCCCAAGAGCGATCAGGGAGGCTACACGATAACTCCGCCCTATGCAAAACAGCTACTTGCGCTGCTGGAGCACCTGGACCGGAAGAACCCGGGGATTCAGACAATTCAAAGGACAAAAAAGAGGATCCGAGAAAAGACAAGAAAAACCCCGACAACCGGGATGCAGCGTCTAGGACCGGATCCCATCTTCCGAAAGATGGACATAAACTCCATGATCGGGAAGACAAACACCGGAACGACGGCAAAATAATGCCACCTCCGAGAAACCCAGCTGAGAAAGCTGGAAGATATGATATACCTCACAGGCGTGAGAGATCCCGGACACCTCCTAAGGACAAAGAAAGTCACAGGAGCAGAACTCCGCCTAATCCAAAAGGGCGTGACCATGGAAGAGATAGAAATAATCCCGGAAAAGCGCGTCCGCGCAACAATGGAAGAGAAAGGAGCAGATCCCCTTCTGTCCATTCAGCCGGAAGATATTCTGCACACATTGATAGAGCAGAAAAGGATGATCTATACTTTGGTCCTAAGTGTTTTACTGACAGGATCCGAAGAATAACCCTGCATTCTGGCTTTGCCAAGGTCGGTCCAACGTACCAGAAATACACCGGCAGCACAAACCCGGATACCTGGCTCTCAGACTACTATACAGCCGTCCAGATCAACAATGGGACAGACCTGGAAGCTGTCAAGTTTCTTCCCCTAATGTTGCTGGACGGAGCCAGAGATTGGATCAATGGATTACCATCAAGAACTGTCGACAGCTGGGATGATATGGCTAGAGTATTCACTCAGCATTTCCGGGGAACGTACAAACGCCCGAACAGCATCAACCAGCTAAACCGTTGCACGCAATTTGAGGATGAACCATACGTGGATTTCATCTCCAGATGGACAACAATGAAGAATAGTTGCTCTGGAGTAACTGACGTACAAACAATGCATGCTTTCGTCAATGGCCTAAAACCCGTACTCGTACCGTTCATGGTCGGTTCCAAAAAGCACAAAGATCTCGGATCTATGCTTACAACCGCCAATGAGCACGCCGCAGCCGAAGACGACATCAGAGCAAGAGGAGGCAATATCGAATCACTGATACTTGCTAAGAAGACCCCTCGTTCTGACAAAAAAGGAACTCCAGAAACAACGACGAAACCCAAAGAGGTCAACATAGCCTTTGGAGGATAAAAGGGGAACAAGTGGAAAGGACGCAACCCAGATCCAATCAACTACACTCCAGAGGAGTGGGAAAGGATTAAGTCGGAACCTTGTGTCCACCACTCATAATTTGGGAAACCCACCCATACAAACGCGCAATGCCGGCTGAATAAGCACATGAAAGGTAGTGCAGGATCCGGAAGTAAGGGGAAGGGTTCCAAAAGGAAACCCGCCAAACAAAAGCCAGAAGCTGACAAAGAAGACAGTGAATCGGACACTGACGAAAAAATCCAGGAACAACAGCGAAAGGGCGAACCCAAATTTCCGAGAGTTGATGGAGAAGCAATGCTAACTTTCTTAGCAACCCCGTCAGCAAAGGTGGCCAAAAGAACACTTCGAGAAATAAACGCGGTTGTTCCGGCAACCCCGAAATTCTTGAAGTACTCCAACACACCGATAATCTGGGATCAGTCTGATCATCCCGGAAATATCCCTGAACCCGGCACACAAGCTCTTGTTGTAAGCCCTATTGTTCAAAACACAAGGCTAAGAAGAGTGCTGATGGATGGAGGATCCAGCATTAATATAATGTACCTGGATACACTGAAGCATCTGAAGATTTCTGAGTCTCAGCTCAACTACATCAACATACGCTTCCATGGCATTGTTCCTGGTAGGCAAGCACGATCCCTAGGAGAAATTTCCCTAGATGTCACCTTCGGAGATAAAGATCACTTCCGGCTGGAAAAAGTATCCTTCGAAGTAGTGCCGTTCGAAAGCGTGTATCACGCAATACCCGGATGTCCAGCTTTCGCCAAATTCATGGCAAGATCTTGTTATATCTATAACAAGCTGAAGATGCCAGGACCCAAGGGAGGAGTAATCACCATAGCCGGTGATTTCAAGATGGCAAACGAGTTGGAGAAAGAAAACGCCCTTTGCGCTCAGAGAGTCATAGCAAAGGAAGAACTGAAGGAATTAGCCAAGGAGGTATCGCCGTCAGAAATGCCGGCAGGAAAAGAAACCCGGAAGCCAACAGACAGCTTCAAGGCGTCCGAGAATACAAGACAGGTAATCCTAGATCCCAAAGATCCGACAAAATTTGTCGTCGTAGGGACTGGGATGACTGACAAATAGGAAGGCGAGCTTATCAAGTTCCTCCGTGAGAACTGGGATATTTTTGCCTGGTGTCCAGCTGACATGCCAGGTGTACCCAGGGAACTTGCTGAGCACCAACTTAAGGTTATTCCTGGATCAAAACCCATCAAACAAGGTCTCCGTCGATTTGACGGAAGAAGACGGAAGGCTATTGGCAAGGAAATTATCCGGCTTTTAGCAGCGGATTTCATCAAGGAAGTAATCCATACCGACTGGTCCGCCAATCCGGTATTAGTACCGAAGAAAGACACTACTGCTCTTAGAATGTGTATAGATTACACATGTTTGAACAAATTATGTCCGAAAGATAGGTTCGCGCTACCGCGAATCGATCAAATAATAGACGCCACTGCAGGCTCCGAGCTTTTATGCTTTTTGGATGCATACTCCGGGTACCACCAAATACGCATGAAAAAGGAAGATCAAATCAAGACTTCTTTCATAACCCCGTACGGGACGTACTATCATGTAACCATGCCATTTGGCTTGAAGAACGCAAGTGCAACCTACCAGCGTTGCATGCAACGTTGTTTGCATAGCCAGATTGGCAAAAATGTCCATGTTTACGTGGACGATATTGCTGTCGTAACCAAGGAAAAAGATACACTCCTTGAGGATTTGCGAGAAACTTTCGAAAACTTGCGCACTTACAAGATGAAGTTGAATCCATCTAAGTGCGTATTCGGGGTTCCCTCAGGAAAACTTCTAGGTTTCATCGTTTCTCACAGAGGAATAGAAGTTAACCCGGAAAAGATCAAGGCAATCTTGAACATCACGAAACCTACGTGCGTCAAAGATGTCCAAAGACTGACGGGTTCTGCCGCAGCCGTCAGCAGATTTATTAGTCGGCTAGGGGATAAAGCCTTACCACTATACAAGCTCCTGAAGAAATCCGACAAAGTCAAGTGGATTGCGAAAGCCTGGAAACGTCTAGCAAGTTATGTCCCTTCCCGTACTAAGTTCAATTCTATGTAAACATCTTTGGAGATCATGAAATAAAGTTGTCGGAATTCTGGTATCCATGTTTTTACAAATTTATTACAGTACAAAGCATGGTTCCACCTTCTCTATTTCCCGATGATCTTGCAAAACACTCAATGTTAACCCGAATTGTGCCTGCGTACTCGGAGTTAAAAAACTGAATGATTTTTCAGCCTGCTAACGGCTAAAGGAAACTTGAATTGCCTGCGTGCCCAAGTTTCATTTAAATTTTTTTCCTTATTGTCTCAAAGCATTATCTGATTGTGTATGTGTTGGGTTACTGGAACTAGTTAGTAAAAATGCCTTTAGCATGATCCATGTTTTCGAGTTTTAAACTGATTGGTTCGACCCGGTTACTCGACATGACGATTCATATTGCTATTTGAGCCATTTCAAACACTAAGGACAGTTAAAACATATACACCAGAGAACTTAGAAGATAAAGGAATAATAAAATCCGAAAAACTTGCAAAGAATTTCACAAGTAAAAACTGCAAAAGGCGGGGTTTTCATTAAATTAGAAGCATTACAATTCGATTTACATTTTAAAAGTGCAGTAATGCTCCTATTGTCTATTTTTGCTATCCAGGTTTAAGGAAACCCTTCAAGCATCCGATTCCTCCTCGCTGTTGTCGTCCTGGGGGGCTTCAGGAACTTCCTCCTCCGGGTAATTAATGGAAAGATTCACCATGGAAGCAACCTGGGTAGCGTGGCCTTTGATTGTATCAAAGATCGCATTTCGTTGGGCTTCCGTGTATCCTTGAGGGACACCGGTGGCCACGCGCCAGGATTTTGCACCAGGGTAGTGCATACTGTAACACCCCGGCCACCTCGTAGCCGGCGGCTGTCACCCCTGGTAGCTCTCTAGGATCTCTAGACTGGCCCCACAGACCAACACTAGTCTTTCCTGCGCACTTTGTCCTCACTCATGCGCACCCGGGAAGGACTTCCCGGTCGGTCACCCATCCTCAAATTGCTCCAGGCCAAGCACGCTTAACACTGAAGTTCTTTCAAGATGAGATTCCGGAAAAGAAGTTGCAACTTGTTGATATGAGTATCCTATTAATCCTATTGAGCCCTGTGCCAGGATCTCACATCCTTCCCCCCTTAGAAGACCGACGCCCTCGTCGGTCAACCTACAGTCCAGGAACTTCCCCTCTTGGCACTCGTCTGTGCGCTAGTGTCGGCACATGTCCACCCACTGACCCGCACACGCCCGGGTCTCTTGGCACTCGTCTGTGCGCCCAGTGTCGGCACATGTCCACCCACTGACCCGCACACGCCCGGGTAACCGCGAGGGTCGGCTCTGATACCAAATGTAACACCCCGGCCACCTCGTAGCCGGCGGCTGTCACCCCTGGTAGCTCTCTAGGATCTCTAGACTGGCCCCACAGACCAACACTAGTCTTTCCTGCGCACTTTGTCCTCACTCATGCGCACCCGGGAAGGACTTCCCGGTCGGTCACCCATCCTCAAATTGCTCCAGGCCAAGCACGCTTAACACTGAAGTTCTTTCAAGATGAGATTCCGGAAAAGAAGTTGCAACTTGTTGATATGAGTATCCTATTAATCCTATTGAGCCCTGTGCCAGGATCTCACACATACGCATTAAGCCAAGTGCCATGCGTGCACCACCCCGTACAGCGGAGCGAAGGAAGGATTCCCTGGACTCCGCCACCTCCATGATAGAACCCGGAAGTTTTTCAACTTCCGAGAAATCCCCAGTCTTGGAGGGAAGAAACTTGTTGATCAGTTGCATGCAAGCAACCCTGATCGAAGTCCAGGTCTTTTCAAAAACTCAGATTCTTTCAATCCGAGAAAGATCTGCATTATCTCCTGTTTGGTAGCAAAAACCAACCAAAAAGGTTAAGTACCAAAAAGGAAGAAAAACTACAAACTGAATGGTAAACGTATACTTAAACTTACCAACAAGTTTGTCGATCTCGGAAGTTTCCTCCTCACGCAGGCTCAGAGCAGCTTCCAGGCGTTCAATGGTGGTCCGGTCTTTCTCTGCTTGGGCGGAGGCCTGGGATTGAGAAACCCCAAGTGCTAAGTTGCTGGCTTCCAGATCTTCTTTTGCTTTCACAAGATCCTTGTGAAGCTCAACATTCTCCTTGCGGAGATATTCGGCATTGCCAGAATCTTCAGCTGCTTGCTTAGCCTGAGCCAAAGCAGCTGAACAGAAAGGAAAAATCCGAGTTAATAATATTCCCGGAAAAAGTACTTAGACAAATGCCTGAATCGGAGATTTCAGAATTAAAATGATTACTTGTTGCTTCCGACAGTGCGAGCTGAGATGAAGCCAGCTCCGCCTCTCTCTCCTCAAGAATGGAAAGAAGATTCCTAACTTCCTTGTTCTTGATCGAGAGCTTGTTGAAAACCGCCACGTTAATGGCTTCGGCAGTTTGCTAGAACACGGCAAGGAAAAGAATAATTAGAAAGCATCAAGGTAAAAAGCATGCATTTTATTTAATGCTTGGGGGCTAGAGATACATACCTGGCTCATGCGTTGCAAACCTGCCAAGTTCTCAGTGAAATCCTTTGCGTATTCCGCAAAGAGAGTTCCGGCCATGCTTAGACCGTCATTGATATGCTTGAAGTCCTTGTCGAATTTGGGAATTTCTTCGTCAAAAGACCGAGAAGATTTTCCCGCATCCGGAGCCGCCCTTTCCCTCGTGTCAGATTCCGACACAACGGGCTGGCTGGTCTCCAGCGGTTCGGTGGTGGGGGGGGGGGGGGGGGTGGCAGCGCGCTCTTCCGCCATTGAGGATGATGAGTCCAGAGGAATGGCAGAAGAAGGATGGGAGCCTCGGCTAGACACGACCTTGTGTCTTTTCAGCTTCTTCGGCTTCAGGCTGGAAGGAGCTAGGCTAAAAAACCAGAAACCCGGAAAATGTTAACTTTCCGAAGACGAAAGAAAAACTTCGACAAGTAACAAAATAACCCGGATGAACTAACCTGGAAGTGGCGACGGGAACTCCGTCAAGGTTGATAACTTCCTCAGAGGAAGGAATCTTATTTCGCTTACGCCCACCTGTAGCAGCGGTGCGAAGCGCGTCCAGCTCAGCCTCGGAGGCCAATTCCGAGTCTGGAAGTTCAGTAATCTGTTAAAAAGAAAAATAAGAGTTATGAGCGAGAAAATCCGAGAAATAATGATAAAGTTTTACCCAAATGACGGAAACATACCTTGGGAGCCGGATTGTCGGCCGTATACATTGGCCGAATCGCTTCGTATTGGTCGCGTGATGCGACCAACTGATTGATGCGCCGTCGAAGCTCCTTTGCGGGCCAATCTTTAGTGGTTGTCCGCATTGGGTCCTTGGCTCCCGTGTAGTCGCAATGGAGGCGACCACCGTGGTTGGCCAACGGCTGAATCCGTCTATTCAACCAGCAAAAGACCGTGTCCATGCCGGTCAAAGGTGGAGTGGAGGAGGTGAGCTTAGCGATGCGCCGCTTGATCCTTAGAAGATCAGGCGGCAGAACCTGGACGGCTTCCGTTCCCCAGTTATCTTGGGGAATAGCCGTAGAGTTCGAGAAAGGAGGAACCCCGATGGCCTTTGTTGGAAAAGGCACATCGGGGTGGTAAAAGAAGGAACCCGTCCAAAATTTGACGGATTCCGACGTCTTGATCTTGGGGAACCAATCTTCTCTGAATCTCCGAAGAGTAAAAGAGATGGTTCCGCAAGTCGGGAGTGCGCCCTCCGAAGAGTTCCGCTTAACCCCGAAACAATACGTCCAAAAGTCTAACCTAGGTTCTAAGCCTAAGTAACCTTCGAACAAAGCCTGGAAGCCGGCCATGTAGAGGATGGAATTGGGTGGCAGGTTGTGGGGCTGGATGTTGTAATGGGAAAGAATTTGGAGGAAGAAGGCGGAAGGTGGAAGGCCCATACCTCGAAGAAGATGGGAGGAGAGGAGAACTCTTTCGCCGTCTTTCGGCGTTGGTTCGTTCTCGTCCTCGGGCAGACGCCATTTCCCCTTAAGGACCAGGCCCACTTTTTCCATGTTTGGAAGGAGAGCCGGTGGAATGCTGCAGGCAATCCAATTGCCTGCAGATTCCGTCTCTTCGCCCGCTCCGGCAGCGGCGGAGGCGGCGGCTTCCGCGACGGCGAGCTCGTCGCCGAGGAGCTGGATCTTCTCCTCCGCCGTTTCAGGGGCAAACGGCGGGGAAGCTGCGGAACTCGCGCCCGCAACGTCCGCGGCGGCGAAAAGGTTCTCTCCGCCCGCCGCGAAGGCCGCGGTTTTCTCCGGCTCGTCGCCGGCGAGCTTGGGTGACCCTAGCTATGGATCTAGGTCACCGATGAGGTCGTCGATGGCGGCGCGAGTGGGCGAGGACGGTGAGGATGCCATTTCCTGGCGGCGTGTTGCGTTCTGGTGTGCTTTGGTGGTGAAGTGCGCTCGGGACAGTACCTCGCTCGAGAGCTTGCGTGCGTCAATGGCGTGGGTAGTGAAGAGAGCGGAAGATTTTCGATGAGGACGAGGATGGCTATTTATAGCTAGAAATCCGTCAAGATACGTGCCAACGGCTATTTGACCGTTGGATGTTTAACGCGTGTCACTCGCCGGAAAATCCGGGAAATAAAACGACAGGGAAATAATGACTATCTCCTCGTTTCCCGTGAGAATCTGTCAGAGATACGTTGCAGGGTTTCCCGCGTGAAACCCAAACGTCCCTTGCGTCAGCATGATTTAGGCGCTGACGTAAGGAGTTCCTTTTCCGCGAAGGATCGTGAGAGAAAAGCCGGATTTTCAGGATTCCGAGTTTCATGTTACCATCTCTTTCAAAAGAAGAATAAGAAGAATCAAGACTGCTGAATCAATATTTCTCGGACAAAGTATATTTGGTGAAAGACGGAGAATCGGAGTTTTAATCCTTCTTGGGGGCTACTGTCGGATATATACCAAATAGGGGTATAGAAGATGGTAGATAAAGTGCCGGATTACCAGGGTGGCCTAAGTGGTAGTGGGCTCAGGTCCATTAGGCGGCCCAGTAACCCGACGCACAGAAGCTGGATTCTAGAAGAACCCGGATCACGGCCCAGGTGATCTGGCTTGGAGGAGAAGACGGATTCCTTGCTTTCCAAGTTACAAGTTACCGCAGTCCTCTAGGTTTCCTATTCTGTAAGCCCTAATCCGGCTATTATATAGAGCCGGACGGGAGATAGATAAAACAAGGAACGAATAACAGAGAAGCTCTAGGCCAACTCGCCGAGAAGCTCATCCTCGTCGAGTAGCTTAGATCTAAACCCTCACATTGTAACCCTGTTTACAGGCTTTAGTCCTGATTAGTGAGAAGTGCAGGAGTAGGCACGTCGTACTGTCGCGACGTACCGAACCTGGGTAAATCCTGTGTTCTGTATTCACTACGCGATCCCGTTACCCCATGTCTCTACCGTAGTCTCATGGCACCCCCGTCTATGAAAACTACTACGATGTCTCGACAGTCTACATGAGTAGCATGCAAGTATCATCAGTGTTGTCTTGGTGTGCCATCGTAAGTATAGGGATTTTACTTGCGTTACTACGCGCAAAACCTGATCTGTCCTTACAACAACAGTGGCGAGAGGGTTTTATTCACGGGAACGCGATACCTGACTCGTCAGAAGTTATTGCTGCCGCCGCCGTCGCCGACTCCAACGCCTCCTCGCCGCCGGGAGTCACACGGACCAGGGTGGGTGAAAGTGCACTATGGTCAACTAGAGGGGGGTGAATAGGTTGAGTACCAATTTTTCTTTTCTTTTCTTTTTAGTGAGGCTAAACAAGATAAGATAATGTTCTCTAGATGTGCATCTAGGTGAGCAACCTATGTGAGCAAGATAATATGTGCAACTGAAGTAAAGCGTAAGGTAGTGAAGCAAACAACAAGTGTAAACAAGGAGACAAGGATATGATTCCCGTAGTTCCTTCTCAAAGAGAAGTACGACTACGTTGGAGAGGTGGGGAGCCACCTAGGCGCTCCTCAATAGCACGGTTGTGCACACCCTGTTCTCCTTGAGCTTCTCCGGTGAGGGAGATTCTCGTTTCCACTATGAGGTCGACTTGAAGGCGTTGACCAAACCTTTACAAGGGCTCGAGGTCACTCCACAAGATGGATGGAGGCTCTCAAGCAATCCGTAGCTTCTTGCAACAAGGTGGAAGCTACAAGCACAAGTTCTACTAAGGTTTCTAGGCCTCAAGTAGGATTCTAGATCTACTAGGTTGTGGTGGATGGATTTGGGATTCCTTTGGTGGAAGTGTGGATCTAGGCCTCCTCTAGCTCTCCACCAAGTTTGGGAGTGATTGGGTGGACGGAGTGGGAGATCTAGGCGGATGAAGCTTTCATTAATGGCTAGGAGAGAGAAATGGGAAAAGCTTGGCATTGAAGAGGTAGGGGAAGGGGTATTTATACCCCTTGCATTTAAGTGACCGTTTGCAGTCCAGAAGCACCGGAGGCTCCGGTGGCTCCATCCTGTTGCGCGCTGGCGCAGCGCACCAGCTCCCCTTTGGTGAGCTACGGGGCGGAGGCTCCGGTGGCTTCTGCGGAGGTTCCGCCCACCGGAGGCTCCGGTGGAACCTCCGCTCTCATCAAACAGAGCAGCAGTTTGGCGGAGCCTCCACCGGATGCCCACCGGAGGCCATTTACACTGGGGGTAGGCGAGGGCACCGGATGTCCTCCGGAGGCTCCGGTGGAGCCTCCGCTCTTATCCAACAGAAGGGCATTTTGGCGGAGCCTCCACCGGAGGCGCACCGGACCCCATGTGTGCGCAGGCCCAATGTTGGAGGGTGGCGGAGCCTCCGGTGGAAGTGGCGGAGGTTCCGCCCACCGGAGTGCCACCGGAAGTTCCGCTCGTGGATCCGCTCTTTTGCTCCAGAGAGAGATTTGGGCGGAGCCCACACCGGACCCCCACCGGAGCCTGGGCGGAGCCTCCGGTGGATTCACCGGAGCCTCCGCTCCTGCACAAAACAGCTTTCTGGATTCCTTTCTCCTTGCACTTTTCATATAAAACGAACACTCGCCCCATATAGATAGTGACCCTAATTTAACCTGGGCATTTTCATTCATCGAACAAACATTAGATCAAGTAGATATGTTGTCATATAATTACCAAAACGGACGATGATCTTTCATTCTCCCCCTTTTTGGTAATTGATGACAACATATCTATTTGCATGATAAAAAACACAATATGAACACAATATGAACGGAGCTCCCCCTAAAGGTATGCTCCTTTCATATTGAGAGTATGTAGGCATGATATATAAGAATAATATGACGACGATATCACATAAGACACATAACACATAGATAATATGATACGAGGTTCATACATGCATAATATAACGAGGTTCACGATAGATAGGAATAATGTAAACACACGAAGTTCCAAATGACCAAATAAGAAGCCAAACTCCCTCAAGCAAATAAGAGATGCAAATCGAAGAAGCAAGCTTGAGGGAGACCCATGCAAATGCCCGTTCCTAATAGATATCTCTCTCCCCCTTTGACATCAAGATACCAAAAGAGGGAGATCAAGATGCTAACGTCCCGAAGATCACTCGGAGGAGGCTTCCGGGTCCGAAGAGGGGGCACGGCGGTGAGAGCTAGTAGCTTCGTCTCCTTCTTCCTCGGACCACTCAATGAGCTTGCCCTTGGAGTCCTTTGCTTGCCACTTGTCCCAATCCGTGATGCTAGGAAGAACCGGGGAGTCAATGGAGAGACCTTCCTCACGGAGACGTTGACGAGAGGCTTGAGCTTTGTTGCGGTTTTTGAGCTCTCGATCATAGTGAGATTCCCATTGATGTTGCTCAATCTTCTTGTTCAAGCGGAACACCTTCTTGAGGGCCCTTGCCATCCATTTAAAAGCATTGCTAGATGGAGGTGGTTGAGATGGACCGGCCTCTTCTTCTTCCTCATCAACAATGATGCGGGGCTTGGCCTTGTGCTTGCGAACGGCGGGAGTGGGATGCTCAATTGGTTTCGTGTGGTCCTTGATGAGGAGTCTCTTTTCCGTGTGAGGGATCCAACCCTCATCGTCAAGTGGTTCATCCGGAAACTTGTTATCCCACACGTCCAAGATGATCTTCATGATGAACGGTCCAAAGCAAGCATTCTTGCGGTTGATCACGGTGTGCCACATCTCATTCCAAATATAGTCAAGCACGTCAAGCTTGCGAGGAGTGTCAGCCATCCGCTGTTGATGAGTTAGGAGCATGAGGTTCTTCAAGAAGCCCTGGATCTCATCCACATTCCCCGCCTTTGGGTTGATGGTCTCTCTATAGATGCGCAACATGATATCATATGTGGGGTAGACACCCTTGACAAACCCAACGGCGTACTTTTTCCAGTGATAGAGAGGAGTGAGTTGATCCTTGGAAAGGGACACAGTGTTGATGACATGAACTCGAAACCATCCATTAGCAAACTCTTCACCCTCAGCAAATGGACCAAAATCCGGGTAACCAAGAAGAGTGCCAACATCCTTCCACTTGATGTCAAGTTGTCTTCCCTTAGTCATCCAAAAGAGGTGGCGTTCGGTCTCATTGGAGAGATGAACGGTGGCAAGAAACGGACAGACAAGATCTTCATCGAAATCTTGTTGAAGACTGATTATGGGACCAAGTCCAAACCTCTCAATGAGCTCAAGAGCCTCCCCAAAGTAGTTGTGGTTCCTTTCCATGTGCCCAAGGTTGATGGCATGTTGAGGGACGACATTATCCTTCGGCTTCCTCATCAAGATCTCATTATAAATTTGCCCCTGGAAAACAGTGTGGAAACGTGGATCCTTGCCCCGGAATTGTGGCATCAAACGATCACGGGCAACCACATAGGGGTTCTCACGCCTTTCCTTCACAAAAGCCGCCTCGGATATCTTGGAGGCAGTTTTGGCGGTGTTCTTCTTTGACAGCTTTTTCTCGGTGGCCAGGAACCGCTTGCGCTTGGTTTGAGTGTTGTCAAGTTCTTCCTCAATCTCATCCACTTGAGGAGTCTTGCGACGACCGGTGGTATTGTAACGAACCCCCTTGGAACCGGAAGCTTCTAAGAGAAAAGCAAAGAGATCATGAAGGAAAAGTAATGCTCGAGTTGGTAAAGCACGCACAAATCCAAGAAACCAAGATACACATGATGTTAGGGTTGAATAACTAGGGTTAGGGCAAACCAATCTTCCCTACAACCGCAACGATTCAAGCCTAACACGCATTATCTAGGTTGCTAGGGTTTGTACTTGAGAACTCCCACTCCTAAAACTCCAAATCCACGAATCTTGAGAGCAAGAACATGAACTCCTATGCATCCCATCAATCAACTAGATGAGAGAGAGAGAGAGAGCACATACCGGCGTCATCCATGGTGAAAAAGGAAGGAGGGAAGGTTCCCGGGGCGTCCCAAGGCAAGGAGAAGGTCTCCCCGCGGTGGAGCTCCTCAATCCGGCGGCGAAAAGTTTGGGGGCAGCGGCCGTTCGTGAGGAAGAAGAAGGGGGCGGGTGGGGGAAAATGAGATTGGATCTCACTTACCCCCGCACGCCCCAACCCTTATCCACGAAAAACTGCCCCGGCGGAGCCTCCGGTGGTTTCACCGGAGCCTCCGCTCCCCCCAGCGGAGCCTCCGTTGGAACCCACCCGAGCCTCCGCCCCTTGTCCACAAAAATAAGCAATTTCAGGCCCGCTGACCAAATATGAGCCAACGGAGCCTCCGGTGGTGTTCCGGTGGACAGGGGCAGCGGAGCCTCCGGTGGTTTCTCCGGAGCCTCCGCCCTTGGCAGCGGAGCCTCTGGTGGATGCACCGGAGCCTCCGCTCAACCAAATTTGCGCGCGCCAAGATTGGAAAAACACGAGCATTTCGATGGAAATAATGGTTTGGGCAAGGGAGGCTTGGGTTGGAAAATCGTCACTGATATACGAGCGACATTACTCGAAGGGGTCCGCAAAAAGCAACAAAAAGGTAGAAGACCGAACCCGTACGAGTTGTCAAGACGGAGATATGATAGGCGTGAAAGATCCAAAACATACCAAAGGTCGGTGGCCGAAGCCACCATGTTTGAGTGTGTAACTTGGCACCGCGAAGATATATCTTGGGTCCAAAATTACTACTCACAATTAAGCACAATAAGTCACAATTGACTAGATATGCAATGATGAATTATTTTTCACATAATAGGAGGAGTGCATATTCATGAGTTGAGTAGCGCTCCTCCTATGTCCATGCCTACATCTAAGCCTAATAGCATGCATAATGAGGATAGATATGCAAGGTTTCAAGTGAAGTTGGAGGAATCTATGACATTTAGTTCATTCCTCAAAGCTCGAAATCTTGGTTCATCAAGGGCCTTCGTGATGATATCGGCAAGTTGATCCGTCGTGGAGACATATGAGAGATCAATATCAACTTTCTCAACATGATCCCGAATGAAATGATGACGGATCTCAATGTGCTTCGTCTTGGAATGAAGAACCGGGTTGTAGGCGATCTTGATAGCACTCTCATTGTCACAAAGAAGAGGCTCCTTGTCAAAATGAATACCATAATCCTTCAAGGTTTGCCTCATCCATAGCAATTGGGCACAACAACTTGCCGCGGAGATATACTCGGCCTCGATGGTGGAGAGAGCAATGCAATTTTGCTTCTTAGAAGACCAACATACCAAGGAGCGGCCAAGGAATTGACAACCCCTGGATGTGGACTTCCTATCCGTCTTCTCTCCCGCATAATCCGCATCCGAGTATCCAATGAGCTGAAAGCTTGAACCCTTGGGGTACCAAAGACCGAAGTTTGGGGTATGAACTAGATATCGAAAGATTCGTTTCACAGCTTCCAAATGACTTTGCCTTGGGGAGGCTTGAAACCTTGCACATTTACCTACGCTATACATGATATCGGGTCTAGATGCACAAAGGTAGAGCAAAGAGCCAATCATGGAGCGGTATACCTTTTGATCTACCTCTTTACCGTTGGGGTCGGGTTTCAAGTCGGTGGTTGTGGACATAGGAGTCTTCATAGGTTTGGCATCATTCATATTAAACCTCTTGAGCATGTCTTGAGTGTATTTGGCTTGTTTGATGAAAGTCCCTTCATAATATTGATTTACTTCAAAGCCAAGGAAGAACTCCAACTCTCCCATCATAGACATCTCAAACGTATCGTTCATAAGCTTGCAAAACTCCTCATTGAACAAGGTGTTAGTAGACCCAAAAATGATGTCATCCACATAGAGTTGGCATATGAACAAGTCACCTCCAACCGTCTTGGTAAAGAGGGTGGGATCGATTAAACCAACATTAAACCCGCGATCTACTAGAAACTCTTTAAGGTGCTCATACCACGCACGTGGAGCCTTTTTAAGTCCATAGAGCGTCTTATCAAGTTTATAGACATGATCGGGGTGGTTGGGATCCTCGAAACCCGGAGGTTGCTTGACATATACTAGCTCATTGATGGGACCATTAAGGAAATCACTTTTGACATCCATTTGTTGTAACTTGAAGTTATGATGAGATGCATAGGCAAGTAAGATACGAATGGATTCAAGGCGAGCTACGGGGGCAAAGGTTTCACCGAAATCGATACCTTCGACTTGAGAAAAACCTTAGGCCACCAATCTTGCCTTCTTGCGAATGACAATGCCATCTTTGTCTTGCTTGTTCTTGAACACCCATTTGGTGCCAATGACATTTTTGCAATCCTTGGGTCTTGGCACTAATTTCCACACTTTGTTGCGCTCGAAGTTATTGAGTTCATCATGCATGGCTCCAAGCCAATCTTGATCTTCGAGAGCTTAATATACCTTCTTGGGTTCAATGAAAGAGACAAAAGCATGAGCCTTGCTAAAATCCGCCAATTGCCTTCTAGTGACCACTCTTCCACGAACTTGTCCAAGAATCATGTCCTCCGTATGACCCGCTCGTTCAAGATTCTCTAGCCTTCTCTTTGCTCTACGAGCTAGTATCTCCTCCAAAGATTCCTTGGATATGGATTTATAATCACCTTCTTCATCGGAGACATGTCCATCTACATTTTGTCCTTGATCAATGATGGGTGATGAATCACCACTAGGTTGAGCATTCTCAACAATAATAGAATCTTGATCATGATTTAGATGAGTTTCTTGGCCTTGTTCATTAGCTTGGCCTTGATTGTTAGCTTGAGGGCTTGGTGCATCTTGTTGGATAGCTTGATCATCAATGGGTGTAGTCAATGGCTCCACTTGAGTGGGGCATAGTCCTTCTCCCTCCGTCATCCGGTAACCCTCAATGGGAATTATTTCACCAATCCCCATTCTTCTTATGACGATGGGAGTAATTGCATCTCCTACAACACCATGATATATACGCCCCCCTTGGGAGCCGTTGTCCTCATCAAACACTACATCTATAGCTTCTTCAACTTGCCCAGTGGACTTGTTGTAGACTCTATAGGCGTGAGCATTCGTGGCATAGCCAACAAAGATACCCTCATAAGATCTAGTCTCAAATTTTGACAACCGTTTTCCTTTCTTGCGAATGAAGCACTTGCAACCAAAGACCTTGAAATAAGATACATCCGGTTTCTTGCCCGTGAGAATCTCATAGGGAGTCTTGTTCAAGATCTTGCGAAGATAGAGCCGGTTGGTAGCATGACAAGCGGTGGAGACGGCTTAGGCCCAAAAGTTACAGGGAGAAGAGAACTCCGCAATCATAGTTCTAGCCGCATCCATCAAAGTCCGGTTCTTTCTTCTGCAACACCATCTTGTTGAGGGGTATAGGGAGTGGAATATTGATGAGCAATGCCTTCTTCACTAAGAAAACCCTCAACGGTGTAGTTCTTGAACTCCGAGCCATTATCACTCCGAATGGCCAATATGGTAGCATTGTGTTGGCGCTCCACTAGAGTGATGAACTCGATGACTCTATTTTGAGTTTCACTTTTCCTCATGAAGAAATACACCCAACAATATCTTGAATAATCATCCACAATCACCAAGCAATACTTCTTTCCTCCGAGGCTATCATAAGATAGTGGGCCAAAGAGATCTAAGTGAATGAGCTCGAGAATTCTTGTGGTGGAGATAGTTGTCTTGGTTGGGTGTTGTTCTCCATGTTGCTTCCCAAAGGTACAAGAGCTACACACACTATCTTTAGCAAACTTAGCTTTGGTTAGTCCTAGAACGTGATTGCCACTTTGGAGGTCATGTAACATTCTCATATTGGTGTGGGCTAGTCGGCGATGCCAAAGCCACCCCACATCAACTTTAGCCATTAGGCATGTCGCGGCACACGTGTCTTCTTTAGAGAAGTCCACTACATACATGCCGTTCTCGACAAACCCAACAAAGCCTACTTTAAGAGAAGTCTCCCAAGTGACAATCACACTCTCTTTATTAAATAACGAGGTAAAACCACAATTTGCAAGTTGAAGAACGGACATCAAGTTATAGCCAAGGGACTCAACAAGGAGAACATTCTCAATTGATAAATCATTTGAGATAGCTACTTTGCGTCATCCCAATACCTTAAGCTCGGACTTGTCACCAATTGTAATGCAATTGAGATGTGGTAGGGGAGGTTCAATATTACTTATTGCGTCATGGCTTCAGGTCATGTGTTGGGATGCACCACTATCCACTGTCCATCTATGTGATCCGGAAGCGTTTCCCTACAAGAGATCAATTTCTTGATTTAGGTACCCATCCTTCAATGGGTCCTATTTTGTTAGTCACAAGGGTCTTAGGGACCCAAATAGTCCAATGATAATCATCACCATAAGAAGTACCAACGTATTTAGCATAAACATGTCCATCTCTAGATTTCATAAGAACATAAGATGGGTTATATTTTCCGGCGAAATCATTATGAGTGATGCTACCCCTAGAGGTATCACCGCCCATAATGGCGTTGGTCTCCTTCTCTTTGGGCACCTCACCCTCTTTCACAAAGATAACATTTTGGGAGGGAGAGGTGACACTCTTGGATTTCTTCTTTGACTTGGAAACAAAGCCAAGTCCCTCTTTTCCTTTCTTGGCACCTTGAGAGCTTATTGCATCATTGAGAATTCTTTCCTTCCCTACAATGTTAGTTGTAGTATAAGAGGTAGGCACAATAACAATGCTATTTGATGAAGATGCAACATGCTTATTAGATTGTTGAGCTAGAAGCTTGATTCGAGACTTAGCAAGTTTGTCATGAATTTCTTTGAGAGATGCAAACTCCCCTTTTAGTTTGTCATGCTCCTCGACAAGTTTTTCATGAGATATTCCTAGCTTCAACTCTTCCTCTTCAAATTCTTTAAGTAAAACAAGAGATTTGGCATGTTCTTTCTTAAGCTTGGCAAGAGATTTCTCGTTATCTTTTCTAAGCTTTGAAACACTAATAGCATACGTCTCCTGTAGACTAGATAGTTTCTCTTCAAGAGAGGCTCTCATGGATCTCTCCTTTTCAAGAGCCTTGATGAGTTCGTCATCATGATTATCATTGCTACCGCCATGGTTCTCTAAGGTCATGATGATCTCCTCCTTCTCATCGATGAGGGAGTTAGCCTCATCAAGTTGCCTTAGGAGAGCTTTTACCTTTTCTTTAGTTTCACCTTCAAGACTACACAACCAAGATCCTAGGTTCTTGGCCTCCTCATCATCAACAATGTTTTCAACACAATCCAATAATGAGGGAGAGCTAGTGATAATAGACTTGGAGGTGGAAGATATTACCGCGGTGGCTTTTGCCATGAGCCATGTAGGTCGGATCGATGCCTTCTCATTGGGAGATTCAAATAGAGAGACCGATGAAGAGGAAGTCGTAGCTATGGCGACGTGGGCAACACCTACGACTTCATCTTCTCCTTCATCTCCGGAGTAGTATGTTTCCAATGTTGGGCCCTCTTGAACATATAGAGCCCTTGGGACTCTTCTAGCGAGGTTCTTGTTTTGTGGAGCTTTGTTCTTGTCCTTGCGAACAAGCTTCCCTTCATTCTCTTCTCGTGGCTCAAAGGGACACTCTTTGACGAAGTGGTTTGCACTTCCACAATTGTAACATGTCCTTGGCCGCTCCCCTTTCTTCCTAAAGGTCTTGTTCCTTGAAGGTCTAGGGGCACCGGCCTTGTGAGCTTCCCATCTCTTCCAATACCCTTGCATGGCAAGAGCAATACATTTGTGGGCACCCTTGTATGTATCTTCATAGTCCTCCTCCTCCTCCTCATCATCATCATCATCCACTTCTTCTATCTTGGCCATGGCCTTAGACTTTAAGGCAAGGTTAGGAGACCTCCCATTGCCTCTTGAGCGAGCAAGAGCATCATCCGCGCTCTTGTGAGATAAGGATATGGCTATGAACTCACTAAGGACACCAATGGAGTTGAGGGAGTTGTAGTCGGATCTTGTTCGAATGCTAGTGGAGAGATTCTTCTCAAAAGGAGTTATGGCCTTGACAAATTTCCTCTTGATCCACTCATCGGAGATTTCCTCCTTTCCAAAGTCCGTTAATTGATTGCCAAGGGTGACCACTCTTCTATATAGCTCCTCGGGACTTTCATCTTCAAGCATGACAAAGTTCTCGGACTTGTCAAGAGCAACATCGTATTTGGATGATTGGATGCTTGCATTGCCTTGGAACAAGGAGTCAAGCTTATCCCAAGCTTCCTTGGCGGTCTTGATACCGCGAATGTGTTCAAGATGTTCTCTTGGAAGAGCCTTTTGGATAGTCACAAGAGCGGTCTTGTTGAGTTGAAATTCCACATCCTCTCTTGGAGTCAAGTTGTTCGGATCGTGAGGGTGGAATCCATGGAGAATGCTTCTCCACAATGCGGTGCAAGATCCTGAAATGTGAGACTCCATATCGAACTTCCAAGAAGAGAAATCGTTAGTGTTAAGCATGGGAGGAACTCCAACATTAACCATGTGTGGCATAGTGGCAATAGGGTGGATAGAATCATAATTGGGAGGTGGTGGAACTTTAGATTGAGACCCCGAACCGTTAGCCGATTGTGACTTGGAGCCCTCGGAGCTCCCACCACTCTTAGCCTTTTTATCGGCTTTTGCTTTGGCTTTCGCCTTTGCTAAAGCGATGTTAGCTTCCATCTCGTCGATATCCGGAATGGATTCTTCGTCCGAGCTAACATCGTTGGTGGTGAGGGGTGGTTCCGTGGACTCCTTGGTTTTCCCCATCAGTGCCTCCATCATTCTCTTTATGCTAGAAACCTCCGAACTAACACTAGAGCTAACCTTAGATAGTTCGGTTTGGAGAACTCCAACCGTATCTTGGAGGTTAGATATAGTGTCGGCCATTTTGGAGATTTCCGCACTAGAACTTCCGGGGGCATTTTCATCGACCATTGTACTCTTGGGCGGTTAAGCCCTTAGTAAGAGCCGAGGCTCTGATACCAATTGAAAGTGCACTATGGTCAACTAGAGGGGGGTGAATAGGTTTACTACCAATTTTTCTTTTCTTTTCTTTTTAGTGAGGCTAAACAAGATAAGATAATGTTCTCTAGATGTGCATCTAGGTGAGCAACCTATGTGAGCAAGATAATATGTGAAACGGAAGTAAATCGTAAGGTAGTGAAGCAAACAACAAGTGTAAACAAGGAGACAAGGATATGATTCCCGTAGTTCCTTCTCAAAGAGAAGTACGTCTACGTTGGAGAGGTGGGGAGCCACCTAGGCGCTCCTCAATAGTACAGTTGTGCACACCTTGTTCTCCTTGAGCTTCTCCGGTGAGGGAGATTCTCGTTTCCACTATGAGGTCGACTTGAAGGCGTTGACCAAACCTTTACAAGGGCTCGAGGTCACTCCACAAGATGGATGGAGGCTCTCAAGCAATCTGTAGCTTCTTGCAACAAGGTGGAAGCTACAAGCACAAGTTCTACTAAGGTTTCTAGGCCTCAAGTAGGATTCTAGATCTACTAGGTTGTGGTGGATGGATTTGGGATTCCTTTGGTAGAAGTGTGGATCTAGGCCTCCTCTAGCTCTCTACCAAGTTTGGGAGTGATTGGGTGGACGGAGTGGGAGATCTAGGCGGATGAAGCTTTCATTAATGGCTAGGAGAGAGAAATGGGAAAAGCTTGGCATTTAAGAGGTAGGGGAAGGGGTATTTATACCCCTTGCATTTAAGTGACCGTTTGCAGTCCAGAAGCACCGGAGGCTCCGGTGGCTCCATCCTGTTGCGCGCTGGCGCAGCGCACCAGCTCCCCTTTGGTGAGCTACGGGGCGAAGGATCCGGTGGCTTCTGCGGAGGTTCCACCCACCGGAGGTGCACCGGAGGCTCCGGTGGAACCTCCGCTCTCATCAAACAGAGCAGCAGTTTGGCGGAGCCTCCACCGGATGCCCACCGGAGGCCATTTACACTGGGGGTAGGCGAGGGCACCGGATGTCCATCGAAGGCTCCGGTGGAGCCTCCGCTCTTATCCAACAGGAGGGAATTTTGGCGGAGCCTCCACCGGAGGCGCACCGGACCCCATGTGTGCGCAGGCCCAATGTTGGAGGGTGGCGGAGCCTCCGGTGGAAGTGGCGGAGGTTCCGCCCACCGGAGGCCACCGGAAGTTCCGCTAGTGGATCCGCTCTTTTGCTCCAGAAAGGGATTTGGGCGGAGCCCACACCGGACCCCCACCGGAGCCTGGGCGGAGCCTCCGGTGGATTCACCGGAGCCTCCGCTCCTGCACAAAACAGCTTTCTGGATTCCTTTCTCCTTGCACTTTTCATATAAAACGAACACTCGCCCCATATAGATAGTGACCCTAATTTAACCTGGGCATTTTCATTCATCGAACAAACATTAGATCAAGTAGATATGTTGTCATATAATTACCAAAACGGACGATGATCTTTCAGTGGGTGGTGGGATTTTACCACCAAGAAATTGTTTCTCGGCAACCTCCCCCTTTCCCCTTGATCTGTGACCGAATTCTGCTCCACACCGCCGCCGAGCCGCCACCAAGAACAGCTCACCGTCGTCGGGATCGAGAACGACACAGAAGGATTTTACGAGAGGTCCCAACTTCTGCGTGTTCTAGATCCAGATCGCCTCCGAGAACCACTGGCTCTAGATACCAATTGATAGGACTGATCCTATCTATGATCTTAGAGTAAGAACTTCAGAAGTAAAATAGAGAATTTCAGGCTCGCAACACTCGATTATAGAGGAGGAATTCAGTTACAGAGGGATGCAATAGGGCCAGACCTCAACAGAGGCGGCTAGGGTTCAACCCAGGGATTACAATCATGCCTGTGGTATCATTGATCCACGGCTTAAAAAGGGAAGCAGACGAGTGAGACAAACGAGTGAGTGGTTGAACTAAAAGTGCCAGGTGTTAAAGGAAATTTGAACAACGATGCGACAAAGGGCCTGGGCCGTTGGATTAGAGTGGACGGTCCAGAAGAGGGCGCGAAGCGGTACGCGATCTTCATCTTCAGTTAACACAATGTCAGGGACAGAGAGGGCCTGACAGAGGCAGCCTTGCCCAAACGATGGGGATCAAACTATATCTATGTAGTTAGCAAATATACCACAGATCGCGTGGCACACGGGATAAGCTACCTAAAACAAACAAACAAATATACCACAACAGAAAGCCTTCTCCAATATCCATAGCACAAGCATTGAGAAAATAAGACTTCATTTCACTCACGTAGAGCACCATTATTTTCTTACATCCAACATGCTTTCCATCAACTATTACTGGCTTCGTCTTTCCCGTCTTGTGCTAGCGAACACCGGCAAGATTGTGAGTGCTCATCTTTCGACGCTTCCTAGTTCCAGTGTTATAAGTTTTAAATCTTGTGTGTAAGAAATGTGATACACTTCCATCTTGCTCAATACCTGAAAATGATGAGGTCCATTCAACAGTATTGCAAAACAACAAAGCAGAGTAGAGAGGTTTTTTTTTATCAAAAACAACGCTTCAAGCTTTTAAAAACTCCGCTTTAAAATGCTTTGACAAACCGATGCTCTGTTTGACGAACTTTTTACAAAACCCAACTTACAAAAAAGAAAGTGAAGTCTCTCTTTCAAAGAAGAGAGTAAAATGTCATATTTAACCACTTCAGAGATGCAAGCAGTCATAGTAGAGTTGGAAAACGTTCCTGAGTGGCATAGTATTAAAAGGATAGATAAAAGTAAAAGAAGAATGCACGTGGGCAACACTGATGATACTGCTTAGAAATTTTCCAGACTTAGGGTCTGACTAACAAAGACCGTACTAAAAAGAAAGAAAATAACACAGGAAAGTGTTTGATACAAACTACAAAATGTATATACATGATTACTGAAAAAGGGAAGCACACATTCTTTTACTGAATGCAACATATCTAATTTTTTCCATAGATACCTAGGTACTTTGAAGTGTTAAATTGAAGAGGAACCTGGAAGTTTCTGTGGATGTGTGTAGCAGATACCATCATATTTCTCGACTGTTGGAACAAATTCAGCAATAAATGGGTGAGGTTCAACACCTAATTTATTATGTTTTGCCAGCAAATGCCAAAGAAATTCCTCATCAGTTGGATCAAACCTTAAACCTTTTTGCAAATCAGGCCACTTGTGCACAACCTGGGGCGAAACCTCAATTCATCAGAGAATTGCAGCTACATGACGTATCAGAACCTTACTGGACATTACTCATTAATATTGGAGCGCATTTATAAATTGTCTGCAAAGGAAACTAAAAATAACTTTATAAATAGTACACTCACATAACACTTTATCTGGAACATGAGAATCACAAAAACTCACAGAATGTTCGTAAACAATGAGAAAACAAAAATCAATGCATTTTCTAGATATTCCACACAATCTAAACGACGGAACATCACACAAATATTGACCGACACCTAGAAAAGCCAAGAACCAGGCTAAAGGATAAAAGCTCATTTATCTTTTTTGCTTAGGCAAAGACAAAGATGAAAATCAATCTTACTTCTTATTCCTATGGATTTAGATAGCGAACCAAGATTTTGAAGATCTGTGACAACCTAAAGGCACACCTGGCCACAAGAGATTATAAAAGGGATCAATGTCCATGAGACAAACATAATCATACAGAAATAATATCTTAAGAAACAACAATCTCGACTTAGTAGCACCGCTACTTATTCTAACATATGGATTCATGATATTAGAATGCATCCCATAAGGAGAATGCAAAAAAAAACAATCCTCGTGAATCTTATTGCAACGCTTGTTGGCACAACTAGAAAGATTCCCCGTGCGTTGCTGCAGGGACCGCTTTAGAAATTACAGGATATTGTAAACAAATTTTTATAAGAGATGTAATACATATGTTCTCTATGTGAATATGTAAATTTTAATTTATCATAGTATATATATTTTAAATTATTAATATGAATGAATGATTTAAGAAATGAATGATGTGTAGCTTGCATGAAGTGGATAATAATTATTAGTGGATATGACATGGACAATTGATTGGCTAGGAAAATGGATGATATGGATAGCTTGCATGTCGAGATAGAAAAATCATTAATGCATGTTAGTGGGGTTTTGCTTTATAAGAAGTATAGATAAGAACTAAGAAGAATCACATGATAAGAAATTTGTGATATGCAACAAAAATTAAGACCATCCAAGTAAGTCACCTAGCAATAATTTCCTCGTGAATCTTATTCCACGCTTGTTGGCCAAAGCCTTGATAGGATTTTTTTTTTAATTCTTCATGCCCTCTTATGTCAAGAACATCAGATCTAAATTATCAATGTAAAATAAAAAAAGCAAGAGAAATAGAGACATGATTTAGGACCAAAAAATTTACATATGAACATGATTTACTCACTGACTTCCCTTCCTACCGGAAAATATAATGTCTGATCTGGCCCAGATCAATGGATTTTGCATCGTCTTCATGGAGCACGTTGAGGCACTGCATCAGTAGGAGATGCCATGTTCGTAAGAATTCTTGTCGAGGAAATATTCTAAAGCGAGGCCTGAACTGCAGACATGTATAGACAAAATAAGAGATGGGACAGAGCTAGAGAGGGAAGGGACAGATGTTCTCGTACCTTCAATCTGGGCATGATGACAACCATGGTTCGAGGTAGTAGAACACACTCTATCTCGCCTCATCCCTTTATCTCCTCTTCTGTCCATCCATGCTTGACAATTATTCGAAGAATAAGAAGTTGAATACACACATAACATAATTAGAGAAGGCATTACATGTCGTATTCATCAGCTGAAATAAGTGACACCGCTGATGTCATTCAATGCTACTTGATCAAAACAAATCAATTTTGATTATTTCTTTAATATCTGCTCAACCAAAAGATTAACATTACATATAAAAAACAAGAGAAAGGGAAGTAAACCTGAACATTGAAGACATAATTTTATAGAGGGTAAATATAGTCAAATGGAGGATCCCACGACAAAAAATAGTCACCTTAGTTTATGTCTATTGTCTAATCCGGACTGGTGCATCACAGACATAGCCCTATTAATTTCTGAACCTGAAATGGATACACAGATGTTAGGAGAGCCAATCCAAATCCGTGTATCACAAAAGAAGCTCATACATCTGATTATATGAATGGAATTTTTTTAATACCATCGATGTGCGAAAATCCCTGTTTGTGCAATCGCTCTATATATGCAACAAAATGGAAGTTCTGCTGTTGGTTGATCCACCCTTGAAACAATTGATATCAAGCCTATATGCTCTTGGACATACCAAAACCGAGCAGATATGCCATCTAGGCCCTGCTATCTAAACAAAGAGCCGCCATGAGAAGCTGAACGCCAAATTATGTTGTTCCTGGAAAATTCATGAGACTCAGTCGTGACTATAACCAATTAACTTTGAACTCTCGTATCAGGTTTAGATCCAGTGGTAAAACAACACATAAGTGAAGCAAACTTCCATGTGGGTTCATTCTTAATGACAAAATTTAGAGTCGGAAGAACCACACTATTCGATACCTAACACTCAAAATTCAAAAATGTCCAACCATTACCTTCTCAAACAGCATGATATGTTCCCAATCTTCTATAACCTCATAGTCTTCCTTTAGAATACACTTGAACCTAAAATATAGAGGGTAAAATCAAATGCACAACCAAAAAACTGAAATACAAAATATAATTGACGCAAAGATATAAACTTCATATAAGTGAGTAATTGGACCGATGCATACATAATTGGGAGACAAATGAACTTTTCATAATGCAATTCGTGCAGATCACAACACACACTATCTAATTAAGATAACAAAATGAAAGATCCCTGAAAATTTGAGTAAACTTGGTGACACTAAATAACCAAATAGAATTATGATGTGAAAATGTATTTGATGGGATGAATAAGCGTGCACACGTATGAAAATAAGATGAATTATTAATCTAGGCCCTGGACTCACATCCGGTTGTGTGTGGCGTCATGTTGACCGGTAGTGGCCCAGGTCATGGAGTTGTTGTACCTAGGTGTGGCACGAGCTGCCAACAGTCTGCTATAGCATGATACGTGAACTTATCCACAACAATACAACCTGTAAATTAATTGAAACAAACAATCCATATTGAAAACATAAAGTATCAAGACGAATGCATGCGAGAGAACACAAAACTTATGGATCCAGGTTTCTTACGGATCCAAGTTGAGCTGTTAACTACGAATCCATGGAGGCGCCCCCTCAGCTCATCACCTAAAGAAAGAGCATGCTCCTGTCAAATATCCATTGAAGAGTAATGCTAACATAGATGAAAATCAGGAAAAGGGGGAGACATGGTTAGGTTTACACAATTAACAATCACTTGAGATGCAGATAAGTGGATATATGAATAGTTTAAATTTGGCTAACCTGAAATGCTTAGTTGGCTAGAGAATCAGTTCCTAGCTTTTCCTCATTGACTTGAACCAATAGACGAAGCCTCACGATAGCAGCAAAACCTTGGATCAACCAGTTTGTTGAGAAGCAAACAAAAAACTGAATAATAGAGGATGAACGAACAGAAAGTAACAACATATCTAGACAACTCGTACCTGAACCAGCAGTGCCTGCAAGGTCTCTCTAAAACAGACCGTTCAAATTGAGTTGCATAAAGGGAAGAACATGGGATCATCAGATATGAGCACGAAATCAATCAGTCGTGAGAAGGAGGGTCGTGCGTGTACCAACCTGAACCGTCGCCCCCTACAGCAGTGGGGGGCTTGGATACGTAGAGCTCACGGTGGAGTTCTTGCCGACCTGAGGACGACGATGGTTGCTCATGTGCTAAAGATCGTCGATAGGGAGGTGCATCACAGCAGTTGCTAGAGCCTAAAATCTGCAAATACATACAAGATTGGATGGGCTAAATACAGAGAGGAAAAAATCACGAGGAAAAGAAGATCTTGTGCACCTGCGTTCCATGTGAGCCTAAACGTGGCAGTCTCCTGTCGCTGCAGGCCTCCGTGGGAGGCTCATAGGAGAGTCGATCTCGCAGCGAATCGATCTTAGTCGCCCATGACGCGGCGGCGTGTCGTTTCCCCGCGCGTCTTCCTCCTCGCCACCATCAGCGGCGGCTCTTCGCGCCCTCGAGCGGTACATCCAGCCTTGCGCGGCTTCTCCTGCGGAGGATAGAGAAGCATTGAGGTAGGAGAGAGCAATGACTGTGCCGACAATCGAAGAAGGTGCAGGCGGGGAACGACGGTGCGAAGGGAGGAAGGAGAAGACGCTGGGATTGGAAGAGATTCGGGAAGGCAGATTGGGGGAGGAGAACGTGTGAGGTGATTGGGTGGCTGGCGGCTAGGGTTTTAACGTGGTGCTCTGCTTTTTGTATGACACGGTCAAAATAAATGAACGGAAGAGATCGATTTGGACACTCAATCGGACTGTCGAGACAACACATAGCCGAGAAGCGGGCTGGCTCCCCCATGGGTGTAATCTTTAGATGGGAAGTGTAGCATGGTCTCCGCCGATTTACGGATTGTGGCTATAGGTTGGTTGGGTGTGGTGGCAAAGTGCGATACTAAGCTAGTTGTTTATCAAGGGAACAAAAGAAATATTAGTCATGATTTCCATGTGATTATGCTGACGTGGGGATGACTCCTGTACCTATCGGGTGAGCCTACCCGGTCCTAGACCCAAGACCTAGGCCCAAAGAGAGGTGTTATCCTGCGCTACTAGAAGACCCAACGAAGGCCCACCCGCAAGACTTGCGGGTCAAGACAAGAACTCATATTCGTAGTCTATTAGGACTCATGTAAACCCCTCCTGACTTCATATATAAAGCCAGAGGGAGGGGAGAAAAAGGGGATCCAATCTACATAGGAGAAGAGGAAGATACAAGCCACAACTAGACTAGACAATACACGGATACCCCGTATACACCACCATGGCATCGCCATTGTAATAGCTCGACTATCTCGCCATAATACAGATCAGACAAGCAGGAGTAAGGATTTTACCTCTACGAGGGCCCCGAACCTGGGTAAATCTTGCCTCCTTGTTAGCTGTCGAGACTACCAGCGCGTACATCGTTCCTCTACTCGAAACCCTACAGGATCACCCGAGGGATTTCTCGACATGACTCTTCGACAATTGGAGTCGTCCGTGGAAACGACACGCGCTGGATCTACGGTCTCGCCGGCCTAATCTACATCAAGCTTAGGGTCCTCGACCCCCATGGATTCGATCTACTTCGGTTCCTTCAACTTCATCAAGCACTCGCCGGCATCGCGCACGGCCTTCATCATCTACATCAACATCGTTCTTCACGCGCAGGCTGTAGGACAGCAGTAACATACATATTGTGGACGCCATCAACTGCGACTCGGAACTCATCTGGAAATTTCCTTCAGTAGAAAGATGCGAAATCAAATTATCTATCGGCTCCAAAAAGAATCGGCGAATTTCGACGGTTAGATCTCCGTGGATGGCCCGATTATCAAAGCACTGTCAGAATCCGATGGAACTCCGCGCGACTTGTGGAAGACAATTCTCACGGTTCACTCGGATATCAATTCGAAGTTCACACCGTTGAAAAGTTGCGGAATACAATCCCGCAGCACTACGTATTTTTTGAGTCAATTCCAATGGTTAGATCTCCGTCAGCGGCTCACGCACTACGACATGTTTTGTATCTCTATGAGTCCGCGAATCCAAATCGTGGATCCGAATCCTATTTCGTCAATTTGGAAATCGACACAAAGGCCAAACAAGGTTAACAAAACATGACGACTCGCCATACTAGTGCCCGAGGGCTCGACATCAACATTGCCCTCCGTGTACACACAACGAACATCGCGACTCCGCCGCGTCGAGTCCATCAGGTAAACATCGCGACTCCGCCGCGTCGAGTCCTTCGGACAAACATCGCGACTCCGCCGCGTCGACTCGGTCCGCTGCGTCGAGTCCTTCGTAAAGCATCGCGACTCCGCCGCGTCGACTCGGTCTACCGCATCAAATCCATCGGACAAACATTGCGACTCTGCCGTGTCGACTCGGTCCGCTGTGTCGAGTCTTTTGGGAAGCATCGCGACTCCGCCGTGTCGAGTCCTTCGGACAAACATAACGACACCGCCGCGTTGACTCGGTCCGCCGCATCGAGTCCTTCGGGAAAACATCGCGACTCTGCCACGTCGATTCAGTCCGCCGCGCCGAGTACTTCGGAAAACATCGCGACTCCGCCGCGTCAGCTCGGTCCACCTCGTCGAGTCCTTCCGGAAAACATCGCGACTCCGTCCAGAAAACATCGCGACTCCGCCGCACAACTCCGCCGCATCGAATCCTCTCGACTAAGCGTCTCGGGGGCTGTCCTTCGCCGCAGCCACACTCGTTGCTCGGGGGTTGTGCTGCAAATTAGACGCACTCGAGAATTAGCCACAGTCGCACTCGACACTCGGGGGCTGAGGCGCGGAACAGCCGCACTCGACACACGAGTCCGGTTGATCGACTCTGTCACTCGGCACCGCCTCGTCGACTACGGCAGTGTCATACAAAGATAAGTTACTCTCATACGAGTCGATAATTTTATCTTTTTATGTTTATAATCTGCTGTGAAGCTACACCTGACACTCGGGGGCTGCGCTCCGCAAACTACACGAATACTCGAGACCCGTCATGCTGCGCGTTACACTACCCATTTACACGCTATAACCCGAGTAGCTGATACCGCCTGACGTCGACCTATGACTCCTACCCGGTTTGCAGCAGCAACTGACAGGTCAGCAAAGACCATAGACAATGGCTGTCAGGCTAACGAAAGGGCACAACGTACGATGCAAAAGTGTCGCGTAGGGTCAAATCATTGCCTACCAACAGGCCATACTCGACTCTGCGAGTCGACAGATTGTTGGTTCACAACCAAGATTAACCCGAGCAACAATTTTTTCTGTATATTTTGCTAGACACAGCACTACTGTTACATTATTTAACCACATCCGATTATATGGCTGTAACTATAACGCAGGAACCAAAACGTCGGCTGCAACTTCGACAGTCGACACATATCCTCCGCTCGGAGTCGACAATCGACACAATCCTCCGCTCGGAGTCGACACATATCCTCCTCTCGGAGTCGACAATCGACACAATCCACCGCTTGGAGTTGACAATCGACACAATCCTCCACTCGGAGTCGACACATATCCTCTGCACGGAGTCGACAGTTGACACATATCCTCCGCTCGGAGTCGACAGATATCCTCCACTCGGAGTTGATAGTCGACAGTTGACACAGATCCTCCGCTCGGAGTCGACACATACCCTCCTTCGGGAATCGACGCATGTTTTCCTCCGCGAGACAACAGAAGACAAGCACATGGGGTTATCTTCAGAACAACCTGAGCCTATGCCCGACTCTGCGAGTCGAACATAGCCTCGGGGGCTACTCCCATCAGGAGCACTGCCGTGCACCCGATAAATCGAAGATGCGACGTTAGAAGATCTTTGAGTCTATGCCCGATTACGAATAATCGCACATAGACTCGGGGGCTACTCCCATCGGGAGCGCTGGTCGCGTAACCAACGAGCACTACACGCGCACTCGACGTACTACCGCATCGGAAGTATCTAACACGCTGGCCGCGTACCTGAGGAGCTCTATCAGATTTTTTCCGTCCAGATCCTTATTGTGGTCGTATAAACCGCATATTAACTCGGATGAAGAAAAGCAAAACATCAAACTTGTCCGTCTCGACGATACGCATACGACCTCGCGGGCCAATTCGCTAAATTAGAGAATCTTTAAGACTTTTCGGGTCCATCTTCTTGTGTGGACTCGGTGGCTGAGCGTCCGCGTCAACTACACGACTTCCACGTCGTCGTGCGACTCCGCCATGTCCGCGTCGACTACACGATCTCCACCGCGTCGACGCCATCCGCCTCGTCGAATACACGACTTTCACGTCGACTCCATCCACCATGTCGAGTACATCTCCACCGCGTCGACTCCGTCCGCCGTGTCGAGTACATCTCCACAGCGTCGATGTCGTCCGCCTCGTCGACTACACGACTTTTGCGTCGACTCTGTCCACCATGTCGAGTACACCTCCACCGCATCGACTCGGTCCGCCGTGTCGAGTATATCTCCACCACGTCGACGTCGTCCGCCTCGTCAACTACACGACTTCCATGTCGACTCCGTCCGCCGTGTCGAGTACACCTCCACCTCGACGACTTCGTCGACCGTGTCGAGTACACCTCCACCGTGTCGACTCCGACTAAAGGGGTAGTTGCATAGAAAACAAAAAATTTCCTAAGTGAGAGACACCTGAAAGGCCAAGATCTAATCTAGAAGACGAAGTGCAACGGGCAAAGAGAGGGTTAAGGAGAACACATACCCTCGAAGACACAAAGCGTTACGAGATCAAATCTCGTTGTTGGCGTAGTCGTACTAGCACCGATCCCGATAGCGAGAAGATGTGCACCGCAATCCGGCGGTGCCTCCGTGATAGGTCACATGTACGGTTGATGACGACCTACGTTCCCTCGATCCAGCGGGGCGCGGAAGTAGAGGATCACTCGGAACTCCAGCAGCACAACGGCGTGGTGGTGGTGAAGAATCCCACGGTCAAGGATTCGCTAAGCCGGAGACCATGGAATTGAGCAACGGGTAAAGTGGAAGGGAGGTGGGACAAGTGCGTGGAGAAGAGGAGCTCTCACCCTCCTTTTATAGGGAAGGGGAGGCAGTCCAAGAGGGGGTGCGGCCAGCCATGGTGGTGCCCCCACCTCTTCACTCTTCATGTGAGTGGAAGCTCCACTCACACCCACTCATGCTCCCATTATTTCCCACTTGGAAAATCCAAAGGTTTTCCTTTAATAAATAAATAAAATATTTTTATTTCTTTATTTATATTTGTTAATTCCATTAACAAACATTTGCATATAGCACCTCGAATCATTTGTTAATTCTATTAACAACCATTCGACGAAAAACCCCTTGAACTATTTCAATTTTCTCCGAAATAATTTCGGTGCTGCCCAAAATATTCTTCAATATTCCGTATCATCTCAAACGCGTCATCGAACCTTAAGTGTGTCACCCTACGGTTCGCGAATAAGATAGACATGATCGAGACTCCTCTCCGATCAATAATCAATAGCGGGATCTGAAGATCCGTGATGACTCCTATATTATTCAACGATGACTCTCGTGATCGTGTGAACCATCAACGTCGTGACTAATTCCCTTTGTCTCGCGATATTTTACTTGTCCGAGATTCGATCATTGGTATCAACCATACATTGTTCAGTCTCGTTACCGACAATTACTCTTTTCTCGTTCCCATGATATAACATCCTTGTGATTATATCACGTGCTTGCAAGCGGTGTCGATGTGATATCACCGAGAGGACCCAGAGTATATCTCTCCGTCATTTTAGATGGACAAATCCCACTCTTGATCCATGATCGTCAACCAATACTTGCCGAATACCTAACAACACCTTTATAGTCACCCTGTTAAGGTGTGACGTTTGATGACATCAAAGCACCCTTCTGTTATCAGTGATTGACATGATCTCATGGTCTAAGGAATAAGTTACTTCGTATGTTCAATATAACAATGTAAAGTTAATGACTTGATCGCATTGCTATATTCACTTTGGGTATATGTTCATCACATCATTCTTCTAATGACATGACCCCGTTATTAACAACATCCAATGTTCATGATTAGGAAACCTTGATCATCTATTAATCAACGAGCTAGTTAAAAGAGAGTCTTTACTACGAAACATTGTTTGTTTATTAAACACACATGTATCAACGTTTCCGGTTAATACAATTCTAGCATGATAAATAAACATTCATCATAAATAAGAAATAAGATAATAACCATTTTATTATTGCCTCTCAGGCATATTCCGTTCACCGACACGTCTAGTCTCTGACACTTCTCGCCACGTCCCATCGGGAGGCAGAACAAGTGCTCAGTGCACCACGACATTACGCGAGCATCAGTCAGCAGGCGTATTTTTGTTCAGAATCTTCAAACAAAAGGGCACTCACCACAATCATCGCCGAAAACATCGCGGCTCCACTAAACAAAAAGGCACTCGCCATGCAACAAGGAAAATATTGTGAGTATGCGGCTCCCGCAAAAACCACGACTCCGCATTACGATGTACATACACATCATTCGAAACAAAAGATAACACTTGTTGCGCATCCTCACAACACGAAATCTCTTTCGTATAAGCCTCAAGACGCGAAATTTCTTTCGTATGAGCACCCTGAAACGAAATCTCTTTCGTATGGGAATTTCAACACGAAATATCTTTCGTGCAAGTACATTGACACGAAAACTACTTTCGTATAAGATTCATAAACGTGAAATCTCTTTCGCACAAGATCAAGAAAAAGGAAGATTTCTTCACCCGAAAGATCATAGAAATGCGACCAAGGTAAAATCGTGAGTATGCGGCTCTCGCAACTCTACCTTACGATGTACTTACACGTCTTTCTTATCCTGGATCGTTTGGCCGACTAGGCACATCTGGATACCGTATTCTTTCGAGTACGAAGGTAAGACTCAAGGATCTCTCATGTGGGCATGGAATCGCACTCAAGCTGCGTCCTCCAGTAAACTTTCCGTGTGAACAACACGACGAAAAATCCTAGCGGACGCGCCGGGTACCCCTTTAGGTTAAGTTCGAATCGGAGAGCTCCACGGCCCAGTCGCAACGATCACCTCGCCGGATTCAAGTCGGAGGTCTCGAATTCGTGTAGGCTAGAACCGTTTTTGCCCTAGATGCAATTAATTGGCCCTAAACTTTCGGGAGAGCCAAGCGACTGAGCCACATCCTTCTGCGAAAACCGCTAACACAAGGCACATTTATCACTTGATGCTCGAGTACATGAGCGCGTCGCGCACAGGGTATACACCCTCAAAAAACAGGCGATTGAATGACCAATCGAAAAAATCAAGGACGAACTTTGAGTGCTTACCCGACTATTCTCAGTCGAATAAACACTTGGGGGCTACAGACGTGGGGATGACTCCTGGACCTATCGGGTGAGCCTACCCGGTCCCAGGCCCAAGACCTAGGCCCAAAGAGAGGTGTTATCCTGCGCTACTAGAAGGCCCAATGAAGGCCCACCCGCAAGACTTGCGGGTCAAGACAAGAACTCCTATTCGTAGTCTACTAGGACTCATGTAAACCCCTCCTGGCTTCATATATAAAGCCAGGAGGGAGGAGAGAAAAGGGGGATCCAATCTAGACAAGAGAAGAGGAAGATACAAGCCACAACTAGACTAGACAATACACGGGATACCCCGTACACACCACCATGGCATCGTCGTTGTAACAACTCGACTATCTCGCCATAATACAGGACAAGCAGAAGTAAGAGTTTTACCTCTACGAGGGCCCCGAACCTGGGTAAATCTTGGCTCCTTGTTAGCCGTCGAGACTACCAGCGCGTACATCGTTCCTCTACTCGAAACTCTACCGGATCACCCGAGGGATTTGTCGACATGACTCTTCGACAGATGCCATAAGATTATTTTCATTTTTTATTGTTAAAGTTGTAATTGTGTTCACAAACGAACATGTCACATGTCACGGTGTACCCTCAAGCGCGATATGCATGACACGTCATCGTGATATACTTATGAAAAGCATGATACGCAAGAAAATCCGGTGAGGTGCTTTTGGAGCCCGAAACCCCACTCGTCCGAGGGGGCGCATCAAGGCACGTGACGGTTATGGTATGCCCTGGGTTTTCTTGGTGCCCCTAGAGGCTTGTGGATTTGTTGCCCTTCGACATGAAGAACGACGAAAAACGAGAAGCAACATAACAGGAGAGAGGGGTAAAAAGTAGATAAAATGGAAAATTAGTAAATGTATTTATTCATTGGTGTTGTATCAATCGCAAACACCTCTCAAGTAGATATGAGGCATTTAGACTTTCGGTACAAGAAAAGATCTTGCAACCATGTCCAGAACTCTAGTTTGGGTCCACTTCATATGGTTACTGAAAGGACATTTCTATCCCTAAGTAGTACCAACATGAGAGACATTTAACCATGTGCTAAGTGTTTCAAGGAATATCGAAGATTATTCAATGTCTAGCACAGGACGATGGCAAGCCCCTCGAAAAGGATAAAAGATCGAGGATTCGGTGCCATGGTGATTTAATTATTCATGTTATAGTCTACGGCTCGTAGTTCTTGTAGGGGTTGCTCAATGGAAGGTATGGGGAAACCAACTACCTGCTCGAATACCAACATACATCTCATAGCCCTCCCATCAATATTGGTGAATCGATATAGTGCAAATTATAGTGGCTCTTGGAAACCACCCAGAGACTCCGGGGCGCTAAATCGGAGACTCCGAACTCATGGATTTCGAAGCCTCCGGCCTCATTATTCTTGAACTTGGGCGAAAAGCTGCAATTGGTGTAATGTTTTGATGCCCCATCCGGAGTATGCCTGGAGACTTGTGGAAGTCTCCGACCAAGATGAAGATTCTGGACCACTCTTCATCCATAGACTCAATGCTAGGTCGGAGACTCCGAGGTAAGTTTTCCTGCAATGGCTATAATCTTGGAGAGACTATATAAAGCCTTATCCTATCTTGGAGAAGGCACCACAAACAGAATACATTCTCCACCATTGTTCAAGAACTCCAAACTCGTAGATCTCTCTCTAGACACTCAAACACTTTGCTCTTCGAGGATTTGAGAGAGAAGACCTAGATCCACATTCCTACCCAATATGCCTTAGAGACAATAATATTTAGTTATTATTCTATCTCCAAGTTCAGAATTAAGTTTATGTCATCATGCTACAACCTCTATAGCTCTTGAAGAGTGAGTTTTCAAAGGAAAATATTTGTGCGGGTGTGAATACATAAACAAACAAGAGTTCCTAATCTTGTCTCTAAGATTAGCTTATGATTTGTGAGATGATCATATTTTCCTGATCATATGATCTTACTAAAAGAGACTAAACAATTGTAATGTATTTAGCAAAGTACATATGAAGTTGTAATTTACTATAATTCATTTACTATGAGAATATCTAGTGACCACATGATCGAAAGTTATACTTTGGATCTCATCAACCGTCTTGCTGTAACTAGGGATCATAACGGTGATGTCTAGGTATAATCTAGAAAGTGTAATAGTATTGAGATCGTTCGAGACTAGTACTTAACTCCGCTAGATGATAGAGAGATACATACTCTGGGCCCTCTCAGTATCACCGATGTCAACCAATCGTTTTGCCAGATACAGAGTGATTTATCACAAGAACATCGAGGATATGGATGAGAAAATAGGACGATATCGGTAATGACTATTATATGTGTTATGATCAAAGGGTTTAATCAGACGAGATCACATAGTCTCACCTCATGATATTGCTGGTATCATAATTTAAGGGAATAAGTGCAATGAGTAACGTGTAAGGTTTCCTCATTCTTCATGAACACACATGAGTCCACGGTCCCGTTGTTGGCTATTTTCGGTAAGTTTCCAAACATGTATGTGTGTTATCAAGTCTTTACGGGTCGCACGCTTAACCGTGCCAACCTTTAATTGAGAGGTTAAATATGTTGTTATTGGTTTTATGAATGTTTGATATCGCTACGATGTCACAAAAACAAGTCCAGTGTCAATGAGAGAGGTTTCGGGGACGTTACTATAAGGAGAAATAATGCTGATCTAAGGTAGAATTTATATGAGAGAGAAAGGAGGACATGAAATATCCCGGGATGTTCTAAGTATGTTTCTAACATCAGTAGATAATTTCAATGATTTTATCTATTGGGTTCATAGGGTTCCAAAAGAGTTTCGGACAAAAACCGGAAAGGGGCGAGTGACGGAGGGGGAAGATTCACCCTTTGGCTGCATCACTAGGTGGGGATGACAGATGGGCCCCAGGGCCTCTAATCATGACACTAGGAACTTTCTGGTGTCTCTGCGAATTTTATTTGAAGGTAAAAAGAAAAGAAAAGGGAAAAGGGAGAGGAGGTGGAGCTGGACTCCCATACGGGACTCCAATCCGAGTTTGGCTAGGAGAGGAGGTGCGGCCACCTCCTTTGGTGCGGCTAGCCCCCTCCTAGCACAGCTAGGACTCCTCCTCCCTTTTGGAAAGTTCCCCCTTCTCTCCACTATAAAAGGACCCCCACGACTTGAGCTAAACTATAATTTTGTGAGCAGTTGTCTCTCAAGCCTCTCTCTCTCTCTCTCTCTCTAGTAGAATTAGAGGGTCTAATTAGAGCCCCTCTAACTGAATTAAAGATTCTTCTAATTGGGTTTTCAGGTGTCTCTTGATACGTCTCCAACTTATCTATAATTTTTATGCTTCATGCTTGTTTTCTACTTCCCCCGTTCCTAAATATAAGATGTTGTAGCTATTACTCATGTTGTCTAGATACATACTAATATGAGTGAACATATACACTAAAAGTTGTCTAGATACATGTAGACATGTGTGAATGTGAAAAGGGCTAAAACATCTTACATTTAGGAACGGAGGGAGTACATGTTTTCCCTATGTTTTCCTATATTTTTTATCATTTATTTGAACTAGCCTATTAATGGTTACAAAGTGTACAGGTTCTTGTTTTATACTTTGATGTGTAGGAATTAATTGGATTTTGACAAGAAAACAAAAAATGAGACTTCTTGGAGAAGGACTCTACTTTCCTAAAATGTGTCCACCAACAGTTTATAGAGATCATCAGTTTGACCCCCAAAGATGACGTCCAATAAAACAATCTAACACGTAAAAAGTGTGGGGAATTTTCTTCTGATAATTGTAGACTAAAAATTCGTTAAAAACAGAGTTCGGATGCGACCTGTGGATCTGTTTTACTGGAGGTCAAATATATTATTACAAGATTACGAGAATTGATGACGTGATTGAGTCCACTCTTACTGTATTTGATGGATTCGGCCACGCCATTACTTTGGGGCCTCATGGGGGCTGTGAGGAGTCCCTAGGAAGATTCTAGAGATGCCCAAGAGCCATTGGATCAATGGTCCATCCATATGAGGGTCAAAGAGCATTGTCCCATCATATATAAGGAGAGGAAACCCCGAATTTTGAGGCAGCCACCAATTGTCACGAATTTTGTCTCTCCCTTGGCAGCCACCAAGAGGGGAGAGGCTCCTCCATTGCAGCTCCAAGACAAAGGAAGACATGTGTCGAATCTGTTGCTCGGCAAATCCCTCAGGTGAACCTATAGGGTTTCGAATAGGAGAACCCATGAGCGCTGGTGGCGATCGTCGGCTTGACAGGGGGCACAATTTACCCAGGTTCGGGGCCCTCGTAGAGGTAAAACCCTTACTCCTGCCTCTGTCGATCTGTATTATTGAATAGATCAGTTACAAAGATGGTCGCTCAAGTCGAGAGTACAGTCTCGAGCTTAAGGCTTTGGTGGTGCGGTATTGCTTGGTCCTCTTCCGGTGGTTCTCCTGGCCTTATATAGGTGGCCAGGTCTCAAACCCTACCCGGGGAGGACTCGAACTCTAACCCTATGTCGGTTACAAGTTTCCTAACTTAGCCCGCAAGGTATTGCGGGTGGGCTTCATGTAGGCCTTCTGGAACACTCTTAAGGGCTTCCCTTCGTGGGCCTTGACGTTGGGCCTGAGACGGGGTGTCCTTATCCGTAGGGTCTAAGATCCATCCCTTTTCGTCAGTAGCCCCCGAGCGTTTGCTCGATTGGGATTTTTCTAGTCGAGTAGACGGTCAGATTGTTCATCTTTCCTTCGGATAACCAGTATGGTCGTTTCCCGTTTTAGAGGGTGTGTGCCCTGTGTGACGATCTTTTGTACTCGAGTATCGAGTAATGAAAGTGCCTGTTCTTATGGTTGTTATCGTAGAAGGATACGGCGCAGTAGCTTGGCTCTCCCGAGAGATCGGGGCCAATTAATTGCAACTAGGGCAAAAACAGTTCTGGCCTACACAGATTCGAGACCTCCGACTCGAACCCGATAAGGTGATTGTTGCGACTGGGCCGTAGTGGTCTTACCGAGTCAAACTTAACCTATAGGGGTACCTGACGCGTCCGCTAGGATTTTTCTTCGTGTTGTTGACACGGAATTATACCGGAGGATGCAGCTTGAGTGTGATTCCAGGCCCTCAAGAGTGTCGTGGTGGTGTCACGGCAGATGCCATAGGATGGCTAAAGTTGTGGGGACGATGGACGCTGGAGGCGCTCGGGGAGGGATCACGCGACGAGTAGCCGTGTGAAGTATGGAACAAGCACTGCAAACAACACGATCTACCCAGGTTCAGGGCCCTCGTGAGGAGGTAAAACCCCTACTCCTGCCTTTCTCTCTGTATATTAGTGTCTCTCCGAGTAGCCACAGTACAAATGTTCTTGCTACCGAGTAGCCACCCTTCTCTCTACGTGATGAGCTAGGTCAAGAATGTGAACCAGTTCTCGGATCCCTCGCGCAGGAGGGGGCAGGGCACCTTATATACTCGGTGCCCAGCCGGATACAGCCAAATACAAACATATGTCGACATTGTGTGCACACCGTCCTTCTTCCGAGTTCTCGCTGACAGCTTTGGCTTCTAAGTTTGTCCGGTGCGGAAAGTCGTTGGGCAAAACCAAGTAACCAGTCTATTATCACTGCCATGAACACAGAGTAGGTCCCCCTATCCTGCGACGCCCTGCTTCCACACTGTCGCTGTCAGGCACGCCGTCCTCAGATGAACAGTGCCGTGAACAGTGCCAAAGTACGGACCCGGGATACGCGGAATTCTGTGTCAGAACGGCTCCTTTGACTTCTGGCCCGAGTAGGATCCCGCCATTTCTACTCGGGTCAACTCTTCTACTCGGAGGGACGTGACTTCCTTGATTTGTCCTTCTGGCCATTTATGTGTAGGACCGAGTAGCAGTCGACCGGGTAGCAAGTAACGGGTAGCCGGTTACTCGGCCAAACATCCCTTCTGATCTTGCCTTTAGCACTTGCCTTTACCCTACTCGGGGGTAACCCCCCGACAGCAGTCCCCGAAGCTGGTAGAGTCCTGCGAACTCGTTCACTGGGCCCTGCCAGCTTAACACCAACCTTGACAGTCTTGCCCTTGAACCTTGGGATACCGAGTAAAACCTCCGAGTAGCCCTTGATTTTGTCTTAAGCTTCTTTCGAATAGAACCACTTCTCTTTTCTGTAGCCTAGTAAAAGGACTTGGTGAAATCTCGAATCGAAATCTCTGCGTGGCAGAGCACAATCCGGCTTTCCGCACTGCAACTGGGCACGTGTCACGCGGACACGACCCCGACGCCTCGGTGCCCGGGAACTGACAGGCCACGCGCCCAGTTTTCACGGAGTGGGCCCACTAGCCCGTTACGTCCCATCAAAGGCAGTGATTGCCCACGATCACGTCGTGGGATTAATTGTGGCCGTTACGCGTTCCGCGCTGTGTGCGTTTCTAACCGGTCCGCACGGCCCACGCCGCACGATCTCTGCCACGATCGATCCCACTACCTCAACTCGTAACGGCAACCCGAGGGGCGGTATAAATACCCTCTCGGTAACTCCTTCTTCCTCTTCTGCTTTCACTTTCCCCTCGTCTCCTCGTTTCTCCGCCGCCGCAGAGCACCTCGCCGCCGCGAGTTTCTCCACCCAATTCCTTCGATTCCTCACCAAATTCCTCCTCCACCGTGATGGCTCGCGATGACGATGCCCGCGCCGGCTGGGCCGGGTCTGAGGTCACTGCCGAGGAGTGCCAATGGCTGGTGAACACCCGGCGAGTTCCTCCCGGTGTTCGCTGCCGGCATCCTGGCAGTGAGCTCGTCCCCACTCCGCAGGAGGGCGAGCACGTCGTCTTCCTCGCACACTTCGCGCGAGGATTCGGGCTCCCGGTCTCAGATTTCTTCCGCGCTTTTCTCAACCACTACGGCCTCCAGCCGCACCACCTCCCGCCAAACGCCGTCGTCATGCTCTCATACCATGCCGTGGTATGCGAGGCATTCCTGGGCGTACAGCCTACCCCGACGACCTGGTCCCGGTACTTCTTCTTCAGGAAGCAAAGCAAGGCCAGGAAGGATGGCGCGGAGAGCAGCCGCGGGATGACGGAGACTGGCAGCGCCATGATGGTGCAGCGCGGCGGGACCAACCACCCGCGGATCAAAGGTTTGGATTCTGTCCGCAAGTGGCAGAGATCCTTCCTCTACGTGAAGAACATCCCTGTCGAGAAGGGAGCTGCCGTGGTGGATCAGATCAATCTGCCCAGGTGGGCCAACACAGCTCCCACCGGGCAGAACTGGAGGGCCAAGCCGCCGATGAATTCCGACATCAAGCAGATGGACGAGCGCCTTGCCGAGCTGATCGAGGAGGGGCTCAAGAGTGACGACCCCATCGCCTGCTGGATCTCCAGGCGGGTACTCCCGCTGCAGCGCTGCGCACATCTCATGTGCTACATGGGCGGCCACCGAGATTGCACTCGGACGACCACGTTCGAGCTTAGCAACGCGGACGTGGCCGTCTGGGCGCGTTCCATCATGAGCACCGGCCTCAGGGACAGCTGGCAGTACGGCTTCGTGCCGTACAGCCGCACGAAACCAATCCAGCGGGTTAGTATCTCTCTTCTCGTTTCCTGTGTATTGTTCCCGAGTAGATAGCCTTCTTAGCTTGCTGTGCCTAGTATCCCCACTCCGCGCCGAATAGGGCACTTTGCAGTTTTGCTTAAGCTTCCTGTGCTTTGCGTTTGCACGCCCTGCTGAGTAGCATACTTAGCAGTTTTGTCTAGGCTTCATGTGCTTTGTGTTTGCACGCCTTGCCGAGTAGCACACTTAGCAGTTTTGTCTAGGCCTCATGTGCTTTGTGTTTGCACGCCTTGCCGAGTAGCACACTTAGCAGTTTTGTTTAGGCCTCATGTGCTTTGTGTTTGCACGCCTTGCCGAGTAGCACACTTAGAAGTTTTGTTTAGGCTTTGTGTGCTTTATGTCTGCACGCCCTGCTGCATATGATGCCGTTATGCTACTCGACTGATTTGTGGTGCTTGCCTATTTTCCAGATCCTTGCTCGCCAGATCGCTGAAAGCCAGGAGCTCTTCGAGGCTAACTGGGAAGAGGACCGAAAAGAGGACGACGAGGTCTCCTTCGACACCGCGGATAGCCTCTGCATCCCTCATGCCGTCCAGCCGGGTAAGCACCACGTCGACACGTCCATTCGGGACTGGTCCGAAGATGACGACGAAGGTGATTAAGTTCACCTCTTTCGGTCGCGAGTAGCGCAACCCAACTTCCTTCGGTTTCCTAACTGCTTTCTTCTTCCCAACTTCCCAGACGATGCTGATGCTGATGCTGGTGCTGAAGAGGAGGGCGAGGACGAGGGTGAGGACGAGGACGCCCTTACCGTCGATCCGCTCGCGGTTGCTGCTCCTGCTACTCGCAAGAGGGCGGATAGCGGTGCTCAAGAGCCCCCCCCCCCCAGCAAGAAGCCCAAGCAAGCCGTGACGAAAGTAAAGCGGGGGAGACGGCTACCCCCTTCCCGTGCAGGGTAAGTAACTTTCTCCCGAATTGCGCATCGCTGTTGCTCCTTTTTCTGAATTCCTTGCCATTGCTTCTCGGTTTCTTCTGTCCTTCTTTCTTTTCTGAATTCTCTCTTCTTTTCAGCGCCCCCTTGGATGCTAACGCTGCTGCCGCACCCACCAAATCCAAGTCTAAGAAGAGATCCGCCATCGACGTAGATGCGCTCATCGATCTCTCTGAGGAGGACGAGGACACTGCACGGGATAGGGTGCGCTCGCCCTCCCCTGTGAAAGGATAAGCCGAGGACGAGTTCCAGTACACGTACACCGACGTCCATGACGCCGAGCAGGAGCAGCAGGCCCGCGCAGAACAGGAAGCGCAGGATGCTGCTCGCAACGAGAGACCACTTTCTCCCCCAGCTGCCACAGCCGGGGAGAACGCAGAACAAGACTCCGAGTAGCACGACCAGGCCGCCCTTGAGCGGCAGGAGGAGAACCAAGAGCAGCCAGCAACAGGGGCTGCTGACCAAACTGACCCCGCGGCCCGGCCGCGGGTAGAGAAACCAGAAGAGACACAGCAAGGTCCCGCTGCCGAGCAGCGGGTTGAGATAGTTGACGAGATGGTGCAAGACCTGCAGAGCCACGCGCAGCCGGACGCTGCGCAGGGTAGCGCGCCCTTGGTGCCGCCTACCCAGCAGGGCACTTCATCCACTGCACCGAGCTCCCCGCCGGTGAAAAAGACTAAGATTACAACGAGCCATCCAATCAAGAAGGAGGATGTCGAGAAGAAGGCCAAGATTACAGCGAGCCCTCCAGCCAAGAAGGAGGCCGCCGAGAAGAAGGCCGCCGACAAGAAAATCGTTGAGAAGAAAGCTTCCGAGAAGCAGGCCTCTGAGAAGCAAATTGGCCAGTCTGACGCCAACGTCCGCAGGAATCCTCCTCGTGGCGCTGCGCAAGACTCTGCCACGATGCCGCCGCCCCAGCCAATTGTAAAACCTGTTGCCAGGGCCGGGCAGCTCATCATTGGCGATTCCGGCGCAGCCGCTGGATCAAGTTTGCCAGACCCGCCTTCCTATCCGCCTTACTTGGTGAAGATGAGCAAGCAGCACAACATCCCGATAACTGCTGCCGAGAAGAAACTTGCTATTAGGAAGGGCAAGCAGGCCACAGCTGTGGATTCCAAGCCGCCAGCCAGGAACAAGGACATATCCCTCTCGATTTACTCGCGCGAGGTCCAGGAGACCGAGGTAACGTCCAGGGGGCTCGAGGAGATGATTGACCGGGTAGGCTTCATCGATGCCGAATGGAACAGCGACATCCTTGGCAACAAAAACTGGCACGGCTTGGCCTTGGGCGATTTGGACCATATGCGCATTGACTGGAATAAGGCGGACATGGGCTACAATCCCATGACCATCTCGTCCAAGACCAGCACGCTTGCCGCCAAGCTGTTCGTCCACCGCAAGGCCGCAGAGGACATCGAACAAGCTTTTGCAGTAAGTTTTGCTCACCCAATTCGAGTTGCCTTTTTCTTTTCTTCTACTCTTCTCCTTCTTCTTATCCATCACCCAGTCCCCGAGATTCTGGCCAAGTAGACGGATACTCAACCGAGTTGCCGTCTTCTCGGGTTGAATCTTCCCGATTTGTGTCTGATTCATTCTCTTTGTGCTTCTCAGAATAGCCTCCTGAAGAGAACAAACTTGTTCCGGCGATTGCTCTGGAACCACAGCATCGCTAGAAGGCGCCTTGAGGCCCTCGAAATGGAGCGCAAGACCGATGAGGCGACAGAGAAGGAGGTCATAGATCGCACCCTCCAGATCTCCGAGATCGAGAGTAAGCTTTTAGCTACGCGGTTTCTGCGTTTTGTGTTTACGCCCGCTTCTGCTTTCTGTTGTAATCGATTCCTTTCTGCAGGCAAGTTTAAGACCTTGGCAGAGGAGCATGTGAAATGCCGCGTCTTTGTTGAGAGCGGTCAAACTATGATCAAGAGGCTGGAAGGTGAGTTGGTGTTTTTTCTTGGCTTGTTTTCCTTCCTCCCATCTTTGCTACTCTGCTGATCGTGTTTTGCTCTTCACAGAAGACCATAAGAAGTTTGTCGAGGAGCATCTCGACTGCCTCAAACCCCCCGAGGTGCAGCAGCAGTTGGCTAGCCAGGCTGTGGAGCTGAAGAAGGAATACACCACCGAGTTGGAACCTCTCCAACTCCAACTGCGAACCGCTCTCCAAAAAGCCGTTGATCTAGCCGCCGAGAAGAATAAAATAGTGGCCGAGAAGAAAAAGTTTGAAGCAACTGCCAAGGCCGAGAAGCGGGCTCTCGAGCTGGAGTGCGACACGCTGAGGAAGAGCAACTCTAATCTCATGCTCCAGCTGGCCCAGTTCCGGAGGGTGGAAGAAAGGCATGTTGCCGAAGAGGAGTCATGGGAGAAGACGCTGCAGTCGCTACTCTGCGAGCTGAACAGTAAGTACCCGCTTCCCTGCGCTTCGCTGTTCCTTTTGCTTCTCTGCTGCCTTATTCGCTTCTCTTCTCTGTCTCTGTGTCTAATCTTTTTGATAGCTTTTTTAGAAATCTTCCCCGACCTAAGCTCGGCCTGCAAACCAGCTCTCTCAAAGGCCCAAGCAGCTCGCACCGAGAAGGGGCAGCCCATGGATACGAAAGCTTCAATTGAAGACTGCTTTACCAACATGCAGGGGCAGCTCCAGCGTCTGAGGGGCGTGGGCAACGATCTGGTGCGCACTGCCTTCAAGCTCCATGACTTGTTCTGGCCTCGGGACACTGCGCCAGCAACCATTCGCGGACTTGCCGAGAAGCTGAATGGCGTCAAGGCCGAGCTGAAGAAGTGGCGGGCTTCCGGAGCTCGGGCAGGCGCGGACATGCTGCTCCTCTTCGTCTGCAGCTGGTACGACAATCTGGATCTCAACCTCATCCTCGAGATGCGCCGGGATTCGAGGTGGGAGAAGGATACCGACTGCGTGGCTCGCCGCCAGTTGGTTGCGTACGAGATTGCATCCTACGCGGATACCACGGGCTACATCGACGGCGTCACCGAGCCCGACACGGAGGTGGAGGGCGAAGATGACGACGAGGATGAGGATGACGACGAGGAGGCCACCGAGTCCGAAGGCCTGAGCTGCTTCGACAGTGCTAACAACAAGAGCGGGAAGGGGAAGGCCGCGGTCGTCGCGGATAGCGAAGATGAGGCCGAGAGCGAGAAGATGGTTATCGACACCGCGGCGCTCGAATTCGGCACTTCATCAGGTGCTGCCCTTGACGACACGGCGCTTCTCCACACCCAAGCTGCTGCCTCCACCTCGGCAACGGACGTCATCTCGGTGGCCACGGCCACCTCTGATCAGGCTGCCACCAATCCAGAAGCTGATGCGGCGAAGACTGACGCCACCAACTCGGAAGCTGAAACTGCCAAGGCTACCTCCGAGACTGATGCCGCCAGGACCAACACTGAAGCTTATGTCGCCAAGGCCAACATCAAGGATGCTGCTACCTCCACCTGATCACCTCCTGCAACTTTTATCCTTAAAACTTTTATCAGATCCCCGGGATACCGGGTGCAGATGTATCGAAACAATTATGTTTGTCGCTTGCTACTCAGTTTTATTCACGTTTGATATTTAACTTAGTCAATTTGAGCGGCCTTGGCTCGATGCCGGGTTGCGTTATCATGCAAGTGCCCGAGTTGCATTTCTTATTCGCTCTTCCTTTTTATCTCAGCTCTTACCCGCAACTTGTTGCTTTTTTGGTATTCGAGTCACAAGAATTCAAAGTTGGAGTTGCAAATACTTAGCCACTTAGAAACACTCATAGTAACGCAGCCCACCACTTAGCCGAAAAGGAGTTGACAAAAAACAACAGTAAGAGACTCCCTACTCGGTTCCTGCGCTCTTTCTTTCCTTAGTAATTTTTCTTGTGCTCATTGACCTTTTGCTTGTTCTCTTGCTTGCCATGAAGCCGGGTTTCGGACAGCAGCAGAGTCAAAGAGTTGGCACGTAGGTTTAAACACAATACTAAATGTACTCATGAAATTTTAAGCAAAGCAACCGAGTGGACAAAAGTGAAGCCGGGTAAAAACACACAGAGTAATTTTGGACGAGGGCAGTCCCCGAGCTCAATTTCAGATTGCAGAGTAGAATTTTAACTCGGATAAGAGAGTACATACACATCTTTGCTCACGAATGAAAGCGAAGAAGTAGGTCTACATTCCAGGGGCGCTTAGATTCCTCTCCAGCTTTATCTGCCCTGTTCTCCTGTGATGGACGCACGTCCACGAGATAATAGGCATCATTGTGCAGCGCTTTGCTCACAATGAAGGGCCCTTCCCATGGAGGAGACAACCTGTGCATCCCGGCTGTGCGTTGCACAAGCCTGAGGACCATGTCTCCTTCTCGGAAAACCCTTGGGTTCACCTTTCGGCTATGATAACGCCGCAGGTTTTGCTGGTAGATAGCTGAACGTGACAGAGTAAGCTCTCTTGCTTCTTCGAGCAGGTCAACGTCATCTTCTCGAGCTTCTCTCGCCTCCACCTCAGTGTAGAGGGTTACTCGGGGGGAGTCATGCTCTAAGTCTATTGGCAACACGGCCTCAGCCCCGTATACCAAGAAGAATGGCGTCTAGCCGGTTGACCGGTTAGGGGTAGTCCTTAGACTCCACAACACCGCTGGCAACTCGTCTAGCCAACACCCAGGTGTTTTCAGCAGCGGATCAATCAGCCTTGGCTTTATGCCTGCTAGCACCATGCCGTTTGCTCTTTCCACTTGCCCATTGGAGGCGGGATGCGCAACGGATGCGACATCTAGTCGGATGTGCTTATCTCTGCAGAACCGCACCATTGCTCCTTCAGCAAAATTTGTACCGTTATCCGTGATGATGCTGTGCGGGTAGCCGTATCTCAGCATCACATCCTTTAAGAATTTCACGGCTGTAGCTCCATCGCACTTCCGAATATGCTTCACTTCAATCCATTTGGTGAACTTGTCCACCATGACTAAGATGTGCGTCATGTTGCCCTTAGCTGGCTTGAAGGGGCCAACCATATCCAAACACCATACAGCAAACGGCCAAGTAATAGGAATGGTTTTCAGCTCGGAAGCAGGCATGTGGACCTTACTCGCGAACATCTGGCAGCCGTTGCACTTCCTCACAATGTCTTCAGCTTGCTGCAGAGCTGTAAGCCAGTAGAAGCCATGCCGAAAAGCCTTCTTGACCAATGCCCGAGAAGAGGCGTGGTGCCCGCATTCTCCTTGGTGTATCTCCAACAGAATTTCTCCTCCTTCTTCTTGGTCCACACAGCGTTGCAGCACGCCGGTGGCACTTCTCTTGTGCAGCACATCTCTGAATATGGTGTAGCCCTTGGATCTTCTCTGAATCTGCCTTGCGATCACCTCATCTTCTGGCAGAGTGCCGTCCTTTAGAAAGGATAATATGAGCATGGCCCAACTCAGTGTCTCTCGTGTAGAAAACACTGGTTCGTCCACTTCCATCGGGATAGGCACCTCTGGCTGCTCTTTAGGGTTGGGAGCACTTCTCTGGAGCCCTGAACGATTGGCAAGGACCTCCTCAATAAATGCGACAGTCCCCGGGTTGAGGACAGCAGTCCCCGAGTATGGAGTGGCAGTCCCCGAGTAGGAAGTGGCAGTCCCCGAGTAGGGAGTGGCAGTCCCCGAGTAAGGAGTGGCAGTCCCCGGGTTCTCTGTTGCATTCTCCTAGTCAATCTCCATGGGAACAGATTCTTCACTTGGCAGAGAAGGAACAAATATGGATTCCGAGTTGGGAGATGGCTTGATGGATGGCTTCCTCAAGTGCTCCAAGGCAATCCCCGCCGGGATGGACTGCCGAGAAGATCCCAACTTGGACAGCTCGTCTGCTGCTTCATTATCTGCCCGGTGAATATGCTGGAACTCGCAGCCTTCGAAGAATCCAGTCATAGACTATACCAGGAAGCGGTATGATGCCATGTTGGCATCCAGAGCATCCCAAGTGCCAGAGACTTGCTGCACCACCAGATCTGAATCGCCATAGCATATAATGCGCTGCACGCCAACCTCCTTGGCTACTCGCAAGCCGTGCACCACGGCCTCGTACTCTGCAACATTGTTGGACGCCTTGAAATGAATCTGCAGCACATACTTGAGCTGATCTCGTTTGGGTGACGTAAGTACTACGCTAGCACCAAGGCCTTCCTTCACCTTCAAGCCATCAAAGTGCATCTTCCAGTAATTGGAAACTGGAGCAGGAGGTTCGTACTGCACCTCCGCCCAGTCCACCAGAAATTCTGCCAGGATTTGAGACTTGATGGCTTCTCTTCTCGCATACGCGGGAGCGTACGCGGCCAGCTCAATTGCCCACTTGGCTACTCTGCCACTCGCCTCCTTGTTGCCCATGATATCCGAGATGGGAGCAGAGCTCACAACAGTGATAGGATGCTCTTGGAAATAATGCTTCAGCTTCTTGGCGCCCAGGTACACGCCATAGGTCATCTTTTGGTAATGCAGGTAGTTCTGCTTGGAGCTGGACAGCACTTCACTGAGGTAGTATACTGGGCGCTGCACACTTTTGCCTTCTTCTTCTCGCTCCACCACAATCACCACACTGACCACTCGGTTGGTAGCAGCAATGTACAGCAGCATTGGCTCCTTGGGTAGCGGACTAGCCAAGATGGGAGCGCTACCCAGCATTGCCTTCAGCTCATTGAATGCCACATCGCTTGCGGAGTCCAGACAAACTTGTCACTTTTCTTCATCAGCTGGTACAGAGGCAGGGCCTTCTCGCCCATTCAGCCCAGGAAACGGCTCAGAGATGCCAAGCAACCAGTGAATTTTTGCACATCCTTCAGGGATCTCGGCAAAGACATACTCTCAATAGCTTTTATCTTTGAAGGATTGGCTTCAATGCCCCGACTAGACACCAGGAAGCCGAGTAGCTTGCCAGCCGGGACGCCAAAGGTGCACTTGCTCGGGTTCAGCTTCATTTTATACTTGCGCAAATTGGCTAAGGTTTCCTCAAGGTCGGCAAGCAGAGTATGTGTTTTATTCGTTTTGATGACAATGTCATCTACGTACACCTGCACATTCTTGCCGAGCTGATCGTGCAAGCATTTCTGCATGCACCGCTGATAAGTAGCACCCGCATTCCGGAACCCGAAACACATGACACGATAGCAATAAGCCCCGTACGGGGTAATGAAGGCAGTCTTTATTTGATCAGCAGGGTTGAGAGCTATCTGGTGAAAACCAGAATAGGCATCTATGAAAGACAGCAGTTCACAACCAGCAGTGGAATCGATCACCTGATCGATGCGAGGTAGCGGGAAAGGATCCTTGGGGCATGCTTTGTTCAAGTCGGTGTAGTCGACACACATGCGCCATGCAGTAGCAGCCTTGGGGTCCTCCTTCTTCTTCTCGACCATGACCGGGTTGGCTAGCCAATCCGGGTGCAGCACCTCCATGATGAAATTGCTTATCAGTAGCTTGGTGATCTGGTCACCAATGGCCTTTCTTCTCTCATCTCCGAAACGGCGCATAGCCTGCTTCACTGGTTTGGCGTCAGGACGCACATGTAACGAGTGCTCAACCAACTCCCTCGGGACTCCTGGTAAATCTTCATTGGACCAGGCGAACACGTCCCGATTCTCACGGAGGAAGTGGATGAGCTCGCTTTCCTATTTCTCCGCCAACCCGGAGCCAATGATAGCTACGCGGTCGGGGAACTCAGGGTCGACCTGGACCTTCTTTGTCTCTTGAGATGCCTAGAACGCGGTCCCGTGCTGGGTACTCGGCACGCCCTGCGCGCCAGCTTGCGCGGATTGCGCCATAGCCACCACCTCGTACATCTTTTTCTTCTCGGCAGCAATCACCATGGACTCCGCCAACTGAGAACCAGCAGAGGCACACTCCATGGACTTCTTGTAGTCACCAGAGATGGTAATCACGCCATTGGGACCAGGGATCTTCATCTTCAGATATGCCGTGTGGGTAGAGGCCATGAACTTGCTCAGAGCAGGCCTGCCGAGTAGAGCATGGTAGGGGCTCTGGTGATCAACCACCTCGAACTGCAGGCTCTCTGTGCGGCAGTTCTCCCGGGTGCCGAATAGCACATCTATCCACACTCGGCCAATCGGATTGCACGAGACTCCCGGCACAATGCCATGGAAAGTGGTCTTGCTAGGTAGCAGCATGTTCTCGGCCAGCCCAAGCTTCTCGAGTGTGTCTCTGTACACAATGTTGATGCTGCTGCCGTTGTCGATCAGCACCTTGCTGAACCTCACATTCTTCTCAGGACCCAAGAAAGTGGGATCCAGCACCATGGCGTAGCTACCCGGGTTGGGCATCACCTTGGGATGATCTACTCGGGACCACGTGATCTCTTGGTTGCACCAATGCATATAGTGAGGAACAGCAGGGATCACGACATTGACCTCCATGGCTCGCCTGTGCTGTGACTGCTTGTCGACGGGCTCAGAAGTGAAGATCATGTAGCTCTCATGGTGTTCTTGGTACTGGTTGCGGCCTCCGCCCTCATTGTTGCCGTTGTTGTTGCCCTGGTAGTTGTTGTTGCCTCTGTTGTTGTTGCGGTTGTGGTTGTTGTTGTTGTTGCGGTAGCCCTCATTGTTGAAGTGACGGTTGGCTCCTAAAGCCACTTGGTTCACGTTTTCTCTTCTCGGAAACACTGGAGGCCGAGCTGCGGGTGCGCGAGCAGGCTGCACATTGGCATTTGCAGCTGGCAGAGGAGGAGGAGGAGGCAAGCCTTCATTCCTGATCAGATCCCACCACTCGCACTGTCGGGTAGTGTGGTTAGCAGGCCTCGAGGGGTGCTGAGTATGGAAACTGCATGGGCCATCCCTCATGTCATCGAAGACGAACTTCCTTGTCTGCTCCGAGTTGCCGCTACCCGACTGAGGAGCGCGGAATGGTTTCTTGTTGCCTTGGCCCTGGTTCTGGTTCTGCCCGTAGGCTCCAGCAGGTTTTTGCCTTTGGCTGCCCCCAGCTCCCACAGCCACTGCATTCACTTCCTCAGGGTCATACCGAGTATCTATTCGGTCACCCCTGCGCTTGTTGCGGAACTCGTTGCGCTTGTTGCGGTTGAAGTTTCTTCTCGGCTCAGAGGAATCCATCAGGGGCTGAGTAGGGTCACCTAGTGCATACTGATCCGCAATCTTGATGGTCTCCGCCAGAGTGTTTGGCATCTCCCTCTGCAACCTTTGCCACAGCATACTGCCATGTCTGCAACCCTGCGCAAACCAAGTGATGGCCTGGGCTTCATTCACACCTTCACATGTGTTCTGCAACCTGCTCCACCGAGTAAGGTACTCGCGGTCCGTCTCGTCTTCCCGCTGCCTGCAAGCGGACAGCTGCTGTGGCCTATTCGGCCTCTTGTAAGTGCTGATGAAGTTACTGATGAAGGCTTCCGAGAAATCCAGCCAGCAATTGATGCTGTTCTTGGGCAAATTGTTGAGCCAAGTGCGAGCTGGACCCTCTAGCATCTGCGGAACGTACCGCACTGCCCATCTCCGGTTGCCGTTCGCGATATGAACCGCGGTGACATAGTCATTGAGCCAATCCTCCGGCTTGGTGCTACCATTGTAGCTCTTGGTGCCCCTTGCGAGCTGGAAGTTTTTCACGGAAGGCTCGTTCATGATGCGCGGGCCAAAGCACTCAGGGCCAGGAGGCCCCGTGTTCTCGAGCCGTGCCGACAAGCTGATTCGGTCCAGCTGGTGCCTTGCATCTCCAGGCGCCAGCACGCGCTCGCCCACACGATCCAGGATGTCATAGCCAGCCAATCCCATGGCCGAGTAGCCATCATCATATCTGTCCACCTGCACAGCTGCAGGCTGCTCCACCGGGTTGGCGGCTGGCACCACCGCACGGGGCTGCTGTCTCTGCCGAGTAGGCTGAGCAACTGGATGCTGAGAGGGGCCTGGGCGCTCTCCATCTCGGGCCTGGCTTTGAGCTTTATGGGCTTGAAAGTCTGCTCCTGCAGCGTTGTGTTTCTGACCGGACTGTCGCGGCACAGCGAGCTGTTTCGCGGCGACAGCCGGGTCGTACACCTGCATCTGCCTACCCTTGCCGGAATGCCCACTCCGGCTTCTCTCACGGCTAGGATGCGGAGATGAAGCCTGATCGTTAGATCTAGCCACGTGCGAGTGCACCACCTGAGAAGCCCCAGCACCCGGGTTGGCTTTCCGGAACTCTTCGTTCTGCCTGGCAGCCTCTAGCACTAGCTCGTTTAACCTCTCCTGCTGCCTAACGCGCGTGTCGCCAGCTAGATGCGGCAACTCGGCAGCTACGGCCTCAGCAGCTCTGAGTGTTTTGGCGGGCGTGCTGTATCTGGGTCTAGTGGAGGTGTTTGCGGTAGCGGACTGACTGGGAGCCTCTACAACCGTTGCCATCTCGGCGCCTAGGTTGCGACGCGTAGCACCTACTTTGCTAGCTCTCCTAACAACCGGCGTAAAACCATGAGCCTTATTGTACTCAATCTGATCTACGCTAAGCTCTAGCCTAATCTTCTCCAACTCCGCCTGCTCAGCGAGCAGCTCCTGGCGCTGCCGGTCGAGCTGCGCCTTCATGGTCAGGAGCTCGAGGTCAGTGGGAGGCGGCATACCTGTCCGCGCAGCAGACGCAGGGATTGTCGGAGTAGTGGAGAGCGGAAGGTTGCACTCCTTCTCGTAAGGCTTGTGCGTCTTCCCGCCAGCACTCGGGCCAGCGAGATCCTCGATGACGCCCGCAGCGGCAGCAGCCGTGCCCTTCCCGGCGTCAGCAGCAGGGCCAGTCATCATCACCTCCGCGACGTCCGCAGAGCGGCCCAACGGCCTCCCGCGTGCGGCGATGACAGCAGGTGGATCTTCCGCGACATGCACCAGCTCGGGGTACTCGCGGTCGATGACGGTGGCGACGTAGACGAGGTGCGCGCCGAAAGAAAGCACCGAGCCGCCCTCCAGCATGGCCCTGCCGCCGAAATCGCCGGCGTTGTCGGTGACGAAGTCGAAGGAGCCGAATCTGTGGACAAGGCCAGTGACCACGCGCTCTCCGGTAGCAGAAATCGATCCCGTCCGAACGGAAACTCCAGCCAGCGCTGCTGGTTGCCCCACGGTGGGCGCCAACTGTCGTGGTGGTGTCACGGCAGATGCCATAGGATGGCTAAAGTTGTGGGGACAATGGACGCTGGAGGCGCTCGGGGAGGGATCACGCGACGAGTAGCCGCGTGAAGTATGGAACAAGCACTGCAAACAACACGATCTACCCAGGTTCAGGGCCCTCGTGAGGAGGTAAAACCCCTACTCCTGCCTTTCTCTCTGTATATTAGTGTCTCTCCGAGTAGCCACAGTACAAATGTTCTCGCTACCGAATAGCCACCCTTCTCTCTACGTGATGAGCTAGGTCAAGAATGTGAACCGGTTCTCGGATCCCTCGCGCAGGAGGGGGCAGGGCACCTTATATACTCGGTGCCCAGCCGGATACAGCCAAATACAAACAGATGTCGACATTGTGTGCACACCGTCCTTCTTCCGAGTTCCCGCTGACAGCTTTGGCTTCTAAGTTTGTCCGGTGCGGAAAGTCGTTGGGCAAAACCAAGTAACCAGTCTATTATCACTGCCATGAACACAGAGTAGGTCCCCCCTATCCTGCGACGCCCTGCTTCCACACTGTCGCTGTCAGGCACGCCGTCCTCAGATGAACAGTGCTGTGAACAGTGCCAAAGTACGGACCCGGGATACGCGGGATTCTGTGTCAGAACGGCTCCTTTGACTTCTGGCCCGAGTAGGATCCCGCCATTTCTACTCGGGCCAACTCTTCTACTCGGAGGGACGTGACTTCCTTGATTTGTCCTTCTGGCCATTTATGTGTAGGACCGAGTAGCAGTCGACCGGGTAGCAAGTACCGGGTAGCCGGTTACTCGACCAAACATCCCTTCTGATCTTGCCTTTAGCACTTGCCTTTACCCTACTCGGGGGTAACCCCTCGACAAAGAGAGATCTTTTGGGTCTTACCTTCACATTCGAAAGAATATGGCATCCAGATGTACAAAGTCGGCTAAACAATCCAGGTTTATGATGTGCAAACATCGTGTGGATGATTAGCAGGATCTGCCTACTCGTGTAGTTTTGGGTTTGTAGTTCCTTCTTCATACGAAATAATTTTCGTGTTAGGAGTTTTCGTGCCCATATGAAAGAGTTTTCATGTTTCGGGGTATTGTGCCCATACGAAAGAGTTTTTCGTGTGTAGGGTATTTTTCCTGCGAAAGAGATTTCACGTCATACGAAGTTATTTTCGTGTTTGGATTTTCTATTCGGAGGAATTTGTCCATACGAAGTTATTTTCGTGTTTGGGCTTTCCATCCGAAAGATTCTTCAGCTTGATGATGCACGCTATGACGTCATGGCGCACTTTTATCCTCCCGATGGGACATGACGGAGTGAGAGCAGAAGGGCTGGCCCACTTTGTCAGCTTTTTGACCGGAAACGAGACGTCGTTCCCGGTTTTTACGCGAACTGCGCAGTAAATGCGCACGATCCTCCGTTAGGATCGTGGCACGAAACAACATCCGCCGCCCTCTCATTTCGCCTTCGCACGCGGTGGCCGCGATGGACGCCACGTGGCGTATCGAGTGGCCAGGATTGAGCGGTCATGTGTATAAATACAGGCCTTGGTGGAACGGTGAAAACTTCCCAGCCTTTGTCTTCTTTGCTCATCTTCCTCCTCGCGCTCCATCTTCCCTCGCTCTCCAAGATCGTGCTAGCAGCAATGGCGGGCGGCAAGAAACGTGCTGTTGCCTCGTCGTCGAGGGCTTCAGGGGATGCTCCTCCGCCACCCGCGCCGCCCTCAGGTGATTGGCGTTCGCCCAACACCACGGCCAAGAGTATCAAGGGAATGCAGCGAGACGGACTGCTGCCTCCGGAAGCGGAGAAACGGGTACGCCTCGGCAAGAAAGAGGAGGTACCTAATCCCCGCGCGAATGAACGCGTGATCTTCGCGGATCACGTGGCGCGCGGTCTTTCTCTCCCTCTTCACCCTTTCCTCATGGCTCTGCTGTATGTCTACGGCATACAGCTCCATGATCTGCCTCCAAACGCAATGCAGCACATCCCGTGCTTCATTGTTCTTTGCGAGTGCTTTCTGGGCATTCGCCCCCACTGGGGTCTCTGGAAGGCCCTCTTCAAGGTGTGTGTCTTCCGCGAGAGATCGCGGGTGGAGACGGAGCTTGGGGAACCGTTGCGCACCGGCGGCTTCGGGATCCAGGCGAAGTCAGAGAACGGCTACTTCACCATGCACTTCATCGACTCCGCCCAGGGATGGAGGAAGAAATGGTTTTATGTAACCGACAACGGCGCGGGTGGAGTCAACGAATTCCATCCATTCTCTGTTTTGAAGAAACGGAAGTCCTGGGCGCACAAACTTTCGGCTGAAGAAAACCGAGTCGTCGCTCCCCTACTCGCCAAGGTGGCTGCTCTTCCTGATCAAGCCGCAGGAACTGCGCTGAACGGCCTGCACTTGGCGAGTGTCTTCCTCAAGCGCAGGGTTCAGCCCCTGCAAGATAGGCCATCCGCGATGTGGGAGTACCAGGGCGCCGGGGATCCTAGTCGCGTGAACCGTGAAGAACTCTCGAGTGCTGAATTCGAGAAGAAAATCGCGGCTATCACCAGTTTAAAGGAAGGCGATACCTTCCCCGACTGCCCGGTAGCCGCTTTTGAGGCATCGAAGCCACCGCCAGCTGAAGTAAGTTCTGAATTTCTTTGTCTTCATTTCTTTTCCTTGTTTTGAGATCTTGTCGATTGAAATTTTCTCTCGTTTTTCTTCTGTTTTATTCAATAGAGCTTAGCCGTGACTACCTGCTACCCGCCAATATCCGGGGAGGATGCCTCGGATTTGCTGGCAAGTAACCTGGACGGCCCAGCCGACACCAGTGTTGCTGACGCCTCCTCGAGCTCCGAGAGTGATTCCTCGGATAGTGTGGAGGATTCGGGTGACGGTCTCCTCCAGCTCAAACGCCGTCGAGTAGAGGGTGACGAGGCCACTTCCAAGGACAATTCCTTGGAGGAATCGCCCGGGAAGGGGCCCCTCATCGTAACTCCGCTGCACACACTCGCCCCTTCTCCTTCATTTCCAGCAATCCAAACCGCCTGGAATGCGGATATGCTGGATGAGGAAGATGATGACGAGTAAGTTTCTCTTCTCGTTCTTAGTCGAACATTTCCTTTCGCATCTTGTTGACGCATTGTCTTCATTGTAGCCTGCAAGCTATCAGCCCTCGCAGGTATGCCTCTTCCCTTCCTCCCGAGAGGAGGAATAAAGTGGGAGCTGCGGGTGAGACTCCTACCGCCGACACCGTCCAAAATTCACCGAGTGTAGCCCCCAATTCGGCGACTACGGAATACGAATTCCTAGTTTTGCTGCTGGGGCTTCGGCTCTGAAGGAGGTGTCGGGCAGCTCGGCGGATCCCCTCTCCCTCGCTCAAGGCCAGGTAAACTCCGCTACCTGCTCTTTAACGCTTTATCGTTCTTGGATTTGTTATCGGGTGCACGTCAGTGCTCCCGATGGGAGTAGCCCCCGAGGCTGTAGTCGATCGCATGCGATCGGCTACAGGCTCAGAGATAGTCTTTTCCTTCTTCTTCTTTTTATCGGGTGCACGGCAGTGCTCCCGATGGGAGTAGGCGATCGGCTACAGGCTCAGAGATAGTCTTTTCCTTCTTCTTCTTTTTATCGGGTGCACGGTAGTGCTCCCGATGGGAGTAGCCCCCGAGGCTATACTCGAATGTTTACAATCTAGTATAGGCTCAAATTTCACTTCTGATTCTTCTATCTTCATGTTCCTTGCAGTCGCTTATCGACTCCCTTGCGGCGGTTGGTCGCCGTGTTGTTCTCGCTGAGTCGGAATGCGGGATCCTTCGATCGGACAGTGACCGACTCGCCTCGGAGAACGAGCTTCTTCGAAGTAAGTTCACCATGTTCTTTTGTCTTTATTTTTCCACCAATTCTTTGGTTCTAACAACTACTGCTATTTAGCTCAAATTGAGTTTATGAAGACCGAGAAGGCGAATGCCTCCACTCGGGCAACCGCTCAAGAGGCTGAGTTGGCGGCTGCTCGACGGGATCTCGAGTCCTCCCGCATGTCGTCGGCTGACCTTGAAGGAAAGCTTGCGGCTGCCCAGGAGGTTCTGAAGAAGTTGGAGGAAGCTGGCACCAAGGCGGATACCGACCTTGTCGACTTCCTTCGTCCCCTTGCCGAGCGCTTTGCGGTTAAGTTACCTTTGTCCTATGATTTGTCTTCTGCCGTCTTGAGTCCTTTGGATCTTAACGTTTTTCTTTGTAGGTCTTCTGGGTGTCCCACTGGAGCTTCCTGGGGTCCATCGGGTGGATGCCCTGACGGATTCTTGCGCCCAGCTCAGGAGGCACGCCGAAGGGGTCTGCACCTTGATTGGCGATGCCATTCGAGTGCTGACGCAACTGCACGGCCGCCTTCTCGTCAACGCCGTGTCTCCACCCGTGCTGAGTGATTTGCTGAAGATTTTCTCGGAGAGCAATCTCCTTGAAGCCTATGCAGTCGCCCAGTCAGAATCTGGGGGGAAGACCGCCATCCAGTCCGCGCTGGCGCACAGAGTCACTGGCTTGGAGGAGGCCTACTCGGAGCTCCCTGTCGATCCTGCTACGGGCAAAAAGGTAGGGCTTCGTCGTTTTGGCGAGCCAGCCGAAGTCCTTGCTCAGAAGTTATCTGAGTTATTTGCCCGTGATAAGGGAGGGACCACCGCTGCGAGCGGTAGCACAACCATAGCCCCTTAGTATATTTCTTTTGTACTTCGCTGTTTTTGATTGTAATGAACCTTGGGATGTGCTCCCGTATTTTCAATGTTTTAATTGAGATGTTCTGCTGAAATGCTTCCCGCAATTGTGTGTTTCCTCCCGATGGGAGTAGCCCCCGAGCACCTGTCGAATAGGTGGTTAATATATCTCGAATAGGGAATCTTATTCCTTTAATGTCCTTGTATTTTTCAGGTAGCCGGGGTGGCTGCGGAGCCTTCAGGTGGAATTGCTACTCCAGCAAATCCTCTTGTTGCCGTCGTTGGGACCTTTGCAGGTCTCCGTGATCGTGTAGCTGATGGTGAACGCAAGCTAAAAGCGTTGCGTGGGATAGCCGATGTGGCTAAGTCCAAACAAAAGCTTGCGACTGAACGCGAGCAGTTTGTGATGGATGAATTGTCGTATGTTGCCAATGATTTGCTCTGTAAGTAGTCCAGCCCCCAAGTCTTTCTTATCTTGTGCCCTTTTTTTGATCATGTATCTTTGCTTTTCAGTTGTTCGGCCGGATGACAGGAATGAGAAACAGTGGGTGGAGAACCACATCTTTCAAGAAGCTGGCAGCTCGAGGCCTCATGCGAATAATTTTTGGTCCGATCGTAGTCGAGGTTTTGTGCTTGCCAACTTGAAGTTCCGAGTCATCCAGGCGAAGATACTCGTGAGTTCCTTTCACGAGGTTTTGATTGCAATCAACGCCGCTTTCTATCCGCTGCAAAGGGGTCCTAAAGATTGGAGCCATCTTCTCAGGGTGTTTGGTCGGGAAGGAGAGATTCGCGAGTGTGTTCGCAATCAGATGACTTGCGGCTCGGTGGTGGCTCTCTCTTTCGTCCGGTTGTGGCATCCTGAGGTGAATTTCAACTCCATAGCTAGACTTCCTGATGGTCCAGTCGTCGATATGTCTCCTCATTATAGGGTTGTTCGACCTGCAGCAGAGGAGATCATTCGATTGACCTCGGATGAGGTTGATCGGGTTTTGGCGGCTGAGAATGCTCATCGCCATGTGTAAATGTAGGATGTATGTATCATGTTGTGCTGTATAGTTTGTAAAAACTGTTGTAAGGTGTTTAACCTTGTGTATATAAATTTTCCTGTAATGCTGAGTTAGGCGTAGCCCCCGTATGTTTTGTGGGGTGTATACCTGTTACTTTTTAGCATGTAAGGATGAAGAATCTTCGAGTATCTATGGTTGAGAAACCATGTATTTTATTGCAATGACTGAGAAATCATGTGTTTTCCTGTCGGGCTACAAGATGGCTAGTATAGCCTTATTATTGCGAGTAAAATAAATCTAAGGATAGAATTTGCGGAATTGTGCGACATTCCAAGGATTGGAATAAACGCCTCCAGTCGCCGGGTTCTTCAGTCGATAGGCTCCACCTAGGATAACTTCATGTATGATGAAGGGTCCTTCCCATGGTGGCTCGAGCTTGTGTCCTTCCTTCTGCTTGAGCCGTAGCACCAGATCTCCTACTGCGAAGGCCCTGTGGCGTATGCGGCGACTGTGATAGTTGCGCAGCGACTGCTGGTATACTGCTGATCTTGCGAGTGCAATATCGCGTATTTCGTCGAGTGCGTCCATGTCATGCGCGAGTGCCCTGTTGGAGGTTTCTTCGCTGTAAGAAACTACCCTTGGGGCGCTGAATCTAACGTCCACGGGAAGGACTGCTTCGGCCCTGTAGACCATGAAAAATGGTGTGTAGTTTGTGGATCGGTTTGGAGTTGTGCGGAGGCTCCATAGCACGGAGGGTAGCTCTTCTGCCAATGTCCTGCTGCTGGGTGTAGACGATCGAGTAGACGCTTATTGATGCCAGCCAAAACTAATCCGTTGGATCTTTCGACTTGGCCGTTGGTTTGCGGATGGGCAACTGAGGCAAATTTGAAGTTGATGCCCTTTTCTTCGCAGAACTGATGTGTTTCTTTTGCCGTGAAGTTAGTACCATTGTCTGTAATGATGTCGTGTGGTACTCCAAACCTGCATACGATGGAGTCGAGGAATTTGATGGCGCATTGGGCGCTAGCCGAGGTTACCGGCATGGCTTCAATCCATTTGGTAAATTTGTCAACTGCGACCAGCAAGTGTGTATATCTACCTGGCGTGGACTTGCGTAGTTGTCCTACCATGTCTAGCCCCATTGTGCAAAGGGCCAGGCGATGGGTATCATATGCAATTCCGTAGCGGGTGCGTGTGGTTTTGGTGCGAATCGCTGGCAAGCGTTGCACCTGTCGACCAGCTCTTTTGCGTCTTTGGCGGCTGTAAGCCAGTAGAATCCTGCTCGGAAGGCTTTCCCCATGATTGCTTTCCAGCTAGCATGATGTCCACAATCTCCTTGATGGATATCTTTCAATAATTCTTTGCCGTCCTCGGGTGCTATGCATCGTTGCAATACGCCTGAGATGCTTTGCTTGTATAGCTCTCCGTTGATCACCCGAAAGGATTTGCTTCGCCTGACTATCTATCGAGCCTCTCGTGGATCTGCTGGGAGCTGTTTCGCGGACAAGTAGTCGAGGTATTTCTGCGTGCAGACTGGCTCGACCAGAAAAACTTGTTGCGAAATATGATGAATGAACTCGATGATAGCAACTTGCGGGCTGACCTCTGTCTCCGATGCTGTGGGTACGTCTGATCGTCTAGTCATCCGCTCAAAATATATCCCTGGCAGTATGGGTGTATTTGTGGAACCCATGTTTGCCAGCCTGTCTGCTTCTTCGTTGCTGGATCTTGCAATATGCTTCTGCTCGCATCCCTTGAAACTTCCCTCGAGTAGGTTGTACATGTCACGATAAGCGACCATGTTTTCAGCGATGGCGTCACATTCCTTCATTGTCTGTTGCACGATGAGGTTGGAGTCGCTGTAGATCATCAGTCGGGTGGCTCCACACGTAACTGCCATCTTCATCCCATGCAACAAAGCTTCATATTCTGCGTCGTTGTTTGATGCTGGATCATCAGGTGGAAAATCCAATCGGAGGACGTACTGCAGTTTATCCCCTCTAGGTGATATTAGGACGATTCCAGCTCCTGCTCCTTCGTTTCTCTTCGACCCATCGAAGTACATGATCCAATTACTCGTGTATTCTGGCGGGTCGGGCGTTTGTAGCTCTGTCCACTCGCTCAAGAACTCCACGAGTACCTGGGATTTTACTGAATTGCGCCCTGCATAGATGATGTCCCAAGCGCCCAGCTCGATGCTCCATTTTGCTATCCGTCCAGATGCCATTGGATTGTTCATGATTGTACCGAGTGATGCATCGTTAACCACTGTTATTGTGTGTTCCTGGAAGTAGTGCTTGAGCTTTCGAGCCGTGAGAACAACTCTGTAAGCGAGTTTCTGATAGTGAGGGTATCGTTGCTTGCATGGCGAGAGCACTTCACTGATGTAGTAGATTGGTCGTTGGACCCCATATGCCTTGCCCTCCTCAGGCCGTTCGACTACAATTGCCATGCTGATGACCTGGTTTGTTGCGGCTAGGTATAGGTATAATGGATCCCTCTCTTGCGGTGTTGCAAGGATGCGCTTGCTTTGCAATGATCGCTTCAGGTCCGCGAATGCCTGCTTAGCTTCTGGTGTGCACTCGAACTTGTCCGTCTTCTTCAGCAGCTTGTAGAAGGGTAATGCTTGCTCGCCCAATCGCGCGATAAACCTGATCAAGGCGGCTAGTCGTCCTGCGAGCTGCTGGACTCCGCGTAGATTGGTTGGCTCCTTCATTGTCAAGATTGCTTGTATTTTCTCTGGGTTGGCTTCGATGCCTCTGGCAGATACCAGGTACCCGAGAAGCTTTCCTGCTGGGACGCCGAAGACGCATTTTGTCGGATTGAGCTTGATCCTGTATGCGTTGAGAGCGTCGAATGTTTCCCTAATGTCCTCGAGGAGTGTATCCTCTACCCGAGTCTTGATGACGATGTCGTCAATGTACACTTGTACGTTCTTGCCAATGAGTTTGGCGAGGCATTTTTGCATGCAGCGCTGATACGTCGCGCCTGCGTTCTTGAGCCCGAAAGGCATTATCGTGTAGAAGTACACACCGTGTGGCGTGATGAACGCTGTCTTTTCCTCGTCTTCCTGCTTCATCCGGATCTGATTATATCTCGAGTAGGCTTCCAGGAAGGAGAGGCGTTGACAGCCTGCCGTAGAATCCATGATCTGGTCGATTCGCGGGAGGGGAAAATTATCCTTGGGTCAGTGCTTATTTAATGACGTGTAGTCAATGCACACTCGAAGGATGTCAGTGTTCTTCTTTGGAACCAGCACCGGGTTTGCTAACCAGGTGGATATCTTGACCTCTCTGATGAATTTTGCTGCTAGCAATCTGTTTACTTCTTCTCCAAGCGCTTTCTGCTTGGGTTCTGAAAATCGTCGAGTGGTCTGCTTGATCGGTTTTGCATCCTTGAAGACTTCGAGTGAGTGCTCGGCGAACTCCCTGGGTATTCCTGGCATATCTGAGGGCTGCCAAGCGAAAATTTCCCAGTACTCACGGAGGAGTTCGATGAGCGCGCTTTCCTATGCTGGCGAGAGGGTAGTTGAGACCATCGCTGTCTTTGCAGAATCCGTCGGGTGCACCTGATGCTTTCGGGTGTCGCTGTTTGTGCTGAACTCCAATTCCGGCGCGTTTTTCTTTGTGAGGGGCATCACGGAGTGGTCCGTGCTCTTTGCCAGCTCCTGCAGTTCTTCTTGCATCCCGAAGGATTTTGCGATCTCGTTGAACTCGATGTCGCATTTGTTGGACTTCTGGAAATCTCCGTCGATGGTGATTACACCATATTCTCCGGGTAGCTTAAGCTTCAGGTACGCGTAGTACGGTACTGCCATGAATCTGGCGAACGCTGTTCGACCAAGAATGGCGTGGTACTGTGAGGGCCAATCGACTACTTCGAAGTCGAGGAATTCTCTTCTGTAGTTGCGTCGATTGCCCAACACAACCTCTAGGTTAATTGTTCCGAGTGGACGGATCGCTTTTCCCGAAACTATCCCGTGGAAGGATGTTTCTGATTCCGCAAGGCCGTCTAGATAATGTTGATGCCACTGCCACCATCCATAAACACGCGGGCCAGTTCGTAGTTACCAATCTGTGCTTGGATTACGAGGGCGGCGTGTCCTGGTCGATAGACTCGTGGTGGGTGGTCTTCCATTGAAAATGTGATCGGTTGCTCCGCCATCTTCAGGTATTCGGGCTTTGTTGGCGGGGTCTGCACAGCCATGCATAGTTGCCTTGTGTTTGTCTTATGAGCTCTGCGGGATGGGCAGACCTTCTGGATCATTCCTAGCTGTCCTTCCGGGTTCGGGTACGCGTTGGCTCCGGTGTTTTGTACAGGTGGCGCAGGTAGTGCGCTAGCGCAATGTTTGGATTTGCTGGTGGAGGTAGGGGTTGTGGCGGCTGGAATCCTTGGTGTCCTGCTCCCGGAAGTGGCGGGTAATTTTGATTGGTTGTTGATCTACTTTTCTTCGAGAAGGCCTCACTGATTTCGATAAACTTTCGGCAGTCCTTGAGAAGGTGTGTTGCCTTAGTTTTGCCCGTGCGCTTATCTGTAAATAGATGTAGCGAGCAGTACGCATCGAGGTCCTCCTCGGGAGTTTTGTCCTCAGCCTTTGGTCTCCACTCGCGATTTCCACGGCGTCCAGTATCGCGACTTCGCGTGAATTCTGCTGCTACCATCTCTTCTCGATCCTCGTGATCGTAGTATTTCCTCCTTTTCCTTCGGCCATGGCGATCTTCTTCGGGCGCAGGTGATGACGCTCTCTCGTTGCGCACTGCGTCTTCTCCATTAGCCCATTTGTCGGCTATGATCATCAACTCCCCGATAGTTTTGGGTGCTGCTCGGCCTAACTCTTCTCTGAAAGCAGTTCGTCGGGCGCCTTTTGCGAAGGCTTCAACCGCTACCTCTTCCGAGATGTTTCCTGTGGTGTTCTTGAGCGTGGTCCATCGCTGAATATACTCGCGGGTGGACTCTCCGCTCTTCTGTTTGCAGGCTCGTAGTTCTTCAATGGTTGCTGGTCTTTTGTAGGTGGACTGGAAGTTCTTGCAGAAATCGCGGTGTAGGTCATCCCATGATGCGTAACAAGATCTTGGCCTTGCTTCCAGCCAGCTGCGCGCCGCGCCGACCAAGTGCAGGTTGAGATACTGCATAGCCTTGTTTTTATTCCCACGTTGGCATTTTACTGCCGTGAGGTAGTCGCTTAGCCACGTCGAATGCTCGAGTGAACCATCGTATTTCGTGACTTCTGTGCTGAGCTTGAATCTCTTGGGTAGGGGTGCCTCGCGGATGCTGCGAGCAAAACACAGCGCGCCGCAGGTCTCGTCATCCGAGGAACTGGACAAGGAGCGCGCGCGGTTCCTCGCAGCTCTTGCCTTGTCCACCTCGTTTTGTGCGATATCTGACCGCGTGTTATATCCTGCCTGGTCGCGATCAGTTTCTTTCCTTGGCTCTTTGCTGCGATTCCACGAGCGGCTGCTATGACGCCGCGAGCTTTTATTTCTCGGGCTACCTTCACTGCTGCTTCGACTATCGCCGCGTCTCCGAGCTTCTTTTCCTCAACCACGGCGAGGTGATTTGTCTCTTCTAGGCGAAGTGCTCCTATGCTTGCGTGATGCCTCTTTTTCTTTTTCCTTCTCCTTTTCTAGCTGTTCGGCAGCCTTCCGGCGGTCATAGGAGGCGAGCCTCGCGGCTGCCAAACCTAGTCCCTTGCGCACCTGCTTGTACTGTTCTGCCCGAGGATCGCTTTCCGTCGGTTGGTTCATCTGCATGTAGGTTGCTGCGGCTAGGACTGCGGCAGCTGGAGTTTGCGGGTAAACGTTTCCGTCTTCATCGACCCGCATCAGGGAAGGTGCGATCGACCTGCTGGCTCCGCCTAAGGACTCGATGTCCATGGATGTTGACGCGTATCCCCTCCTCGCAGGTCGGGTTCCGACCGAGGGTGTTAGGGACAGCTCAGCTCGTCGTTGACTTGATTCATCCGCCGCTCTTTTTCGACGGGCCAGACCTATCCGAGCTTCTTTGATGGTTGCGGCCGCTCTCACTAGATGGTAGTGGTAGGCGATCATGTCCTCGTGTGGCGCTTCAGCTGCGGGTGGCTTGCTGGTTCGCATAGCTTCCTTGGCTCGATCCCAGGCCTCCCGCGAAACGCCAATCTCAGCGCGTTCCGCCGCACTGTGTTCTGTTTCCGGGGGTAGTTCCGATCCTGCCATGCAGACTTGAGCCAGTCGTGGCTCGTGCGTCCTAGGCGTAGTACGGAAAGCTTTTCGGACTCGGGAAGGTTCCTCTGTCGAGAGGGTGTGGTAGTCGTTGGTGTTGAAACGGACGGACTCGCCGCTTTTCTCCAGGTAAGTGCGCGAGTCGACGGCTTCTGACTCAGATCTTGATTCCTGAGGGAAGTGGAGGATCCCGTCCCTGTTGGTTACGAACTTTAGGCTTCCGAACGTCAAGGTGACGCTTCTTTCCAGATCGCTGAATACCGGGCGTGATTCCGGCGAGTGAGGGGTGACCACGACAGATCCGATCCAGATCGGATTGGTCGGAGCTGTAGTCGAGGGTTTCCAACGTGAGTTGGTTGTCGATGAAGCCGAAGATGCCGGAGATCTAGCGCCCGCCGTTCCCACAGACGGCGCCAATTGTCGAATCTGTTGCTCGGCAAATCCCTCAGGTGAACCTATAGGGTTTCGAATAGGAGAACCCATGAGCGCTGGTGGCGATCGTCGGCTTGATAGGGGGCACAATTTACCCAGGTTTGGGGCCCTCGTAGAGGTAAAACCCTTACTCCTGCCTCTGTCGATCTGTATTATTGAATAGACCGGTTACAAAGATGATCGCTCAAGTCGAGAGTACAGTCTCGAGCTTAAGGCTTTGGTGGTGCGGTATTGCTTGGTCCTCTTCCGGTGGTTCTCTTGGCCTTATATAGGTGGCCAGGTCTCAAACCCTACCCGGGGAGGACTCGAACTCTAACCCTATGTCGGTTACAAGTTTCCTAACTTAGCCCGCAAGGTATTGCGGGTGGGCTTCATGTAGGCCTTCTGGAACACTCTTAAGGGCTTCCCTTCGTGGGCCTTGACGTTGGGCCTGAGACGGGGTGTCCTTATCCGCAGGGTCTAAGATCCATCCCTTCGTCAACAGGGGGCCAAGGGGCCGCCACCGGCTCCATCTCATCGGGATTGCACCTCTCCATCAACAACTCTCCTTTTCTCACCATGGTAATGTGTGAGTAGTCCTCCGTGGGGTCGGGGGCTTGTGCTAGTAGCTATGTGGTTATCTCTCTCTCTCTCTCTCTCATGATGTGATCTTGATTGTGATCGTGTGCTATGTTATCATTGTTGAATCTATGATGTTTCCCCTTGATTATGTAATGGATCCAATGTACTTAGTTTATCTAGTATAATTTTCCGGAGTCACCTTTGTTCCACAGTGCCACAGTTATAGTGCGGGTGTCGTGTGTGACTCTATGGAACATAGATTAGAGGGATACTTATCATGAACTTGTTCTTACTTTGTTGGATTGAATTGGAACCATGAGGTTTCTTGATGCTTGTGTTCAGTATAATCTCTATAGTGTCAAGATGAGAGTGCAGGTGTTGTGGATTGATTAGAAAGATACTATTGAAGAGATAGGTTGTGGTGTTTATTAGTACTATCTTTGGATGCTCAAAGTGACAGGGTTGGGGTGTTCATTGACGGGAACGTGAAATTTAAGGTTTGCTTGTGTATCCCTACGTGATTCTCATCCTACTTTATTCACGAGAAACGATTTCCGAGCTATGTCTTGCATGCATGCTGTGAGAGGAAATATCATGTGTTTAATTGTGTTAATATTGCTGAGAGTTGCCACTAGTGAAAGTATGATATCTAGGCCTTGTTTTCCACCATTGCAACACAATTTACTTTCAGTTTTGCCACTTGTTTGTTTGCAACCATTTTTATTATAGATTTACAATACCTTGCTTTACCATCCATATCACCCATATTTCACTATATCTTTGCCGAACTAGTGCACCTATACAACTGACAATTGTATTTGGTGTGTTGGGGATACATGAGACTTCTTGTATATTAATTGAATGGTTGCTTGAGAGGGATACGTTCAACATATATCTTCCTGAGTTCGATAAACCTTGGGTTACTCACTTGAGGGAAAATTGTTGCTGCCCTACAAACCTCTGTGCTTGGAGGCCCAACAAAGTCTACAAAAGTAGTAACGTGTAGTATACATCGCCTCTCCCGATTAGACCTAGCTCTAATTAGTAGTCCTCTCTCATGTGTTGAGAAACTCATAACCATATAGCTCTAATCGAAGTCGATTAGTGCAACCAATTTGCAACATCGAAAGGTTGTCTCTCTTCGTCGGTGTCGAGTTCTAGACGGTGGAGCGCTGGCATGTTGACACGAGCGTACGCATGCACCATAAGAGGGATTACACGTGTGATCCTTGACAAGGGAAGCTTAGCGACATTCTTGCAACTAGGCCTAGTTGTGAGGATCTACGATTATTCAGAACTCTTCTACGACTAATCGATTCCGCTGCCCGATGGGTCGTGATCTTAATCCTTGCATGTATGGGCATGCCTTTTTATCTACATAGTGATCTTGGCGGACTACGTAGGGAATTTTTTTACAATTATTTAGCGTAGACGAGAAGTTCTATCAGAGCGTACTATGCATAGATACGATTGGATCTAGAGCACAATTTTGTGCGAGTATTGCATAACCTTGTGCAAGTATATTAGAAAGTTCTCTAATATTCAGTTTTTTTTCTTGCTTCCCGATAAGCCGTGTTTGTTTTGTTTTTGATGACATGGTATGACTTTTTACAAACTTCTAAAAATCGTAGGATGCTCGAGTTGCCCCTGGCATATCTCGCTTATATCGGCATGGTGGAAAGGGCATGTGGATTGGATCCACAAGGGCATCTATAGTAATTTCCTCGAAACCACTTCGATTGACACCTGACTTGTTTCTATGACATCGCAACGAAGCCAAACATTCATAAAACCAACAACAACATATTAATTCTCTCAAGTAAAGGTTGGTACGACTTAAGAGTGTGACCCGTAAAGCCTCGATAACACACATACATGTTCGAGAACTTACCAAACAATAACCAATAGCGGGACCGTGGACGCCCATGATGGCTCCCGTGTGTTCACGAAGAACGAGGGAACCTTACAAGTTACTCATTGCACTTATTAACGTAAATTCACGATACCAACTATATCATGAGTTGAGACCATGTGATCTTGTGTGATCAAACTCTTTGATCATAACACATATAGAACTCGTTACCGATATCATCCTCTTTTCTCAACCATATTTCCGATGGCCTTGTGATAAATCACATTGTGTCTGGTTAGATGATTGGTTGACATCAGTCATAATGAGAGGGCCCAAAGTGTGTATCTCTCTATCATCTAGACGGGTTAAGTACTATTATTTAATGATCTCAGTTCCATTACACTTTCTAGATTAACCCAGACATCATCATTATGATCCCCAGTTAAGGCAAGATGGTTAATGACATCCAAAGTATAACTTTCGATCATGGGTCACTATATATTCTCATGGTATATGAATTCTAGTCAGTGGAAACTTCATATGTATTTTTCTAAACTACATTCTAATTGTTTAGTCTCTTTAAGTAACAACATATACTTGGGTCGGTTCAGTTTACCCTAACCTCTTATGTTTTGCTAGACTTTTAATCAAGTCCATGATTATGAAAATATGATCATCTCACAAATCATAAGCTAATCTTAGAGACAAGATTGAGAACTCTTGTTTGTTTATGTCTTCACACCCGCACACAGATTTTTCCTTTGAAAACTCACTTTTCAAGTGCTATAGCGGTTGTAGCATGATGACATAAACTTAATTCGGAACTTGGAGATAGAATAATAACATAATATTATTGTCTCTAGGGAATACCTCCAACAGTGTCCATTTAAAACTTCTGAGAAAAAAGAGATGGAAGAGAAACCTTATGAATCAACAATAGGTTTCATCATGTATGCTATGACTTGCACAAGACAAAATGTGTTTTATTTCTTAAGCGTTACGAGCAGATATCAATCTACTCTTGCAAAATCCCATTGGGAAGCAGTTTAAACCATTCTTAAATACCTCGAGAGAACTAAGACAATGTTCTGGTTTATGGAGATGATGAAGAGATCAAAGTAAAAGGTTACACTGACTCGAGGTTTCAGTCTGATCAAGACGATTCTAAAGCACAATCAGGTTATGTGTTCATTCTAAATTGCGGTGCAGTCAACTGCAGAAGCTCCAAGAAAGGCGTTGTGGAAGACTCTAGAATGGAGGCGAAATATGTGGTGGCATGCAAAGCCACAAAAGATGGATATTGAATAAGGAAGTTCATCATTGAACTAGGAGTGATTCCCTTTGCGACATACCCAATTGAGATCTACCGTGACAACAGTAGTGTAGTATCCCTAGTGAATGATCCGAGATCTCACAACAAGGCCAAACACATAGACTTTAAGGACCATCTAATCAGAGATCATGTGTCAAAGGGGTACACAAAAATTTGCAAGGTTTACACGATTTGAATATTTCAGATCCAATGACAAAGACTCTACCACATCTCAAGCTTGAGTCTCACCGATATGATATCGGGCTAAGGGAACATTTAATTTAATGACTAGATTATTATTTCTAGTGCAAGTGGGAGACTATTGGATATATGGCCAATAGACAATAATATACATATGTTTCATGATCGAAGTATTATATTTTTATGCTATAACTTCTATAGATACTGAATGTGACATTCGTATGAAAACCCATACGTACGTGTAGAAACATAAACACAATGTTTTGACCCTTTTTCATGTATCTTAGAAAAACTCGTTAATATTCGATGACTATGTTTTTTTGGTCATGGACATTTACTTGTCAATATTAATGAGAGCACATTGTTGTTTCAACATTGGGATTGGGTAGATCCAAATAGTCGAGATACTACGAGATCTAGTTTTAGCATTGCTATAAATAGTATCATAGCGACATGGTTAACTTGTTTGTTTCCTTTAACCATGAGAATATATTGTGGTGCATTCTGGAAAGTTTACTTTGGTGTAGTCAAGTATCACGCTGTAAACTGGGTGATCAAAAATAATATTATTGGGTATCCTTGAAGGTATGCATTTTACCGTGATAGTTCAAGACTGGGAATTACTCATCTAGATAATTGACGGATACATCCAAGATCCACTTGGTGTCAGTGTCTGTTCGTAGACAAAGTCATGACGTAAATCATGGTGATACTATAATATAGGAACGAGTAAAGACAACATACTGGATAACAAGGAAAATGTGACATGGTGATTAAAGATTTTTATCTTGGTCATGTCATTCATCTCGCCTCGAGGTACTGATTGATATCGTGAAGTGATATGAACACACTTGGTAACCGACAGGTTTAGCTGAATTCCTTCGTATGACTTGTAGAAATTAATATGGACGTCCACGATCCCGATATTGATTATTGATTAGGAAAAGAGTTTTACGAACATGTATACTTGCTATTGAACCTGTAGGGGTCACACACTTAAGGTGTAAAAGTTAGATGTTCACATTGCATGGTTGGTTGTAGAGAGCGGGTATCATTCGGATAGTTTCGGCGTGACAAAATTGTATTCAGAGAGATTATATAAGTGGGCATGTGTCGGGGGGCTACCCCCGGACAGGGTCATGAAAGGTATAAAGTGAAGTGTGGACCAGGTCAAGTATGACCGACATAGAGCCGTACCGGCATAACCTGACCGACATACATATGGAATGTCGGAACAAGCTTTGTTGTGTAATGTTTTGTAGGATAGACTTTCCCGGGTTATCCGAGTTAGTCTTGGAGAAACCGGGACAGGAAACGTACCTCTGATCTCCGACGGAGGTTAATGATACATGTGTATCCCTGATATCACGGAGCAGTACAGGCGTGCAGGTTCAAGTTACTAGGTGAAACGGTCAGTCCCGTACCGCTAACTGCGAGAGTTCGTGGGAGCAGTGGCTAGGTATGGGCGAGGCCATATCTTGTCTACGGCAGAAGCGATAGAGGATGCAATGCGATGACGCACGTTGGAATTTCGGCTCCGTGGCGGGCGGCGTGTGCTACGCCACATTATATTTCGCCTCTACCCTGTACCCGTGTCCCTGGGCGCCAGTATATAAGGTGCCCCAGGCCCTCTTGCACAAGGGATGACGACGACGAACACAACGAAACTCATTCTGCTAGGTGCTTACTCGCTTCTTCTTTCTCCTCTAGCTAGAGCAGCTAAAGGAGCAATCATGTAATCCGAATACCCACTTTTATACGGACAGACAAGCGGGAGTAGGAGTTTTACCTCCTCACGAGGGCACTGAACCTGGGTAGATCGAGTTTGCGCTTTATGTCTTCCGTGTGCACTTCTTAGCATGATATGCCTCCCTCGTTCCGACAGCGTCCATCTTCCCCATCTTTAACCATCCTATGGAATCTGTGTGATACCACCACGATAGCATGAGATATCTCGGAATGTTAGAAAGTGTTTCATACATTAGTGTATAAGGCCGATAACGTTATCTATAGGGGTTACAAGTTTTCGGAAGAGTTTCGGGCAAAAACAAAGAAGGGGGGGTGTCGGAGGGGGACTGGGGTTGCATCCCACAATGTGTGGCGCTGCCGCATGGGACCTAGTGAAAGCTCATGATCCCTCTAATGATTTTGGTGATGATAACAACACATTTATACCCTCTACTAACAATGTTGTTTAAGTGTCTACAACTAGCCTCTCAGATGATTAACGATAATACTCTCAGAAAAGTTCACAAAGGATTTCTGAAGGAGATTTACTGCAGCCGGATTATTCAGGTGCTGGCCCCGGAAATTCCGGTGGATATAGGCCGGAATATCCGGCCCCTGCACCGGAATATTCCGGCCCCTCTGGTTTCTTCAAACGACTAAGTGTTGTTCTCCATCTGCCCGCGCACAGAAGGTGGGGCGGATATTTGCCCGGAAATTTCCGGGGCAAATTTCTGGCCCCCAGGTCCTTAGCAGAATTTGGAGACATCGCAGTTGCCCGCGCACAGAAGGTGGGGCGGATATTTGCCCGGAATTTTCCGGGGCAAATTTCTGGCCCTCAGGTCCTTAGCAATTTTTCAGCATGGTGCTGATGCCCACGCGCAGAGATGGGGGCGGATTATTGGGCGGAATATTCCGGTCCCGGATTATTCAAATATCCACCCCTCGGATATTTCAAATATCCGGCCTGCCAGCCCCGGAAATTTCCGGTCCTAACCCCGAAATATTCCTGCCCTGGTGGACCGCAACGGTCAGAATTTGGAGGCTATAAATAGCTGTCTTCTTCCTCTAGACATCTAGTTCGTCCATTCCTCTCGATCCTCCATTGTTCAAGAGCTCAAAACGCCCCGATCTCCCTCCTCCTCCAACCAAACTTGATGCCCTTCAAGGATCTCATGGAGGAGGCCTAGATCTACCTTTCTACCAAACCAAAAAGTGTTTTCCCACACCATACCTCTTGGGATCTTGTAATATCTTGGTTGCCTTGTCATCCTAGAGAAACCCTAGTGCTTGTAGCTTCCACCTTGTAGCAAGAAGCTTCAGATTGTTGAGAGCCTCCATCTCACTTGTGGAGTAGCCTCAACCCCCTTGTAAAGGTTTGGTCAACGCCTTCAAGTCGACCTCATAGTGGAAACGAGAATCTCCCTCACCAGATAAGCTCAAGGAGAACAAGGTGTGCACGACCGTGCTATTGAGGAGTGCCTAGGTGGCTCCCCACCTCTCCAACGTAGACGTACTCCTTTCAAGAAAGAACTATGGGAAACATATCCTTGTCTCCGTGTTTTTCACTTGTGGTTATCTTGTTCCTTGCTTTTACTTCCGTTGCATACTTGTTGCTTATCACATAGGGTGTCTACCTAGTTGCACATCTATATAACCAAGTTGTTTACTTGCTAAAGCCCATCTAAAAGTGAAAAAGGATCAAAATTTGTAGGTCACCTATTCACCCCCCTCTAGTTGACCATTGTGTACTTTCAATTGGTATCAAAGCCTCGGCTCTTATATCGGGCTTAACCGCCTAATAGTATCATGGCCAACAGAGATGATCCCGAATCTTCTAAGGAGGAGCTCTCCAAAATGGCCGAGACTATAGCTGACCTAGAGACAACGGTTGTGACCATTCAAACTCAATTGTCCAAGGTTAGCTCTAGTGTTGGCTCAGAGGTTTCCTCCATCAAGAAGATGATGGAGATCATGATGGTTAAATCTAAGGGGCGCACGGATTCTCCCCATGTCTCCGATGCGGAAAGTTTGGAAGAGGAAACTCTTCCGGACGATACCGAGATCGAAGACAACATTGCCAAAGCTAAGGCTAAAGCCACACAAAATGCTAAGGCAAAGGATAATACCAGAGGCTCCAAGTCTCAAACGTCTAATTGTTCGGGGTCCAACTCAAAAGTCCCACCACCTAAAAATTATGACTCCATCCATCCAATAGTATCAATGCCACACATTCTTAATGTTGGACTTCCTCCCATGCTTAACACTAATGAATTCTCTTCTTGGAAGTTGGAAATGGAGTCACATATTTCTGGCTCTTGCACCGCCTTGCGGAGGAGTGTGATTCATGGGTTCCATCCACATGACCCAAGCAACTTGACTCCTAGGGAAGATGTGGAATCTCAACTCAACAAGACGGCCCTTGTCATCATTCAAAAGGCTCTTCCAAGGGAGCATCTCACTCACATTCGAGGTTGCAAGACCGCCAAGGAAGCATGGGACAAGCTTGACACTTTGTTTCAAGCCAATGCTAACATTCAATCATCCAAGTATGATGTGGCCATTGACAAGTCCGAGAACTTTGTTATGCAAGAGGATGAGTCCCCCGAGGAGCTATATCGAAGAGTTGTCACTGTCGCCAATCAATTGAGGGACTTTGGAGAAGAAGAGATCTCCGATGAGTGGATAAAGAGGAAGTTCATCAAAGCTATTACACCTTTTGAGAAAAATCTTTCCACTAGCATTCAGATGAGGGAAAACTACAATTCTCTCAACTCCATTGGTGTTCTTAGTGAATTCATCGCCATATCCCTATCACACAAGATTGCGGATGATGCTCTCGCTCTCTCAAGAGGAATGGGAAAGACACCCAATCTTGCATTGAAATCAAAGACAATGGCTCGAGTTGAAGAAGTTGAAGAAGATGATGATGACGAGGAAGACTATGAGGACACTTACACTAGCGCTCATAAGTGCATTGCCCTTGCTATGCACGGATATTGGAAGAGATGGGAAGCTCACAAGGCCGGCTCTCCAAGACCTCCGCGAAACAAGAACTACAAGAAGAAGGGGGAGCGACCAAGGACTTTCTACAATTGCGGAAGTGCAAATCACTTCGTAAAGGAGTGCCCTTTTGAGCCAAGAGAAGAAAATGAAGGCAAGCTAGTCCGCAAGACCAAGGCCAAGGCTCCACAAAACAAGAACTTCGCTAGAAGAGTGCCAAGAGCTCTTTATGTTCAAGAAGGGGCGTTGTTGGAAACCTATATCTCCGGAGATGAAGGAGAAGATGAAGTTGTAGGTGTGGCCCATGTTGCCATAGCTACCGCCTCATCTCCATCGGTCTCTCTATTTGAATCCCCCAATGAGATTGCGGCTATCCGACCTACATATCTTATGGTAAAAGCCACTTCGGTATGCTCTCCCAACTCCAAAACCATTTTCACTAACCCTCCTTCATTATTGGATTGTGTTGAAAATGTTTGTGAGGAGTATAGTCAGGCAAAGGAGCTAGGCATTTGGTTAGCTAGCCTCAAAGGTGAGACTAAGGAGAAAGTAAAAGCCCTTTTGCGGCAACTTGATGATGCTAACTCTCTTGTAGATGAAAAGTAGGAAATTATCATGACCTTGGAAAGCCATGGAGGTCACTCTTGCAATGAGAAAGAACTTGAAAAGGCTCTTGAAAATGAGCGTTCCATTAGAGCCTCACTTGAGGAGAAATTATCTAGTCTTGAAGAGACTTTTTCTATGAGTGTCTCTAAGCTTAGGAAAGATAATGAACAATCTCTTGCTCTTGTTAAAACCCTTGAAAATGAAGAGTTGAAGCTAGGAATTGCTCACGAGGAACTTGTTGCTCGTCATGGAAAACTAGAAAAGGAGTTCACGTCTCTTAAAGAAATCCATGACAAGCTAACCAAATCTCGTGACAATCTTCTAGCTCAACAATCAAATAAGCAAGTCATGTCCTCTTCATCTACTTGCATTAGCACTTTGCCTAGCAATTCTTGTGGTGCAACTAATCTTGTAGGAGGTGAGAAGACTCTCAATGAAGTGATTCCTCAAAGAGTCAAGAATGGAAAGGAGGGACTTGGCTATGTAGCTAAGTCAAAGAAGAAGTACAAGAAGAACAAGAAGAAGGTCAACGCTCCCTCACAAGGAGTGAAATTTGTGAAGGAGGGAGAGGTGGTCAAAGACAAGGAGACCAACACCATTGTGGGTGGTGACACCTCTAGGGGGAGCACCACTCATAATGACTTTGCCGACAAATATAATCCATCTTATGTTCTTATGAAATCTAGAGATGGTCATGTGTATGCTAAATATGTTGGTACTTCTTATGGTGATGATTATCATTGGACTATTTGGGTTCCAAAGACCCTTGTTGCTAACAAAAGAGGACCCATTCAACGATGGGTACCTAAATCAAGACACTAATCTATTGTAGGGAAGTGCTTCCGGGTCGAGCAAATGGACGGTGGATAGTGGTGCATCCCAACATATGACCGGAAGCAAAGACGCAATGAGTGAACTTAATCCTCCATTACCTCATCTCAATTGCGTCACTATTGTTGATAACTCCAAGCTAAAGGTATTGGGATGAGGCAAGGTGTCTATCTCAAATGATTTATCAATTTAGAATGTCCTCCTAGTTGAGTCCCTTGGATACAATCTCATCTCGGCCCTTCAACTTGCAAAAGGTGGTTTTACCTCGTTCTTTAATAAAGAGAATGTGATTGTCACTTGGGAGACGACTCTTAAAGTAGCCTTTGTTGGGCATGTCGAGAATGGCATGTATGTAGTGGACTTCTCTAAAGGAGACACGTGTGCCGCGACATGCCTAATGGCTAAAGTTGATGTGGGTTGGTTATGGCATCGCCGGTTAGCCCACACCAATATGAGGACGTTGCATGACCTTCAAAGTGGCAATCATGTTCTAGGACTAACGAATGCTAAGTTTTCCAAAGATCGTGTGTGTAGCTCTTGCGTTCTCGGAAAGCAACATGGAGAAGCTCACCCCACCAAGACCAACATCACCACCTCAAGAATCCTCGAGCTCATTCATTTGGACCTCTTTGGTCCCCTATCATATGATAGTCTTGGAGGCAAGAAGTATTGCTTGGTGATTGTGGATGACTATTCGAGATATTGTTGGGTGTACTTCTTCAAGAGGAAGAGTGAGACTCAAAAGAGGGTCATCGAGTTCATCACTTTGGTGGAACACCAACACAATACGAGCATTATGGCAATCCGGAGTGATAATGGCTTCGAGTTCAAGAACTACAGTGTGGAGGGATTTCTTAGCGAGGAGGGGATCGCTCATCAATATTCCACTCCCTATACCCCTCAACAAAATGGTGTGGCGGAGAGGAAGAACCAGGCACTAATGGACGCGGCAAGGACTATGATTGCGGAATTCTCTTCCCCATACAACTTTTGGGCCAAAGCCGTCTCCACCGCTTGCCATGCTAGCAACCGGTTGTATCTCCGCAAGATCTTGAACAAGACCCCTTATGAGATTCTCACGGGCAAGAAGCCGGATGTTTCATACTTCAAGGTCTTTGGTTGCAAGTGCTTCATTCGTAAGAGAGGTAAACGTTTGTCAAAATTCGAGACCAAGTCATATGAGGGTATTTTTGTTGGTTATGCCACAAACGCTCACGCCTATAGAGTCTACAACAAGTCCACCAGACAAGTTGAAGAAGCTATAGACGTGGTGTTTGATGAGGATAATGGGTCCCAAGGGGGCCGTATAGATCATGGTGTTGTAGGAGATGCAATTCCTCCCATCATCATAAGAAGAATTGGGATTGGTGAAATAATCCCCATTGAGGGTTACCGGATGACGGAGGGAGAAGGACTATGCTCTACTCAAGTGGAGCCATTGACTACACCCATTGATACACAAGCTACCCAACAAGATGCACCGAGCCCTCAAGCTACAAATCATGGCCAAGCTAATGATCAAGATCATTCCATCGATCAAGGCCAAGCTAACACTCAAGGCCAATATCATAATCAAGGCCAAGCTCACAATGAAGGACAAGGACAAGACATTCATGTTGGTGATCAAACCCAACACATAAGAGATCCATCTCCCATTGAAGATCAAGATCAAGGAAGAGATGGACATGACTCCGATGATGAAGGTGATGATCAAGCCATATCCAAGGAGTCTTTGGAGGAGTTACTAGCTCGTAGGGAAAAGAGAAGGCTAGAAAATCTTGCTCGTGCCAGTCACACGGAGGACATGATTCTTGTTCAAGTTCGTGGACGGGTAGTCACAAGAAGACAATTGGCAGACTTTAGCAAGGCTCATGCTTTCGTCTCTCACACTGAGCCCAAGAAGGTGTATGAAGCACTTGAAGATCAAGATTGGCTTCAAGCTATGCACGATGAGATCAACAATTTCGAGCGCAATTAGGTGTGGAAGTTAGTACCAAGACCTAAATATTGCAAGAACATCATCGCCCCCAAGTGGATCTTCAAGAACAAACAAGATAAAGATGGTCCTCGCCACCAAGTGGATCTTCAAGAACAAACAAGATAAAGATGGCATCGTCATTCGCAACAAGGCGAGATTGGTGGCTCAAGGCTTCTCTCAAGTCGAAGGTGTTGATTTCGGTGAAACCTTCGCTCCCATAGCTCGCCTTGAATCAATTCGTATCTTGCTTGCATATGCTTCTCATCATAATTTCAAACTACAACAAATGGATGTGAAAAGTTCATTCTTGAATGGTCCCATTCATGAGTTGGTATATTTCAAGCAACCTCCGGGCTTCGAGGATCCCAACCACCCCGATTATGTCTACAAACTCGATAAGGCGCTCTATGGACTTAAACAAGCTCCACGTGCATGGTACGAGCATCTTAAAGAGTTTCTAGTAGATCGTGGGTTCAATGTTGGTTTAATCGATCCCACCCTTTTCACCAAAAAGGTTGGAGGTGACTTGTTCATATGCCAACTCTATGTGGATGATATCATTTTTTTTCTACTAACACCGCATTCAATGATGAGTTTTGCAAGCTTATGACGGATAAATTCGAGATGTCTATGATGGGCTAATTGGAGTATTTCCTTTGATTTGAGATCAAGCAACACCCCGAAGGAACCTTCATCAAGCAAGCCAAGTATACTCAAGACATGCTAAAGCGATTCAACATGCATGATGCGAAGCCTATGAAAACTCCCATGTCCACGACTATTGACTTGAAACCCGAATCGAATGGTAAAGAGGTAGATCAAAAGGTATACCGCTCCATGATTAGCTCTTTGCTCTACCTTTGTGCATAGACCCGATATCATGTATAGCGTAGGTAAATGTGCAAGGTTTCAAGCCTCTCTGAGGCAAAGTCATTTTGAAGCGGTTAAGCGCATCTTTCGCTATTTGGTTCATACCCCAAACTTCGGTCTTTGGTATCCCAAGGGTTCAAGCTTTCAGCTCATTTGATACTCGGATGCGGACTATGCGGGCGAGAAGACGGATAGGAAATCTACATCCGGTGGTTGTCAATTTCTTGGTCGCTCATTGGTTTGTTGGTATTCCAAGAAGCAAAATTGCATCGCCCTCTCCACCACCGAGGCCGAGTATATATCCGCGGCTAGTTGTTGTGCTGAATTGCTATGGATGCGGCAAACTTTGTGAGATTATTATATCGACTTCGACAAGGTCCCCCTCTTGTGCGACAATGAGAGTACTATCAAGATCGCATACAACCCCGTTCTTCACTCCAAGACGAAGCACATTGAAATTCGACATCACTTCATTCAGGATCATGTTGAGAAGGGCGATGTTGATCTCTCCTATGTGCCGACCAAGGATCAACTTGCGAATATCTTCACGAAGGCCCTTGATGAACCAAGGTTTCATAGTTTGAGAAATGAACTAAATGTGATCGATGCGTCTAACTTCTCTTGAACCCTTGCATATGTACCCCTACTACACATGTTATTTAAGTTTAGATGTAGGCATGGACATAGGGGGAGCGTATTTCAACTCATGAATCAACACTCCTCCTAGCATGCGCAAAACAATCAAAACTTCATGCATATCTAGTCATTATGTGACTTATTGTGCTTCAACGTGATTCATACTTTTGGCCCGAGATATATCTTCACGGCTCCTTGGTATACACTCAAACACAATGGCTTCGGCCACCAACATTTTTCCTCTTTGATTATGTTGTTTGTCTCGTTTGCTCTTTCTCGTTCTTGTGTTTGCTTTTGGTAATTGTCGTTGTTTTCTCGCTGTTTTGGTGGCTCACATATTATCCTATTTTTCAAAAACTCGTTGTGTGCGGGAACCCCGGAAATTCCGGCCCGAGGCCCGGAAATTTCCGGCCCCTGATAATTGCCTCAGAAATTTCCCCAATTTCCCTTGTGCCTGCTCACAGAAGGCACACCGGAAATTTAGGCGGAAATTTCCGGCGCAAATATCCGGGGCCCGGAATATTCCGTGTCTTGTGCCCCGGAAATTTCAGGGGCTCGAGATTTTTCAAAAAATTCCATCCAAAAATCCGTTGTGCCCCCTCGCAGAAGGCACACCGGAAATTTGGGGCGGAATGTCCGGCTCCCGGAAATTTCCGGACTTAACACCGGAATATTCCGGGGTAAGAGGTTGGGGGCTATAAATAGGCGCTCAAGGGGAGGTTCTAGATTCTTTTCCCCTCCCCTCGCCTCCACTCCGCCCCCAACCGCAGCCGCCGCCTCCGAGCCTCCCGGGAGGCCCTCTCGCCTCCCTTCTTCGTCTTCCGGTTGCCTTTTGTGGATCAAGAGACCGCACATCCATTCCTCATCCCATGGATCCCTGTATGTGCTTGTTTTCTCCGTAATCTAGGGTTATCAACGATTAGATCTCGTTTTCTATCATCTTCTTGAGTTTTGGGGTGGAATAACCGTACACTAGTTCTATGTAGTTTCCTCCTATCGCTCTACTTTGTTGTTTTAGATTCGTGTCAGGCCTATCTTCTCAGCCCTAATACAAATTTTTGTGGGCTGGAAATTTCTGCCCCCTGGCCGGAATTTCTGCCCCCCAGAAATTTCGTGAGAGGCCGGAATTTCCGCCCTCCGGAAATTTCGAAAGTGGCCAGAATATCCGGCCTGCCCTGAATCTCTAACAGAGATCCATTGTTCCACTCTTCTAAGTTGTGAGCCCCCATTTTGATGTTTTTCTGTTTTTTTCTTTGCGCTTTCTCTTGCTTTTCTCACAGATGGTTCAAGCTCTAGGCCCCACAAGGTGACTAGTTCTCGCAAGCGATGGCGCAATTTGAGGGAGGATGATGAGGGAGTGTTGGTTGACGAGGCTGAGACTCGTCGCCGCCAGCGTGATGAGGAGCAAGCCTATGAGAGGGAGCGCAACACTGACAGAGCAGCTCGTCGGGCCCGCAAGCAACATGGCAAGACTGTTCTCAATGTGGATACCATGTCTGTAGCTGAGTTCAAGGCATGGCGCGCCAATGCCTAGTACATAGAGGGTCCTCAAGACCCAACCATTGATTCTTGTTTCTGGCATGCTGAGCAGGAAACTCTATTCAAGCAAGTCTACATTGTGATGAGCAAGCTTGTCTGCCCCATGAAATACATCAACTTCGCCCACATGGCTGCCAACCCTGCATATTTCAACAATTCTGTCAATCTTGCTGAGCGTCTGGGACTGCGCCATCTCATGGAGACCCAATGCTCCTACAACACTACCTTCATCCAGCAGTTCTTCGCCACTCTGGTGTTTGATGAGTCTGAGGAGATTGGTATGTCCTAGATGTCCGGCCTGCACTTTCTCACCGCCACATTTCATGACTTTGCTGCTAAGCTAGGATACCCATTTGCTGGCCTCAACGTTCCTCGGGGTACTCGTATGCACGTTCACGGGATGGAGTATGAGAAGAACAAGCTGATTAAGCTGTATGGCCCTACTGGCACTTTGGATCTACAAAGGGTCTCTATCCTATATATTACATCCTTCTGCGTATGTTTAGGGAGACCATTGCTCCGAGTGGTGGCAACAATGATGAGATCTGTGGGGGTCTGGTGAACCTCATGCACCATGCTTTCCTGACATTCACTGAGGGTAATCTTGAAGACACCGAGCGCCACAAGATTGATGTGATGGATTTCATCTTCAACGAGATCCACTACGCTCTCTTCCACCGCGAATTGCCTCCGTATGCTCCCTACATCATGAAGCTCATCAAGTCACGGTACCCTGCTGAACCGCGTGAGGATCTTGAGATGGACTTTGAGTCGCACAAGGACTCGAATCTGTACAAGAAGAGTGCTCACACTTCCCAGGCTGCTCATGATGTCGGTGCTACCAGTCAGGGCCACCGTGATCCTCGCATGCGTCCTGCCCCTACTGGTACCAAGAAGCGCTCCTGGATAGTTCATGCTATTGAGAAGGTGATGTGCATGAATGTGTGCATCCACAAGGAGAACTACAATGCCTATGTCGAGCGCCGCAACATTCAGGAGAATCAGCGTGCCATCATGACTGCTCTCAACGTTCCCAATATTCCTGCTGCCCTTCCTCCGAGGATTCCTTACCGCAACTGGAACAACCGTGATCTGGACTGGGATCTGGATGTTGCTGATGATGAGGACATTGCCACTGCCACCAAGAAGGAGGAGGAGGAAGACACCCATGCTTAGAGCTTGTTCCTTGGGGCGTAGTGCATTCTTCTCTCTTTTTGGTGTCCTGATGCCAAAGGGGGAGAAGATCTAGAGATCGCGGGGATTTTCTAGGGTGGGTTTCCTTGTTTTTACCGTTTCTTATCTCTTCGTGCGTTTTTCGAACTTCCTTTCACTCGTGCTCGTCATTCGTGGATTCGTTTGTGTGAACTCATATTATTCGGAGGCATGTGTCCTATATATGCCTATCTGTGATGTTTACTTTCTATCGCATTGTTAGATTATCTCTATGAAAATACCTGTGTTGTCATCACTCACCAAAAAGGGGGAGATTGAAATCTCATGATCCCTCTAATGATTTTGGTGATGATCACAACACGGTTATACCCTCTACTAACAATGTTGTTTAAGTGTCTACAGCTGGCCTCTCAGATGATTAACGATAATACTCTCGGAAAAGTTCACAAAGGATTTCTGAAGGAGATTTACTGCAGCCGGATTATTCAGGTGTTGCCCCGGAAATTCCGGTGGATATAGGTCGGAATATCCGACCCTTGCACCGGAATATTCCGGCCCCTCTGGTTCCTTCAAACGACTAAGTGTTGTTCTCCATCTGCCCGCGCACAGAAGGTGGGGCGGATATTTGCCCGGAAATTTCCGGGGCAAATTTCCGGCCCTCAGGTCCTTCGTAATTTTTCAGCGTGGTGCTGATGCCGCGCGCGGAGATGGGGGCGGATTATTGGGCGGAATATTCCGGCCCCGGATTATTCAAATATCCGCCCCCCCGGATATTTCAAATATCCGGCCTTCCAGCCCCGGAAATTTCCGGTCCTAACCCCGGAATATTCCGGCCCTGGTGGACTGCAACAGTCCGAATTTGGAGGAGGCTATAAATAGTTGTCTTCTTCCTCTAGACAGCTAGTTCGTCCATTCCTCTCTCTCCTCCATTGTTCAAGAGTTCAAAACGCCCCGATCTCCCTCCTCCTCCTACCAAACTCGATGCCCTTCAAGGATCTCATGGAGAAGGCCTAGATCTACCTTTCTACCAAGCCAAAAAGTGTTTTCCCACACCATACCTCTTGGGATCTTGTAATCTCTTGGTTGCCTTGTCATCCTAGAGAAACCCTAGTGCTTGTAGCTTCCAACTTGTAGCAAGAAGCTCCAGATTGTTTAGAGCCTCCATCTGATATGGGGTGGCCCAATCTTCTCAATGAGCTTCTCTCTCTTTTGTGGATTTTCTGATAATTGGATACCTAGTGATACACTGAGACCTCTCACTCAGCTGACCCCTGTTGCCAGATGCAACAACAATCAAGCTCTTTGGATATTATCAACTACACACTCTTGCACAAGTAATCAAAGATCACAAGTGGTCCTGTATCCCCCTATTCCCAGATGGAATAACAAGATATCACGCAACTTTGCAGGGTAAACTTCAAGTAGTATGCTTAGCAGCAATAGAAACTATAGGCTAGGGTTTGTTGGTTTTGGTTTAAACTTGTTCTACCTATACCACACGCAGGTGGTGGACATATATAGGTGGAGGGTGCGGCCACAGGGGGCTCCTTGCGCAAGTCCCCTCCTCCTACAAGGACTAGGACTCCTACTAGGACTAGGAGTCCAACTATGACTCAAAGAGAGATACATACCGATCCACCATTAAGGGATTCAGCCAATTATGGTATACAAACCATACCTATTAGGAATAGGATTTTCTATGGCGCATTTGACTTGGTGGGGGCGCATATCCCCTTGTCTTGAAGAATAACAATTGTTTTATTGAATAACAATTGTTATTTATTTGTTTTCTCCATCTTGGACACTTGTTTTCACCATGGCACCATTGTTTTCACCATCTTTTAACATTGTTTTCACCATGGCTCCTTTGTTTTCACCACTTGTATAATCATCTTCTAGCTCCTCTTGATTGTTCTTCTCCATCATGTTTGTTTTATCAATAAACCTAATCATACATAAATGCATAGACTTAGGTAGTATAAAATTCTCATAATCATAAATAGAATAATCAATGGATTGAATTCACCTGTTGTTCTAGTAGCTTGGTCCTTGATCTTGTCATTGGTCCAAGTCTCACTTCATCTTGTTTAAGTGGCAATGTACTAGGGATGTCCTCATCATCCTCCCCCCCTGAAAAGCCTTGATGTCCACATCAAGATTCTCTCCATGATATGGTGTCAAATCCGAAACATTGAAGGAATTGCTCACTCCAAACTCATCAATTGGAAGATCTATCTTGTAAGCATTGTCATTTATTTTTGCAATCACTTTGTAAGGACCAACACCTCTTGGCAATAATTTTGATTTCCTTAGCTTAGGGAACCTATCCTTTCGAAAGTGTACCCATACCAAATCTCCCTCTTGAAAAATAACCTCCTTTCTCTTTTTATTTCTCCTTTGAGCAATATCCTTCCCTTTCTTCTCTATTGCATCCATTGTTTTCTCATGTATCTTCTTCACAAAATCAGCCCTTTTGGATGCATCCATGTTAATTCTCTCTTGAATAGGAAGTGGTAATAAATCAAGTGGTGTAGTAGACCGAAATCCATAAACCACCTCAAAAGGACATAGTTGAGTAGTTGAATGCACAACTCTATTATAAGCAAACTCCACATGTGGCAAACAATCTTCCCACTCCTTCAAATTCTTCTTGATCATAGTTCTCAACAATGTGGACAAGGTTCTATTCACCACCTCGGCTTGTCCATCTGTTTGAGGGTGACATGTTGTAGAAAACAACAATTTGGTTCCAAGCTTCCCCCATAATGTCTTCCAAAAGTAACTCATGAATTTCACATCTCTATCCGAAACAATTGTCCTTGGTACTCCATGTAGTCTTACTATCTCCTTGAAAAAGAGTGTAGCAATGTGGGAAGCATCATAACTTTTGTGGCAAGCAATGAAGTGTGACATCTTGGAAAATCTATCCACCACCACAAAAATTGAATCATGTCCCCTCTTTGTCCTTGGCAAGCCTAACACAAAATCCATGCTTATATCTTCCCATGGTGTAGTTGGTGTTGGCAATGGAGTATATAATCCGTGGGGCTTCAATTTGGACTTGGCTTTATTGCATGTAAAACACCTTTGCACAAATCTATAGACATCTCTCCTCATATGTGCCCAATAAAAATTTTCAGCCAACATAAGCAATGTTTTCTCTCGTCCAAAGTGACCCATCAATCCAGCACTATGAGATTCCTGTAATAACATCAAACGCAAAGAACACTCGGGAATACATAGTTTGTTAGCTCTAAACAAAAATCCATCATGTATATGATATTTATCCCAATCCTTCACATTAGAACATTTACTATAGGGTGTAGAAAATTCTTTATCTTGAGCATATAGTGGCTTTAATTCTTCTAAACCCGAAACTTGCACATCCAATTTAGTGAGTAGCATATTTTTCCTAGACAAAGCATCAGCTACCACATTATCTAATACTTTCTTGTGTTTAATAATGTATGGGAAAGATTCAACAAATTCTACCCATTTAGCATGTCTCTTATTAAGATTGGATTGATTCTTTAAAAATTTCAATGCCTCATGATCAGAATGTATAATAAATTCTTTTGGCCACAAATAATGTTTCCAAACCTCAAGAACTCTAACAAGTGCATACAATTCTTTATCATAGACAGAATAATTCAATTGTGCTCCATGTAATTTTTCAGAAAAATAAGTAATTGGTTTCTTATCTTGCATTAACACTCCTCCAATACCTATGCCACTAGCATCACATTCAATCTCAAATTGTTTATTAAAATTAGGTAGCATCAATAATGGAGCCGAAATCAACTTATTTTTCAAAGTATCAAAAGCAATATCTTGAGCAACCCCCACTCGAAATTTACACTTTTCTTAGTCAAATCATTTAAAGGGGCAGCAATAGTACTAAAATCTTTCACAAATCTTCTATAAAATCCAGCTAGTCCATTAAAACTTCTTACTTGACTCACATTCATGGGAATTGGACAATTTTTAATTGCTTCATTTTTAGATTCATCCACTTCTATCCCATGCTTAGAGACAACATAACCAAGAAATATGACCTTATCTTTGCAAAAAGTGCACTTCTCTAAATTTCCATACAAATTATTTTCTCTTAGCACATGCAAGACTTGTCTAATATGATCAATGTGTTCATGTTCATTGTGGCTATATATGAGAATATCATCAAAGTAAACAACCACAAATTTTCCAATAAAATCTCTCAAAACATGGTTCATTAATCTCATGAAAGTACTAGGTGCATTAGTTAATCCAAAAGGCATTACTAACCACTCATATAAACCAAATTTTGTTTTAAAGGCTGTTTTCCACTCATCCCCTTCTTTCATTCTTATTTGATGATAACCACTACGCAAATCAATTTTAGAGAAAATAGCACTACCACTTAATTCAGCTAACATGTCTTCCAAACGTGGTATAGGATGACGATAACGAATAGTGATATTGTTAATTGCTCTACAATCTACACACATGCGCCAAGTACCATCTTTCTTAGGAACTAAAATGACAGGAACAACACAAGGAGATAAGCTTATTCGAATGTAACCTTTATCAAGAAGATCTTGTACTTGTTTCTGAATTTCCTTTGTCTCTTGGGGATTTGTCCTATAGGGAGCTCGTTTTGGTAATGAAGATCCAGGAATTAAATCAATTTGATGCTCAATCCCTCTCAATGGTGGTAATCCCGAGGGCACTTCTTCTGGAAAAACATCATCAAATTCCTGCAAAACATTAGAAACACCAATAGAAAGAGGAGTCATGTCATTAGAAACCGAAATTTCCCCCTTGTGAATAAGCACTATAGTTAGGAGGCTAGGATCATCCTCAAATCCTCTTTGGTGGCTAACATTATCAAAAGGCTCACTCCCTTATTTTTTCCACTCGGCCTAGGTTTGTTTTCCCCCATAGAAGTAGTGTTTTCACTCTTATCTTCTTTCTCACTCTCCTTCTCAAGATTCACTTCCACTTTTTGTCTTGATTCATTCACTATTTGTTGGGGTGTCATAGGCCTCAATATGATATCCTTATTGTTCCAATTCAATTGATAAGTGTTTGCTCTCCCATTGTGTATAACTTTTCTATCAAATTTCCATGGCCTTCCAAGCAATAGATGGCAAACCGACATGGGAACCACATCACACTCAATAGTATCCTTGTATGGTCCAATTTGGAACTCCACTCTCACAATTTGGCATACTCTTATTTCCTCCTTCTCATTGAGCCATTGAATATAATATGGATGTGGGTGTGGAATATATCTCAACCTTAGCTTTGCACATAAATCCTTGCTTGCTAAATTTCTGCAACTCCCTCCATCAATGATCACCTTGCAAGCCATGTTAGGACCAACAATTTCCTTGGTTTGAAACAAATTGCATCTTTGGCTCTCATCATTGCTAGGAACAATACTCAATGCTTTGGTGCAAACAATAGTTGGATAATTTTTAGCATAGGCATCAATAGGACCATCATCATCATCATATGCATCCTCCTCATTGGGATCAACATCATCTCCAGTCTCATACTCATCATTAGCATTGAGAAACATAACTTTCTTGTTTGGGAAATCCTTCTTAAAATGACCTTTTCCTCCACAAGTATGGCATGTCATATCTCTATTCCTTGGAGGAGGTGTAGCACCACTATAACCCGAAGTAGATGGTGTTGATTTCTTGGAATTGGAAGTATTGGTCTCTGGTTTGGTACTAGAATTCCCACGGGTTATAGTACTTGGAGGTGTAGGTGATGAGAAATTTGATTTTTGTGATGGAAAACTCCTCCTTGCACTCACTTGTAGCTCCTCATTCAACCTCTTTTCAACCTCCCTTGATTGATGCAATAATTCACTCATATTGGCATAAGGAACATGCCTCACAATGCTTCTAATTTTGAATTGCAATCCACTCAAGAATCTTCGCATTGTTTGTTCAGGTGCTTCTCTAATCCGAGCCCTTTGTATGATTAATTCCATCTCTTTGTAATAGGCATCAACTGTCTTGGATCCTTGCTTCAATTGTTGTAATTTGTCATAGAGAGTTCTAATATAATTCTTGGGAACAAATCTCTCTCTTAGCAATTGTTTCATCTCTCTCCATGTGTTCACTTCTTCCTCTTCATTTTCTTCTCTCAATCTTGTAATGCCATCCCACCACAAGAGAGCATAGCCATCAAATGAAGAAGATGCAAGTTTCACTTTCCTCTCCTCGGGGTACTCATGGAGTCTCCATAGTTTCTCAATTTTTAGCTCCCACATCAAGTACTCTTCCACATCTTCAGAATCACACGCAAGACTAGGGATAGAGAATTTTGGTTTTCCCAAGCCATCATCATCTCTATTATTTTCCAATGGTACTCTTCTTGCCAATCCTCCACGGCCTCCATTAAAATTTCCTCTCCCATCATCAATTGGAGCAATAGCTTGAGGTCTTTGTTGTAGTTGTTCCACTAGATTTGCAATTGTAGTCACTTGTTGTGTCAATGCCCTCAAAGTGTCTTTAATCTCATTGACAGATTCTTGAGATGCACAACCATCTATCCTCAAATCAAGAGTAGTGATCTCCTTTCTCAAATATTCGTCAGTCTTATCAACTTCTTTAGTAATCCTTTTGTACATGACATCTCTCAATGCCTCATACTCATTCCACTTGACAATGTCCTCGGGCTTCTTCTTTGCCTGCACATCAACATCACTAGAAGAACTCATGATTAACTTGTTAGTAACAAAATAATCAATGGGTTTGTGTTGCCTCTCTCAACTCACTCAAAACCAAGCAAAAGATGGCTTCACTTAATGTTCCAAGAGAGAAAAGGATCAACTTACCAAAAAGGAGCAATGAATAATGTGCTTTGGTGTGAGAAAAGAATATTCGAGCTATCAAGTATCACAATGCAAACATGGTTTTTGGTGGGGCTTGGTTGGGATTCCTAACAACACCAAAATAACAACTCCAATGCACTGCTTAATGTGATAAAAATTACTAAGGAAACACACTCACACTTGGAGACAATTGTGGCTTAGCAAATATATGGTAGAGATTTTGCAAGCACTAGAAAGACACTAGCAAATAATCAATGAAACAGGCACAAGATTGCTCAATTTGTCCATAAAATATCCAATATGAAATAGCTTCCACTAGTGATAAGTAGCACGGCCTCTTTTGATTTCTCTTTCTTTCTATATTTTTTTTCCTTTTTCTCTATTTTATTTTTATTTTTTCAATGGCCTTTGAATCAACTAGGAGAAACAAAGTAGATGGAAAACAAAGAGTGGACAGAAAATTTGATCAAGTTGAGCAGCCTGTTAGAGCAATAAAACAACTAGTCTTTGGGTTTGTGTGCCACGACAGACTCGGAGTCCGAGTTCGACTAGGGCTAGGAACGCGCGCGCTGGTAAGGGTTTTTGGGCACCGCGGGGGCGTATGGTAAGCGATGGAACGGCGCGGCAGGGAAAGTGTTGGCGGCAGCGAAACAAACAGAAACCGTGCCGTGGCAGGAATCCGATTGCAAGTGGAATAGTGGTTGCGGTAGGGATTTTTCTGCTGCGAGTGGTAAGGGATTATAATCCGATTGTGGCTATGAACTCAAGCACAAATAGAACCAAGCTAGCCCGCACAATATATCAAATCGAAAAACTAGATCACCTTGAACAAGATGTAGGTCTAGACTTTCCCGAGAGAAATAACACACGGCAACACTATATTTTTGTGAGATTTTTTTGATATAGGGAAAACAAAAGATAGCTAGATGAACCCTAACCCTAAAAGATTAAAAACTAAAAACATAAAAACAGAAACACAAATCAACAAAAAGCAGCAACTAGGTAGATGCAATTTGGTGTTGATCTAGGCTCTGGCAAATTCTAAACCTAATATTTTTGGCCTTTTTCTGGATAGGAATAAAAATAACTGAAAGTAAAGATAACTTTGCTCACCGAGGCAACCTGAGAATCTGATACCAAGATGATATGGGGTGGCCCAATCTTCTCAATGAGCTTCTCTCTCTTTTTGTGGATTTTCTGATAATTGGATAACTAGTGCTACACCGAGACCTCTCACTCAGCTGACCCCTGTTGCCAGATGCAACAACAATCAAGCTCTTTGGATATTCTCAGCTACACACTCTTGCACAAGTAATCAAAGATCACAAGTGGTCCTGTATCCCCCTATTCCCAGATGAATAACAAGATATCACGCAACTTTGCAGGGTAAACTTCAAGTAGTATGCTTAGCAGCAATAGAAACTAGAGGCTAGGGTTTGTTGGTTTTGGTTTAAACATTTCTACCTATACCACACGTAGGTGGTGGACATATATAGGTGGAGGGTGCGGCCACAAGGGGCTCCTTACGCAAGTCCCCTCCTCCTACAAGGACTAGGACTAGGAGTCCAACTATGACTCAAAGAGAGATACAAACCAATCCACCATTAAGGGATTCGGCCAATTATGGTATACAAACCATACCTATTAGGAATAGGATTTTCTATGGCGCATTTAACTTGGTGGAGGCGCCTATCCCCCTGTCTTGAAGAATAAAAATTGTTTTATTGAATAACAATTGTTATTTATTTGTTTTCTCCATCTTGGACACTTGTTTTCACCATGGCACCATTGTTTTCACCATTTTCTAACATTGTTTTCACCATGGCTCCTTTGTTTTCAGCACTTGTATAATCATCTTCTAGCTCATCTTGATTATTCTTCTCCATCATGTTTGTGTTATCAATAAACCTAATCATACATAAATGCATAGACTTAGGTAGTATAAAATTCTCATAATCATAAATAGCATAATCAATGAGGATTGAATTCACCTGTTGTTCTAGTAGCTTGGTCCTTGATCTTGTCATTGGTCCAAGTCTCACTTCATCTTGTTTAAGTGGCAATGTACTAGGGACATCCTCATCACCATCTCACTTGTGGAGTAGCCTCAACCCCCTTGTAAAGGTTTGGTCAACGCCTTCAAGTCGACCTCATAGTGGAAACGAGAATCTCCCTCACCGAAGAAGCTCAAGGAGAACAAGGTGTGCACGACCGTGCTATTGAGGAGTGCCTAGGTGGCTCCCCACCTCTCCAACGTAGACGTACTTCTTTCAAGAAGGAACTACGGGAAACATATCCTTGTGTCCGTGTTTTTCACTTGTGGTTATCTTGTGCCTTGCTTTTACTTCCGTTGCATACTTGTTGCTTATCACGTAGGCTGTCTACCTAGTTGCACATCTAGATAACCAAGTTGTTTACTTGCTAAACCCCATCTAAAAGTGAAAAAGGATTAAAATTTGTAGGTCACCTATTCACCCCCCTCTAGTTGACCATTGTGTATTTTCACCTAGGCCTACTAGGGAAGGCGCACTACCACCCCATGTTTCCTTTTTTAATTTATGGGATAAAATTACTTCCCAAAATTTAAAGGAAAAATAAACGAAGGGGTCACAAAAGGAAGGGCTCCTAATTGGACTAGGAGTCCAATCCGAATTGGGAAGGAGGAGGGTGCGGCTGTATCCTCTTGGCCTCACCATGGGGAGGCTTACTCCTCTCCCAAGGCAAGTCTCTCTCCCCCTCCCACTATATATACGCACCCCTCTCTCAAGGGAAAATACACAATTTAGCCAGATCTTTCTCTATAAGGTTTTTTAGGTGATGATGCGGGCATCTATTGGTTAGCACGCTAGGACAACAAATAACGATGTGTAATGTCTAAGGCCTGCGAGCCATTTGTGTTTTCGCCGAGCCACTCTTAAACAAGGCCGGTTTGTATCGTGTTCGAGTCCAACTAGTTTTGTGTCTCGGTTTGGGTCTGTCCAAACTGACTAGAGGTTGGCCTCCTATATAAAGGATCCAAATGCTAGGGTTTAGGGGGTCATAATTTTGAGAGTTTAGACACGAGTCATGTATCTCGTGTAGCATCCCTCCGGGGACGGCGCCACCGTATATCCTGATTGAATAGAATTGCGTGAAGGTTCAAGGTGCATCAAGAATTATTGTGTTGGGGTTTGAGGCGTGGTGATCATCACCATGTTGCTTGATGGATCCGTCCTCTTCTTCAGGTTGGTACCTCACGCGATTGGAAGAATTATTTATTTTATTGACTCGTTGTGAAAGATTGGGCCAAAACCTACCGATCATCACGTTGATCCATATCATGTGGTGTGAAATTTCTGGGTTGCTCACGACGAGTTCTTGTTGATTGACCTATTGTCTATTCTTGACACTAGTCGTTCTACGGAGAGGCTACTATCGAGGAGTTTGTTTCGTTGATGATCCATATGTTTTGGCCCAATCTTTCACGACGAGTCAATAAGATAAATAATTCTTCCAATCACGCGAGGTACGCAGCCTAAAGAAGAGGACGGGTCCAGCAAGCAACAAGGTGATGATCACCATGCCTCAAACCCCAGCACGATAATTCTTGACGCACCAAGAAACTTCACACAATTCTATTCAATCAGGATATACGGTGGCGCCGTCCCCGGAGGGATGCTACACGCGATACACGACTCATGTTTAAACTCTCAAAATTCTGACCCCCTAAACCCTAGCTGCTAGCTCCTTTATATAGGAGGCCAACCTCTAGTCGATTTGGACAAACCCAAACCGAGACACAAAACTAGTTGGACTCGAACACGATACAAACCGGCCTTGTTTAAGAGTGGATCGGCTAAAACACAAATGGCCCGCAGGCGTTAGACATTACACATCGTTATTGGTTGTCCTACCGTGCTAACCAATAGATGCCCACATCAGGTGTCTTCTCTCTCTATACGGGATGAAATCTCTCTCCTCCTCCCCCATGCGTCGTGGCTCCCTCCACCTCATTGTGCGCATGTAGTTTCTATTCTGGACAACAAAGCGATGTAGGACTTTGACGGTCGTACGCATGCGAGCTCTCAGAGGGGTAACACTTGAGACCCTCACTCTGCTGGATCCAGAAGGATGGATATGGGGAGACGGCAACAGTTTCACTGATAGGCTTAGCTGTGGAACTCTTCATCAGGTATTACCGACATCGTTATCAACACTCGTTCCATATCTCCATGTTGGTAACGATCGAGATATATCTTTTTCTTTTATCTTCATAGTAGATCTTGTGTGCTGCGTAAGAAGAATTTTTTTAATTTCTGAACGCAACCCAATGTCCTCGACATCACTAGTGAGATCACCACCAACGAGGTCGACGAGGAGACGGGGAAAGCTTGTTTTTGTTCGACACAACATCGCCATAGCCACTATAACATCGACGTCGGTCGACCAAACTCTAAACTTTGGATATCTAAGTACAACGTCAAGCGCATACCCGAGGTCGTCACCTCCTCCTACCGCTAGAGCGGCAAGCAGGAGAGACGAAGACCCATCGGTTGTCGAACGGAGATGGAGAAAAGAGGTGGTGGCTACGGTTTTTCTTTTCTATTAGGCGGCACGTAGGAAACTCTTAGTTAGTTCATATGCTAGCAGGTTTCGTTCATGAGTATGTTTAAATGTGAGTCTAATAGTAGTTGAGAATGAGTATGTTTAAAGTATACGTCCATACATGAAATTATTTTTCACAGGCGAAAGGCACACGAGGGACTTCAGTTATCTACTATAAATAAGTCATCGCGCGTACGTGCGACGTCCGCCCGGATCGTTTTTCCTACCCTAGCCGCCGCGAGAACCAGGTGACCAGGGAGGAGATCGTCTTCCTCCTATCTTCACCGGCCAGCGCGCTGGTCCCCTCTCCCTCCGGCTGCTTCGGCGGCAGGAGGGAGTGGGGACCCGTTCCTCCGCTCTGTAGTTAGGTTTTGGATTTGTGTGTCGTGGTGCGCCGTTGGGATGGTGGGATCGGCGTCCGGAGGAATAAATCTGTCTCAGCTCCACTCCCACATCGGCGGTGTCCTTCATGGCGGCGTCTCGGAGTTGATGACACCGTGTGTTTGCTGATCCTTCAGATCGGCGGAGTTAGTTTTCATGGATGGTGTCGGCGAGGCGGCGGCGGCGACTCCATCACGTGTGTCTCTCCTTCTGCTCTGTCCCCGTTGCCGCGGCGTTGTCTCCGACGTCTTGGTGGAGCAGGGAGGATGTGTCGTCCAGGAGTACGCGCACACTGTTGTTTGCGCAGGTGACAGCTGGAAGATGATGCATCTTGTGTTAGGTGTGTGGTTGGAAGCTGGCAGTTCTGATTTCCTCCTCCGACGTCGTCGTCATGCGGGGGTGTCAGTCCTGGAGTTCGATGGCGTGTCCGGGGACGTGTTGCCCCGGTCTGATTCGTTCAACGACAATAGTTTTGCTTATGGCAAACTACTTTGGAGGACCGTAAAGCTGCAGATCAGCGATGGAGCCGCGTCGAGCTCGGGTGAAGAGGTGATCTGTCTTCTTTTCCTTTGGTGGCCGCTTCGGTGGTGTCGGAGGAGAGGGATAGGCGCTGGTTTTTGCACAAGATTATTCTATCGTTTCAGTTCTGTAAGATCGGTGTTTACGTGCTTTGTAACTGGATATTTATTCTATAACTGAAAGACGTATTACCATGCAAAAAAAAAAGTTATCTACTATAAAACAAGAAAATCTTTACATCCGGTAGTTGGCCATCCTACGTGGTTTACTATGTGTGAAAATTACACTGGTACAATCTTATCCTACATTTTTTTGTATTGAATTCACTAAAAATATCTTTTAGCACTCGTAAAATAGCAAATCATTTTTTTACAAAAGAAAGTTGGAGAATTTTGCTCTTAAAAAACAATGTGCCGTTGCGTGTGATTACCTCCTACATCACACTCCTTTTAAAAAAAAGCATGCTATTGTCTAAACATCGCACACTTTTTCTTCAAACATGTGTACGATTTTATTGCATACAGTTCTGGCTAAGGGCTTAAATGTCCGAATTAGTTTGACACATCATTAAACCTGATCCACAATGCGACAACTAATGGAAGATATTACCGTTTATGGGAAAATGACACTTGCTTAAATAATTGACGTCTACATTACAGCAAAATGATTCAGTCTTGATGAGGGATGACACGCAAAACTTTTACACTCTTCATAAAACCTGATGAAAAAAATGATACGGTGATAGCTCATGCCATATACTGGCCATGCAAGACGCAACACTCGCAGGCTTCAGTTGAAAATAATTGCTAAGGATTCTTTTTTTCCTAGGTCGGTCGAACCATTTACCCATCTATGCTACCACGACAGATGTAGAACAAAGAAGGAAAACAAAAGCAGAAGATAAAATCGGAGAAACATGAAGGAGAGAATGTACTATTGCTTATTATACATTGACCTGCCTACAAAAAATATTAGCCTGCAAACTAAGAGCTGCCATGGGATCTGAACGATGACATCGAGTGCGCTGAAACTGAGGCAGTCGGGCTGTTAATCTCCCTGTCCCCATTGGCAGCTCTACCCTTTCCACTGATCATGCCCACAACCTCTTGAGCAACCTCCATGAACCAATCATCGCCAGGGAGGACACTGCACAAAACCAAGTATGCCAATTGGAATTTAGAAGTCTACAGCAAAAGCAACTTCCGATATGGAGTAATACTTTTGTCAAGTTTTGGAATGCACACCAATTTGAACTAGATAACACACACAAAAAAAAAGGTGCCCCTCATCCAAATAGGCCCTAGTAGGTAAGGACGATCTTGTAGTGAACTGTTAAGAGTGCGATCCAAATAACAGGCGATGAGGTATTTTTGATGTATTATTGTAATCTGAGGACCCATGAAACATCTCTTTGGCAATTCATGTACATAGCGAAGATTATAACTGACAGGTATCTACATATTATGTTCATGTTGACAATTAGCAAATATGAAATAAATCAAACAGCTATATTTTAAAAAAAATATCCTCCCAATTTTTTTTGTAAATGAAGTGAGCCCAAGTTAAAAACTAAGATTGGTCTTTTGTAAAATTATAGCATACCGACTTTGAAAGACCTAAACCACTGAAAGTTCACATGTCTACAAATTACTTACTGAGAGTGGATGTTAGCTCCATGATTTAAATAGGTAGATAACATGATTTAAATATACCGCGTCAATTACTATTTGAGTAACACAATTACGTGTAAGAATAATGAGCCTAAACAACTGCAGGCAGAAAATTAACCTTTTCTGCTGAAGCTAGCAGATACAGAATGAGTTTCTCGGTTTTGAACCAATTAAAGTATAAACAGGAGTCAAGCATAATACCTGTCAGGATTCATTCCAGTGGCAGAAAAGGCACCCATTGCTCTATCAATGATGTCCAATATGACTTGATGTACATGTCTAGACAAAAATCGACCTTGTCCAAAGATGATCACAAATTGCATATCCAGGTAGAACTGCAAATAGGGGGGGGGGGGGGGGGGGGGGGGGGCAATGAAACAACAATTACACCTTAAAGGAAAAGAAGGGGGGGGTAAGGAACTAACCTGTTGAAGACCAAGGGGACCCAAAGGTTTTGGTCCCTGTTCGATCTCTTCCCAGAAGGCCTGATCCTCCGAGAGCCAAAGTATAACTGTCTCAGTGAGCCGCATCATTAGCAAAGTACAGAATCTTTCTCTACCAACAAACATATCTGCAGCAATGCCTGCCATCCTGTTTAGCATTGCATACAGTTCCTGCAATGAATAGCACATAAGATACTTCCATAGACCATATTGTTTAGGACAAGCTTGCCCCATGCAAAGAAAGACTACATTGAATACAAAGAACCATCATCATGAAACATAGCATATTGACGCAATTTATAAAATATCACAACAAAGGTGCCTAATTTTTCAAAATTGTATATTTGTTTCATCTACTCTAGCCCCTTTTAATCTCTGGATCATTTCATAGACCCGGTTAATGTTAGTTATAACTGTCCTCCAGTTATATTATCACCAATTCACGATACAATAACTAAAAGAATACATAAAGAACTAAAATGACCAATTGCACAAACAATGAGATAGAGAATCATTTCAACGTAGCACTTCACTGAATCCTCAACCAAGAATTGAGCAACATACACAAAAGTTTCTAGAAACTAAAGGATTGCATGGCATAGGTAAGGCTCAATGATCAATAAACGACTTGCATGACATATGCAGTTAGGTTTTAATTCTCAAGAGACAATAAGTAGATGTAGCTTGTAAATACCTGGAAAATTGGAGATGGAACCCACTCTGGCTCTTCGACAGTATTATCCATACTAATATACATTTCTGCGCTGAGATGGGTATCACCATCCTCTGTAAATATCAGCTCGAGAGCATGCTGCCTGCAGAAACTATCTCTCAGTCTGTCCACCATGCGTTGTAGTTTCCTTTTCCATTCCCTTAGCTCAGGCACACGGTTTTGTTTATCGGGCCCTCTTTTACGCAAATCATCCATGGACTGGTTTATCGATGATAGCTTCATAGCTGCTCTAGGTAGCAATTCCTCAGCAAGTAAAGATGCATTGGCTAATAAAGCCAACTGTTGTTCTTCAGTGTCTGCCATTCTAACAATCTTATTGCCTAAACCCTCCACGTTAGCTTCGTTATCCATTGAGCCAGGCAATGCACTTATGAGCAAATTGACGTATAAGTTGAAATTTTTTGCGATCCCATCCATTGTCGAACCCCCTAATTGCAAGCTAAGTAGTGGTGCAACATCCTCAAAGTAATCCTGAAAGTTCCAAAGACATACTGCATAAAGTCATACACTATGATTGAAAGGACAAAGATACAAGACCCCTTTCAAAGAAACCAAGTGCAATGGGAGCAGTTTCTATTAGAAGATTTCTTAGATGATATGTGATGATGATGATCTAGATGGCTATTTACTCACATAAAAACCACTGAAGCCAGGTACGAAACAATTCAAAGCTCTAGCAGGTTGGCACATTAGTATTACTGTTGTTGATGATTTTATGCTTCCAATTTCCGTAGGAGACTGTTGGATTCAAATTTTACTGAGGAGTTCTATGATTTTTTTCAGTCACCCGAATGTCTGCAATCCTACTGTACTAATATAAAGTGATGTAGTTTGTCTCAAATACATAGGGGAGATAAAGGACAAAGAATTAAATATTCCCGCATCTGTCAACTTCCAACACTACATTCCTAATTCGTAATTGCCACCAAACACCTAATTTAGTATTAAAGTATCATGGAACTGCAATAGTTCCCTCAAAGCAAACAAACTAAAATGAATTCACTAGGTCTCCTGTTACATTTATAATTTAGCTATTTCATTGGCTAGTCAAGCAGTGCTTTCAAGCCTATGACTAGTCAGAGACCAATCATCTAGATGGGCCAGGCCAACCGCCTAGCCTTAGCAACTAGCCTTTAGGGTGTCCTTCAGAGACCTCCTGCAGCGCCTCCTCATCTGCTGCCAAGACACGCCGCTGCTGCTGCCACAACTCCAAGACGAGCCCCACCTCAGATCTCCACCTCCCCAACGTACCAACACCTCTCCTGATCAATACTCGGTACACCCTCCACATCCTGTCCCCCTCTCATGCCCACCACTCACATAGTCTCTCCTGCTCTGTTCTTCTCTATCTCAACCCCAGCTCTGCTCTGTTTGTACAATTGCCAGACCAATCTCAGGCTACTCGTGACCCAGTTGGTTGGATGTAGACTTGACTCTACTAGGTAGGAGATAAGCATCTACCGAGAACCAACCAAATCCAAGTTGAGAACTACATTTTGGTGCGACCAGAAGTTGAAGCAAGATAAATGTTGACTTAGGTTGTGGCTATTTGTTCTCTAGTAAGAACAAATGCTATTATTATGTCATATTCGGCAGGGCCAAGCTTGCAAGAAGGATTTGTTGCTGCCATTTTGATTAAAAGAACAATAGGAAATATTCATTCATGTTACCCAATCAAAATGGATCAATCATTACCTGAACCATCGAATTGAAACGATGTGCACTGGTAGAGAGCTTTGGTTGAAGCGCCAAATTAGCAACAGAAGATCTAGCTAATGGTCGATTACTGTTTGTGGGATAAGTGAGTGTCCAGTTATCGGCTGCAGCTAGGGCAGCAGTACTCTCTTCAATTCTCCTCAAGTTCGCATCTAATGCTTGCTCAAGACTGGGCTTGAATTGCTTCAGGATCACAGAGGAAACAGACAGACCACGAGCTTCCAGCAAGGCACAATGACCAAGTGATATCTGAACACATTCTGCAGCTGCTCTCAAGCCTCCAGCGGCTGCACAAGAAGACAAAACATGCCTCTTTACCAGAAGTGCAAAGGACAAGACCTGCTTGGTAGCCCATGTAACCAGCTCAGAAGCGTAACATGACTCATCACCAAAGACCTCTACAGAGTCACTGAGCGCCTGAGCTACAACTGAAAAAACTTGTTGCGCAAGTGCTGCAGTGTATGCCCCACCATATGAAGTGCTTGATGGGTGTATAGTTTGCAAGTTGCATTGAAGCCTTTGATTATGTGCACTGAGTAACAGACTGTGAGCTCGAGGGCCATCACCAAGCCTTTTAAGAGCAGAAGCAGCAGCACGAAGTTCAATGCCACGAGTAGACGGCTGGCAAGCAGCTTCAGCAAGCTGGTCTGCCAGCTTTTGACGATTATCAGAGACAGCACCTCTCAAAGCCGAAATTTCAGCTGCAGTTAGAGTTTGTGTACGTCTTGCGTCTGCAGCAACTCGTTCCGCTTCATCTAGTGCATCTAGAGCTTCATCCACTCTTCTCTCAGCTAGCAAAACATCAAGCAAGTCAGGGAAATCTGCAGACCATTTCTGTATTTCTGAAGGCTCCTGATCTTCAACGTTGGATATGTCCTCTTCCGTAGAACCTTCAGTGCCCGAAGTCAGGGAATCTATTTGTACTCCTTCAGATAGACCATGGATTAAAGCTGCCTGTGTATTGAGTAAATTTCTAATTGATAAGAGCTCTCCTTCTAGGTCTGATATCTCCTTTGATGTTCTGATGACCAGGAGATCAGTTTTCATATATTAGTGGGGACACGGAAATAATATTGTACGAGGAAGAACAAAACTAAATAAAAGAAATTATCTAACAGCAAAGTCTACATGATAGCTAATATTCTACAACCTTTATCTCTAAAGAAAAAGGATGCAGATTAAAAAAAAAAGGAATTGACTGACTATATTGTGTATGATTGTGTGATGGTATGCTACGTGCTTACCAAACAATTTTCCAACCGTCCACTAACTACTCGGCTAACAAGTTGGAAGTGGGATATGTATGGAAGTATGTACGAAGAGAACATTTGAGGAACTTTGATACCTAACTGGCGTTTCCATATCTAAGCCATCCCCCAAAAATTTAATGAAATTTCACAGAACAAATAATGTAAAGAAGGTAAACAAAAATAGGCAAATGCTACCGCATAAGCAATTTTTATTAGTGTAAGGGGTTTGATATAGACATAGGAGTAGTGTAGTATTGATCACTGAAGGACCAAAAGGTCTTAAGTGGTTTTTCCTGTGGTACTAATGCAGCCCATAACAGAGTGGATGGAAACATTGGCATCAGTAATTAGAAGATACACTCTTGCGATGTGTCGCCCTGTTTAGCTGTTCTTGTGGGCCTTATCCAAAATTTAACAAGAGTAGAAAATAGTGTTGCAACAATAAATCCACTATAACACTGCTGTTATGTGTCATCATGATTAAGTGGGGTTCATTTCTAGCACACAGGTGGCAATGGATAAAAGCACTGAATGTAAATGCACTCTTGGACAGCTGCCAGACCTGATGAATGCAGCATAATTTGCATAAACACTTCTGCGCATTTCTTCAGCTGAAGCCTTCTTTAGATCTTGCAGGTAAGAACACAAATGTCTTATTTCCTGTAATGAAGTTGATTGTGTCAGCTATTTTTGTTGTGAACTTCAACATGGCACTCATATGCAGCTCTAGTACATCTTCAGCTTTGTAGAATAGTGTTAAAAAAAGTAAAGAATAAGGGAGGAGAAGGCAAAATTATCTTGAAATGCTTGTGCAAACTTGGAAGAGAAAGGCAGAAATTTCAGCCAGTAAATGAGAATAATTTAGGTAGTGAGTATTTTAACACAGGTGAGAATGCATTTTTTTTATGTGAAAACAAATAATGCACTAGCAGCCTACGTCATAATGCACTAGGAGAAATTATGATACTCCAGTGAAGTGGTCGTAGATCTTGTTAGCCTGGTACCAAAAAACACAAGCAATTATTGCATTAACCAGAATGCTGCTATGTTCAAAACTGAACTCTAAGCATTTCCAAATCCTTTTACTCAAAGTGTGCATATCAGATTGCAAAATTATTTTCCAGATGTTTAGAGCATGCCTCTTTTTCAGTTTCGGCGTACAATATTACAGCCAAAACACGGTCTCTTTTACAGTCGCTGAATCAAGTTTCACCTCCAGCTAAAATACAGTATTCACACCTAGCGCTTGAGATAATTCCAACTCATGTAGCAACCACAACCTTATCACAGAGTCGCATCCCCACAGTTAGAATTATCCATCTACTTACATCATCTAATCATTGACCAAAATCTCTACATACAAAGCATAATTCAATACTGCAAACATAATAAAGGAGAAGTTGATAGGGGCAAACAAACAATTAGGCCCCCATAACGCAATTGACCTAAATGTGAGCACCAATCGAGCCACCACATCGCATTTCTCGTGCTCTCGATCACAGGCTCCTCCCGCAAACACAAGGCCACAAATTCGCGATCCAGAACTGGGCAAATACAAATGCAGATGGATCGAGCGCGCGCCCAGCCCCGGGCGGATCAGAGAGAGAGCTGGCTCACCTTCTCGTTCATGGTCTGGCATTTGGACTGCACGTAGGCGTCAGGATCGAAGTTGTCGGTCTTGAAGATCTTGAGCTTGTCGGCGAGCTGCACCCCGCCGTCGCCGCCGCCCCCTCCGGCTCCACCACCGCCAGCCCCCAGTGCAGCCCCGCCCACCGGGAACACCCCGGAATGGCCGGCCGGCCGCGACCGGGAAGACTTGGCCGACGCCATCCGAGATCCAGAAGCCTCCTACCGCGGGGCAATGGCGGATTTGGGTTGGCAGGGCGTGCAAGGGAAGGCCTCTTCCGAGATCGCCGCCGTCCTGGCTGTCGTCGTTGGAGGGTCCGTGGTGGGCGGTGGGTTAGTTGCTCGTCAATCGAACGAACCAACGAACGAATGATTTGAGGGCGGCTTTGGTTCGGTTTGGTTCTGCTCGGAGATTTAGTTTTCTATTTTTGCTCTGATAATTTGGATTAGGCGTGCACCTAATACTAAAGCTGTTGGTTTCCACCTAGACTTGTTATGTGATCACCTGCGAAAACTGGCCGTACTCCTCTGCACATAATCAAAGGTTTTATTTTCTCCTTTAATTGTAGATCGACGAGTAAAGAATACTCCTTCCATAACAAAATGTAATAAGGTGCTTAGATACGTGTTGTTTGTTTTAGCGTTTTCTAGACGACACGTACGTTAAAACACGTCGAAATATGTGGCGTTAAAACATTTTATACTCCTTCGGTCTCAAATTAAGTGTCACAAATATGGATAAAAATAGATGTATCTATATATAATTTAGTATTAGATACATCCACTTTTCACTAATTTTGTGACAGTTAGTTTGAGACGGATGGAATATTTTGTTTGGAGGGAGAGTATTTTCTAACGGTCCACTCGTGTATTTGTGCGACGAACAGGACTATGGAAATGGTCTACTCTTGTGTCCGAGTCACATCGTCACGTGACAATTTCAGATATTTTTTAATCTACTGATCATGGTAATCATCGTTAAGTTTCCTGGTTAAGATAAATTGCCCCAATGAGAGTAGAGTACCCCGTTTATCTTTTTTCCTAACGATACGATGATGATATCAATGCCTAGGTTCCAAAAAGGATAACGATGTACTTCTTCCTCTCATGCGTTCATGCCTGAACATTTTGTTTCTGTTTTTTTTTAAGAGGGAGAGAACGCCTAAACATTTCGTTTTTGTTGGGTTACGATGAATGTGTCCAGTGAGGTCGTAGCCTTTGCAAGACGGCCTAACAAGCCAATACGGTTTATTGGACGGCTCAGTAGGACTCCGACTTAGAGACGAAGCGAGACACCGTAGCCGTCTATGTTAGAGTTATTTAGATGTACGGCTAGATCTCTTTCAAGTCTGGTCGCCTGGCTATATAAAGCTAGATAGGGAAATCCTAAGTGGTTAAACTCAATTGTAATCTATACTCGGTGTTTGCCTATATAGTGAATCTTGTAGAAAGTAGGGAGCCGTCGCCGGCTAACCTGAACCTGGGTAAACTTGCGTGCAACTCGCCACCGACACTTCCCCTCACATCTCACCCCACGTTCTACTTCGGGATACGGCATAGCACGCCGTGCCTAGTTCCACAATACACCGACAGTTGGGGCCACCGTGAGGCCATCCACGTTTGGGGTTACGTTTTCCGAGCGGGAATACTCGCCGGATCGGAGACACCATCATCGTCGGAACCGTCGTCTTCAACGAACAAGGTGGCCGCATCGACGACAACGACTCCTACATGCCGGCGCGCGGCCACCTCGTGAGCGCGTACCTCTTTCCGATCGGCCGTCACAACATATTCATCGGCATGGCGGCCGAGGAACCAGGAATCTGGGGTGAGAATCAATTTTTTTCACCCACCATCCACCCTATCGAAGATGAATTTGACGTGGAGCTCGGATCCGATCTGTCATACACTTATGCGGGAGTCGATCGAGATCTAATCTATGCCGCCGCGAGCCCGAAGTGTTGGAGATATGCCCTAGAAACAACAATATTTAGTTATTATTTTACCTTCAAATTCGGAATTAAATTTATGTCATCATGCTAAGCTGCTATATCACTTGAAAAGTGAGTTTTCAAAGGAAAATCTTTGTGCGGGTGTGAAGACCTAAATAAATAAGAGTTTCTAATCTTGTCGCTACGATTAGTTTATGGTTTGTGAAATGATCATGTTTTCCTGATCATGGACTGAGTTTAATTCTAGCAGAAGATAAGAGTTCATTATTAGTGTAACAATAGTATTGAACCGGCCCAAATAAATGATCTTACTAAAAGAGACTAAACAATTGTAATGTCTTTAGCAAAGTACATCTAGAGTTGTCACTGATTATAATTCCTATAATATGAGAATAACTACTGACCGCACAGTCAAAAGTTATGTTTTGGATGTCTTCAACCGTCCACCATAACAGGGGGTCATAACATTGACGTCTAGGTATAATCTAGAGCGTGTAAAGGAACTGAGGTTGTTCAAAACTAGTACTTAACTCGTCTAGAGGATAGAGAGAAACATGCTCTCGGCCCTCTTAGTATCACTAATGTCAACCAGTCATCTGGCTAGACACAGTGTGATTTATCACAAGGACACCAGGGATATAGATGAGAAAAGATGACGATATGTCGATATCGGTGACGAGTTTTGTATGTGTTATGATCAAACATTTGATCATACGAGAGCACATAGTCTCACCTCGTGATATCGTGAAGTTAAGCGAATAAGTGCAATGAGTAACTTGTAAGGTTCCCTCGTTCTCCATGAACACACAGAAGCCATCATGGGCATCCACGGCTCCGTTGTTGGTTATTGTTTGGAAAGTTCCCAAACATGTCCATGTGTTATCGAGCATACACGCTTAAGCTGTGCTAAACTTTACGAGAGAATAAAGTTTTCGATAAAATGTTACAGAAACCAGTTTGGAATCAATCGGAGAGGTTTCGAGGAAGTTACTATTAGAGAGAAATAATATCGGTGCTAGGCAGAATTTTATATGAGATAAAACAGAGGATATGAGATGTCTCGGGATGTTAGAAATATGTCTCTAACATTAGTAAATAAGGTAGATGATTTTATCTATTGGGGTCATAGGGTTCCGTAAGAGTTTCGGACAAAACCCGAGGAGAGGGGATGCTGGAGGGGGCAGAATTGCCACCATGGTCGCACCCACTAAGTGGGGGTTGCCAGGTGGGCCCCGGGGCACATCAATGCACATTGACATCCACCTCTGCACCTTCCTTATTTTGGTTGATAAAGAAAAAGAAAAAACCAAAGGAAAAGGAAAAGGGGAGGTAGAGGTGGAGTTGGAATCCCACAGGAGTCCAATCCAACTCCTACTATGAGGAGGGGGTGCAGCCACCTCCTTTGGTGCGGCCAAACCCTCCTTGAGCGGGAGTAGGACTCCCTCTCCCCAAGGCAGGTCCCCCCTTCCTCACACTATATAAAGGATCCCAAGCCCTTGAGGCAAAACACATCAAGTAGAACAATTTGCTCTCAAGGCTCTCTCTAGTATAATTAGAGGGTCTAATTAGAGCCCCTCTACTTGGATTAGAGCTTCTTCTAATTGGGGTTTTGAAGTGTCCTATCCTAATTAGACCTAGCTCTAATTGCTATTCTCTCTCATGTGTTGAGAAACTTTCAGAATCATATAGCTCAAATCACACTTGATTAGAGGTATCAATTAGCAGCGCCGAAAGGTTGTCCGTCTTTGTTGGTGCCGAATCCTGGACGACAGAGCGCTGGCGGGCTGACATGAGCATACGCGGGCACACCATAAGAGGGATTACCCTTGTGATTCTTTACGAGGAAGGCTTCACATCCTTGCAACTTGGCATAGTTGTGAGGATCTATGATTGTTGAGAACTCTTCTATGCCTACATCAATTCCGCTGCTCGGTGAGGCGTGTTCCAGTTCAATGCATGTATGAGCATGCATCGTTATCTGCATAGTGATCTTAGCGGCTACATAGGGAATTTTTATAAAATTCCGCAACATACACCTGTACAAAGTCGCCGCCATTCCCCCATCAGGGATGGTGAACGCCGAGTAACACTACGTCGACATGGTTGCAACGGGGCCGGCCCCGGCAACGGAAAGCTCCGAACCTGATTCCATATGGCTCGTGATGAACAAAAAGGTGGATTCATAAGCGGATCTGACAACACCATCGCAATGGAAGGTGAAACAAAATCTGACGGGGAGGAATCGGTAAGCAAGTTTGCCGCCAAGGTTAAGTCTTTCAGAGGAAACCACAGAATCTTAATGACCGGACCTTCCGCCAATCCTCAAGGGGAGAAAAAGGAAGAATCCGAGGAATACCCCTCTTTATCCGGCAGACATGCGATGACAACACCAAAGAAGCCGCCGCTAAGGAAAAAGCGCTAAGGAGTAGGTGGCTGCCGACAAAAAGGTTGCCGATAAAAAGGCGATCAAGAAAGCCACCAAAGAAAAGGCTGATAAGAAGACTGTCGAGACCAAGACAACAAAGGCAGCCTATAGAAAACAGGGACATGAGCTACCCCAAAATTTCGATAAAGGTGGATGCAGCCGAATGCCTATGGTGTATGAGATGATGAAGATGAACTAAGGTTGCTAACAACGCCAGTCACAAAGAACGAAAGCTTTGCAATGTTAAAAACAAGGAGGAGGGCCATCATTAACCAATCAACAAATCTGGCAAAGATAAGAGAACATCTTAGAGAAGTAGAGGAGAATGTCGAAGAATACAAGCACCTCCCCGAGAAAATCTCACTAAAGAACAAGAAAACTTAGCATCATCTTGCTGAGATGGAAGAAGTTGACAAAGAGAAGGATCCAGCTTTGAAGCGGATCAATGTCGTCGACTCGGCCGCTGCTGCCACGCGGATAAACTCAAAAGGGAAGCAGGTATCTGGAAATCCAGTCATAAATACGCCGGTTGCCTTTGTTTTCTTGAGAAGTGATAATTACCAGAAGGACCCTGCGCGCTTTGCTGTGTCGTTTTCCGTAGCTCCTACTTTTGTTTGCTTCACTGTTTGTATGTGCTGGACTTGATCTGAACCAGTTCCTGGGTTGGCTATGCAGAAGACTTTTGTTCACCAGAAGATCTTTGCTCATCAAATGGTGTGGAGGTTGCACACGTTTGCCTAGTTAGTCAATGAAAGTGATATAATTAAAATTAACCACACTTCATGTATGATTAGGTGCCAAATCATTTATTTGTTGGAAAGTGTCAATACACAACTTATCTAGCATTGGTCGTTTACAAAACACAATGAATTCAAAACTTGATAGCAACACTGGATTTTGTAACATCCCAAATCTTACATTTGGAATGTTTTGCATTTAGAGCATATGCATAGCATGGCATGGTTTTGAAAATTGCATTTTGTTGTTGCATTTGAACCCCCCCCCCAAAATAAATCATGTTTAAAAAGAAATCATATTCTTCTTTAAGGCATTATAAGCCAAGTATTTTATTTTTTTATCTCCCAAAAATCCCCCTCAAAATAACCTAGGTGGATAGGTTTTCAAATTTCAATTTTTTTAAAATTGGTTTGACTCTTTTTGGAGTTTTATTTTAAAAGTTATTAATGTTTTAGTTTTTGAATATATACAAAAAAAACCGGACCAGCCGGCCGAGCCAGCCCAACGCGCGCGCAGCGCTGATGGGCCAGCCCGCCTCGTCGCGGTAGGAAACGATCAAAAAAAAAACTTGCGCCGGAATCCTCCCGGATTCGGAGGTGGCCGTTGCGCCGCCGCGGTTTCCGCTGCCAATTCGGCCGCGACCTAGCTCCTCCCGCACGCCACCCCCCTATATAAGCCCCCCCCCCCCGCCTCGACGTCCACCCACCCTCGAGTCGCCGCCGCTGCCCTCGAAAGCCCTAGCTCCGCCGCCGTTCCGTCCGCCGCCGCCTCGGAAGCCCTCGCCGCCGGCGAGATACACCACACCAGCCCGAGCCGCCACCACCCCGAGGACCGCGCCGACGAGGGGAAGCCGCCGGTGCCCTCGGACACGCCGGAGGACGCCGCCATCGCCGCCGCCGTCCACGTCTACGCCGCCGCCGGTGAGCTCCCTGACGCGATCCAATCTGGGCCGTCGGATCTCGATCCGACGACACAGATCCGATCTGACCACGGTCAACACGCGGGCTGACGTCACGCTGACGTCATGCCTGCGTCAGCCCGGTCAATTTCAGTCAAATCGTTTTATTTTTCGTTTTAAAAATTCCAGAAATTGCTTAAATATTGTAAATTCAATATCTTTAGATCTATAACTCCGTTTTGCGCATGCAATATATGAAACGAAAGAGAAAATTGAGATCTATCCATCTATGCAATCAAATCTATATTTTGAGCTATAATTATTTTCTGTTTTCAAGTATGCTTTTTGGCTTTTTAAATCATATAAAATCAACCGTAGCTCGAAATTCATCGAATCTTCTTTGTATGATCTTGTTTTGATTAGATCTATTCAGGAAAAATATCATTAATTTGTGTAGATGTATAATTCAAGTTAGATCTTGCATGTTCTTTAATCTAGCACTATTAAATCATTATAATTGCTTTAATTATTTTCCTTGCAACAAAAACACTTTCATTGCATAATATATGTCATTAATAACCAGAGAACAATAGTAGATCTATTTTTGCATCACTAAGCTTTCATGCATGCATGTGTTGCATATTGTTATGCCTTGTTGTTTATGTATGTCGATTGCAACGTGTAGATTACAACGATTACAACGAGTGTGGTTGCGAGGATTGTTTGAACAGCTGCACGTGTTGCCAAGGCAAGTGACACACATGATCCTACTATTTTACTATATGCATTAGAATTTTATAGTAGTTATGCATGAGTAGGAGTTGAGTGTTATCGATATGCTAGATATTATTAGAGATTGCTTCACTAACACCCAAGTGGAGTAATCACATGTTACCCTAGATTGTAGCATCCATATGATAGGCAAACACCGTACTTGTAGATTGCTTAGCCATGCTCTAGTTATTCGTGGTTGGGATTATTATCATGTTCTGATGAAAATTGTTATTTTAATTGCTTATGAAAACAACATGATAATTAATTAACCACTGGGCGGATTGCTAGAGTGTCATCAGAGTACAAAGTTTGGTGGGGACCGCCGCCCAGTATCTTGAGATTATGTTTACTTTCTTTATGTAGTTGTTCTTGCGTGCAACCATGTTTCATATTAGTATGGGCTAGACATAAATTGTAGGTTGTGGTGACTCGAACCCAACGTGTCGAGAGATGTAGAATAGTGGTAGGATGGTCCGGCTTGTGGTGGGTTTGGGGATCTACTTCTTATGGTTTATGGCTTGATCTTCTTTCCTTCTGTGGTACTAGTGGTGTATCATGGTGTTTGGCCGTTTGGGGTCGATTAGGCAACATGGGTAAAGGTCACAAACCTCGCGAGGGTTAAAACTAAGATCTTAGCCGTGTTCCATTGGTTAGGGACAATTCAACAACTAGATGGGAAACATGACATATCTCGTTCATTCTTGTTTTATTGATTAATAATAACTTGACTATGGGTATTTGGAGAGGTGCCTGATGGTGTTTCAGTGTGCTAATCCAAAGGGTAGGAGTACTTTGCTATCAACCAAAGTGTCCAATTATGTGAAAAATCTAAATTCTAATAAATGATAGGTCAAATGCCTTTAAGCAAAATAGCCTAGAAACTCCACCAGCCAAATATGCATGTAGATTAGCACTTGCCATTTATATACCACCATAGTGTCACTTGCCATCATTGCTCAGAATGATCTGACCTCCTTTTGGGGGCTGCATATTCCAACGTGCAGGTTATTCGGATTCGGATTAGCTTTTCGTAGGTTTTCGAGGCTTCACATCAACCTTTGTTCGCCCGTGGCTTACAAACAAGAAGACGGAGGTCTACCGCTGCTTTGCTGTGTGTTTAATATTTATTTGAGCTAGCACTTCGCTATGCAGTTTGTAATAAATTACTTTACTCTGGATAATTTGATAGTATTCAATACATTTGTTTCCTTTGATTACTATCTGTGCTGTATGTGCTGGTGAACGGTCCAGGGGCCAGTACTACACATAAAAGTATGGCTTGTGATGGGCTGTACTACTACAGATTTATATTTTGATGACATCCATATTCACCACCGGGTAGGTTCAAATTTCTCAATACCTCCCTTATAAATATCAAGAACATATTAAATGGAAGGAAAGGGATAATGAATACACATAATTATTTTTTTACGGTTTGGTCCGTAAATGAAAGAAACCAATAATTTTTCACTCAAATTGGAGTGGATACTCAGTTATATATTCGAGATAACATCAAACTTCTAGTGGCTCGGAGACTGAATTGAGATAAGGGGTCTATATTGTCAAGGGTGAAGCAATAAAATGGAAGGTGAAAAAAGTACAGATCTCCGTAGGCAAAACAATCATCAAACTTCTAGTGGCTTGATGACTAAATTGAGATTAGAGCTCCGTAGGCAAGGCATAACAGAGTCATCAAGCTTAGAACAAGCAATCATGAAACTTAAAAAGAATGTGGAGAATAATCAGACTATTTTTGTATAATGTGCACATCGTTTATCTCAAGACAATAGCAAGTCAACTTATTTGCCTAAAACCTACATAATGAAGAACTCCAAGAAAGCATGCATAAGGGGTACGTTATCCATAATTCCATATATAATAAACCATTGTTTAATTGTAGATATCTGTAGAGAAGAAATAATAAAGTACCAAGAATAAGATGAATCAAGGTTGCACAATTCTATATCGACACTGTGGGTATTAAATCAGAGTTCATAGGAGGAAAAAAATGAATTACTGATGCATGTAAAATGCATAGATGAATTTTGCATATTTTCACATGGTTTTCTATTACATATTGCATCATATAAGGGTATAATTCAATGTTTTATAGTATTTTGGGGTTAAATTACAAAGTTCCCCAACTTTTATGGAATTAACCCTGCCTGTCAGAAACCCCGTTTTCTATATTTTTGACATTTCAGGGGGCAAACTTCTGCGAAATCACCTGAAAATCTGCGGGGGTCATTTTCTTGGAAGGAGAAGACTTGCGGGCGAAGGATCCACGAGAATTAGGCAAGGAGGCCCAAAAGAGGACCCTCCACGCGGCCAGATTCCTTGGCCGCGTGAGAGGCCCCCTTTTGGCCCATGTGGCCCCAATTCCTTCCATCTTCGACTTACCGACTCCGTCTTGACCTAAAACCGACTATAAAAAGGGTCCCCCGTACCCTTACGGAGAAGAGCGCCGTCGAAACACCAAAACACCGAAACAGAGACCTGGAGTTCCAGATTGGAGGGGGGAAACTCCGGCGGGGCGCCGCCGGTGTGATCTCCTACCCCTCCAACGTCATCACCATCGACATCTCCATGAAGAGGGAGTAGTCCACCCCAGGGCTATGGGTTTGTGGAAGTAGCACTTGTATCTCTCTCTCTCTCTCTCTATGTGCTTCACTAATTAGATCCGTATGAGCTGCCTCACATGATTACGGGCACCGTTGTAATTCCTATGTGGGGGATCTTTTCTATGAGTTATTGAATCTGAGATTGCAATTATTTCTCTTGAGTTATTTGAGTAGATGTATGTTATGTACCCCGTTCTTATTTGCTAGATTTGATCAATCTAGTTCTTGAGAGCTTGTGTGGGGTGATGGGTGCATTAGTTGGAGTAACGGGGGGTGGCTAGTGCTGTGAAAGTGACAGAAGTTCAGCAATCCACTTAGGTTTTGTTAAACCTTTCTTAGTTACCTCACTAGGGATAAAAAGGAGTACCTTGTTACCGGGGATTTGAAGTGACACTAATCAATCTCCATGACTAGATCTAGCAAGTTCTTACTTCAACTTCATGTCACATTGCTTAAAGCTATACTCTGGTTTTTCCTTAATTATCGAGGTGTTATGATTTATTTCGCATCTTGGTGGAGTATAAGAGGGATCAATATGACCGTAGAGATCTCTATGCTAGGACGTGATGCCCATATGAAAGTACTCAATGTTAAACATGTTATTGTAATCTCACATGTAATTCTTTATGTCCACCGTCTACCACTTTATTTGAGAGAATGCAAGTGTGAAACCATGAACCCCGGTCCTATTTTAAATATAAGAAAACACTCTAGTTACTTTGCTGCAATTTACTTTACTTGCACTTTACTTTACTTGCATCTCCAATTCGAATTTACATTATCTCCATCACCACTTGCAGCACAAAAATACAAAATCAATCCATTGCATATTTATTTTCTCATTTGCATTTAGTAGTAGATTTAATTATTGCACATTTACTTTCAGTTTTGCATTGAAATTTAGAAGTCTCACACCTTGTGCATGACAACCACTTGGTGAGGTTGAGGGCACAAAATTCTCTACTTGTTTGCAGGATCCTGGAGGAAGCTTGGAAGACAACTGCTGAAATACTGGCTCCCCAAGAGTTCGATATAAACCCTCGAGTCACCCTCGTGGGGAAGAAGGCTTGCCACTAGCTACACACTCTGCACTTGGAGTCTCAACCTAGTCATCAAGCGTTTTTCTGGCGCCGTTGCCGGGGAGCCATAGGTGAAGGAGTTGTCCAAGGGAGCTCACAAGAAGTCTTCATCACCAACAAGGTGTGCAAACACCTAAGCTTGGGGAGGTTGCACCTACGTGAGTACCGTCCTTTCTATCTCCACCTTCTTTCAAGTAAATTGTTTTGTTTCTTGTCTTGTTTTTGTTTTTGTTTTGTTTTTGTTCTTGTTTTTGTTTTGTCTTGCATATTTTATTTTAGTTTGCATTTTAGCTTTGCATTTAGTTATCTAGATTATTTTAGTATTTCAAATTTGCTTAGTTACTTTACTTTTGTTTTGCATAAAAAATTAAAAATTACACAAAAACTGTTAAAATGGGTGATAGAACTAAATTAAGTGACTACACAAATTGATAAGGGGTTGCCCGATCTTCTCGGTGAACTCACACGATAACTTGATGGATAAATTGTGTCTTGCTGAAACCTCTCCGGCTGATCCCTGATGCCAATGCAACAGCTCTCAATCCATTTGGATATTCTCAACTCCACACACTTGCACAACGTAATCAAAGACTACGAGTGGTCATGTATCTACTGATTCCCAATGGAACAACAGATAACACGCAGAATTTGCAAGGGTAACTCCACCAAACTGGTGGGGATAAATTCAGATGAACATAGTTCAATTCTGGAATCTAGGGTTTATGTTTAACTGGGTCTCCTCTCTAATTTCGTGGCTAAGAGGTATATATGAGGGGGGTGGCGGCCAAGAGAGGGGGTGCGGCCACCAGCAGCCCTAATGCGCCCCCTAGCCCACTCCAACTCGGTTTGGTGCAACCAAACCATTACAAACCGAACCCAACATGGGTTCAGCCCATTGGACTCGCAGGTCCTCTACTAAAAACGTTTGGAGCAGCCTAGGACATGTCCTTGCTGCTCCCATATCAGCCCCCAATGCATGGGTGGCTCCTTTAGCTCCTTTAGGTCTTGTGGGAAACAATCTCCATGTGAGCACCATTGTTTTCCACCATTGCATGCTTGTTTTCCATCTTCTCTTGATGCTCTCCTCCATCCATGTTTGTGTTATCAATAAACCTATCATACATAAATACATATGCTTAGGTAGTATAACATTCTTATAAACACAAACAACACAATCCATTAAGAAGGAATTCACCTTATAGTAATCATAAATTAATTTCAATATTTCCTTCCAACTCAAGCATGAACAATCATCATGTACCCCTATAATATCCATATCACAAATACACCCAATGACCAATTCATTGCTAGGCCAATTACTACACCTGAAATACAAGCTGAAAGCTATGAAGTAAGTCATAGTTTATTGAATTTAATTACTAGAGAGCAATTTGGTGGTAGTGCTATGGAGGATGCCTCTATGCATCTTCATGATTTCATGAAAATATGTGATATGCAAAAATTTAAAATTGTGGAAAGTAGTGTTTTAAAACTGAAATTATTTCCTTTTTCACTTAGAGGAAAGGCTAAAGAATGGTTACTTTCACTACCTACAGCTAGTATAAAGTCTTGGGATGATTTGAAAGAAGTTTTCATTAAGAAATATTATCCTCCTGTAATTTTTTTGCAAAATAGGAATAATATCCTCTCATTTAGGAAAAATGATAATGAACATGTAGCCATGGCATGGGATAGAATTAAATTAATGCTTAGAACATGCCCATCACATGGAGTAAATGAATGGACCATACTACACTCTTTTTATAATGGTCTAAACTACATGTCTAGTAATATACTTGATTCTGCTGCTGGAGGTGCCTTTATGAGTAAAACTATAGGAGAGGCTAAGAGCATATTAGAAAGCATATTGCAAAATTATAGTCAATGGCACACTGAAAGAGCACCCAATCCCACTAAGAAAATAAACTCAACTGAAGAAATCAATGATTTGTCTTCTAAAATGGACACTATTCTTGCTTTTATTAATAAACAAAATATGGAGAATGTGCCTTTGCAGGAGCTAGTTGGTAGTAATTCTGAAAGTGTGGATGTTAATTTTGTTAGGAATTATGGTAGCAATGGTTTTGGTAATTCTTACAATTCATATAGTAAACCTCCTTATGTGCCAAATAAACCTTTTGTTCCATATCCTAATGCTAATGAAAATAAGTGGAAGTCTTCTAGTGAAATTTCTGAATCTAATAAATTGCTTATGGAACAAGTTTCTAGTCACAATGCTATGATACATGAGTTAAATAAGTCTATTGCATCCATTAGTAGTGACATTAAAGGATTGCAACTTCAATCTTCGAATTTAGGTAAAGCATTGTCAATATTAGCTGATAATCAAGCAACTCTATTAAGCATGTCAGCAGGAAAGCCACAAGCACAACCTAGTGTAGGAATGAATTATATTACTATTGCTGCTCCTATTATTGAAAATATTGATCATATTGCTGAGTATACAAGTGAGCATGTCCCTACTAGCTTAGAAGAAACTTTGAATGAAATAGTGAAGTAACCTGAATATTTACTTCCATATATGTCTTATCTTGCTAGCAAAGATGAAATTAGTCCTCATGAATCAAGCATGCTAGCTAAATTAGAGAGTAAAGTAGAGGAAATTATGATGCTTACTGAAATTAAGGATTCATTGCTTGATTTAGAAAAATGTAGCTTGCAAGAACTTATTGCTACTCTACAAAAATTTGCTAGTGATCCCACTATAAATGTTAATCAACCTGGCTTTGAATCTTATATTGCTAATCATGTCTTGCAATAAAAACTTGCTAGGTACAAGAATGAGGCCATGATACCTCCTAATCTTGGGGATGCATGGATCCCCAAGGTTCTAGTTTCAATTGGAAAAGAAATTCACCATGCTATGTTAGATCTAGGTTCTAGTGTATCGGTACTCTCTAAAGATTTATATGAATTGCTAGAACTAGAAAATTTAGAAAAGTGCTCAAGTGAATTTGTCCTTGCTGATAACTCTACTAAACATGCTGTAGGACAAGTAAAAGATGTTATGATTGAATTGCACATGACTTTCGTACCCGTTGATTTCATTATTATGGATATGGGGATAAATCCCCTAGTCCTATTATTTTGGTAGACCTTTTCTTCGTACTTCAGGTGCAATCATAGACTCCAAGGAAGGGAATGTCAAGTTTCAGTTCCCTCACAAGAAAATCATGGAGCACTTCTCAAGGAAGAGGGGCACGCTGAAGAACAAGCTCCCTCGTGAGCTTTATCCCTCTTGATTATCAAGTAAGTAAAGCCTAGCTATATGGCTATAAAGAAAGCGCTTTACGGGAGGCAACCCGGTTGTTTTTGTTTGGATAGATGAATTTTGCATATTTTCACATGGTTTTCTATTACATATTGCATCATATAAGGGTATAATTCAATGTTTTATAGTATTTTGGGGTTAAATTACAAAGTCCCCCAACTTTAATGGAATTAACCCTGCCTGTCAGAAACCCCGTTTTCTATATTTTGACGTTTCAGGGGGCAAACTTCCGCGAAATCACCTGAAAATCTGCGGGGGTCATTTTTTTTTTGAGCAAACCACAAACTTTATTGAACTGAAACCATATTCAGGATACAAAGGCCTTCAGGAGGCTGGAGGAGCCAAACCTGACGCCCAACATCTAAAGAAACTTCAAATCTAGCTAGTCTATGAGCTTCACAGTTCGAAGCTCTACTCTCATGAACGAAACATACTTCCTCAAAATCTCTACTTGTGACTTTAATCTCTCGTAAGACAGTCATGAAGTTTCCTGCAAACGGTTGTGACATTGCTTTAACCACCGATAAGCAGTCGGATGCCACCGTGAGATGCTGCAGGCTTAAAACCTTTGCCAAAGCAAGAGCTTCACGGCAAGCTATAGCCTCCATCACGGTTGGATTGTCGATTCCCTCGACAGTCACCGTCGATGCGCCAAGGAAAAGACCGATCTCATCTCTACACACAGCTGCAACTGCCCCTCCCGGCTCGTTCTTCCGCATAGCCGCGTCGACATTGAGCTTGGTAAATCCACCGCGGGGTGGAATCCACTTCGGGTGTGCTGCCAAAGCTCCGCCTTTCTTCTTCGTGTGCACCGGGACCTTAGGGAGGTCTCGTAGAAAATTCTGCACGAAATTGAAAGTGGTATAGGGGCTTTGAAATTCCCCTTCGAACACAATCTTCCTTCGCGCATACCATATTTCCCACATTGTCGTTCCCATGCATGCGAACTCGTCATGAGATAACGATTCCATCATAGTCATCAGCCATAGTTTTGCCGATGGTTCCGCCGATGAGCACATATGTTCCACCATGCTTTCGTTGCTTAGTGCCCAAACACATCTGGCCACCGTGCAGTCAATAAGTGCATGTCTCCATGAATCTTCCGCGCCACAAATCGTGCACACGTTAGACTCCGCCATATGTCGGTGGTGGCGAACATCCCCTGTGGGGAGAGAGTGCCTCGCCAAACGCCATAGAAACAAACGGATCTTTTAGGGTACCTTAATCTTCCACAGATGCTGCCACGATTTCTCATTAGACGAGATATTCGAAGCCCCGGCCCTCTCCTCAATCCAGTCTTCCCTCCTATTCTTTGTGTGAGCTAGTAGACGATACATCGATTTCACCGACAGTATGCCGTTCTTCTCATAATGCCAAGCCCAGCTATCCTCCATCTGTCTGGTACTGAGAGGTATAGATTTTATTACCTCAATATCCATCGGCAAGAAGAATTGCACCAACTTGTCCGCTCTCCATGTTGCCGTTGTATGATCAATGAAAGAGGCCACCAGCGGGGGCGGGTTATCCTCAAGGCATGCTAGTGGCCGCAACATGAAATCACGTGGAAGCCAATTATGGTTCCACGCATCAGTTTCCTGCCCTGTACCAATGCGCCGAATCAATCCCTGCTTCATAGCCTCTAGACCTTCCACAATCGCTCTCCAAACCTGTGAAGGGTGAGATCCCACCGAGGCATCGAGGAAATCACCATTAGGAAAGTAGATTGCTTTCAGCATGCGTGCGCTCAGTGTGTTTGGATTTTGTAGGATCCTCCACGCCTGTCGTGCCAGCATCGCAATATTGAAAAGCTCAACATCCCGGAAGCCAAGACCACCTGTATGTTTCGGTGTACACATTGATTCCCAAGCTACCCAGCAGGTTTTACGCTTACTATCCTTGCTCCCCCACCAAAAACTCCGCAACATTTAATTGATAGCTTCACATAGGCCTTGTGGTAGTTTAAAACATGACATAGAGAAAGTCGGAATTGCCATAGCCACGGCTTTGATTAATACCTCTTTTCCTCATGTCGACAATGCTTTCTCAAGCCATCCCTGTATTCGCTTCCAAATTCTGTCCTTCAAATACTTGAAAGAACCAAACCTTGATATTCCCACACCTGAAGGCATACCCAGATACTTTTCGTTTAACGTCTCATTTGGAACATCAAGTATATCCTTAACTGCTCGTTTTCTCCCCTCTGGACATCCCTTACTGAAGAAGACCGAAGATTTGTCGAAATTTACTCGTTGTCCTGTTGCATTACAGTATTTCTCCAAGATCTTATTCACTTCCCTAGCTCCCTCTTCACTTGCTTTCACAAACAGCAGGCTGTCATCTGCAAAAAGGAGGTGATTCACTGCAGGTGCCGTGGCTGCCATCTTGATCCCTTCCAGCTGTGATGACTGACGAGAATTTTTCAAAAGGCCCGAGAGGCCCTCTGCAGCGAGTAAAAACAAATATGGGGATATTGGGTCGCCCTGACGGAGACCCCTCGTCGGCTGAAACTCCTCTAGCGGTTCTCCAATAAACAGTACTGAAAAGGAGACCGAAGATATTAGTTTCATAATTAAGCGAACCCACCTCTCATGAAAACCCATCCGAAGCATAATTGCCTTCAAATAGGACCACTCAACACGATCATATGCCTTTCTCATGTCGAGTTTTAGGGCGCAGTGCTGGTGTTTCTTCGCACTATTCCTCTTCATGAAGTGGAGGCATTCATATGCCGTGATGATATTATCCGTTATAAGCCGTCCCGGTACGAACGCCGATTGCTCTTCTGAGATAATCTCCGGTAAGATGACTTTGAGTCTGTTAGCCAATACTTTTGAGGCTATCTTGTAAATTACGTTGCAAAGACTGATAGGGCGGAATTGGCCCAATTCTTCTGGCGACGCAACTTTCGGTATCAACACTATAAAAGTTTTGTTGATCTCTCCCGGTTCTTCTTCTCCACGCAGAATCCGAAGGACCGCCTTGGAGACGTCCTCACCGCAAACACCCCAATGCTTCTGGAAGAATTGGGCAGGAAATCCGTCAGGCCCCGGTGCTTTAAGAGGGGCCATCTGGAACAGAGCTTGTTTGATCTCCTCCATACCGTAATCTTTCAGCAGTTGATCGTTCATCAAGCTAGTAACCGTAACCGGTACCGCGGCTAAGACTTCCGCTGTCCCATCCGTGGCCTCGGATGTATATAGGTCTTTGTAAAAGGAACGTGCCGGTCTACTCAACTCCTTGGTGTCTTCTGTAATCACACCGTCAGGGCGACGTAGACACGTGATTCTATTGCGCTTCTTCCTTTTGCTCGCTCTTAGATGAAAGAAACGCGTATTGCGATCCCCCTCAGCTAGCCACTGGATACGAGAATGTTGCCTCCACATCGTCTCCTCCCGATGTTGGAGCTCCATAATGCGCTCAACAATTTTTAGTTCCTGGTGGTTCGGCCCCCCTCTATCCGATTGGCTCCGTAGCCACTCCAGTTCCGCTCGCAGCTTCCTCAATTATGTTCGGACGTGGCCAAAAGTGTTGCGTCCCCAAGTATTGAGAGAAGTAGATAACCCCGAGAGTTTGCATTTGAGCTCATGCATGGTCATACTCGGGTTCTCAAGCCATAGCTGCTGCACCAACAGCTCTAAATTGCCATGAGATTCCCACATTGACTCATAGCGAAACAGTCGAGAACGTATCGTCTGCTCCTCCTTTGGCTCGACACGGAGGATAATCGGTGAATGATCCGATGCCGCTGCCGATAAATGTTGCACTGCTGCCAATGGGTGCCTAGATGACCAACCCGTAGAAGCTAGGGCTCTGTCAAGACGTACCCTGCAGTATGTGCCACCCGTAACCTTCTTCTCGAAAGTCCACGGCTCTCCAGTATAGCCAAGATCCATCAACTCGCAGATATCCACCGTTTCTCTAAACGCTTGTATTTGGGAGTTGCTCCGTTGATTTACTCCCACATGTTCCTCCCTAAGGAGTACCTCGTTGAAATCTCCAATGCACAACCATGGGAGTGGCGATGTGCTTTTGATGAATTTCAACATATCCCAAGTTTTGTGGCGTTCACTCACTTGGGCCTCTCCATATACGCATGTAAGCCGCCATGGTTCTTCCCTAGGAGGATAAACAACAGCGTCAATGTGATACTGAGAGTACGGTAACAATTCCATCTTTATTTCATTGTTCCAGAAAATAGCTAGATCTCCGCTTCGGCCATTACTACTAACAGCGAAAACGTTATCAAAGCCTAGTGTTGAAGCTAGACACTCTACCCTCGATCTATCCACTTGTGTCTCCACTACACAAAGAATCGAGGGGGCAAACTCCTTCGTGAACCAGCGAAGTTCATTAACTGTCGCGGCATTGCCGAGGCCGCGACAGTTCCACATGAAGATACTCATTGTGCCCGGCGACACTCCTCCTCGGAGCCCGCCGATATCGCTTGCTTGTCTTTCTTCGGTGTAGTCTGTTTCTTCGAACGCTTCACTTCCCTTGCTGATGGAGGAGGAGGTGGTGTACCCGATTGTGGCACATAAGATTTTGCTCGAGCTTCCATATCATCAAAGTTGAGTTGCTTCTGTACTCCTTGGGTCGGCTCTATGATACCCTCCTTCTTCCATTCGAGCATCAGAGGCGCGGATAAGCTGCCGCTGGTCTCCTTTGCCGGACTCACCTCCGTGAGCTTAGCAACCACAGAGTTCCTCTTACGGTTTTCACCGCTGATTTCCCCTTCCCCTCTACCGCGGCCATTGGCCCGTCCCCCTCCTCTACCCGCCGCACCCCGCCCTCTTCCTTGCTCCAGACGGTGTGGGGGAGCTGAGTATTGGTCGTGAAGAGCCGAGCGGTTCCAAGCAGTATCCGCCAGCATCCATGTACCGAACCCTTGTTTGTCTGCTTGATGAACACCGCTGCCACATTCTTCCTTTACGTGTCCCATCATGCCACAAACCGCACAGAAGCGAGGCACCTTCTCATATTTAACACGCATGATCACCGGCCTCTGTCCCTCTGGAGTGATTGAAACGAAACGCGTGAGAGCTTCTCGCACATCAAGCCAAACTCTCACACGTACAAAGTCACCTCCCGCCATCGAACTGTTAAGATCAACAGTGATAACCTCACCAATGCTTCCTGCCAAGTTGTTTATGATTGATCTCTTCCGAAACATCTCCGGAATATCGTGAACCTGCACCCATGCATGGATTCTATTCAGTTGAACTGGTGAGGCTTTGATGCTACCATCATACTTCTCGACGAGGAGCCCATAGTCTCTAAAGATCCACGGGCCCTGTTCGGTGATTTTCTGCCAGTCACCTAGGCAGCTAGCTTGAACCATGAATTTGCCATCGTCCAGATCACGGAACGTGATCTCTTGTGCCGGCGCCCAAGCAAATCTCAGTGTTTTCTTCAAAGAAACTGCACTGAAAGGTTTAGGGGACAGTAGCTTCATCACCGCCATCCACCTCGATCCCTCTCGGAGCGATTCCACTTCCTCCTTCGCCACAGAGATGCCCTTGATGTCATCTTCCTTGATGTGAAGGCTCCTAAGAAAATCCTCGAGCGGCGGCGATAACCTCCGGCCACCCACTCCGGTTCTGTCCCGGTTCTCTTCCGTTGAATCCATCCCGATCCTTCTCCCCGCCTGGAACCAGAGAGGAGGGAGGTCCGATCGCAATCCACGTTCAACTCCAGCCGCCGGAGATCAGATCGCCATGGAGGATATCGAACCCTAATCCCTGAGTCGCAGTCGAGTCGCCGAATAGGTTCGGGGGGGGGGGGGTCATTTTCTTGGAAGGAGAAGACTTGCGGGCGAAGGATCCACGAGAATTGGGCAAGGAGGCCCAAAAGAGGACCCTCCACGCGGCCAGATTCCTTGGCCGCGTGAGAGGCCCCCTTTTGGCCCCTATGGCCCCAATTCCTAAAACCGACTATAAAAAGGGTCCCCCGTACCCTTACGGAGAAGAGCGCCGCCGAAACACCGAAACAGAGACCTGGAGTTCCAGATTGGAGGGGGGAAACTCCGGCGGGGCGCCGCCGGTGTGATCTCCTACCCCTCCAACGTCATCACCATCGGCATCTCCATGAACAGGGAGTAGTCCACCCCAGGGCTATGGGTTTGTGGAAGTAGCACTTGTATCTCTCTCTCTATGTGCTTCACTAATTAGATCCGTATGAGCTGCCTCACATGATTACGGGCACTGTTGTAATTCCTATGTGGGGGATCTTTTCTATGAGTTATTGAATCTGAGATTGCAATTGTTTCTCTTGAGTTATTTGGGTAGATGTATCTTATGTACCCCGTTCTTATTTTCTAGCTTTGATCAATCTAGTTCTTGAGAGCGTGTGTGGGGTGATGGGTGCATTAGTTGGAGTAACGGGGGGTGGCTAGTGCTGTGAAAGTGACAGAAGTTCAGCGATCCACTTAGGTTTTGTTAAACCTTTCTTAGTTACCTCACTAGGGATAAAAATGAGTACCTTGTTACCGGGGATTTGAAGTGACACTAATCAATCTCCATGACTAGATCTAGCAAGTTCTTACTTCAACTTCATGTCACATTGCTTAAAGCTATACTCTGGTTTTTCCTTAATTATCGAGGTGTTATGATTTATTTCGCATCTTGGTGGAGTATAAGAGGGATCAATATGACTGTAGAGATCTCTATGCTAGGACGTGATGCCCATATGAAAGTACTCAATGTTAAACATGTTATTGTAATCTCACATGTAATTCTTTATGTCCACCGTCTACCACTTTATTTGAGAGAATGCAAGTGTGAAACCATGAACCCCGGTCCTATTTTAAATATAAGAAACCACTCTAGTTACTTTGCTGCAATTCACTTTACTTGCACTTTACTTTACTTGCATCTCCAATTTGAATTTACATTATCTCCATCACCACTTGCAGCACAAAAATACAAAAACAATCCATTGCATATTTATTTTCTCATTTGCATTTAGTAGTAGATTTAATTATTGCACATTTACTTTCAGTTTTGCATTGAAATTTAGAAGTATCACACCTTGTGCTTGACAACCACTTGGTGAGGTTGAGGGCACAAAATTCTCTACTTGTTTGCCGGATCCTGGAGGAAGTTTGGAAGACAACTGCTGAAGTACTGGCTCCCCAAGAGTTCGATATAAACCCTCGAGTCACCCTCGTGGGGAAGAAGGCTTGCCACTAGCTACACACTCTGCACTTGGAGTCTGAACCTAGCCACCAATTACTCGTTGGTATGTTACAACATCGAGCAGAGTACATGGAAGATTTGTTCATATACATAGCTTCATTGATGAGCAGAACGCATAAGACTTCCTATATGGCCAACAACGTGAGCAAACCGAATTCTGGCACACCGGCAACAAATTAGGCGGGGAACAATAACGAGGGAGACATACTAATGGATGATCCCATAGGTACAGACATTGGTGGCAGAGCGCATACAGATCTTTAAGTACATGGCGCATGAGCCCGTGTAGTCATGATATTGTGACACGTGAGGTCCGAGGAGCTATGTGAGGCGATGCCCGTGGCCGCTAGGACGCCATGTCGGTTGTACAACACTTCCTTCTAGATATTGTGACACGGCCCGACTGTGCAGCACCCCCTGCTTGCCGTGGAGACTTGCATCACATGAAGACACACACGACGCTTCCAACCTTTGTGGTAACATGATGAGCAAAGACATCGCGCCAATCCTTGCCCCAACTCAAGTTGTTTTCATGGAACAAAAATGGACCACATATCATAAGAAAAGTAAGACTACTTGAAGTATCATTCCAAAGATTCGATGAATTTATCCATGTAGCGACTTATCCTCGACTTCTGGTACAAGTACTATTCATAACCAATGAATGATGGGTATTGACTTAAACTTTATTTAGCCTAGTGCATTTCAATAAATCAGTAAAAGTGTCTCAAGGAGAGAATACTTAATAGCTGATGAGAGTACAGTACTAGACCCCATATTTTCTTATCTAAACCTATTTCGGACAAGTCCTCAAGCATGTGGACTATAAAGTTTAATTTGCAAGTTACAACAGGCATTTGATCCAAATTTACCACAGCCTCAGGAAAAACAAAATAGTCATGGAGCTTAAAAGCATGGATTCAGACTCGTCTTCCATGTTCTGCACTTGTCCAAGACAGATAGTAGCCTAGCACAGTAACCTGCCATCTGAAATGTCTAAAATCAGGAAACAACTGCATTCAAATGGTCCAATCATGTGGTCCCTATTTAACAAAAACAATGCAGGGTAGGCATAAACGCAATGTACTTGGTTAATCTGAAGTCCTATTCTTTATTGAAAATATTAGTTCACGAAGATATACACATAAATATATGTAGTTGCGGGGATACAAAATGTAAGTGGCATGTTGGATATGTGGTAGCCAAATGGTAGGTGCTTTCTACGGAGCTTACTTAACATTGACAGTGGGAATGTAGTTTTTGCGTTTTAGCAGACACCCATGAATAATGGTATATTTTAGACTAATGCAGTTTGACTCTAATTCCGGCTAACACCATTTATCAACCCTGCTAACATTCCATGTTTCCCAATTATCCATTTTTATATTTATGTACATGTAACATGACTTTCCATCCAATTTCTTTGTTCATTTCTGTCCTCACTTGATTATTCGTGACAGTAATTCTGATTCAATTTGTGATTTAAACTGCGATTGTGACCAGATTGTCTGTCTCACGGTTCAAGAGTAGTGTGTAGCTTACCCAACTTGTACTCTTTATGTGTCTATATCACAATTAGATCGCCAATATAGAACAGCTAGCAACAGTAGCAGGCCAATTCCCCAATCCAAATATCAGGGAGGAATTATGAGCATACCTCAAGGCTTGAAGGTGATTACATCCAGCGCTACTACCATCTTGGAGGCATCGGCAGGAACACAAGGCTGGCAGCAGAGTAATCTGATGATCCATTAACCATCCCTCCAAACTTTCATACATGGCAGCTCTCAGGGTGGGAGGCTTGCAACAGAGTTCATAGAGCACTGACTGCTACTGAAAGAAGCTGCCGGTTAAAATGCAGTATGTGGCCAATAATCGTTAGAAACGCACAACAATAACCCCCTAATCCCCACGGCTGGAAAACACACACTCACAATCACAATCCGTCCAAATACAATACAATGAACCGGCCGGCTACAAAGAATCCCCTAATCCACACAAAAAGGAAAAAAACGCATCTGCGCCACAGATCTACGTGCACAACATGTGGCAAACACACAAGCAAAAAGTAAGATGCAACGTATAGGTAGGAGAGGAAGAGAGACGAACCAAGCTAGTGGCCGCGTCGTGCGGACCGCATGGGCGACGGATCGAAAAGGTTCAATCGGCGGAGCAACATGAAAGACGCCAAACAACAGGGAAGCAGCACTCGCGACATTCAAACCCAACAAAGCAATTTCTGCTGGCTCTGGCTCCACTGCTGGTGAAGGAGGAGCCCTTTATGCAGAAGTTATCTGCTACAATTGTGGAGAGCCTGGGCACCACAAAGCATCCTGTCCCTCGGCGAAAACATGTTTCATCTGCAGCTTTTCTGAGCATGAGGTCGATCAATGTCCAGTCAGGAAGCAGCCACAGCGGCTGGCCAAATTTGTGGGCAGTGCAGCACCTGGTTTGGGTTTCTACCACATCGAGCTGCCATTCCAGATGTCTGAATCTGCTCCCCCAAGAAACACTGGTCTGCTCTACATTGATGCTGGCACTCTAACCAAAGAAGAGCTCTACAAATACTTGGCAACAATCTACAAGACCAACTGCCCCTAGCAAATTAGGCAGTTAGATGATTGGACCTTCTTGGTAAAATTCCTCCCTCCCCACATCAAGGTTGAAGAGGTGGCTGGATACCCAAGCTTTGGGCTACCAAAAGGAGTCTATGTCAAAGTTCATGTTTGGAATGGAGATCTAGATTACTTCTCTCAGCTCCAGGAAGTCTGGCTGCAGATTAGAGGCTTAAACCAATCTTGGTGCAAATGGACTACTCTCATGTAGTTTGTCACAACTTTTGGAATCTTCCTAGATGTGGATTGGATTGGAATGTTCAAGTCTTTCTATGAAGTGGTCAGGGTTAAGATCAAATGCAGAGACCACACAAAGATTCCTGCAGTGAGAGTCTTTGAAGTGGCTGGGCACCTCTATCAGGTATATTTCACTGTGGAGGGTCCAGCCAATGCAATTGGCAATGATACTGAGGAGGTGGATGGAAACATCCACCCTCCAGACCATGAAGAACACAACAACCAGCATGAAGAGGCTGAAGGCCAGCACAACATGGATACTGACAAGCACACCCCTAGTGCATCCAGTAAACAGACTCAACCTCACCCTCAAGGGCAGAACAACAACACTATGTCCAAGCAAAAAGCTGCTAGTCTTGAGAGGCTTGCCGCAAAGGTTCAGGAAGTGGTTGGCATATATGCTGATAAGAGGGAGGTAGTTGGGACTAGTAAGCTAATTCCATTGCAATCAGATGACACAGTGAATGATAAAGTCCTGGACTGGATCAACTCCACTTTGCAACCCGATGGTGCTAGTATTAACTTGCTCCAAGAAATGGAACTGGCCCAAGAAGGTGAATTCTTCTATGAATACCCTGACAGGGATGACTTTATTGAAGAACAGGCTGAACCACAAGCCCCTCCCCCAGCTATAACTAACACACAAGCAAACCCTGGAATTGTTGCTGGAGGGAAATGGGGTCCAATATGTGGTACCAGACAGAGCTCGAGACTGCAGTTGGGAGGGGCCACCATTGTGCAGCTTGCACAGCAGCTGGCCAAGAAGAAGAATCTAGAAAATGTTGTGCCAGCAGCTTCAAAACTGAAAGGTACAAAACCCCTTCTCTGTTCTACAGTCTGCTACTTTACATTCAATGGCAGATACTGTAGGTATCAACATTCCTACCCTTGATGATGACCTAGTGGTTACTCCTTTAAATTCCCCAAAAAGTGTACTAGATACTAATGCTGGAGAATTCAAACACTCTCATCTGGAGGATGAAGAAGAGTTTGATAAACTCCTAGATGAAATAGAATGGACTGTGGTAAACAATCATAGACGGGGCAAGCACCCTAGGACAAGGTTATTTAAATGAAAATCTGTTTTTGGAATCCAAGGGGTATTCAAGCCCCTAGCCGCAAGAATTCAATTATTGACCTGCTTAATAAAACTCATGCTAACCTGATTGGTTTTCAAGAAACCAAAAAGGAAAGCTTCTCTGATAGTTACCTCAAGTCCCTAGTTTGGCACAGGATTTTCTCCTGGAACTACCTCCCCTCCATAGGCTCTGCTGGAGGCATCCTAGTGGGAGTGGATACTGATGTTTTTTATGTTATTTCTTGGGAGATTAGGAATTTTTCTGTCTCAGTCATAGTTAAACCCAAGAACACTGAAATCTCCATTAGAGTAATTACAGTTTATGGCTCTTCCTATGAAGAGAAGAAAGATGATTTCATTTCTGAGCTTCATGAATTATTCATAAACTTTTCTAGGAACACAATAATTGGTGGAGATTTCAACTTGGTTAGGTTCCAAAGTGACAAGAGTAATGGTGTTATTAACCATAAATGGAGTGATAAATTCAATGCCTGGATTGGCATTTGGAGCCTGCTAGAAGTTAGAATGAACAATAGGAGGTTTACTTGGAGCAACAACCAAGATGATCTCATCATGTCTAATATAGATAGAGTTTTTTGCAATGTAGAGCTTGAAGCTCTCTACCCCCTCTCAACTGTTAGAGCCTTCCCTAGGCTGGGTAGTGACCATACTCCAATTCTGTGGGAATCTGGACAGGTCACTCCACCCAAGCCAGCTCTCTATAGGTTTGAAAAATGGTGGTTGCTTAGGAGTGATTTTAAACAACTAGTAATAGATTGTTGGGCTTTACCCACTGTTTCCAATTCCCCCATAGACATCTGGCAACAGAAAGTTAGAAGGTTTAGATGTAAATCTAAAGGGTGGAGTAGAAACATTGAGGCTGATCTTAGGACCCTTAAAACCAACCTGATGGAGGAGTATGATGTTTTAGATATTAAATCTGAAACAGAAGAGCTCTCCACAGAGGAGCAAATTAGGCTTAAATGCATTTACTCTGAGATGAATAACATTTGGCTGAAAGAGGAGATTAAAGCCAAACAGAGATCTAGAGATAGAGATATTAAAGAGGGTGATAGAAACACCTCTTACTTCCATGCTGTTGCTAATCAAAGAAGAAGGAAAATGCTAGTGCACTCTCTAGATGGTCCTGAAGGGCCCATTACTGAGGAGAAAGACATGTTAAATTTTGCTACCTCCTTTTACAAGAATCTCTTTTGTAAAGAGGATCCTTCTGGAACTTCCCTGCAACAGGATTTCTTCTCCCCTAGTGAAAAGGTGTCCTCAGAACAAAACTCCCTTTTAGAGAAAGCTTTTTCTGAAGAGGAAGTCAAGAATGCAGTTTTTGGGTCCTACTCTGATGGAGCACCTGGACCTGATGGACTGCCTTTCCTCTTCTACCAAAATTTTTGGGATATCATCAAAGAGGACCTAATGGCAATGTTTAGGGAATTCCATGAAGGGAAGCTAGACATCTTTAGACTAAACTTTGCCATCTTAACCTTGATCCCAAAGGAGCCTGAGGCTAGTAGTATGAAGAAATTCAGACCCATTAGCCTGCTGAATTGCTCCTTTAAAATCTTCACAAAAGTATTAACAAATAGACTAGGTTTATTAATGGGACAACTCACCTCTTTGAACCAATCTGCTTTCATCAAAGGGAGGTTCATTCTAGAGAGTGTGGTTACTGCCCATGAAACTATTCATTCTGTGGTGCAGAGTAAAAGTGAAGGGCTTGTCCTTAAGTTAGATTATGAAAAAGCCTTTGATAAAGTTAGCCTAGATTTCCTCCTTGACCTACTTGAGAAAAGAGGTTTCGGTCCAAGGTTCATCTCTTGGATCAGGAGCATAGTGCTCAAAGGGTCAGTTGGAGTTAGGCTTAACAATGTTATAGGTAATTTTTTTGAGACTAGCAAAGGGCTAAGACAGGGGGACCCCCTCTCCCCTCTCCTTTTCAACCTAGTGGTAGATGTGCTAACTAGAATGCTTATCAAAGCTGCAAATGCTGGGATAATTAAAGGGCTATGCTCTGATCTTTTTCCTGGAGGAGTCATCTGCCTGCAGTATGCAGATGACACCATTCTTTTTTCCCAAAAGACACTGCTCTGGCCACCAACCTCAAGTGGGTGCTGGTGTGTTTTGAACAGGTCTCTGGAATGAGAATCAGCTATTCAAAAAGTGAGCTCATTCCTTTAGGTTTAACTGAGGAGGAAATCCCAATTTACACTGATATTTTGGGATGTGCTGTTGGTGCATTCCCAATTAAGTACCTAGGGATCCCTCTCCACTATGATAAATTGAGGAGAGAGGACATACAACCCCTCATTGACAAAATCCTCAAAAGGATAGCTGGTTGGAGAGGGAGATTACTCTCCTATGCAGCCAGGCTCACTCTCATTAAGGCCTGCCTGGCTAGCATCCCCATTTATTTAATGTCTTTCTTTAAATTCCCAAAATGGGCCTTGGATCTGATCAATAGCCAAATGGCCAATTGTTTGTGGAATGACTTTGAAGGGCATAGAAAACTTCATTTAGCAAACTGGAAGCTTATCTGTATGAAGAAATAATATGGTGGCCTAGGTGTTCCCGATCTTGCCAACATCAACATGTGCCTGCTTGGTTCTTGGCTCAAGAGGTACATTACTGATGAAGGCAAGCTCTGGAAAATCATGGTAGATGCCAAGTATAATACAAATAATCCTAACATCTTTTGCAGTAGAACTACTAATGTCTCTAGCTTCTGGAAAGGTATTATGTGGGCTATCAAAAGCATTAAATTTGGCCATAAATGGAAAGTTGAGGATGGGAGCAAAATCAGGTTCTGGGAAGATACCTGGTTTGGAGACTCCCCCCTTGCAGTACAATTCTTTGATTTATATGTTGTTTGTAATGAACAAAGCAAAACCACCAAACACATTCTGATTGATGGGAAGCTTAGACTCACATTTAGGAGGAATTTCTCTCCTCTTCTAGAGCAAAAGTGGCATGACCTCCAAAGCATTGCTTCTAGTGTCATCCTTACAAACAACACAGACTCCTTGGTTTGGCAATATGAAAATAAAGGCACCTACTCCACCTCCTCTCTATATGCTGTCATAAACTTTGGAGGGGTGCAACCTGTGTACACTCCTAGTGTGTGGAAACTGAATGTCCCACCTAGACTACACATTTTTCTTTGGTTGCTAGCCAATAACAAACTAATGACTAGGGATAATCTGAAAAAGAGGCATCTGAACAAACCTAAAGACTGCATTTTCTGTTCTGACAGTGAAACTGTAACTTATCTGTTTTTGAGTGTATTGTTGCTAAACAAATCTGGCAGTTTATGTCTCATGTTTTCAACTTTGATTTAGGAGTTGATTTCCTTTCTGTTGCTAGATTTTGGATAGCTAACAAAAAAATATAGTCCTCAACTCTGTTTGCTCTGCTACTCTTTGGTCTATTTGGAAAACTAGGAATGATCTCATTTTCAATGGTCGTCCTTGGATTAATATTCATCAGGTGTTTCATCTGATCCTGAACTCTCTGAAGATGTGGAGGCCAATCTTCAAGGAGGAGATGCAATTGAGGATGGATCCCATCTGCTCGCTGCTGTCGGACCTCCTGAACTCTCCCCTGCTACTGGAGCCGGGCCGAAGACCTTCAGGAACTCCCCTCCTTCTTCACCAACTGCGGGATCGGATGGGGGACTGAGCTCCCCGGCTCTGAAGAGAGCTGCAATCGCTGGTACCTGGGAGACCTTAACTTCTATCCTGGAGCTTGCAAAGAATTAAGCTTAGGCTCGTTGGAGCTTTGTAGTCTACCTGCGTGTGGACTCCCCCCTCTCAAGAACTGCTTTTGCATGTAGAAACTCCCCCCGCTTTTGTTTTCAGTTTTACTTTCCTGCTCTCTCTGGACACGGTTACAGCGTGTTTGTACTGAACTCGTTGTTGCTCGGCGTGGTTTCGTTGAGCCTATCAATGGAACCGGGGACGTCGTCCCTTTTAGTCTAAAAACCCAACAGCAACAGGCAAAGAGCAGCCGCCATCACCGCAAGAGAAGAGATGGAGAAGGAAAGAAAGAAAGAGAGGGGAAGTGGTCAAGCGCTGAACCGACCCTGCCCCTACTATTCGCGAGGCGATGGGATAGGAAGAAGCACCAAGACTCGGGTACGCTCTTTGCCAGGTGGGGACTCGGCCAGGAGAAATCTCAGGGCACGAATATCCCTACAGTTAGTTCTCTTAAGAGATATGCCATATTAGAAGCTCGAGCATGTCAAAAACCTGATAACACGGGCATTGAGGCAGCAAGATGTAGCCGAGGCATCCAACAAGTTGGGAGACGATTCAAAGGTTTGTTAAATAGCCACAGGAGGTGGTGGTCCGCTAGAAGAGCCGGACAAGTCTAGCGCTTGAAATTGCAAAAGTGATGCTTAAGGTCATCTCCTGCGGGGCTGCTCATTTGGCCCGGTTAGGCCGGATTTGAGCAGGCGCGGACAAAAGCAGGCCCCTGCGAGGCTGCTCAACCCACGCCTGGGTCCGTTTTGGGTCTGTGGCTGCTCAAACCTAGACCAAATTTGGTCCAGATTTGAGCAGCCCGCGGATGAGAAACGGACGCGCGCGCGCGGCCGCGTCAGCGCTCGGTCAAAGGGAGTGGCCCGCCGGTCAGTGACCGTGGCGACGGCTCGCCTCCCCCACCGGTCCTATTAAATGGGACCGCGGCCACGCGTCCTTTCCCGCGCGCACCAGTCCCCACACCGCCCCCTCAGTCTACTCGCCACTCTCCTCGCCTCCCTCGCCGCCGGCCGCGAAACCCTAGCCGCGCCATGGGCCGGAGCTGGTTGAACCGGGGAAGGCCGCGAAGAACGACCACGAGGCCGGCAGCTCCCGCCGCCGCGCACCCTCCCCCACACCTCCCCTACTGCCACCGCCACCTCTGACGCGCGCCGCCCGCGCTCAGGCGGAGCAGGTGCAACTCCCTCCTCCTCCTTCTCAAGGGACTGCCGCCCCCTTCCGCCTTGTTCCGGCGCGGTCCGCGACAGGCCCTACCTCAATAAGAGGAGGTGCCAGTGGTACTGGGACCGCGCGATCCCGGTGCCCTGGCTGGACGTGCACCTGCCGGACGGGTGGCATTTGAACCAGGATCGCATCCCGGTGCCGCCCGTTCCGAGGAGCGGGCTCGAGCGGGAGGTGGAGATCCACCGCCGCCGGACGAGCTCCCGCCGGACTTGCGAGGCCACCCCGCGTTCGCCGTGGACAGTCCCCACTGGGACACCTGGGGCACAGGTCGTACTTTTGGGCGCGTCAGGCGCGCGGCGCGGCCTAGTTCCCGCCGCCCTCTCCTCCACGCCCGGCGAGGCGTGGTCCCGCGGCGCCGCCCCTTCGCCCCCTCCGCATCGGCGACCCCGCGCCGGTCGTCAAGGACGAACCACTGGAGGAGCCCCCCTAGTGGTACGAGGAGGAAGACGACGACGAGGAGGAGGCCTCCATGGCGCACCCCAGCGAGGAGCTGCAGCTGGCCATGGCCATCCAGGCCTCAGCGCGGGAGGCGGAAGAGGCAGCCGCGGTGGAGGAGCGCGCCGTGGCAGACGCGCTCGCGGCGGTGGCCGCCCACGAGGCGGCGGAGGCCAGGACGGTGGACGAGGCCTTGTCGGCCATGCGCGCTCAGGCCGCGCCCTACCCCCATGAGGAGGAGGCCGACGAGGAAGAGCGGGACGAGAACCAGCCGATCCCGGCGTGGTTCGCGCCCCTCGTAGGCATGCAGTGGTAGTGGACGGGGCCACTTCCGGAGCTGGATGGGGCGGCACTCCTACCCGCCACCCAGCCACCCACACCTCAGCGGGCCGCCGCGCTCCCCCCCACCTCGTGCCTGAGACCCCGGAGTACATCATCCTGGACTAGGGATGCTCCGGGGGAACTCCGGCCGCCGCGACGCCACTGGCCAGTGGCCATCTAGCTAGGGCTAGATTTTTTTTGTTTTTAATATTGTAAACCTATGGGCCCCTCTGGGCCCTACCATATCTATAAATCTGTCCGTATTTTGTATGAGCAGGCCCGCAGAGGGCACCTGGCCCGGTCCCTGTCCGCGCAGCGCGGACCGCTGCTCAAACAGACAGATTGCGGACCAAATTGGTCCGCAAATGAGCAGCCTCGTAGGATATGACCTAAGATCCAAAGAAAAAGGCAAAGGAGCACGATGCAATGTCAGGCACTGGCTCCAGCTTCGAGAAAGCCGGATAACCTTGTCACAAAACCGACGCCGATCGTCACCAAGAGAATAATGTGGTTCGTCATCACACGGAGTGACGTGCATCACGAACACAGAGAAAGAGACATGGAGGAGGACATGCGGCAAATGCCACCTCCTCAGGCGGGTGGAAGTCGACACTACGCACCGCCTCTCAAACACATGGCTGCGTACCGTGACAAATATACCCCCCCCCCACGGAAAAACTGTCACAAATCTCGCACTCCTCCATGCTCCCGAGGAGCTGATAATGGACCAAGAGCCATGATGCCACCGCGGTCATGCAACAGCAGAAATGGAAGACAAAACAACAACCTGCGACGCGAGTCATCTTGCAATGATGGCACACAAAATGTCTTCAAATCTCACATGGTGAACTCAGATGCCCGCAAACATTTAAAAACGATTAGGGAAATAAAAGAGGCGGCACACCTTGGTCCACCATGTTTTGTAGACAACATACAATACATTGAGCTGCTAGGTTCTTTCACCAAAGTGAAGGGCACATATGTCAAATATGACGGGTCAACTGCGCCGGAAACATGGTTGGCAGATTATCGCACAACTGTCCAAATTCAAGGTGCCTCAAACCTAGAAGCAGTGCGATTCCTCCCTCTTATGCTACTATACGGACATCGAACTTGGATTAATGGACTGCCAAAAAGAGCATTGATGACCCACAATTGTCGGGGATCGCAACACTCTTCGAGAGTAAGTATAGCCAAATTTATTTATTCGACACGAGGGGAGCCAAAGAATACTTATAATCCTTAACAACTAAGTTGTCAATTCAGGTGGACCTGGAAAATAACTCGTTTAACACAATTTATTAGTAGTAACGGTGATATGGTGGCAGCAGTAGTGTGATAGTAATAAAAGTAGTAAAATAGTAGTAGCAATAGTAACAATGAATGTAAACGGAGTGGAAAGCAGTTTGAAAAACACCGTAGGCATAGGGATGGATGTACGGGCGTTGCATAAATGAGACAAACCATGTAATAGACTTAACATAGATCGACACAAATATATAAGAGAGCATCCAAATCACTAACAATCATAGGCATGTATCCAAAAAATAGTTGTACGTACTTGCAATAAGAACTTGCACGACATATTTTGTCCAACCATCTCGTTACTGCAGGGACAATTTGGAAATTATAGTAATTAAGGTACTTGTTTCACCAAGTACCGGATCAAAGCATTAACACTCAATGGATACATGTAATCCTCAAACTAAAATCAATCCCCTTAGATATCACAACCTGTCACCTTTGGGGTCTCGGCTTTCGGACAATAATAGGTGCATACAACTCGTAGATATGATCCAAACAACATTTATATTCATGAAAACACAACATGTTCAGATCTAAAATCATGACACTCGGGCCCTAAGTGACAAGAGTTAAGCACTCCAAGTTGCAAAAATGATAATTAACGACAATAGTGGATACTAGGCATCATGCCCTATCAATATCATTAACTGTTACATGATAAATCACATCCAATCCCTACAATCCCCTCTTCCTACAGCAGGGAATTACTCATCATGGATGGTTGATGGAGAGACGTTGGTGATGACGATGCCGACAATCTCCCCCGAATTCCCGTCCCGGGAGGGTGGCATAACAGGAACTTATGTCTCACGAACTAGGGTTTGGATGGCGGCAGAGCTGTAAATCGTATTTGGAAAAATCCTTGAGTCTTTCACCGTTTCGGGGGTGAAGCAGCATAAGTACCTGAGAGCCCCGGGAGTGGTCCCAGGGCACGAGGCGACCCCTAGGCGTGGCTAGGGGCATGCCTGGCACCTCTCTGGATTCCCTAGAGCCCACCTCGAGGTGCCCTTCTGGCTCCGGGAGTCTTCCGGTGAAAAATAATTTCTGTGATTTTTTCGAGGGAATTGATTTCTGCACAAAAATAGACACCAAGAGTAATTGTGCTAAACACCGTCAGTCCGTGTTAGTTTGATCCAAATCATGCAAATTAGAGGGAAAACAACAAGAAAAATGCTTGAAAAGGTATATACGTTTGGGACGTATCAAGCATAAAAAGCTGTATTTGTGCAACATTTTCAAGGAATATATAGGTGTGCTAAAGGCATTAACAACTTGAAACGATGCAAGCAGGAGCCGAATGAAACTACCCAGGACTTTATCGCCAGATGGGTGACTCTGAAGAACACTTGCAAAGGCATAGGCGAAGCACAAGCCATGCATGTGTCCGTCGAAGGGCCAGGCCCTCGTATCGTCCGCATTATGGTCGAGTCACAAAAATCATCCAACTTAGGCACAATGTTGGAAGTAGCTAACAACTTTGTAGATTCGAATGATGACACAAGGGCTAAGGCGAGAGCACTTTGCATAGACTTCTATGGCTTAACAAAGAGCAAAGGGTAGAGCCTACAAAAAAGGCTAACCAAGATGGGCCACGTGAGGTCAACGCGGCCTTTGGAAAAGGCGGCCAGAGCATTGGAAACAAGTGCAAGAGTAGCAATAAAGATGATGGCGGCAGCAAGTTCAATCACCTCAAGAAAATTGGGAAAAGATGAATTACGAGCTCTGCAGCCACCACTAGTGATTCGGCACACCAACCCACACCAATTCCCAGTGCCGACTCAACAAGCCAATCATGACACACACGATGTAATCCAGCAACAGCAGGGCCAACATCGAAAAGGCAAAGAAAATTCCCGAAGATCTAGGCAATAATGAATCACACCTTCCTAGCCACACGTTCGGCTGGGAAGCTAAAGCAGTTCTGGAGGGAAATAAACGCCACTATGCCAGAAACTCCCAAGTACCTGAAGTGGGCAAAGACCCTACTGACATGGGATCAGAGCGATCATCTTTCTCACATCCCCGACCCCGGCAGTCACGCGCTGGTAGTAAGTCTATTTATTGTGGACTACCGGCTCATAAAGGTGATGATGAACGGAGGATCAAGTATCACCATTATCTACCTCATCATATCGGAAAGAATCAATCTGACGAAAATACAGCTGAATCCTAGCAACGTCAAGTTCCACGGCATAGTTCCCGGACGATCGGCATCTTCTTTAGGCTAAATTTCACTTGATGACACGTTTGGAGAGCGGGGAAATTTCTGAACCGAACAAATCTCTTTCAAGGTAGTTCCGTTCGAGAGTGCTTACTAGGCCATCTTTGGCAGACCAGCTGTCGATTAGTCATCTCAACAAGGCCCTCGGATGATCCGGTAGGGTTTCGATTAAGATAACGTAAAGGCGCTGATGACAATTGTTGGCTAACATGGGGCACGATTTACCCAGGTTCGGAGCCCTTGTAGAGGTAAAACCCTTACTCCTTCTCTTTCGATCCGTATTATCCGTAGATCGGTTACAATGGGGGTGCTCAAGTCGAGAGTACGATCTCGAGCTCAAGGCTTGTGGTGGTGAAAAGTAGATTGGATTCCCCCCTCGGTGGTTCTCCTAGCCTTATATAGGTGGCTAGGTCTCAAACCGTGTCCGAGGGGGTTACAAACCCTAGTTCAAGGTCGGTAGGAGTTTCCTTCTTGACCCGCAAGTTTCGCGGGTGGGCCCTCGTTGGGCCTTCTAGTAGCGCAGGATAACATCTCTCTTTGGGCTTAGTTCTTGGGCATTGGACCGGGTAGGCTCACCCGATAGGTCCAGGAGTCATCCCCACGTCAGTAGCCCCCGAGTGTTTATTCGACTGAGAATAGTCGGGTAAGCACTCAAAGTTTGTTCTTGATTTCTTCGATTGGTCATTCAGTCGCCTGGTTTTGAGGGTGTATACCCTGTGCGCGAAGCGCTCATGTTCTCGAGCATCGAGTGATAAATGTGCCTTGTGTTAGCTGTTTTCGCAGAAGGTTGTGGCTCAGTCGCTTGGCTCTCCCGAAAGATCAGGGCCAATTAATTGCATCAAGGGCAAAAAACGGTTCTGGCCTACACGAATTCGAGACCTCCAACTTGAATCCGGCGAGGTGATTGTTGCGACTGGGCCGTGGAGTTCTTACCGAGTCGAACTTAACCTAAAGGGGTACCCGGCGCGTCCGCTAGGATTTTTATTCGTGTTGTTGACACGGAAAATTTACTGGAGGGCGCAGCTTGAGTGCGATTCTAGGCCCACAGGAGAGATCCTTGGGTCTTACCTTCATACTCGAAAGAATACGGCGTCCAGATGTGCCTAGTCGGCTGAATGATCCAGGATAAGGATGTGTAAGTACATCGTGTGGTAGAGTTGCGGGAGCCGTACACTCGGAATTTTACCTTAATCATGTTCCTACGATTCTTCGGTTGAAGAGATCTTCCTTTTTCTTGATCTTGGCGAAAGAGATTTCGTGTCAGAATGTCCATACGAAAGAAATTTCGTGCTTTGATGTGCCCATACGAAAGAGATTTCATGTCAGGGTGTCCATGCAAAAGAAATTTCGCGTTTGATGTGCCCATACGAAAGATATTTCATGTCAGGGTGTCCACCCGAAAGAAATTTTGGGCTTTAAAGTTTATAAGAAAGAGATTTTGCGTGTCGTGAGGTACGCAGTGACGTCACTGCGCACTCGATCGCTTTGACTGCTCCCGATGGGACGTGACGAAGTGGGGCAGAGCGCCCGGGCCCACCGTGTCGGCTTTTTGACCGGAAACGATCGTTCGTGTCTCGGTTTTCCCGTTGGCCACACGCTGTAAATGCTCACGATCTTTTCGTAAAGATCGTGCAGTGGTAACTGTCCCCCGCCGCCTCGTTTCCGCTTCACGCGTGGCAGCTGCGATGGATGCCACGTTGGTAGATCTACGGCTTGGATTAGCTCGGCTCGGGTAAAAGTACTGAGCTTAATCACTTTCTTCTTCCTCGCGCACACCTCCTTCTCATTGAGCACCGAGCATCCTCCAATGGCGGGAGCAAAGAAACGTAGCGCAGTCGCGGCGTCTTCCAAAGATGTGGCGAGCGCTTCTGCGGCGCCTCCCGTGAAGAGGACGGGCGAATGGCGCGCCGCGAACACCACCAAGAAGAGCATCATCGAGATGCAGCGGAGGGATTACCGAGCGCATCATCTTCTTGGAGCATGTCTCCCGAGGTCGGTGCGCCTGTCCAAGGAGGAGACTCCCAACCCCCTCGCCACCGAGCGCATCATCTTCTTGGAGCATGTCTCCCGAGGTCTGTCTCTCTCCCTCCACCCGTTTCTTGTCGGGTTGTTGTATGTCTACGTCATACATCTGCATGACCTTCCTCCAAACGCGATTAAGCACATATCGTGGTTTATCGTGCTTTGCGAGTGTTTCCTGGGGATCCGTCCGCACTGGGGGCTTTGGAAATCCATCTTCAAGGTGCGGATCTTTCGGGAGAAGAAGCAGCCATGCGAGAAAGTGGGAGAGCCGCTTCGGACTGGAGGCTTTGGGATCCAGGCGAACAAGGACAACCCCTATATGGAGATGTATTTCGTCGATTCGACACAGGGATGGCGCCGAAAATGGTTCTACGTCGTTGACGACAGCGCGGGTGGCACCCCCGAGTTCCAGCGTTCGCTGTCCTGAAGCGACGGAAGTCTTGGCTGCACACACTTACAGCCGAAGAAGGTAAAGTTGTTGCTCCTTTACTCGCGAAGGTGGCACGGTTCCGGGACAAGGAGCTGGGGACTCCGCTGAGCGGGATACATCTGTCGGTGTGTTCCTGCGTTGGAGGATCCAGCCCCTCCAAGAGAGGCCAACCGCCATGTGGGAGTACACGTGCGCAAACAACCCAATCCACGTTTGCGACGATGTTCTTTCGAACGCGGAGTTTGATAAGAAAATCACGGCTATCACCAAGCTGAAGAAGAGAGAGGGATACTCGACGTGCCCTCTCAACCCACTAGAGGAAGGAAACCCGCCGACTAAGGTGAGTTTACTAATTTTCTCCTTTGCTTTTGTTCCTTTCTGCCTTGTTTTTCGTCGAGTGAAATGCTTCTTTATTTTTCTCCTTTACTTCCGTAGAATCGGGACGTGGCGACATGCTATCCGCCAATTTCTGCAGATGATGTCTCAGACCTTTTGGCGAGTAACATTGAGGCTGCACACGAAACCAGCGTCGCGGATGCTAATTCAAGCTCTGAACGCGACTATGCGGATGAGGAGGAGGAGTCGGACAACGAACAGCTCCATCACCACAAGCGTCGCATGCGGGAGGAAGACGAAGCCACCTCGAAGGATAGTTCCTTGGGTGATGAACCCGTCCAGGAGGTCGAGCCCCTTCGTGTGGCTCCTCTCAACGTGCTCCCTCCTGCGGGTCGTCAGTCGAAGATTTTCACCGCCTGGGATCCAGACGTTCTTGATGATGATGATGCGGATGAGTAAGTCCTGTGCACCCTATTCTTAGTCGTGAATCTTCTTCCGTCATTTATTTGTCTGATTTTATCTTTTGTAGCAGTCTGGAGACCATTAGCGCGGGCCACTTCACTTCCTCGATTCCATCTGTGAAGAGGAAAGAGGTCGCCGTGGACCCTTCTCCTACCGCCGATCTTGCCCGAAGATCTCCGAGCCCAGCAAAGGCGACCGAAGCTCCGGAGTATGGGATGCCCAGCTTCGCGGGCGGACAACCTGCAGATGCTGGTGCGTCTGCTAGCCGGGAGGTCTCGGGTAGCTTGGCGGATCCCATGTCCACTGCTCAGGGCAAAGTAAAGTTTCTTTTCCTGTCTGGCGACCTACCTTGCATGTTTTCCTTTATCGGGTGCACGACAGTGCTCCCGTGGGAGTAGCCCCCGAGTCTATGGTTAATTGCTCGCAGTTGGCCATAGACTCAAGTCGAAGTTTTTCTCTCTTGATCTCTTTCTTGATTTTGCTTTTCATCGGGTGCACGGCAGTGCTCCCGATGGGAGTAGCCCCCGAGGCTATACACGACTGTGTACAGTCGTGTATAGGCTCAAGTTTTTTTTCCTCTAATTTTGACTCGGGATTTTTTGCAGGCCCTTCTTGATTCCCTCGCCGCTTTCGGGCGCCGAGTTCTTTCGGATGAGGCGGAGTGCATTTATCTTCGGGGGGATCGCGACCAGCTCGTCAAGGACGGCCGCTCCCTGCAAGGTAAGCCGACACACACTTTTGCCTTCGCCGTTTCTTCCCGGTTGCAATTGTTGCCCCAATCGCGTCTTTTCGAGTTGCAGATGAAGTCACCCGCTTGAAGGCTGAGAAGGCGGATGCTCTTTCTTGGGTGAAAACCCTTGATACGGAGTTGGAGTCCACCCGAAAGGAGTTGGAAACCACACGCCAGCGCTCGGCCAACAGTCTCGCGGAGGCCCAGGAAGCTTTAAAGCAGCTGGAGGAGGTGAGCTTGAAGCACGACAATGATCTTGTCGGCATCATCCATCCCTTGGCCCAGAAACTTGCTGGTGAGTTGCGTTTTATCTTCCTTCGACTGTGGCTTGTACTTTTCCTTTTTGATACTTGTTCTTCCTTTGTCTTAGACACCATTGGAGCTGCGTTGGAGCTGCCCGGACAAATGCGGCTCGATGCTCTCTCCGACTCGTGTGTTCAGCTTCAGGAGCATGCGAGCAGGGTCTGCTCCCTCATCCATGACGCTACCCGAGTGCTAACGCGGTTCCATGAGCGCATGCTCGTGGATGTGGCGGTTCCGCCTACTCTGAGTGATCTCCTGCAAGTTTTCCTACGCGATGAAGATTTCCTCCACGAGTACTCGCTTGCGCAGACCGAGTGTGGGGCCAAGACAACTATCCAATTTGCCTTGGCGCATGGTGTCTCGGGTGACATGGAGAAGGTTTACTCGGAGGTTCCACGAGACTCCCTGGGCAAAAAGTTAGCACTCCGTCCTTTCGGCGACCGTGCTGAGGAGCTTTCGAAGAAGCTTTTCGGGGTACTTTCCCGCGCCGAGCGTAAAGGACAGCCTTCTGCGAGTGTAACTACCTCCGCAACTCCGTAGAATAGTTCTTGTTTCTGTATGCCTTGATATGTAATGAACCTTGGGATGTATTCCCGTACTTTATTTTGTCTAATCGACATGTTTTTGAAAAGTGTCAGTGTTTTATATTTGCGCCTTACTTTGTATTCTCCCGATGGGAGTAGCCCCCGAGCACCTGAAAATCTTGGGTCTCTGAATCTTTGTTGTTCTTTCCAGGTGATTGGTTCCAACGGAGGTTCGTCGAGTGGAGCTGCTTCTCTGGTTGATCTGTTGGTTGCTGCTGCCAGTACATTTGCGTCGCTCTGTGACCGTGTCGCGGATGGCGATTGTAAGTTGAAGGCTCTGCGAGGCGTGGCTGATGTTGCCAAGTCAAAGCAGAAACTTGCGGCAGAGCGCGAGCAATTTGTAATGGAGGATATGTCGAGTGTTGCAAAGAACATGCTCTGTAAGTTTTGCGAGCCCCCGAGTACTTTTCGCTGATTTCTGTTTTTGTTTTAATGTGCTTGCTATCCGTGCAATTATTGGGCCTAATGGAGTCTGCGAGGGTCATTGGGTGGACAACCATATTGTTCACGAGTCGAGCAGTTCTAAGCCTCATGCGAGCAACGTCTGGTCTGACCGGAGCCGAGGATTTATCTTGGCTACCCTGAAGTACCGGGCGAGTCAGGCGCAGATACTCGTTGAGTCTTGTCGAGAGGCTCTCTCTTCTGTCCATCGGGCGTTTTACCGTTTTGGAGTTTTCCTAGATAGCTTGAGTGGCTTGCTGAGAATGTTTCGTCGGGTGGGAGAACTTCGCGAGTGTGTGCGCCAACAACTCATCTGTGGAGCTCAGGTGGCACTTGCCTTCGTGCGTTTGTGGCATCCTGAGGTTAACTTCAACTTTGTGGCACGACTCCCTGACACCCAAGGTCCTCGTGTAGATTTTATCCCTCGTTATGAGGTTGTGCGTCCTTCTGCTGAGCGGATCATTCAATTGACGACGGCGGAGACCGAGTGGTTGCTTCAAGAGGCGGCTGCTCGACAGTAGCCGTAGGTCACCAAGGTGTATGTGCCTTGTGTGTTGTAGCTTTTAAAGGTGTGTTAAGGCGTATACCTTGTGACCTTGTATGTATTAATCGATTGATTGAAGGTGTTTATAAGGTGTGAAACTTGTTTTACCCTGTATAATTTTTATCGAGTGTAAGTGCTCAATGTCGTTGATGATGCTAGTTAGGCGTAGCCCCTGTGCGTTTGGGGGTGTGACCTGTCGTTTAGCATTTAGGGAGAAAAATAAACGATAAAAATTGCGACTGGATAATATTTGTAGATATGGTTGAGAAACCATGTTTTTACTGATATGGCTGAGAAGCCATGTCTTTGCTTGAGTTACAAAGGGGCTAGTATAGCCTTATTTCTTGCGAGTAGAAGATTAAACCCTAAGGATAAAACTTGCGGAGGCGCGCCACGTTCCACGGGTTGGAGTAGATGCCGCCTATCTTTGGGTTCTTCAAGCGATAGGCGCCTCCTGAGATGACTTCGTGTATGATGAAGGGTTCTTCCCATGGTGGCTCTAGCTTGTGCTCCTCCTTTTGCTTGAGTCGCATCACCAGGTCTCCTACCACGAAGGATCTGTGGCGTATGCGGCGACTGTGGTAATTACGCAGCGACTGCTGATGGACCACAGATCTTGCGAGTTCGATGTCCCTGATCTCGTCCAGTGCATCCATGTCGTCTGCGAGTGCCTTGTTTGATGTTTCTTCGCTGTATGCAACGACTCGTGGGGCACTAAATTTGACATCCTCGGGTAGCACGGCCTCAACTCCGTATACCATGAAGAATGGCCTGTAGTTTGTCGACCGATTTGGTGTTGTTCGCAGGCTCCATAACACTGATGGTAATTCTTCGGCCCTATGCCCTGCTGCTGGGTGTAGCCGACTGAGTAGCCGCTTCTTTAAGCCAGCCGAAACTAATCTGTTGGATCGTTCGACTTGGTCGTTAGTTTGCGGGTGAGCTACCGAGGCGAAGCTGAGAGTTATCCCTTTTTCCTCGCAGAAGTCCTGAGTTTCTTTGGTTGTGAAGTTGCTCCCATTATCTGTGATGATGTTATGCGGAACACCGAACCTGCACACGATGGAGTTGAGGAATCTCACGGCGCACTCGGCGTGCTGTGAAGTGACTGACGTAGGCTCTATCCATTTCGTGAATTTGTCGACTGCTACTAGCAGGTGGGTGTATCCTCCGGGTGTTGACTTCCGCAGCGGTCCCACCACGTCTAGCCCCCATTGAGCAATGGGCCAGGCGATAGGGATCATGTGGAGTTCCGTGGCCGGTGCGTGTGGCTTGGGCACGAACCTTTGGCAGGTATTACATCCGTCGACGAGGTCTTTAGCGTCTCTGGCCACCATGAGCCAGTAGAATCCTGCGCGGAAATCTTTTCCCACGATTGCTCTCCAGCTTGCGTGGTGGCCGCAGTCGCCTTGGTGTATGTCACGGAGCAGCTCCTTGCCATCCTCGTGTGCAATGCATCTTTGCAGTACTCCTGATATGCTTTGCTTGTATAGCTCCCCTTGGATCACCCGAAAAGATTTGCTGCACCGTACTATCCGTCTAGTCTCGCGAATGTCTGCTGGGAGCTGTTTATTGGACAAGTAGTCGAGATATTTCCGCGTCCAGACTGGCACGAGCAAAAAGACTTGCCTTGAGATGTGATGTGTGAGCTCTATGAGGGCGATTTGCTGATTGGCCACCGTGTCTGTTGCTGCGGGTGTCAATGCTTGCTTCTTGACCTTGACTGAGCGTTTGCTAATTCTCTCGAGGTAGATTCCTGGTGGAATAGGGGCATTTGTGGACCCTATGTTCGCCAGTTTATCTGCCTCCTCGTTGCTTGGCTGTGCGATGTGTTTCAGCTCGCACCCTTTGAAACTTCCTTCAAGTAGATTGTACATATCGCGGTAGGCGACCATGTTATCTGCAACAGCGTCGCGCTCCTTCATTGTCTGCTGCACGATAAGGTTTGAATCCCCGTATATCATCAATCGAGTGGCTCCACAGGCAATCGTCATCTGCATGTCGTGCAGAAGGGCCTCGTATTCTGCATCGTTGTTGGACACTGGGTCGTCAGGGGGGAAGTAGAGTCGTAGGACGTACTGTAGTTTATCACCCCTTGGCGATATGAGGATTACTCCGGCTCCCTCGTTTCTTTTCGACCCGTCAAAGTAACTGATCTAGTTGCTCGTGTATTCTGGAGGTCTGGGGATTTGCAGCTCTGTCAACTCGCTCAGGAACTCCACGACGACCTGGGATTTTACAGCATTGCGCCCTGCGTATATTATGTCCCAGGCGCCTAGCTCGATGCTACATTTTGCGATTCTTCTGGATGCCATGGGGTTGTTCATGATAGTACCGAGTGATGCGTCATTTAGCACCGAGACGGTTAGCTCCTGGAAGTAGTGTTTGAGCTTGCGGGCTGTGAGGACCACTCCATACGCGAGCTTCTGGTAGTGGGGGTATCGTTGTTTGCACGGTGAAAGCACCTCGCTGATGTAGTATATTGGCCTCTGAACGCCATATGCTTTTCCGTCCTCTAGCCGTTCGACGACAATTACCGTGCTGACGACTTGGTTTGTTGTGGCTAGGTAAAGGTAGAGGGGTTCCTTTTCCTATGGCATTGCCAATACGCGTCTGCTCTGCAACACTCTTTTCAGGTCGAGGAACGCCTTTTTTGTTTCTGGCGTCCACTCGAACTTATCTGTTTTCTTCAGCAGCTTATAGAAGGGAGCGCCTGCTCGCCTAATCTTGCGATTAATCTCAGAGCGGCCAGTCGCCCTACAAGCTGTTGTACGCCGCAAAGATTTGTTGGTTCCTTCATCGTCAGGATTGCCTATATTTTCTCCGTGTTGGCTTCAATTCCTCGGGCGGGGACCAGATAGCCGAGGAGTTGTCCCACGGGGACTTCGAAGACGCATTTTGTCGGGTTGAGTTTGATTCTGTATGCGTTGAGGGCGTCAAATTTCTCCCTGATATCCTCGAGGAGTGTGTCCTCCACTCGATTCTTGATGACAATGTCGTCAACGTAAACTTGTATATTCTTGCCAATGAGCTTGGCGAGGCATTTTTGCATGCAGCGCCGATATGTTGCGCCTGCGTTTTTTAGCCCGAAGGGCATTGTCGTGTAGAAGTATACGACATGTGGCGTGATGAATGCTGTCTTGTCCTTGTCCTCTTGCTTCATCCTGATTTGATTATAGCCCGAGTAGGCGTCCAGGAAGGAGAGGCGCTGATAGCCTGCTGTAGAATCCACGATCTGGTCGATTCGTGGTAATGGGAAGTTATCCTTGGGGCAGTGTTTGTTCAACGACGTATAGTCGATGGACACATGAAGGATGTCAGTATTTTTCTTCGGGACTAACACCAGGTTTGCTAACCAGGTAGAAATCTTGATTTCTCTGATGAACTTGGCGGCTAGCAATTTGTTCACCTCTTCTCCGAGTGTCCTCTGTTTTGGCTCGGAAAAACGTTGGGTGGTCTGCTTGACTGGCTTTGCGTCTTTAAACACTTCTAGTGAGTGCTCGACGAACTCCCTGGGTATTCCTGGCATATCTGAGGGCTGTCAGGCGAAATTTTCCTAGTACTCACGAAGGAGTTCGAAGAGCACACTTTCCTATGTGGTTTACAAGGTGGTGGACACCATCGCCGTCTTCGCGGATTCTGTCGGGTGCACTTGATGCTTTCGAGTTCGCTGTTTGGGCTGAACTCGAGTTCTGGGGCGTTCTTTTTGGTGAGTGGTATCACGGAGTGATCCGTGGTTTTTGCCAACTCTTCCAGCTCCTCCTGAATCCCGAAATATTTCGCGATCTCGTTGAACTCAGTATCGCACTTGTCTGACTTTTGAAAGTCGCCGCTTATGGTGATCGTTCCATATTCTCTTGGAAGCTTGAGTTTCAGGTAGGCGTAGTGGGGTACTGCCATGAATCTCGCGAACGCTGTTCGACCGAGAATGGCGTGGTACTGTGACGGCCAGTCGACTACCTCAAAGTCGAGAAATTCTCTCCTGTAATTCTTCGGGGTTCCTAGTATCACTTCCAGGTTGATTGTTCCGAGTGGACGGACGGCTTTCCCTGGTACTATCCTGTGGAAGGATGTTTCCGATTCTGCGAGTCCGTCCAGTTTCTTGTTTATCTTGCGGAGTGTGTCCGCGTATATGATGTTGATTCCACTGCCACCGTCCATGAACACCCGAGCGAGGTCGTAGGTTCCTATTTGCGCCTGAATGACAAGCGTGGTGTGCCCTGGTCGATATACTCGTGGAGGGTGGTCCTCTCGGAGAAAGTTATCGGCTGCTCTGACATCTTCAGGTACTCGGTTGCGGATGGTGGAGCTTGTACTGCCATATTAACTTGGCGTGTGTTTGTCTTCTGGACTCTTCGGGACGGGCAAACTTTTTGTATCATGCCTAGGAGCCCCGCTGGGTTTGGGTATCCATTGCCTCCCTGGTTTGCAGCAGGTGGCGCCGGTAGCGGGGCTAGCGCCACGTTATGGTGTCCTGGTGGAGGTAGGGGTGGCGGCTGGTATACGGTGGCTCCTCCTGGGAGCTGCGGGTATCCTTGGTTAACTGCAGCCCTGTGCTTCTTCGTGTGAGCCTTGTGGATGTCCTGGAATTTTCGGTAGTCTTTGAGGAGATGCGTTGCCTTGGTTTTGCCCATGCGCTTATCTGTGAATAGATGTAGCGAGCAGTATCCGTCAAGATCTTCCTATGGAGTTTTATCATCTGACTTTGGTTTCCGGTCGCGATTTCCGCCGGACCCGCCGTCGCGGCTTCTTGTGAACTCCGCTGCTACCAGTTCATCTCAATCGTCGTGATCGTAATGTTTCCTCTTCTTCTTTCGACGGTCACCGTTGCGATCGTCCTCAGGTGCGGGAGAAGATGCCTTTTCATCGCGCAAGGATTCCTCGCCGTTGGCCCATCTGTCTGCAATCGCCATTAATTCCTCGATCATCTTGGGCGCAGATCGCCCCAGCTCTTCTCGGAAGGCGGTACGCCGAGCGCCTTTGGCGAAGGCTTCAAACGCGACTTCTTCCGACATATTTTCCGCGGTCTTCTTGAATTTGAATGGCATTTAGAGTTTTGAATGGATTTAGAGTTTTGCTTTCTTTAACATCATGAGGCATAACCTTTAGTTTGATAAAATCAACATCAAGAGCAAGGCTATCAACTTTAGAAGCAAGAACATCAATTTTGCCAAACATTTCCTTAACAAATTTATTAAAAGCAGTTTGTGTACTAATAAAATTCTTAAGCATGTTCTCAAGATCTGAGGGTACACTTTTATTGTTGTTGTAGGAATTACCATAAGAATTGACATAACCATTATTATTATTAGAAGGATATGACCTATAATTATTGCTACCAAAATTATTCCTATAAGCATTGTTATTGAAATTATTATTTTTAATGAAGCTCACATCAACATACTCTTCTTGATCAACCAAAGAGGCTAAAGGAACATTGTTTGGATCAATAGGAGCATGGCCATTCACAAGCATAGACATAATAGCATCCATCCTATCACTCAAGGGAGTGGTTTCTTCAACAAAATTTACCTTCTTACCTGTTAAAACTCTCTTAGTGCGCCATTTAGAATAATTTACCATCATATCATCAAGAAGCTTTGTTGCTGCCCCCAAAGTCATGGACATAAAGGTTCCTTAAGCAGCTGAATCCAAAAGGTTTCTTGAATAAAAATTCAGACCAGCGTAGAAGGTTTGGATGATCATCCAAGTATTCAGTCCATGAGTGGGACAATTCTTTACCAAAGATTTCATTCTTTTCCAAGCTTTAGCAACATGCTCATTATCAAGTTGCTTAAAATTCATAATGCTACTTCTCAAAGATATTATCTTAGCAAGAGGATAATATTTCCCAATGAAAGCATCTTTACATTTAGTCCAAGAATCAATAATATTTCTAGGCAAAGATAACAACCATTCTTTAGCTCTTCCTCTCAAAGAGAAAGGAAACAATTTCAGTTTAATAATATCTCCATCTACATCTTTATATTTTTTGCATCTCACATAGTTCAACAAAATTATTAAGATGGGCAGCAAATCATCAGTACTAACACAAGAAAATTGCTCTCTCATAACAAGATTTAAAAGTGCATGCTTAATCTCATAAAAATCAGCAGTAGGAGCAGGTGGAGCAATAGGTGTGCAAATGAAATCATTGTTGTTTGTGCCAGTGAAGTCACACAACTTGGTGTTCTTAGGAGTACTCATCTTAGCAAGATTACAAATAGGATAAAAACAACAACTAGAATAAGAACTATTTTTTTGTGTGTTTGATAAAGAGAAGCAAACAAGACAAAATAAAATAAACTAAGGAAACAAAAACAAAGTAAAGAGATTGGAAGTGAGAAACTCCCCTTGAAGAAATCCTCTTCCTCCCCGGCAATGGCGCCAGAAATTAGCTCGATGCGCGTGTAACACACGTTCATTGGGAGACCCCAAGAGGAAGGTATGAAGAGCATAGTAGCAAGTTTCCTTCAGAAAGAAACCAAGGTTGAATCGACTAGTAGGAAAAAGAAATCACTTCCGAAGGTTGATGGAGCTGAGGTGGCAGGGCGCACTACTGGTTCAGAAGCAACGTGAAACCTACACAACACAATCAAATCACTCTGCCCCAATGAAGCAGTGAGGTTGTCAATCTCACCGGTTTTGCTGAACACAAAGAGGTTAAATGTACTGTGTTGAAAATAATAATTGTTTGTAGTAGATGAAAGAGAACGATGATGGTAGTAGTAAAACAGTAGCAGTAGTATGAAAATAGAGATTGCAGTGGTTCTATTATGAGTATGAGGAAAATGGACCGGGGTCCACATTTCACTAGAGGTGTCTCTCCCAAGACAGATAGATAGCATGTGTGGTAAAAAATCACAGCTGGGCAGTTTACAGGTATAAAGTCTACACCGTAGTGCATACGCATGACATGATGATTACTATGTGATTCATGCGGGCATTACAACAAGATACATAGACCGTCATCCAACTGCATCTATGACTAATAATCCATCCTCAGAATGTCATCCGAGCAAACCTTGGGTATTAAGTTGCAAGCAACATATAATCGCAGTAAGAAAAGTGTGTAATGTAAACAATGTAAACATTGTTGTTTTCTCCCTAATGGAAACATCACATCCTCCATCTGTCACGTTTCTGTCACTCGAGCATGGATGCAAAGGAGGCATTAACCCACTATCGAGCATAAATACTCCCTCTTGGAGTTACTAGCATCCACGTGGCCAGAGCATTTACTAACAACGGAGTGAATGCAAGATCATAAATAACATACACATGAAAATAACATGATAGATTGATAATCATGAGACATAGCATTCAATATTCATCGGATCCCAGCAAACACAACATGAGGCATTACAATAAGATGATCTTGATCATGTAGGGCATCTCACAAGATCTAAACATGAGGCATAAAGAGGAGAGAACAACACACTAGCTACTGCTATGGACCCGTAGTCCAAGGATGAACTACTCACGCATCTATTCGGAGGCGAGCATGGTGGTGTAGAGCCCTCCAGTGACGATTCCCCCTCCCAGCAGGGTGCCGGGGAGAGCTCCAGAACCCTCCCGAACTAGGGTTGACGATGACGGCGGCTGCGGATGTTTTTGGTGGAAAAGGCTCGGGTGTTTCGGGCTAACCCTTCGAGGAGACTAAATAGGCGAGAGGGACGGTGGGCGAGGAGGGGGGCCACACCACCCCTGGGCGCATCCAGGGGGACCCACGCCCAGCCATGGTGTTGGTTGGACGCGTAGAGATAAACGAAAACTTTTTCCTACGCCATGCTTCCAAGATCTAGCCGAGGTAGAAGGCCACGAGTATTACCACTAGACGCGCAGGTGCGGATTATCGAGGCAGCGCGTCGGGGCAGTGCAGTCCCACGATCCGGTCCGGCCGATCCAATCCCTCGAACGTCGAAGTGCTGAACGTACAACACCTCTGCCGGTATCCACACGTACGAGGAGGAGCTCCAACGGTGGACTGCTAGGTCCGGTGCAGCGGCTGGACTGAGTGGGGCTAGGGTTCCCAACGCATGGGAGAGTGGACTAACTTGCCCGCTGGGCAACCTGCGCCCCTCTTTATATAGCGAATGGTATTGGGCTTCACAACACTTGTGGCCCATTCCCTCTGTGAGTCCGAATCACAAACTCAGTCCATTTCCGGTTCAGGTACAACCCGACCAATACTTGCTCCCGCTCTTAAGTGTGCGACCCTGCAGGCTCATGGCGACTAGGACGCGATTAGAGTCCGACTCTCAATCGATCAATCGGTAGAGGCTCCTAGCAGAACATGCCGACTCCCAAGTCCCATTGAGTCATGACGACATACCTTCCAATGTGATTTACATCTTAGTCCCTTTTGCCTCACGATATACCTTGTCGAACTATAGGCGATTTATCGTCATCCCTTAAATAGCTCAACTCTCTTCTCGGTCCGTGATATGTGATTCACCTGACTAACTCTTAGTCAACAGACACAATTAACACTTAACTGAGTCACGCATGGCCATGCTTCCTGAATCATATCACTCGAGAGGGCCCAGAGAATATCTCTCCATTTGGAGGGGCAAAATCCCATCTTGATTATCCACATCACGCAGCTTGCTTCTCATTCGACCCGAACTCTGCCTTTATAGTTGCCTTGTCGCAGAACAACGTTTGACAGAACCTAAGTCGGTGATCCACAACTCGGATTGTGCGACAACCTCAGGTCTAAGGATTACATTGATTGACACATGCAAATGGCGACTTGCTCGTTGCATCTCAATGTGGGTCAGTCCGACTTGCTAAACTCTTTAGCCAAGTCCGTGAGCGTTGGAATGGCATCACCATGCCCATGACAAGTGGAACCGAGTCATCAGCCAACTCTCACATTAGTCTAGGGTGTGTGTCCAGCACAACCTTAATGACCAAGGACAATTTAGTATGAACAACATGAATACATAGTTCCACAATCGAATCACATATTCAATGATATATATCAGATGTTCAACACAAGGACAACTTAATAACTTTATGAATACAGTGGGAATTACATCATACATGATTGCCTCTAGGGCATATTCCCAACAGGTGTGGGCACCCCTCTTCCCCTCTTCGGTTCTCTTTTGGACTCCGTGGATCCTTCGGTAATTCTAAGACTTCTGGGCTTCGAATCGTCGAATTCCGAGAATATTTCCAGAACAACTTTTCTGAAACTAAAAACAGCAGAAAGCAGGAACTAGATCTATGGCATCTTTTCAATAGGTTAGTCCTAGGAAATCAATAAAAATGGCATAAAGTGTAAAGGAAACATGTAGCATATGGCATGAAAACAACATGGAACATCAAAAATTATGGATACATTTATGACGTATCATTACCCCAAGAGGAAGGTATGATGTAGTCTACCAAAAATTTCTCCCAATTGTGGAATCCGAGTTTATCGACTAGTAGGACTTCGAAGACTTGGAGAAGGTTGCTTGTTGTCTTGCACGTCAACAAGCGTGGAACCTGCACACAACACACAAACTCTCTCTTGTCCCTAACTTTCTGAGAAGGTTGTCGGTCTTCTCGTCCTGCTGAAAACGAAAAAATTAAACGTATAGAGTAATGAAAAGTAATAAAAGTAAAACGATACAACAAGGAAACAATGATGAAAGTGCTTGAAGGAAGGTTGAAATGATGATAAAAATAGGACCGGGGGCCATAGTTTCACTAGTGGAGTCTCTCCAAAGAAAACAAACATGTTGATGAACAAATTGCAGCTGGGAAATTGACAAATCATGAACGGATAACAATACTATTATGACGAGATATAGTTCACGGGTTCTAATGTCGTAGGCATTACGTCAAGGCATATGGACCACTATCCTGCATGCATCCATATATAATAGTTCACCTCAAGAAAGCTATCCAACAAATCTATCTGGTATTAAGTTGCAGCAACGAAGTGATTGCTTTATATGCAATAGACAACTGCATTAACTAAAGTACGTAATGTAGACAAGAGCACCGTTGTTTTCTCCCTAGTGGCAACAACACACACCCCATCCTTCACATTAATGTCACTCGAGCACACATGTAAGGGAGGCATGAACCCACTATCTATCATATAAACCCTCTCTTGGAGGTGAAAACAACTACGTGGCCAAGGTAATCATAAACACCGGAGAGCATTGCAAGAAAACATTAACACTCTCTAAATATATAAGTGAAGCAACTCAGATTGACATCAACAAAATAATCATAACCTCATGGTTCATCGGATCCCAGCAAACACAACATGTAAAATTACATAACGGTGGTCTCGATCATGTGAGGAAGCTCACGGGACTCTAAACATGGATGCATAACAGAGAGAAATAACAACATGCTACTGATATGGACCCGTAGTTCCGAGATGAACAACTCATGCATCATCATGGCTGCAATCATGGTGACAAAGAGGCCTCCGATGGCGATCCCCCCTCCCGCTGGGTACCAGAACACTACAGAAGCCCTTGATTGGACTTTCGAGGTGACGGTGTCTCTCTGTATGTTTCATGGAAAATAACTTTGTCCCCGAACTTTTTAGGGTTAAGGGAAATTTATAGGCGAAGAGGCGACGATAGGCGGTGGCCAGGGCGGCTAGGGGTGCACTAGGCGTGGCCTAGGGTGGGGTCATTCCTAGCACCCCCTAGGGGCCACCTGGCTCCCCTCTAGCTCTTCTTTGGACCCCTTCTTTGTTCCGGGAAAAAATGATTTCTGTGGATTTCAACCTTTCCGAGAATAATTCTTTAAGAACTGATCTGAAATAGCAAAACAGTAGAAAACAACAACTGGCCTGGGGCATCTTGTCGATAGGTTAGTTTATGAAAACATCCGAAAAAATGAAGGAAAATATGTGAAAACATATGGAGAACATAAAGGCATTGGATAGAAAACAAGCATGGAGCATAAAAAATTATAGATATGTTTGCAACGTATCAGCATCCCCAAGCTTAACTCCTGCTCGTCCTTAAGTAAGTAAGTGATAAAAAAATATTTTTGAGGTGACATGAAGCCAACAAAATCTTGGTCAACGTTATGTAAAAGCATTGTAAGCTGAGATCGAAGTACTTTAACAAAGGCATGCTAAATATTATTTGAACTAATGTAAACTTAGCAACTATGTTGCACATGAAAAGTAATACAAACAATTGACAATGAGCAATAATGCATTAAAAGTGATACGCTTTTCTAAATCATAAGGAAAAACATAATAAAATGGTATCCATCTTGTCCTTCATGGGATAGCAAAACATAAATTCTAGGACACCTTCAAAGTTCAAATGGTGACTAGATACAAATAATTTGAGAGCAAGCAATACCATTATCATGAATCCATCAATAATAAATTTTGGAACTATGCACATTATACTCAAGTTGACAACTATGCTCTCTTAATTGGTGCATAAAGTAGGAAGATGGAGACTCAACATAAAAGTAAAAGAAAGACCCTTCGCAGAGGGAAGCAGGGATTACTCATGTGCTAGGGATTTTTATTTAATAAAATAGTGGTATTGAAAATATAATTTTGAGAGAGGTGTATGTCTATGTCAACGAATGGTAATGAAAAACTTATCATAACCCATCTCAAGAAAAGTGTTTAGACTTTTGAAAGCGGTTTCATTAGAACTTTTTCCTTATGGTTGGCACTTCCCCCCACCTTGTCTTACACAAATCATGGCCATCTGTATTCACGGGTGCCCACCAACAATCATCAATCCATGGGGAAATGTCTTTTTATATTATATTATTTGGTACCTAGCTCTCGGCAAATTTATATGAGGACATATTCCATACTCATTGAGTGAAATAAGGGAGAAGAACCTTGCTTTACATAAACCAAGATAAACTCTAAACTACTTCCTCATGAGCAAAAACAGGAACACAAAACATGTTTAATAATTCTGAAGGTAGGTAGCACACAAGAATTTTACTTGGAGTGGCGGTGAAATACCACATATAGGTAGGTATAGTGGACACATTGTAAAAACTTTGGTTTTGGGGAGTTGGATGCACGAGTAGAGCTCATACCGAGTACAGGGTGAAGGCTAGCAAGAGACTAGGAGCAACCAACTAAGAGAGGAATAACAGCCATAATCATGCATAGTGACAAACCATTATTAATCAAAGCATGAAGTGATATTACAATTCAAAAAATAAATGATCATCAAGGCTAAAAGTGTCTGGTTTATGGTCATAACATGGTGTGAGCATGCGCCAAGTCAATAAAAATAAATCATTCAAAGGAGAATACCACAATACCATGCTTCATTATCAAGAAACAACACATGATTTAATTTTAACGACACATTAAGCACTCTCAGTTATTTGAGACTACACATGATACATAATATACTACTAAGCACACAATGAAAATAACATCTAACATGTCATGCCAAAGTCTAAGCCGCAGTCAAAACAAGCTTCCTGTTGCACCACTATAAGCATGAAACATTTTACTCTTATCCAACACCAATCAACTTATTTGAAACAACTCTCAAAGAAAATAATCATTAAATACCACAGAGCTAATCATATATAACTTAAAAAAACCAACAATCTCTGAACAAAATTAGAGTGAAAAATAAGAGCTAAACGCAGTACTAGTAAAAAATTGAACACTCACATAACAATAAGAGGGAAAACTAGAGTGTTCTAGACAATGAAAATGGAGCGTGTCTCTCCCCAAATTAAAATATGCTAGGATCCTACCATTTATTACAGAAAGAAAACAAAACAAAACTGAAAAAATGACGCTCTAAGAATAACACATATCATGTGAAGGAATAAAAATATAGTGTTTTGAAAGAAACCTGATATTTTTGTTGATGAAGAAGGGGATGCCCGGATGCCTTGGGCATCCCCAAGCTTTGATGCTTGTACTTCTTGGATATGTCTTGGGATGACATGGGCATCCCCAAACTTGAGATTTTTCCCATCCTTAATCTTCTCATATCATCCTTCTCTCCCTAGACTTGAAAACTTCCTCCACCTAAAACTTCTCACAATCTTCATTAGCAACGTTAGTGCATCAAAATAATAAATCCACTTGGTTCAGTTTCAACACAAGTGTAACACTGCATTTATAGCTACTTTAACCACTTATTTTAAGGCTCTTCCCCTTGAAAGAACACAAAAGAAAAATATTAAGAGGCAAATGCAAATATTGGCAGAAATCTACCAAACCAGAACAACGGGTAAAGATGATTTTTTTCGAAAACCTTCTGTTGCTCAAATAAAAAAGTGGTCAACTAACAAAAGTTAGAAAACAACATGGGGCATGTGCCCATAAAATATTAAAAATTCCTCTCATTCTGCTTGAGAGACCCGAGGGTTTTGTTTAAGCGCAAAAATCTGGATAGAAAACAACAAGTTCCCCAAATCACACTACATCTCTATTAGAGGTTACTCTTGGCACAAGAAAGAAATAAAAAGGATAAGGAGTAAAAATTCCAAGACTCAAAGAAAACAAAATAAACTGAAAGAAAACAAAAGGAAAACATAAGGAAAACAAAGTTGGTTGCCTCTCACAAGCGCTTTTCTTTAACGCCTTTTAGCTAGGCATGAAGAAGGAATCAAGTATTATCAATGTACCCGTCATCAAGATCATAAAAGATTATTCAATAGTACAACTAGTTCTTTTAGGAGGGGTCTCTCAGATAAGTTTGCTTATAATACTAGGTGAATCAAGAATAGTGATTTTGGCTTTTCCCACACTAGATGCCTCCTCTATGGTTTTAGAACTCCCCCTTCTTTAGTAGATAAATTAATTTTTGGTTGAGGATTCTTAGGGACATACATGAATTTAGGCTTCTTTCCCAGCTGCAGTTTCAATCTTTTTAGTTTTAAGAGAGGACAAGGTAGACCCCAACGTTTCTATAACCTCTTCAATTTTGTCTATTCTAGATGGCTGATTTTCATTAACTTTTATAGTTTCAATAAATTTTACCTTTTTGGAAATACTCTTTATAGAACCATCTAGTTTGTCTACTAACACGTCATAAATGTATCCTTAATTTATGATGTTTCATGTTGTTTTCATGCTATTTCCTACATGTTTGCTATACACTTTATGTCATTTTCATCGATTTCCGGGACTAACCTATTGAGAAGATGCCACAGAGCCAGTTCCCTATTTTTTGCTGTTTTTAGTTTCAGAAAAGTTGTTCTGGAAATATTCTCGGAACTGGAAAATTCTAAGCCCGGAAGTCTTAGAATTCCCGAAGGTTCCATGGAGTCTCGAAGAGGCCCGAAGAGGCCCGGAGAGGGGCCACAGGGGGGCCACACCATAGGGCGGCGCGCCCCCCTAGCCAGGCCTAGGGGTGGCGTGGGCCCCTCGGGCGTCCACCGCCATCGCCCTTTCGCCTATATAATCCCCACAATATGCGAACCCTAAAAATATACCACTTTTTCTCGAGAAACACCCGAGGCCGCCATCATCGTCACCCCGAGATCGGGAGGGTTCTGGAGCTCTGCCCGACACCCTGCTGGGAGGGGAATTCATCCGCGGAGGTGTCTACACCACCATGTCCTCCTCCGAAGTGATGCGTGAGTAGCTCATCCCAGGACTATGGGTCCATAGAAGTAGCTAGATGGTTTTCTTCTCCACTTTATGCCTCGTGTTTAAATCTTGTGAGCTGCCCTATATGACCGAGATCATCTTTATGTAATGCTACATGTTGTGTTTGTTGGGATCCGATGAATGTTGAATGCTATGTCTTCTGATTATCAATCTATCATGTTATCTTCATGCATATATTATTTATGATCTTGCATGCTCTCCGTTATTAGTAGATGCTCTGGCCAAGTATATGCTAGTAACTCTAAGAGGGAGTATTTATGCTCGATAGTGGGTTCATGCCTCCTTTGCATCTGTGCTCGAGTGACTAGAAACGTGACGGATGGAGGATGTGATGTTGCCATTAGGGAGAAAACAACAATGTTTACTTAGCTTCCATTGTTTACATTACACACTTTGCTTGCTGTGATTATCTGTTGCTTGCAACTTAATACCCAACGTGTGTTCGGATGATATTCGGAGGGTGGATTATTAGTCATAGATGTAGTTGGATGACGGTATATATATCTTGTTGTAATGCCCGCATGAATCTGATGTCTACGCACGCTTCTATTCTTGTAGACAGTGTTGCGACTCCAAGTGCAGAGGTTTGTAGAACAGCAACAAGATTCCCTTAAGTGGATCACCCAAGGTTTATCGAACTCAGGGAGGTAGAGGTCAAAGATATCCCTCTGAAGCAACCCTGCAATTAAGATACAAGAAGTCTCTTGTGTCCCCAACACACCCAATATACTTGTCAGGTATATAGGTGCACTAGTTAGGTGAAGAGAGAGTAAAATGCAAGTAATATGGATGGTAATAAGTGATAATAGCAATCTGAAATAAATATGGCACAAGCAAACATGTAGCAGAACATGCGGAAATGGTGTTTCAATGCCTGGAAACAAGGCCTAGGGATCCTACTTTCACTAGTGGACACTCCCAACAATTAAAACATAATTGAATGCATAAATATCATTTCTTCACTATGCTACTCCGAACCACTCTCCGGTCGAATAACAAACACCAATCATTGCGTAGGGCTGTAACAGCACTCCTCAGAGTAAGCACTTTCCCAACCAAGTAACCCCCATGCTATCACCATGGGACCCAGATGGTTCCACGCAAACACCACAATTTCATAGGGTTATCCAACACAAAATATAAATATAATGCTAAACCACACAACGCACACACTGTCACCTTTACACCGTGATCAAAGTATTCATGGAGATTTCATAACAAAAACCACTTGAGTAGCATAATAGATGAAGTATAATATCTATCAATTCAACTAGATTAAAAAGCTCACGATCACATATAGATCACACCATGGGAGAGAGAGATGAAACACATAGCTACCGGTAGAGCCCTCAGCCCCGGGGGAGAGCTACCCCTTCCTCATCATAGGAGACAGCAACGACGATGGATATGGCGGTGGAGTCGATGGAGATGGATTCCGGGGGAACTTCCCCGTCCCGGCTGGGTGCCAGAACAGAGACATGTCTACCGAAACTTGTAGGCGGCGGCGGAGCTACAGATGTATTTTGTCGATAAGGTCGATTGTTTTAGGGTTTATGCCTCGGGGAGTATGAATGGGCAAAAGGGCGATGTCGGGAGGTGGCCAAGGGGGCCCACACCCCTAGGTGGCGCGGCCAGGGGGTGGTGGCGCCACCCTATGGTGTGGCCACCCTGTGGCCCCCCTCCAGGGCTCTTCGGGACTTCTGGATGCTTCCGGGACTTCTAAGACTTCTGGCTTTCGTATCGTCCAATTCCGAGAATATTTCCAGAACAACTGTTCTGAAACTAAAAACAGCAGAAAACATGAACTAGCTCTGTGGCATCTTGTCAATAGGTTAGTCCCTGGAAATCGATAAAAATGACATAAAGTGTAAGCAAAACATGTGGGAAATAACATGAAAACAACATGGAACATCAGAAATTAAGGATACGTTTATGACGTATCAAGCATCCCCAAGCTTAGTTCCTACTCGTCCTCGAGTAGGTAAACGATAAAACAAAATAATTTATGAGGTGACATGCTACCACACAATCTTGATCATAATATGTAAAGTAGAGCATGTAAACTAGGATCAAATGAACTAAAGTTGTGATCTATATTTGATATCAACAAGTAATGCATAAACAAATAAGAAAGAAGTAAAACTTTTAATGAATCAATACTAAAAGACTAGCAACCGTGCAAAGTTTATTAGATATGATTTAAACTTTCAAGAATAACAATATCATGCACGTCAAACGATCTTCACAACCCCTGTTAGGATCAAGTCAATCTTTCCACACGATGCAATGCTTGAATCTTAAACTATTTGCACAGTAAAACAAGCAAGTGTTATGCGTTGGTCCCTCGCAGCGGGATCTTATGGCAAAGAGAACATTATGGGGGGTTTGGAAGGTCAATGGAAGAAAGGCTCATAAAGCTGAAAGTGGTCATTAGACAGGAGAAAGTCTTACAACCGAAGCTATGCAAGGAGTAGGGATTGCCACACAACGGATGCACATAGAGCTATAAGTGTATAAAAGCTCTCCAATGGAACTAGTGGGGGTGCATCCAACTTGCTTGCTCACGAAGACCTAGAGCTCATTTGAGGAGGCTCATCATTGGAATATACAAGCCAAGTTCTATAATGTAAAGTTCCCCACATAGTTATGAATGATAATAATATGAAAACTCTCTCCAACCTGAAGTATTGGTGCTAAACATGAAGCACAAGTGTGGTATAAAGGATAGTGATGCGCCCCTCTCTCTTTATTCTCTCTTTGGCCCTTTTTTCTTTTTGGGCTTTTTCATCATTTTTTTTATTTTATAAATCCTCACCGGTAGGGGCAACATCCTATATTACAACGAATCATCACACTTTTAGTACTCATAACTCATAATGGAATATCTCTGATGTATCCAACTGCATGCTCCTGCTAGTGTAGAAGTATGCATAAATAACCATGAAGCTCATCATCAAGTAACATAATGGAGGTGGATGTTGTGCAGCAATATATCTCGGAATGGCTATGGAAATGCCATGATAGGTAGGTATGGTGGCTGTTTTGAGGAAGAATATATGGGCTTATGTGTAGGAGAACAAGGTCCTCCCACGGGATTTGGATGCAATGGCGAAGTTTGCACCAACTCTCAATGTGAGAAGGGGCAATGCACAGTACCGAAGAGGCTAGCAAATATGGATGGTGGAAGTGCCAGGAACCGCAACATAGACTCACAAGTTAAAAGATTGCAGCAAGCAAATCATCTTACAAGTCAAATTGCAAATCACTCCAAGAGGGTCCGTGGCAGTGACAAGTCACTGTTAGCTACCCCGACCGTAGCGCGTAACAAAAGGCCGGTCAGAAATGTATCACTCGTAGAAATCATATACCATTGTTTCTATCAGCTGGTAATTTAAGTGTGGCACGGTTTCAAGTTTCTTAGACCAACCATTAAAAGTTTCTACTTACTAGTCCTTCCTGTTTATCCATTAAGCAAATTAATATCTGAAAACAACAACAATGATTCAAGTGAAGTAGTTTAGTGATCTACAAGACCATGCAATCTTTTCCACTATACCAACTATCACAATAGAATTCCTATTTCCAAGCAAACACACATATGAGAACCACCTAACTACAAAATCTAACAACTATGAACAAAGGATGCATGCAAAACAAGAGCTGGAAGCACTAAAATATCTAAGCATGAATACTCAACAAATATAAGTGAAGCACAAGAGTATTCTAACAAAAAAGCGGAGCGTGTCTCTCCCAAACAAATATGCTAGGATCCAACTATTTATTACAGAAAATAAAAACTAAACAAACTGAAAACAAAAATAAAAGACGCTCCAAGTAAAGCACATAATATGTGACCGAATAAAAATATAGTTTCACTAGAAGTGACCTGATAAACTATTGATGACGAAGGGGATGCCTTGGGCATCCCCAAGATTAGACGCTTGAGTCTTCTTGAAATTTGCTGGGATGTACCACAGGTTCATCCACAAGCTTAGGCTTTTCACTCTTCTTGATCACATCATATCATCCTCTTCTCTTGACCCTTGAAAACTTCCTTCACACCAAACTTCTCACAATCTTCATTAGCAACGTTAGTGCAATCGAAATAATAAATTCACATGGTTCAGTTTCAACACAATACTAACACTCATAAACACATTAGATACTGTCACAACTTATTTTAAAACTCTTTTTCTCAAAAGAAACCAAAAGAAAGAGATTAACATGCAAATACAATTATTGGCAGAAATCTGTCAAAACAGGACAACAGGTAAAGATGATTTTTTCTAAACTCTTATGTTGCTCAAATCAAAAAGTGGTAAACTAAGAAAAGTTGCAGAATTAGATGAGGAATAAGCACAAAAAATTTCAGATCATTCTGATCTTCCAGGATTTTATATGATGTTTTATGGTGGACAGCAGAAATCTGTTTTCTGCGCAGAAATCCGAGAATCCAACTCCAACTTTCGTCAGAAACTTTACTTGACACTACTAAAACATGAAAAGAAAGATACAAAGGAGTTTCTACAGAAGTATACAACCCCTTGACTAAAAAAAAACCAGAGAAGAACAATGCAAAAATAAAAACATGGGTTATCTCCCAAGAAGTGCTTTTCTTTGACGCCTTTTAGCCAGGCATGATAATTTGAGAGATGCTCACATAAGAATAAGAGTTGAAGCACAATAAGAGTGCATCAAGAAGCAAATATAAAACACATTTAAGTCTAACCCACTTACTATTAAAAAGAATCTTGTAGAAAAACAAGTCAACAAAGCACAAAGTGACTAGCATAGGAAGACAAAATAAGTGCAACTTCAAAATTTTCAACATAAAGAGGGGAGACTTAATATTATTGAGATGCATAAGACTATGTTTCCATCTCTCATAATAACTTTCAGTAGCATCATGAATAAAATTAACAACATAACTATCTCATGGAATAATCTTATCATGAGCCACATGCATAAAAGAATAATTACTCTCCACATAAGCATAGTCATTCTTATTAATAGCAGTGGGAGCAAATTTAACAAAATAACTATCCTTATCATTCTCATCACCATAATCATAAAACATAGGAGGCATTTGGCAATCATAATTAATTTTATACTCAATAGTAGGTGGACTGAAAATATCATAATCATCATAAAGAACTCCAACATGATAGACAAGTTGTATATTAGGGAGATGGTTTTGGGTAATCCCTCCATAACTATGACAAGTTTCATAAGGATAATTGTAATCATAGCCATAGCATATTGTATAATAGTTATAAAAGACTTGAGGAATAGTATCATCATAGGCAATAGAATAGTTATCTTTCAAAGTGCATTCATTTGTAAACATATCATAATTTTTACTGGAAAGAGATGTATCAAGCATATCATCAATAGCAAAAGGATTTTCAAACACATCATCCACAAGCTCAGAGCTTCTTTATTATCATTGGAAGGAACATGGATGGTACTAATAGTACAACAATTATCATCATTTCTAGAATTGGTACCAAAGAGATTTTCAATATCAAAAGTAATGTGTTTCTCCCAATCATGGTCACTTTCATAAATAAAAAGCATAGGAAAATCATCGAGTTCAGACTCATCAGCAAAAGCTGTAATATGAGCAACATGCTTAGGGAGAGATATCGTTACCTCTCTCTTTTTACTCTTCTTCTTCTTCTTATTCTTCTTCTTCTTCTTCTTCTTCTTCTTCTTACTCTCTATAGGAGGGAGAGGCTTGAAAGGAAGCTTCTACACATACCCTGGTTTATTGTCAGAAAAATAGAACAAACCTTGGAGGATTCCTCCTCTTCATTAATAAGATGAAAACAAATATTAGCCTTGTCATATTTTGGTAAATTGTCCTCTTTTAGAATATTTTGTATGTAAGTATTTGCATGGCATTTTTCAACACAATAGAGATGACATTCATGCAAGACACTATTCATATCAAAAGCACTCATATCAATCAAAGAAGTTTTTCTTAATAGCTCTTCACACCCCAAATAATGTAAGTTCATCATGCTCATTGGGGGTGATCATGTCATCACAATACAAACTTGCAGTACTCATAGGATTCGAAAGGCTACTATCATGGCTTGAGCATTGAAAATTAAAATGACCCACTTTACAACAAAGTTCACAAATAAAAGAATAGAGGGCACACACTTTTTCACCAAGATCATTTATAGCCCTATCCTACTTTCTAGTTTTTTCATTCCTGTGATGGATACAATATTCTTCTTCGATTTGATTCTTTTCACAAGGTCTAAGTGCTCCACAGAAATTAACATGCTTATAAGAAATAGTACTTTCAGAAGTTTGAGCATGTTTATTGCAATCATCAATAACAATTTCATTTTTCATACAAGTGTCTTAAAAAGATTCATGATATATGTCCCCATTTTTAGGAAGATTGATATAAGAAGCAAAGGATCTATACCAAACGACAACCATTTAAGGATCAAGACCATATTTAGCATTAAGCTCATGAAAATCAGCAGTTTCAGCAAAAGTCTTAATGCAATCATACTCATAGTTTATACCTGATTATTTACCTTTGTTGTTATTCCAATCTTCATTATTGGTTTCAATTGTTTCAACAAGATCCCATTTAGCTTCAACCTTCTTACTTGAGAAAGAACTCTCTGAACATGCATCTAGATAATCCTTGTAATGTCCTGAAAGCCTTGCAAAAAAATTAGTAACAATTATTTCCTTAGGAAGCTCATGGTTAGGACATTTAAGTATTAATGTTTTCAGTCTTCCCCAAGCTTGAGCAATGCTTTCTCCATCACGAGGCCAAAAATTATAAATGTAATTCCTATCAAAATACAGTTCATGAGAAGAATAAAATTTAGAATGAAATAGATATTCGAGCTCCTTCCAGTCCAAATGATGAGGATCATCTAGAAGCTCATACCACTCCCTTGCTTTGTCCTTAAGAGACAAAGAGAAGAATCTCTTCTTAACTTGGTCCATTGAAATACCTGCACACTTGAAAAACCCACATAATTCATGTATAAAGAGTAAATGATCACGAGGATGGACAGTTCCATCTCCAAAATAACGGTTATCCATGACAAGTTCAACAATTTTCTTGGGTATTTTAAAAGGAATGCTTTCAGTAGGAGGATTTAAAATATCACAAGCATCATTAGGTTTATCACATATGGGAGATAAAGTATCATCAGAGCAAATTTTCTCCTCTAAAGCTAGGGAAATAAAAAGTTTATAGAAACTAGCTTCCCCAAGCTTAGACTTTTCCATAGTACTAGAAATAATGGTATCCAAAGAATTAGTCCTAATAACATTGCTACTAGAATGGAAATAAAGCTCTCTCGTATTTTTGTTGTCTTCCATTAAGACTAACTAGTAAAAATAAAAAACAAGCAACAAGTAAAAATAAGCCTAACTAGTGAAAACAAGAAACAAAAAGATATAATTGCAGAATCTAAAGGAAATAACTTCGAGCACTCACACCCGAGGATGTGAGTACCTTTTACCTTACCTCCCCGGCAACAGCGCCAGAAAGGAGCTTGATGTCTACGCACGCTTCTATTCTTGTAAACAGTGTTGGGCCTCCAAGTGCAGAGGTTTGTAGAACAGCAACAAGTTTCCATTAAGTGGATCACCTAAGGTTTATCGAACTCAGGGAGGTAGAGGTCAAAGATATCCCTCTCAAGCAACCCTGCAATTGAGATACAAGAAGTCTCTTGTGTCCCCAACACACCCAATATACTTGTCGGGTATATAGGTGCACTAGTTTGGCGAAGAGAGAGTGAAATGCAAGTAATATGGATGGTAATAAGTGATAATAGCAATCTGAAATAAATATGCAGCAAGCAAACATGTAGCAGAATAGGCGGAAAACGGTGTTTCAATGCTTGGAAACAAGGCCTAGGGATCCTACTTTCACTAGTGGACACTCTCAACAATGAAAACATAATTGAATGCATAAATATCATTTCTTCACTATGCTACTCCGAACCACTCCCCGGTCGAATAACAAACACCAATCATTGCGTAGGGCTGTAACAACACTCCTCAGGGTAAGCACTTTCTCAACCAAGTAACCCCCATGCTATCACCATGGGACCCAGATGGTTCCACGCAAACACCACAATTTCATAGGGTTATCCAACACAAAATATAAATATAATGCTAAACCACACGACACACACACTGTCACCTTTACACCGTGATCAAAGTGTTTACGAAGATTTCATAACAAAAACCATTTGAGTAGCATAATAGATGAAGAATAATATCTATTAATTCAACTATATTACAAAGCTCACGATCACATATAGATCACACCATGGAAGAGAGAGATGAAACACATAGCTACCGGTAGGGCCCTCATCCCCGGGGAGAACTACTCCTTCCTCATCATAGGAGACATCAACGGAGATGGAGATGGCGGTGGAGTCGATGGAGATGGCTTCCGGGGGAACTTCCCCGTCCAGTCAGGGTGCCAGAACAGAGATCTGTCTCCCGAGACTTGTCGGCGGCGGCGGAGCTACAGATGTATTTCGTTGAAAAGGTCGATTGTTTTAGGGTTTATGCCTCGGGGAGTATATATGGGCAAAAGGGCGATGTCGGGAGGTGGCCAGGGGCCCACACCCCTAGGTGGCGCGACTAGGGGGTGGTGGCGCCACCCTATGGTGTGGCCACCCCGTGGCCCCCCCTCCGGGGCTCTCCGGGACTTCTGTATGCTTTCGGGACTTCTAAGACTTCTGGCTTTCGAATCGTCCAATTTCGAGAATATTTCCAGAACAACTTTTCTGAAACTAAAAACAGCAGAAAACAGGAACTAGCTTTGTGGCATCTTGTCAATAGGTTAGTCCCGGGAAATTGACAAAAAATGACATAAAGTGTAAGGAAAACATGTGGGAAACAACATGGAACATCACTAATTAAGGATACGTTTATGACGTATCAAAACCACATAGTAATCTTTATGTCTTGCATATGCACTACGGTGCAGCCTTCATTTCTGTCAATTTATCTTCTTTGGAGATACACGACTAGTGAACTGTGGACCCCGGTCCATTTTCTCATACTGATAATACACACACAGCTTCCATTGTTTTCACACTGTTGTCACTGATTTCATACTGCTTTCATACTGTTTTCCACACCATACATTTAACCTCTTTGTTATCAGCAAAACCGGTGAGATTGACAACCTCACTGCTTCGTTGGGGCAAAGTGAATTGTTTGTGTTGTGTAGGTTCCAGGTTGCTGTTGAACCGGTAGTGCACCCTGCCATCTCAGCTGCATCAACCTTCTGAAGTTACTCCTTCCTCTTTTTGGTTGATTCAACCTTGGTGTAGCATCCTCACATTTAGAAATGTAAGAACTACTGTGTTAAGTGCTAGTCCCTGGATCAATGCTAGCACCACATACCAAAATGCAAAGTATCATTGCAGAAGTATCAAAATTATTACAAAGGATCCAGAATAGCCAAGTATAGCTTTATTACAACTTGCATAGCCTTGAAGGCTAGCTAAAACCTTCAGAGTTCAAGCAACAGAAAACAAAATAGCAATGAGCCTCCATCTTCAGCATGTGCCACAGGCAGGCATGTTGGGTGTAGACTCGAGTCCAAGCACTTCTTATTCATCATCGGAGGAACCTACATGTTGGAATATGCAGCCCCCGAAGGAGATCAGTACAATTTGATGTACTGGCAAATGACAATATGGTGGATATAAAATGGCAAGTCTAAACTACATGCATATATGGCTTGGTGGAGTTTAGGCTATTTGCAAAAAGCAAGTTTTTCCCTAACACTTTTGATTAAAAGAGTTTTCCTTTCAAAGATTGGCACAATGGGATAAAACTCATGTGCTCTACAAAATATTGTTTCCTTAGCCAAAATTTTACTTCTTGAAAAACGTGTTGAGATCCTTCTATCCATCCTTGTCCAGCTGCTCGAAGTCGTCCATTACCGGGGGACACGACTATGATCATAGTTTCTAACTCTGCAGAGGTTGTGCACTTTCACCCTTTGTCTTCAATTAGCCCAAACATCCTATACACACGGAGTGCATCATGGAAAGGAGAGAATTGAGACGAGATCTTTCAGAAGTAAGAATCCAACCCAGACAGCAAGACCTGTTCCACCTATAATTTTGCTACATCTTCATGTCAAGAATGAGCTGAATTCTCACAACTTAGTTGATCAAGATAGAGCCCATATGTCAAAAGGCTGCACGGGAACCTACTAGATTTAGGTGGACTTAGGAATCTCTTTGTTCCTGGCTGGCCATCCGCAAGTGACAACCTCAAGTGGAATAACCCTTAGATAAGGGCCCCGAGGCAACACCCAACATAAACCAGCCTTTCCAATTCTACCCAGGTGGTTCATTTAATAGTTATACTTATAATTTTCCCTCAACAACTAGTAAAACAATTGGTAACATTGCATAGCATCTACTAAGTTCTAAGGCTATCAAAATAACAAGGGTAAATGAGATGGCTACACACTACTAGGATAATAGCATAGCACTCAAAAATTTCCTACCAATGCATACTACTCAAAAATCAACTAATGCATATAGAAAATAATGGGTAGTTTATGATGTGTTACTTGCCTTGTCAAAAAGATGAGCAAGAACGGCAAGAATAACAACAACAAGAATAGTCTTCCTCTTCACAATCTATAACAAACAAAATACACAATACATAAACAACCAAACACAAAACAAAACAAAAACAATACAAAAATATGTATGCATGCTATGCAATGAAGTGATGCACAAAATTACTAGCAATTATTTTTTCTGGTGTTGATAACTTAGTCATTATGCATGGAAAACAAAACATAAACCATAAACAAAATTAAATATTTTTAATGATTTGTTATGTGCTATTAGTAGAGAATTATTGTTATTGCTGCGAAAAATAACTCTTAATGAATTTATTTGGTGTCTACTGGATAGAGGGTATCAAAACAAAACCAAAGAAATTGATTTTACCTAAAAATGATTTTAAAAACTAAAGTTATGCTCAAAATAGTGATTTATAGAGATCTACAAATAACTTGTGAGTGCACGATACAAAGTTCATATTTAAATAGCCTAGATTAATCTACATGATGTGTTGATTCCAAAAATTCCAAAACCACCTAATTTGGAAATACAGAACTCGAGATATGATTTTTTAAGTTTTAAGACAAAATCTGTTATTTTCTGTTTTAATTGGAAAAGCGCTCGATCCGGGACTCCTCCGATGGTGGCATCTAATTGGTTGGTAGCCTTCCGCGCGGATTCGTCACCGTGGGACGTTTGATCGAAGTGGAGATGGACGTGCTGGATGCTCCCATACCGCTTCACGTGGCCTTCTGTTTCTGGCCCTCTGATTTAGATCCGACGGTGGTGAAACTCCCCTGCTCGCTGGCGGTGCTAGGTCGTTGGAATCATGCCGGAATCGTGTGCGCGCGGCGGTGGAAAACAGAGCAAACACGGCGGGGAAAGTATACGGTGCTAGGTCGCCTTTGGGACATACCGGGGTGCGTATGGGACTGTCGCGAAGTCGATGGCGAGGCGGCGTGCGTCGGTGCGGTCTTCTCCTCCCGCGATCCTTCACCAGAGTTACTACGGGCGGCGGATTGCGACAGACGCTGATGACGGCGTCGACCTGGGGGGCAAAAAGGGGGCGAGACCATGTCAGAATGGTGCACGGAAACGAGATAACTCGAGAGGCGGCTAGTGTGGCGGATGATCTCGAGGTCAAACTTGACGATCTCGGGTGGTGGAGCGTTGGTGTTTCGTGCAAAATATGCTACGGGGGCCAGGGAGTATTTAAGGAGGTTTTGGCATGGCCGAGGGGCAACGGAGATGCGAGGGGAGTCGGAGCCGTGCGGGATTCCGTCGTCGTATTTCCTGTCGAAGACCTCACGGGCATGGACTCCGTGTTTGGGTGGAAGATGATGGGGCGGGCCCGGCTGTCAGCGAGAGAGAGCGTAGCGGGCTGCTCATTTCCTTCGCGGTACTGGGCTGGCCCATCTGTTGAACGCTGCGCGGTGCGGGAAATAAGAGAGAAAGAGGGAATTGGGCTGGGCCATGAGAGGGGTGTGTATGGGGCTAGGCTGCAGCGCAGCTGCTCTCTCTTTATTTATTTATTTGTTTTTATTTTCTGTTTTCCAAACAATTAATTCAATTAAATTCAAAGAAGGATAAATAATTATCAGAAAAAATTGAATAGATACTTTTTTAAGAGCTCATGACCTAAGTTACCCTTTGGGCACTATAATAACCCAAAATAAAATACTTTCTTTTAGACAATTGTTTTAAAACCTAATAGAGATTAAAGGGTGGTAAAACCTAAATTTTTAGGATTAACAACATAAAACCAATTTTTATGCAAACAAAAATGCAGTGATGAGCATGTATACATGATGTATTTTGGATTTTGAAAAACTTGGGATGTTACACTTGGTTTCTTTCTGAGTGAAACTTGCTACTGTGCTTTTCATACATTCCTCTTGGTGTCTCTCAACGAACGTGTGTTACACGCGCATCATCCAGATGCTCAATTTATTTCTTGTCTAGCTCATTTTGTTTCTGAATATTAATTATATTCTCCTCAATAGAATCCAACCTATTTAGCACATGTTCCATAATGATATCAAATTTAATTTCATCAATAGGAGGATTTACCACTAAGCTTTCAATAACATTAAGAGATTCCAAAGTGTGAGCTCCTAAATTTTTTCCACCCATTAAAGTGTCAAGGATGTACCTATACCAATTGGTGACACCCACATAAAAGTTTCTAAGAAGAACAACGGTGGCTTGCTTTCTAGTGGACATATTTTGAGCATCATTAATTCTATACCAACAATCTTTTAAACTTTCCCTACCTCTTTGTTTGAAGGTGAGAACCCTAACCTCGGGAGACATAACAAAAAAAAGTAGATCTAGACATGGTAACAAAATAAACTAACAACACAAATAAAATACTATAAACTAGAGAACTAATTTTTTTTAAAGAGAAGACAAGACTAAACAAAATTAAACTAAGCAAGAACAAAAAATAGAAAGAAAGTGGAAGTGTGAGACTCCCCTTGCTGCAAGCTTGAAGTCCCCGGTAACGGCGCCAAAAAATCTTGATGGTCTTAGACGTGATCTCACGCTCGTTGGGTTACCCCAGAGGAAGGTATGATGTAGTCTACCGGAAATTTGCCCCAATTATGGAACCAGGGTTTATCGACTAGTAGGACTTCGAGGACTTGGAGAAGGATGCTTGTTTTTTTTGGCGCGTCAACAAACATGGAACCTGCACACAACACACAAACTCTCTCGTGTCCCCAACTTTCCGAGAAGGTTGTCAGTCTTCTCGTCCTAATGAAAACTAGAGAATTAAACGTATAGAGTAATGAAAAGTAAAAAAAGGTACAACAAGGAAACAATGATGAAAGTGCTTGAAATAAGGTTGCAACAATGAGGAAAATAGTACTGGGGGCCATAGTTTCACTAGTGGTGTCTTTCTAAAGAAAACAAACATGTTGGGTAAACAAATTACAGCTAGGCAATTTACAAATCATGAACGTATAACAATAATATTAGGACGAGATATAGTTCACAAGTTATAACATTGTTGGCATTACGTTAAGGCATATGAACCGCCATCCAACATGCATCCATATATAATAGTCTACCTTGAGAAAGCTATCCAGCAAATCTATCTGGTATTAGGTTGCAGCAACGAAGTGATTTCTTTGTGTGCAACAAGCAACTGCATTAAGTAAAGCACATAATGTAAGCAATTGTTCTCGTCCGTCGACAAGAGCACCGTTGTTTTCTCCCTAGTGGCAACAACACATCCCCCATCTGTCACGTTTCTGTCACTCGAGCACATATGTAAGGGAGGCATGAACCCACTATCTAGCATATAAACCCTCTCTTGGAAGTGAAAACAATTAAGTGGCCAAGGTAATCGTAAACACCATAGAGAATTGCAAGACAACATTAAAACCCTCTAAATATATAAGTGAAGCAACTCAAATTGACATGAACAAAATAATCATAATCTCATGGTTCATCGGATCTCAGCAAACACAACATGCACAATTACAAAACGGTGGTCTCGATCATGTGAGGTAGCTCACGCGACTCTAAACATGGAGGCATAATGGAGAGAACTACCAACTAGCTATTGCTATGGACCCGTAGTCTTGAGATGAACTACTCATGCATCATCGCGGAGGCAATCATGGTGATGAAGAGGCCTCTGGTGGCGATCTTGCCCTCCGACAGGGTGCTGGAATAGGGCTGCAGAAGCCCTAGATTGGACTTTCGAGGTGACGACGCCTCTCTGTATCTTTCATGGAAAATAACTCTGTCCCCGAACTTTTTAGGGGTTAAGGGCAATTTATAGGCAAAGAGGCAACGAGAGCCGGTGGCCAGGGCGCTCGGGGGCCCACCAGGCATGGCCTAGGGTGGGGCCACGCCTAGCACCCCCCTGGGGGTCACTTGGTTCCCCTCGGCTCTTCTTTGGACTCCGTCTTCGTTCCGTATAAATACTTATCTCCATGGATTTTCAGTCCTTTCCGAGAATATTTCTTTAAGAACTTTTCTGAAATAGAAAAACAACAGAAAATAACAGCTGGCATGGGGCATCTTGTTAACAGGATTGTGTTTGAAAACATGTAGAAAACGAAGGAAAACATGTAAAAAATATAAAGGCATTGGATAGAAAACAAGCATGGAGCATCAAAAATTCTAAATATGTTTGCAACGTATGACATGGTGTGCCTAGTTCCACAATACACCAACAGTTTCATGGTATTAACGTACGTTTTGCAAACTTTTTCGAATTTCTCATTTCCAAGGCTAGTAAATATCCACTTGTAATATTAGTAGTACATCTTGAGAAATGTTGATAATTTCAAAGGGAAAAAAGTCTATCCCCGTTCAGAGGACCAAATCTTGTATAACTTGAGAGATGTTGGCTTGAGAGGAATTTATCTGTATGTCAACACGTTTAACAACTCCTTGTTCCATAGGCATAAACCTCGTGCACACAAAGTTCTCAGATTTAACATGAATAGCGAATATTTACCGTGGTAATAGGCCGTGCAATTTATTTACCACTGCACGGTGGCCGAAACTTTGAAACAAAAAACCAGACATGTTGCCTTTGTTTCAATAAAATACTCAGACATATTGTTATAGAGATACACATTGTTTTTGTTAAACCAAAAGAAAAGAAATAATATTAACACAAAATATGTAAAATCTTCTCATAGTCATGCCATGGGAGCAAAATGAATTTGAGCACTATATACCTATATTGTTGAACAACATTTTGGCTATTAATACAAAAATGATAGTGAATAAACTAAGCCATCAACACTTATTTCCCCAAATATGAATCAAACAACCAACCGAGTGATATAGCATGGATCCGCATCCTCGGGCAAACCTAACATGGGACCATTTCCCCCTTATTTTTGCTTCAGATCCACTACGACAATGCATCTCCGCCTCTGGATTCTTGGCTAATGTCTAGACCAACATATATTAAGTATGGTTAAATGGACTTATCCTACTATGAAATTATAAGGCTAGTGTTTTCAAAACATCATACTTAAGAACATGTATAGGTAACACCACACAAAGTTACAAACATCAAACAGTTAAAGTCAGGAGCACCTAATTATTCACATGTGACAAGATTCCTGTACATGTAACATCATACAGTGTCACATAGAGCTAATGGTGGAACATCATATTGCATTTTGAATATACCCTAACATATTCCTTAGGTCCGGATTCATTCTCTTGATATGTTCCGTTGTTGGAGTACCCAAACCTGCAAGGCTGTTTGAATGAACATGGCATTGTAAAAAATAAAGGTCCCCCGAGAAAACAATTTAAGATGTAATAAATATGTTCACCTCCATAATCTCAATCAGCTGATCAACTCCAATTTTCCCAATTAAAATATGCTACATGGATAGGATTTATGAGACCAAGGAAGAGTAAATTAAAGGACTTATATTTGTAATGACTTCAATAATGCCTCCTTAGAAAAATTCTATAAAAGTGAATGGGCTAAATGTACAATCACATGTTTCACTGATGGAACAATATAATAGAGAATAAAATAGCAAGACTCTAAACAAACAAAAACCAAGAATTCTTATAAGTTGTAAATAAATACATGTTGGAAAGATCATATTTCATAACCGGGTCACATACCCGTTGAACCTCCTGCATAAAAAGAACAAACGTAAACCAGAAAAGAGGAAGGGAAAATACCAAAAGGAGATGGAAAATATATGCACTACGAAGAAGCTTAAATAATAAGAAAGGAAGTTCCCGAAGGAAGAACAAAATTGTTTCATCCCTCTAAGATATCCCTGTACAAATTTGTTTTGTGTTTTTTCCCGTGGAATATATGTCTTTATTTGCTTGTTCTGAGTGGGCTGCCTTGATGCACCACTTCATAGTGCAACATAAAGCTGGCCATGCGTGAACATGGGCTCTGGGAGATAAATACGAACATTTGGAATTGTTTGCCACTTGGATTTATTGATGTTTATTGCAAAACTCAACCCGATCGGGAATTGTTTCCTCTTGAACTTGAAAAGAAGTGAAATGTCCTCCGAGGGTGATAAAGGGATCCTCAGCTAACATGTTTTCCACCAAAAATATCGACATCGATTGCATTATCTTGGAATGCTTTGATCATCAATATTGTTCCATTTTCATGGACCATTGTGAGGAACAAGATTTCAGAGAAGGACATGAAAATTGACTTTGAGTTTTAAAGCGTGCGGGCAAGCCATTTGGAGTGATGGAGTTTAGATAGTCAATTGGGTAGTTATGTGCATATCATCCTGTATATAGTCACGGCTATAATATTTTCTTGGTCAGGAAACCTGATGATCATATTTCTAGTTAGATCACCCACATACTCATTCTTGTTTGAATTAGTGGCACATGCACTCATGTACAATCGAGATGCAGTGTTCTCTTGAAGCAATGGGGATACATCTTCGATAAATTTGTTCATTGGTTATTTCTGAAGGATTTATGCCCTAGAGGCAATTTAATAAAGTGTTTTTATTATTCATAACTCAGATGTTCATGATGTTTATACCATGCTATAACTGTGTTAAGAGGAAACATTAATACATGTGTGGTATGTAAACAAACCAGGTCCCTAGTAGCCTCTAGTTATACTAGTCCATTGGGCAGCAAATGATCAAGGTTTCCTGATCATGGGCATATATGCCATTGACAATGGAGTCATATCATTGGTGAATGATGTGATGGACTCTCACCCAATATGTTTTATCGTAACGAGATCTAGTCATTGAGTTCAACGTTATGATAATATGAAAACGTAGTACCATAGCATTAGACCGTGAGATGGTATTTAATCAATATCTCCGAGGTTAGTTTGATTGCATCAAATGTCAGGACCGTAACTAGGTGATTATAAAGGTGTCTCTTGGGTAGCCCGAGGGGATATGTTGAGGCGTATGCATCAAGATCGGGACTTGCCAATCCTAATTATGGATAGATACTTTTGGTCCCACTCGGTGAGGTTGCATCAATTAACTTGCAAGCATGTGACTAGGTCACAGAGATACAACATCACGGGAATGAGTAGAATTGTTATGTCGGTAACGAGATTGAACAGGGGTATTGGATACCGGAGGATCAAATGTCGGACTGATGGAGTATCTCCAAGGCAAGAGTCACGGGGACTCAACGTTTTAGTTTCAAGCGGCGAAAATAAATCATGGAATGAACATGGGCCATCATGGGTGTCCAGATCCCGATATTGGTCATTGATCGGAGAGGTATCTCAGTAATGTCTGGAGTGTTCCCGAACCAAAAGGGTGGCACACCGGTAGATAATTTTTAGGAGTGATCTTTGTAACGAAAGAAATATAGAAAAGGGATCCATAATCGTTTCAAGGTTTATCCGATAGAGATCAGAGGGTTCCGAAGGAGTATCAGAATAAAGAAGTACCCTATGGGGATCGGGGGGTCCGGAAGGGGTTCTGGAGCTAGAAAATATTAAGTAAAGTGTATTCAAATATTAATGACTGTAATTAATAGTTAAATGTATTTAGTTTAATTTTTAATGGCTGTTCCCACTAATGGGCTAGAATTGGCAAAAGAGGCCCATGAGAAAAAAGGTGGAAAAGGAGAGGGGCAAAAGAGGGGCCAGCCGCATGGCCCCTATGGGGCATATGGGGGGGCTGAGCCACCCTCTCTTGTCCACACCCTCCATGTGGGAATAGTCCCACATGGCTTGGCCAAGGAGGTTGCCTCCCCTCCTCCACATATATAAAGAAGGGCACCCCTCCTCCTCTGAACACACAGTTTCTCTCTCTCTCTCTCTCTCTCTCTCTCTCTCTCATTGTGGTTCCCGTTGGAGATGTGCAACAAGTTGAGATTTCTCCAATATAAGAACACCGCCATGCTAGTAGTTCTTTGTTCTATCAATCCGCTTACGCAAACTCTACTGGGCCGGAGACCGAGATTCGTTGTCTACACCGCACATGTGTATAGTTACGAGGTGCAACACTTGGGAACTAGTCGCCGGAACCTCTTCGCGACCTTGAGGTCAACTTTGACGACTTCATCATCAACGCTTTTGCGTGAGCGTAACCCCCGCTTATGATCTTCAAGGTTATGATCATCGAATTTCTCTTTACTCTATATCTGCATAGTAATAGATCTTTCCTTTTCCAGTTATCGCTGTTAGGAATTTTTTATTTTCTGCTACGAAACCCTTCAATTTAGTGGGAGTGTAAGGAATAACAATGACATCCAAAATAGGCATGTAATTGCCACCAATTGTCTCTTATGTCTCATCACGAATCTCAATAGGTAACAGGAGAATCATTTTGTGCTCTCGTGTTACGCGTGAGGTGTATCTTTGTAATATTCTCCACAAATAATATCTTTATACCCATGTGTTAGTGATCCACGCTCTTGTCCCACACATCACCACAAGAAGGACTTTCCTAAAATCTCTTCCAAACACACTTCCTCCAATAAGAAAAGCACATCCCATGATGTCCTGTAGATACCTATCAAGTATCTCGACAATAAGACGCTTCATCATGGTGGCTTTGTACCGGATTATCAAAGATTTCCTATGGAGAATCTCTACAGTGCTACTTGTTGAAATTACATATGTTGATGCTCGTGAGGCTAATGGAAATTTGAGCTTGGAGTGGGCGGTTGGTCCACTAGGCATGATTGATGCTTTTATACTATATCTAGTTGTTGCAATATCTATTTTCCCTGGGACAAACTTTAGCAAGGAGTGTTTTTTACATATATTTCTTCCTCATGCCACCCAAACCATCAACAAAGAAAATTTGTCTCATGCCGTTGATGACGCAAGAGAGGATTTTATCGAAACCATCACACTTCTTGGTGTTAAGAGAGTAAAACTCCTCTTGAACATCTCTTGACCGACCATCGAAAAAAATCATCATCAATATGATCCTAATCTGGGAGGGCATAACTTTGTATATCCTTCCCATCGAATGCGCCTGATCCCTAATATCTCCAAGGACCATTTTTTCAAGTGCGACCTGATTGGACTGGCTATGACGGTAGTCCTCGTACATTGACTCGAGGTGTTTCTCTCGCAATTATTGGATGTCGATTGCCTCATAAAACACCAGAATAGTTACGAAAAGACTTCTTAGAGCAGATGGCATCTGGAAAGTAGCAGCTTCATTTAAGAATTCATTAAGGCATTTGTCGGTCTCTATGAAACATCTTTAGTCACACACTTCCTCATATGAAGTTGCGCCTCACACATTCCTCATGAGCACTCTCAAGTAGTACCTCTCACCTTCAGCAGGATAGGATGCGCATACACAATTCTTCCAACCTGCCCCTGCCCTCTTAATTTTCTTCTATGCCACATCTTCTTACCATTAATCCGAACCCTTTGTACGGGTGGTTTTGCGCATAAGGATCCACTTGGTTCATCTTAAAATATTTATTAAGCATGGTGCTGGAAGAAGATGGCCGATTGACGAATTGCTCTGGAATATCGCCCTCTTTGAATGTGACAATATGCATATTTTCTAAGTGAAGTTGAATTTAGGCCATGTCCAACGCGCCGACCCATTTGGTCTGATCGCATCCGTTTCTATCTGAAAGGGCAGAAAACATAGCCCAACGCGTCCGACCCAATTAATATTTCAAGACAATTGTCCGTTTTTTGTCCGCGCGAACCCATTTTCGGCCCAAATTTAGGCCGGATTAGGGTCGCCATGAACACGCTTGGATGGTTGGTTCGTCCGCCCCGTGTCCTGTTCCTGGCCCGCATGTCATCCTCTCTCAACGACCATCCGCTACATTTAATTTGGGTGGTTGAGCTCTTTAAATGGCCACCGGCGAGGAAAACTCTAGCTCACCCAAAACCCTAGCTTCGGCCTCTCTCTTCTAACCACGTCTGTCACCCAAAACCCTAGATCCAACCGCCGGAATGGATCCGCAACCACCAGCACAACATCTCATCGATCAGATCGAACGCGCGACAAAGCACGCAAGGGCGTCACCACGACAGCTTCTCTCGCCGCATGGTCATGAGTCCAGCGTTGACCGATGTGACTCCGCTACCGCCAAGGCCCGCGCCCAGAGCAGACGAGAAGGACCATGGATACGGTGCATGCAGACGTCTTCGACCCTGAGGAGGAAGCCTACTTTGGTGGGGTCACGGTGGGTTCTATCCCTGCCCTTGCACTGCTTGTCCCTATGCGTGGGCCCGCTGACCCTACACCTGCGCCCGCCTGGTTGGAGGACATCAACTAGATCATACAGGACGACAAAGACTTTGACTACACCGAGGCGGCCGCCCAGCAAGCGGTCGAGAGGCAGCTGAATGCTTAGAGGGCGACGGCGGTGGCCTCTACCGCGCATCACCGTTCACGAGAGCGGGTCTAGAGGGAGCTAGTGGTTCGTGAACAAAGTACCAAGCAGAGAGCCGAGACGGGGAAGACCTCGCACATCATAGAGCGCGGGGCGTGCTCTCCGCCTCAAGCGTGTGCCCGAGGCTAGGGAAAACTAGACATAGTGGCTCCAACTGACGTGTCATATATCCGCCGTCGGCGTTGCCTATGCGCGCCCAATTTTCCTAATATGTCGGCGCCCACTACTGTAGAAAGTAATTAAGCGAGGAGGATAAACAACCAAGTGCATCGCCGGTCTCGGCCATGGCAAAGGAAGAGCCAACAAGTCCACAAAGGAACTAACATGGGACTTAAATTCCTCAAGGCCAGAGCCCCTCCAAATCCATCACTAGATTAGCACTAAGAGTAAAATGTAACACTGCTAATTAAAATTTAGCACTAGAAAGGCCTTTTATTGTCGAATTTAAATGTAATGTTTGAAACTCTATCAAAAAAAGTTTAAAAATGAAGAAAAAAACTAGGGGCTAGATGGACCAAATGGGTCGCCCCACTGGGTTAAGTGCCAAAAAGGGACCGATAGGGGCTAGACGATTGTCCGTTTGAAGACCTGAATGAACAAAATCTAGACATATCTGGACACCAAATGGGTCGGCGCGTTCGAGAGACCTCCTTCTCCGAGTGGAGACTTGGAATGCGAGCGTTGAGCTTCAGTCTTGATCAACAACTCAGTTGTATGCTCCGGAAAGAGAAGTAAAGAAAACCGCCATCGTTGTGCTCATGTTAGTAACAGTAAAGATAATTAGGAAAAACAATACTTGATACAACCATGGGTCGCAACGCACTCTAACTTTGACCGTCTCGTATTCGCAGCGGAAAAAGATATTACTCGTGGGACACACGGATGTCAACATTAGAGTTGATAGGATTATCTAAAAGTATTTAAAAAAAATTCAAGCTATATCCCGACCCTATGATTATTTTAAAAATTCAACCCTAAAAATGACGACAAAAAAAAATATATTTTTTCAAAATTGTAAAACCAGTTTTGTACACCAAAAATTTGTTCTATACTAGGAATACAATTTAAAACGATGATATACAGCTTACATCGTCATATAATGCTAGTGTTAGTGTAGGTTCCCCGTTAGCAAAGGAAATCGTCTCTCAAGATAATTAAGACGCTCCTCTCTTAACTTGTGTAACATCCCAAGTATGAAAATACCCCCTAGAATGTTTTGTTTCTTGTTTTAATTCAAGTATTGCATCATGTCATCATGTTTAATTATTTGTTTGCATTTGTTTACTATTTGTTTGGCATCTGTTTTATCTTGTTTTCATAATGAAACTCAAACAATTTCAAATGGTTATTTCATACTTGCTCTGTTACAACATTTCAAATAAAAGTCTCAAATAAAAACAACCCATTTGTTGTCATATTATTCCATAGTTATCAATTAATAAAATGGTGCTTTATTTCAAATAAATAATTCCCAAATTGCTTTCAAACCCAAATTCAAATTCAAACAACACCAAATTCCAAGTCATGAAAACTAACAAACCATTCTAATGTTTTGATCCACTTAATAATAGGGGTCACCCTAAATAAGACATTGTTTTCTATATTAATACATTGATTAACAAAATTATTCAAATTCCCATCAAAAATATTCAAACAGCACCATTTTTTTCAATTTATGAAATTACCCAAAACCTTTTATACTCTTGTTTCCAATTAAAACATTTGGGTCACTCTATTAAAGTGTTGGTCCTAATAATCATTTTAACTATGCAAAATCATCTAAATTTGGTTTATTTCCAAACAGCAAGTAAAAATTTGAAATTTCAAAAACCTAAATTGCCAACTGATAGATATGGAGCTAACATTTCCCCATGATTTTTCTCTAAATTTTTGAAACCAAAAACCCTATCAAATGCTTCCATTTTCTAATTGCTACAAAAAAAACGGAAAGCAAAAAAAAAAGAAGAAACAGCTGCGCGCGCGTCAGCTAGCAGCCCAACCCACCTAAGCCCTACCTAGCGCGCAGCCCAGCCCGCTAAGCCGCGTACCGCTTCGATTAGAAGCCGCCACCGTCGCCTCGCGGTACGGCCGCCCATCTAGCGGCGCCACGGCGGCAGTACGGCCGCGCCCGACGGCCAGGAGACCTCCTCGCACCCTATAAGTACCCTAGACCCCCCTGGCGCCAACCCTAGCCTAGGTTTCCGTTTCCCCCTCGGTTGCGCCGCCACAATTGCCTCTCCCCGTCGTTTCCACCCACTGTCACCCTCGCCGGAGACGATCCCCTCTGAAACCGCCATGGCAGCCACCCCCTCACCGCACCACTTCCCCACCTAGTCGCTGGGATCGACTCGGCGCCCTCCTAGCTCCCGTTTGAACACCGCAGCGAGCCCGTGCGCCTCGTGGATCTTCGCCGCCGTCTGCATCACCGCCGCGGCATCCACCTTCGCCGTCACGCCGTCGTCACCAATTCTCTGCCTCCACGACAAACGGTGGTGAGCGCCACCACCTACTCCTTCCTCTCCTCTCTGTGGCATCCTGCACACGCCCACATCCAGGTCCAGCACCTTATCACAGCAGCGCACGAGCCCACGGTGATCGCCGCTGTCGAGCTCCGTCAGGTCGAGGATGGTTTTGCTCGTCAGAATTTCAGATCCACGATTGTAACGTTATCCTCACTGCGCACGGTATACTGTCAAACGAACGCGAGCAGCCGCACTGGTTCAGAGCGAGCGCGTGCAAGCACGCGGTCGCGAGTTCGACCCGCACCGCCGCGGGATAAAAATCCCCACCTTTTTTTCCCCGCCACGCTGACAGGGCGGGCCCCCTGTCAGCCACACAGTAGCCACGCAAGCGCGCAGTGCCACGCTGTTCCCCCCTGGCCCACGCGGCAGTGGCTAGGGTTAGCCCACAGCACGGTAACAAAAGTTTTCCAACGTTTCTGTTTCAAAAAAAACAAATTCTTTTAAATTGCAGATTACACCCTAAAACTAAAACATGAATATCTTTTAAACTATAACTCCAATTAATAAAAGTTATATATGTTTGCTGATCCAAATTTAATGATCTTTCCAAATATTCCAATTGTGTACTGTTTTGAAACTCCCAAATGCATTTAAAATTCAAATTTGAATAATTCAAATGCAAATTTCTAAATTCCATAACTAATTCATTCTTAGTCCAATAAATGCAAATAAAATATGTTTTCCATGCTATTTCAAATAACCTTTTCAAATATAATTTTTGTTTCATGTTTTGAATAATTTAAATTGCCTAACTAATTTAATCCTTGTTTAATTCGTTTAAATTTGATAAAATCATAACTTGCTCAAAATAAAATATTTTTGAACATGCAAAATATGTTGTCAAACTAGAAAAATATGAACTTTTCAAATATGAGTTTGAATTTATGTTTTGAGCAAATAAAATTCAAACTTGTTTTAAATTCATTTAAAACTTGTTTAATATTGTTTAAGTCATAATAAATTCATACTAACTCCTATTTCAAAATTTGAAACATGTAATCTAACTAAAATTTGATGTTCTTTTCAAATATAAATTTTGTTAATTGTTTTGCACACTTTAACTTGATGAAAACAACAATTGTTTGTGTGACATGTTTAAAGTAACCCAAAATTTCTAAACTTAATAAATGATTTCCAAACATGTTAAAAATCCTTTTTCACTTGCATCTACTGTTGTTACTTGTTGTTATTATGTTGTTATCATCTTGCATGCATCATGCTAACAACTTTCACATAATAATTGATTGTAAATCATTTGTTTCCACTTAATTCATGGACCCTTTTCCATATGCAACTCAAAATTGCATAGGGGTCCATTTAAATTGTGTTGCCATGTCACTTAGTTTATGTTGATGCATCTATTAAATTGACATGCATCATCCCATGATTGTGCACTATGCCATGATAATGATTGTTTATATTTCTGCCTTGTTTGTTTGCTTCTTCTCGGATAGACGACGACGTTGAGACCGACGATCTTTACAACACCCCTTCTGAGGATCTAGCTCAGTACCCGGCTGCCGAGTTTGCAGGCAAGTTATCACTCACATGAATCAGTGTGTTCCTTTCAACCCTGGTTACCGATACTTTCCGTTGTCTATTTCTGCTAGCCTTAGTGGTAGTTGTTTCTGTTACGAACCTATCACATGAATCCTTTAACCCTGATATTGCCTCACCACCACTCCTACCACCCTATTGTTTGAGCCAGTGTCTTACTAGCATGCTTAGGTTGTTTTGCTCGAGTCTGATACCCGTTACTTTCTGTTACTATTTCTTTTATGTTCTGGGGGCTCGATGTTTAATCAATCAATCATGCTAATGTTATTACTTAATAATAATTTGATGATAAGGCACCGGCAGGAGGCCCTGTGTGGTTTTGAGGCCTGCTAGTGTCGACCCTAATAGGAAAAGGGTCTTGTCTACTGATCCATGATGAGCGCACTACCCGCATGTGGGAAGCGAGTATGGGCGCCCCCCTCAATTTGATTCGATTCGCATCTCGTCCAAATCATCTCATTTAGTTCGTGTTTTCCATTTGCCGCATGCATGTTTTTGCGAGCCCGGCGCAGGGTGGAACTTTCGTAGTCGACATATAGGGGGACACGTTCTTAGAGTGTTATGAGGGTCCATTTTCTTCTGGGCTCGATTAGCCGTGTGCCCAAGGTGCTTTGGGCTTGATGCGAAGAAGAGTTGAGTTGTGTTGAGTGCCCCGCTTGGTGGGAGGCATCCCATCTGGCGGGTTATTCATACGTGTACGGCCAAATTGGTGCAACCCTGCAGGGATAATCTTCTCGAGAAGCCGTGTTTTCCGCGGTTATGGTTAACTTGGTGAAAGTACTGGCTAGCAAGTACTCAGGACAACTTAAACCTAATGATTCACAATCTCACACCCCATGATTAACAACTTGACTAGTAATAGGATTATTGTCACAATAACTTGATTCATCTTTAAGCCAACTGTGTGAGTTATCCTCGGATTGCTTCTCTGGATAAGGGGCGAGATCCAGGATGGGTTTGTTTGAAGTTATCTTTCAGTTGGTTACAATACTCGATCTTATCTCCTTTCTGTTAGTCTGAAGTGGTAGAATCTCTGTAGTTGGTTAGTGCAGCCAGTTGCAGCATCTTTTATACCCCTTTCCTCCGTTGAACCCAAGGCATCTGTGCTTGGTGTTGACGGGCTACACTTTGGTGAACTGTGAGTCTTGCTTGCCAGTACGTCTATGTACTGACCCCTTTGGGGCTGTGGTTTCCGCAGACTACGCTTACGAGGATCCAGGTGACGGCTACTACGTGGAGTTTGACGAGGCTGCTGACGAGTAGTTAGGGGACCCCGGGCAGGATCCGAGACATCGTGGATGGGCTCCGTCTTTATTTCAGTTTCCGGCTTCTTAATCCTATTTGGATTTGTCTGTACTCAGACCCCTTTGAGTGCTTCCGCTGAGATGTAATGATGTTATGTTGGGACATGTGTCCTCTGGATGATTGTATTTGCTATCTCTGCCCTAGTGAGGGCCAGTTGCAACTTATTTCAATCTTTTGTGTCGTAGAGATATGTTGTGTTATCAGTTTGTTCAAAGCCGTTGACGTACCATGTGTGTATGGTATGAAGTACGTCAATGGTAGTGTCCTGATTTCTACGGGATAGTTTACATCGACGGTGAACAGTAACGATTGGTTGTCACACATAAGTGTTGGCCTACTCGTAAGAGGACGCGGGTGCCGGTAAGCCCCATAATCCAATCAAAATACTGTTCAGTTCGTACGGTGAGTATCCTCTAGAAGTCCGGGTGCGACAAATGGTATCAGAGCCTGTCTGCCTGTAGGATCCCTTTTTACTGGTCGCAGTTAAGTCTAGAAACTATTTTGTAGCTATATAGGAAAAATGAAACGTGAGAGTAGGAATTCTGCCATTTTTCTTCTTTCCCCACCCACCCTCCCTTTTCTGGTAAGGAAGTGCAACGTTGTTTTTCTCTTCTCACCTAAACTTTCAAGTTAGGATTTCACGTGTTTTGGGTTCTCCGTAGTACCTCAGGAGTTTTTGGTCTCGTGTTTCCCGATGTTGCTTCAATATCCTGTTCTTTTCAACATCCTTTTCGTCCGTTGAACCTTGTTGTTGCTTTCCACTTCAGTTCTCTACCGGCGTCTAATCAAAACTTCCCCGATCATCTGCAGATGGATCTCAGGTTCTTCCCACAGGTGGTTCGGATGACTCGTTGTGAGAGCACTGCCGGTTATCCGGAGATGCTGAGAGACATGGTCACTTATCTGGGGTGCCATTGGGCACCAGAGTACCAGGTCTACGAGCAGCAGCGAGAGTTTGACCAGACCTACTACCAGGCTATCGTCTACATTCTGTCAGATGATGGCATGAGCGTTGTCCACCGCTACGAGGCAGTAGGTTCCACAGTGGATATGGCCGTGCAGCAGGCAGCTTACGTGAGTCTCACCGTCCTCCGTGCTGACTACTGGGGGTTTGACGATTCTATCTATCGCCACATCCCCCGTGGTTACATCACTTCAGCGGGAGCTCACTTCACTCTCTACGACAACCTGGATGTCTACGAGCATGATAACACCAGGCTGCACACCACCGCTCAGTTTGTGAGGCACAGTGACGCTGTTGCCACCACACTCTCTCAGGAGTTAGCCTCAGTCAGGGAGCAGCTCTACCTTGCTTTGACTCGTCTGGCTACGTACACCACAGACTTTGTTGGAGATGAGCGCTTTGCACGTTTCCAGCAGACAGTTGGACGTAGTTTACCAGATGCTGGAGGTTACGAGCCGATCAGAGGTCCACTTCTCAACCTCGGAGCTGGTTACACTGGGATTCCACGCTTTGGAGCACAGGGAGACGACGCTTTCTACTTCACCACACCGAGAGTTGCCCTCAGAGCAGTCCCGATCTACGTGGATCGTCGTTCTACCTACTTCCGGGGGATTCCTCCTCACCGTATCTCTCGTCGTACTACTCACCGCCGTCCTGCGTGATGAGCATGCGAGTACCGATGTATCCGTTCCTAGCTATGTTTAGTTATCCTTTGGCTTTCGAACCATGTATTGGTGTGTTGGATATTCTGATGTATTTGAACATGTGATGATGTACCTGTTGGTTATCTATTCATGCGTCAGAATAATCTATCTTTCGGTTACCAAGTCTATCCTTTTTTGTTGTTGTGCTAAATGAATGTCTATTCAGGATGCCGCCAACAAGGAGCAAGCCGCCTGAACCACCTCCGCTCACGGAGCTGTTGACTCAGATGACTCAGGTCGTGGCTCAGATGGCCCAGATCCAGGCTAACCAGCACAACAACCAGAATGCTCCACGAGTCAGCATCAAGGAGTTTCTGAGCATGGGGCCGAGAGCTTTCGTGGCAACACGTGAGCCTCTGGATGCTGATGACTGGATCAGGGAGATGGTCAGGGCTCTGGACATTGCTCACGTTGCTGAGGAGGATAAAGTCAAGTATGCCACCTACCTACTGAAGGGTCAGGCAGCTACCTGGTGGGAGAACTACCAGACCATGAGAGCTGGCTATCCTATCACCTGGGGATGTTTCAAGGATGCCTTCCTGAAGCACCACATCCCAGATGGTCTCATGGAAAGGATGCGTGAGGAATTTTGCTCTCTCAGGCAGGGCAAGCTGGACGTCATTGGCTACCAGAACGAGTTCAATCGTCTCGCTCGATACGCTGGTGATGAGGTATCCACTGAAGCCAAGAAGATGGCAAGGTTCCGCCGAGGTTTTAACCCGGAACTGAAGTACGCTCTCACCAACATCAAGTGCAAGGACTTCGAGGAGCTCGTGAACACCGCGCTCAATGAGGAGAATGGGCGCAAGGCATTCGAGGAGTCCCGAAAGCACTCGCGTGAGGGTGGTTCCTCCTCCAACATGACCACCCCTCCGCAGAAGCGCCGCATCTGGGTGCCAAATGCTGCTGTCACTCGGGCTCCATATGCCCAAGCTTCTCCAGGCTTTGCTCCCCACCCACCCAACCCAGCTCAGATGCAGAGTCAGAGGGTTCCAATGGGGCATCCAAGGCCAGGTCCTTCTCGTGTCGTCACTTGCTTCAAGTGCAAGGATACTGGACATTATGCTGATAAGTGCACTCAGAGGCAGCTACCTCCACCTCCTCGCCCCAACACCAACCAGGCAATGGTTCGTGCTCCCCCGGCTAAAGCCTTCAACTCCAACAACAGGCCTGTCGGGAGGACCGCGAGGGTGAATCATATCAAGGCCGACAAAGCTGAGGAAGCTGCTGACGTCGTTCTCGGTATATTACCCGTAAACTCTTTTCCAGCTAAAGTGTTGTTTGATACCAGAGCATCGCATTCTTTTGTGTCAAAGATTTTTGCAAAAGCATACAACCTAGTTCTGGTTCCGCTAAGCAATCAAATGACTGTTCACTCTCCGGGACCGCAAATGTTGACTTCCAAGATAAGTAAGGACAATCAGATCCTAATTGGAGGCCGCATATTCCTTGCTTCACTCATGTTGCTGGGGAATTCTGACATTGATGTCATTCTGGGTATGGATTGGTTGAAGACCCACAAAGCTAAAATTGACTGTGCTCAAAAGCAATAACTCTCTCTCACCCTTCAGGCCAGATAGTCTATTCTCCATATGGATCAAGTTCTGTTCAGCTGTTCAACCTAGATGCAAAACCTCTGCCTGCAATTGAAAATGTTCCGGTGGTTTGTGAATTCCCTGACGTCTTTCCAGAAGAGTTGCCAGGGATGCCTCCGGACAGAGCAGTTGAGTTCGTGATCGAGCTTGAGCCAGGTACTGCTCCAATCTCTAAGCATCCATACAAGATAGCTCCTCCTGAACTGAAATTGTTGAAGGAGCAAATCGATATGTACATGGAGAAAGGTTACATTCAGCCTAGTTCCTCCGCTTGGGGTTGCCCAACTCTGTTTGTTGCCAAGAAGGATCAAACAAAAAGACTCGTGGTTGACTATCGTCCTCTCAACGAGAAAACCATCAAAAACAAGTATCCAATTCCTCGTATCGATGATCTTTTTGATCAACTTGCTGGAGCCTCAATATTCTCAAAGTTGGACTTGAGGATGGGTTACCATCAAATAAAGATCAGAAAGGAAGATATTCCTAAGACAGCTTTCACCACTCGTTACGGTCTATACGAATACACCGTCATGTCCTTTGGTCTCACCAATGCACCGGCAACGTTCTCAAGACTCATGAATTCTGTCTTCCATGAATACCTCGACAAGTTCGTTGTGGTATATCTCGATGACATTCTAGTCTACTCAAAATCCGAGGAAGAGCATGGAGAACACCTTCGTCTCACTCTCATGAAACTTCGCGAGCATCGTCTATATGCCAAGTTTTCCAAATGTGAGTTCTGGATTCCAGAAGTTGCTTACCTTGGTCATATCATCTCTGCCAAAGGCATAGCCATTGACCCAGAAAAGGTTAAGGCAATTGTTGATTGGAAACCCCCTAAGACGGTGAAGCAAGTCAGAAGTTTTCTTGGCTTGGCTAGCTATTGCCGTCGTTTCGTCCAAAACTTTTCCAAGATTGCCAAACCTCTCACTGATCTCACAAAGAAGGACAAGAAGTTCGTTTGGACTCCACAGTGTGATGAGAGTTTCAATCTCCTGAAGGCTAAACTCACTTCCACCCCAGTTTTGGTTGGCCCAGATACTACCAAACCTTTCCAGATATTCTGCGATGCATCTCTCCAAGGTCTAGGAGCAGTTCTTATGCAAGAACGTCAAGTGGTGGCTTATGCTTCACGTCAGTTGAATGCACATGAGCAAAACTATCCCACTCATGACCTAGAACTTGCAGCAGTTGTGTTTGCCCTCAAGAAATGGAGACAATACTTGTTGGGTAACAAAACTGAAATCTTTTCCGATCATAAGAGTCTGAAATACATCTTCACTCAACCAGATCTAAACCTCAGGCAAAGGAGATGGATTGAGAAGATTAAAGACTTTGATCTCACCATTTCTTACACTCCAGGCAAGGCTAATGTTATGGCCGATGCTCTCAGCCGCAAATCCTATTGCAATAATCTCATGATCATGGAAAGCCAACCTCCACTTCATGAAGAATTCCAGAAGCTGAACCTTGGTCTTGTCCCTCAAGGTTACCTTGCTAGCTTGACAGCCAGTCCAACTCTCGAGGACAAGATTCGTTCTGAACAACTTCGTGATACTGAAATCAAGAAGATTGTAGAGCACATCAAGGAAGGCAATGATAAATTCAAGTCCTTCTCAATTGATGACAAGGGAACTGTGTTCTTCGAAGGACGCATTGTAGTTCCTCAGATTCAAAGTCTCAAAGATGTCATTCTCAAGGAGGCTCATGAAACTCCTCTCTCAATCCACCCTGGAAGTACAAAGATGTACCAGGATCTCAAGACTCTGTATTGGTGGCCTGGCATGAAACGTGAAATTGCTCAATACGTTTCTGAATGCGATGTTTGTCAACGTGTTAAGGCAGTCCATCAGAAAACAGCAGGTCTACTCCAACCTCTGAAAATTCCTGAGTGGAAGTGGGACATGATTGAAATGGACTTCGTTACTGGGTTTCCAAAGTCCAAGAAGGGCAACGATGCAATCTTCGTTGTTATTGATCGTCTCACTAAGGTAGCTCACTTCTTTGCTGTCAAGGAAACTATCTCAGCTAGCCAGTTAGCAGAGCTCTACACAGCAAGGATTGTTCCTCTTCATGGTGTTCCATTGGAAATAAGCTCAGACCGTGGAAGTATCTTCACTTCTCATTTCTGGAAAAGCTTTCAAGAAGCATTGGGCACCAAACTTCTGTTCAGCACAGCTTATCACCCTCAGTCTCAGGGGCAAGTCGAAAGAGTCAATCAGATTCTCGAGGATATGCTCAGAGCATGTGGTCTCTCCTTTGGCATGAAATGGGAGGATTGCCTTCCATATGCTGAATTCTCCTACAACAACAGCTACCAGGCAAGCCTAGGTATGGCACCATTTGAAGCACTGTATGGCCGCAGATGCAGGAGTCCAATCAATTGGTCTGGAGCTGGCGAACGTTCACTCTTAGGCCCTGACATTGTTAAGGAAGCCGAGGAGAAAGTTCGTATCATTCGTGATAATCTCAGGATTGCTCAGTCTCGTCAGAAGAGCTACTATGATAGCAAGCACAGGGATATGATCTATGCACCTGGTGACAAGGCATATCTCCGTGTAACTCCCCTCAGAGGCACTCATCGTTTTGGTGTGAAAGGAAAGCTTGCACCAAGATACATTGGTCCTTTCAACATTCTCTCAAGGCGGGCAGAAAATGTCTATCGTCTTGAACTTCCAGAAAAGCTATCCAAGGTGCACGATGTGTTCCACGTGTCACAGCTCAAGAAGTGTTTCAAAGATCCAGATCGTGCAGTTGATCATGATTCCATTGAACTGCAAGATGATCTCTCTTATGAGGAGCACCCTGTTCGTATTCTCGATGAGACCGGGCGTAAGACTCGCAACAAGAGCACCAAGTTCTTGAAAGTGCAGTGGTCGCATCATTCCGATAAAGAAGCAACGTGGGAGACCGAAGAGGATCTTCGCAACAAGTATCCGGACCTTTTCATTTCTCAGTAGGAATCTCGGGGCGCGATTCCTTCAAGGGGGGGCGTTTTGTAACATCCCAAGTATGAAAATACCCCCTAGAATGTTTTGTTTCTTGTTTTAATTCAAGTATTGCATCATGTCATCATGTTTAATTATTTGTTTGCATTTGTTTACTATTTTTTTGGCATCTGTTTTATCTTGTTTTCATAATGAAACTCAAACAATTTCAAATGGTTATTTCATACTTGCTCTGTTACAACATTTCAAATAAAAGTCTCAAATAAAAACAACCCATTTGTTGTCATATTATTCCATAGTTATCATTTAATAAAATGGTGCTTTATTTCAAATAAATAATTCCCAAATTGCTTTCAAACCCAAATTCAAATTCAAACAGCACCAAATTCCAAGTCATGAAAACTAACAAACCATTCTAATGTTTTGATCCACTTAATAATAGGGGTCACCCTAAATAAGACATTGTTTTCTATATTAATACATTGATTAACAAAATTATTCAAATTCCCATAAAAAACATTCAAACAGCACCATTTTTTTCAATTTATGAAATTACCCAAAACCTTTTATACTCTTGTTTCCAATTAAAACATTTGGGTCACTCTATTAAAGTGTTGGTCCTAATAATCATTTTAACTATGCAAAATCATCTAAATTTGGTTTATTTCCAAACAGCAAGTAAAAATTTGAAATTTCAAAAACCTAAATTGCCAACTGATAGATATGGAGCTAACATTTCCCCATGATTTTTCTCTAAATTTTTGAAACCAAAAACCCTATCAAATGCTTCCATTTTCTAATTGCTACAAAAAAAAAACAGAAAGCAAAAAAAAAAAAAAGAAACAGCTGCGCGCGCGTCAGCTAGCAGCCCAACCCACCTAAGCCCTACCTAGCGCGCAGCCCAGCCCGCTAAGCCGCGTACCGCTTCGATTAGAAGCCGCCACCGTCGCCCCGCGGTACGGCCGCCCATCTAGCGGCGCCACGGCGGCAGTACGGCCGCGCCCGACGGCCAGGAGACCTCCTCGCACCCTATAAGTACCCTAGACCCCCCTGGCGCCAACCCTAGCCTAGGTTTCAGTTTCCCCCTCGGTTGCGCCGCCACAATTGCCTCTCCCCGTCGTTTCCACCCACTGTCACCCTCGCCGGAGACGATCCCCTCTGAAACCGCCATGGCAGCCACCCCCTCACCGCACCACTTCCCCACCTAGTCGCTGGGATCGACTCGCCGCCCTCCTAGCTCCTGTTTGAACACCGCAGCGAGCCCGTGCGCCTCGTGGATCTTCGCCGCCGTCTGCATCACCGCCGCGGCATCCACCTTCGCCGTCACGCCGTCGTCACCAATTCTCTGCCTCCACGACAAACGGTGGTGAGCGCCACCACCTACTCCTTCCTCTCCTCTCTGTGGCATCCTGCACACGCCCACATCCAGGTCCAGCACCTTATCACAGCAGCGCACGAGCCCACGGTGATCGCCGCTGTCGAGCTCCGTCAGGTCGAGGATGGTTTTGCTCGTCAGAATTTCAGATCCACGATTGTAACGTTATCCTCACTGCGCACGGTATACTGTCAAACGAACGCGAGCAGCCGCACTGGTTCAGAGCGAGCGCGTGCAAGCGTGCGGTCGCGAGTTCGACCCGCAGCGCCGCGGGATAAAAATCCCCACCTTTTTTTCCCCGCCACGCTGACAGGGCGGGCCCCCTGTCAGCCACACAGTAGCCACACAAGCGCGCAGTGCCACGCTGTTCCCCCCTGGCCCACGCGGCAGTGGCTAGGGTTAGCCCACAGCACGGTAACAAAAGTTTTCCAACGTTTCTGTTTCAAAAAAAACAAATTCTTTTAAATTGCAGATTACACCCTAAAACTAAAACATGAATATCTTTTAAACTATAACTCCAATTAATAAAAGTTATATATGTTTGCTGATCCAAATTTAATGATCTTTCCAAATATTCCAATTGTGTACTGTTTTGAAATTCCCAAATGCATTTAAAATTCAAATTTGAATAATTCAAATGCAAATTTCTAAATTCCATAACTAATTCATTCTTAGTCCAATAAATGCAAATAAAATATGTTTTCCATGCTATTTCAAATAACCTTTTCAAATATAATTTTTGTTTCATGTTTTGAATAATTTAAATTGCCTAAATAATTTAATCCTTGTTTAATTTATTTAAATTTGATAAAATCATAACTTGCTCAAAATAAAATATTTTTGAACATGCAAAATATGTTGTCAAACTAGAAAAATATGAAATTTTCAAATATGAGTTTGAATTTATGTTTTGAGCAAATAAAATTCAAATAAAATTCAAACTTGTTTTAAATTCATTTAAAACTCGTTTAATATTGTTTAAGTCATAATAAATTCATACTAACTCCTATTTCAAAATTTTAAACATGTAATCCAACTAAAATTTGATGTTCTTTTAAAATATAAATTTTGTTAATTGTTTTGCACACTTTAACTTGATGAAAACAACAATTGTTTGTGTGACATGTTTAAAGTAACCCAAAATTTCTAAACTTAATAAATGATTTCCAAACATGTTAAAAATCCTTTTTCACTTGCATCTACTGTTGTTACTTGTTGTTATTATGTTGTTATCATCTTGCATGCATCATGCTAACAACTTTCACATAATGATTGATTGTAAATCATTTGTTTCCACTTAATTCATGGACCCTTTTCCATATGCAACTCAAAATTGCATAGGGGTCCATTTAAATTGTGTTGCCATGTCACTTAGTTTATGTTGATGCATCTATTAAATTGACATGCATCATCCCATGATTGTGCACTATGCCATGATAATGATTGTTTATATTTCTGCCTTGTTTGTTTGCTTCTTCTCGGATAGACGACGACGTTGAGACCAACGATCTTTACAGCACCCCTTCTGAGGATCTAGCTCAGTACCCGGCTGCTGAGTTTGCAGGCAAGTTATCACTCACATGAACCAGTGTGTTCCTTTCAACCCTGGTTACCGATACTTTCCGTTGTCTATTTCTGCTAGCCTTAGTGGTAGTTGTTTCTGTTACGAACCTATCACATGAATCCTTTAACCCTGATATTGCCTCACCACCACTCCTACCACCCTATTGTTTGAGCCAGTGTCTTACTAGCATGCTTAGGTTGTTTTGCTCGAGTCTGATACCCGTTACTTTCTGTTACTATTTCTTTTATGTTCTGGGGGCTCGATGTTTAATCAATCAATCATGCTAATGTTATTACTCAATAATAATTTGATGATAAGGCACCGACAGGAGGCCCTATGTGGTTTTGAGGCCTGCTAGTGTCGACCCTAATAGGAAAAGGGTCTTGTCTACTGATCCATGATGAGCGCACTACCCGCATGTGGGAAGCGAGTATGGGCGCCCCCCTCAATTTGATTCGATTCGCATCTCGTCCAAATCATCTCATTTAGTTCGTGTTTTCCATTTGCCGCATGCATGTTTTTGCGAGCCCGGCGCAGGGTGGAACTTTCGTAGTCGGCATATAGGGGGACATGTTCTTAGAGTGCTATGAGGGTCCATTTTCTTCTGGGCTCGATTAGCCGTGCGCCCAAGGTGCTTTGGGCTTGATGCGAAGAAGAGTTGAGTTGTGTTGAGTGCCCCGCTTGGTGGGAGGCATCCCATCTGGCGGGTTATTCATACGTGTACGGCCAAATTGGTGCAACCCTGCAGGGATAATCTTCTCGAGAAGCCGTGTTTTCCGCGGTTATGGTTAACTTGGTGAAAGTACTGGCTAACAAGTACTCAGGACAACTTAAACCTAATGATTCACAATCTCACACCCCATGATTAACAACTTGACTAGTAATAGGATTATTGTCACAATAACTTGATTCATCTTTAAGCCAACTGTGTGAGTTATCCTTGGATTGCTTCTCTGGATAAGGGGCGAGATCCAGGATGGGTTTGTTTGAAGTTATCTTTCAGTTGGTTACAATACTCGATCTTATCTCCTTTCTGTTAGTCTGAAGTGGTAGAATCTCTGTAGTTGGTTAGTGCAGCCAGTTGCAGCATCTTTTATACCCCTTTCCTCCGTTGAACCCAAGGCATCTGTGCTTGGTGTTGACGGGCTACACTTTGGTGAACTGTGAGTCTTGCTTGCCAGTACGTCTATGTACTGACCCCTTTGGGGCTGTGGTTTCCGCAGACTACGCTTACGAGGATCCAGGTGACGGCTACTACGTGGAGTTTGACGAGGCTGCTGACGAGTAGTTAGCGGACCCCGGGCAGGATCCGAGACATCGTGGATGGGCTCCGTCTTTATTTCAGTTTCCGGCTTCTTAATCCTATTTGGATTTGTCTGTACTCAGACCCCTTTGAGTGCTTCCGCTGAGATGTAATGATGTTATGTTGGGACATGTGTCCTCTGGATGATTGTATTTGCTATCTCTGCCCTAGTGAGGGCCAGTTGCAACTTATTTCAATCTTTTGTGTCGTAGAGATATGTTGTGTTATCAGTTTGTTCAAAGTCGTTGACGTACCATGTGTGTATGGTATGAAGTACGTCAATGGTAGTGTCCTGATTTCTACGGGATAGTTTACATCGACGGTGAACAGTAACGATTGGTTGTCACACATAAGTGTTGGCCTACTCGTAAGAGGACGCGGGTGCCGGTAAGCCCCGTAATCCAATCAAAATACTGTTCAGTTCGTACGGTGAGTATCCTCTAGAAGTCCGGGTGCGACAACTTGTGGGTGGAAAGGGGGAGCCAATGGTTCTTCCACCACATACGATACGAGAGCTCCTCCTCTGAAAACCGTAGAAGCCACCGCACCTCTGCTTCCACCATAGATCGGTTCCCCCTCCTCCGGTCGGCCTCGTCAGCGTCCAGAGGAGTGGGGAACCCAATCTATGAGTGAAGTTCTTAATAAAAGTAGTGTTTTTAATAGATTGGTTCAGCATTTTGGTAGCCATCTTCGTCATCAATGGTGATGGCATCATCTTTAATAAGTAATCTCCAAACTTTTTTTCGACGGCAAGATCTTCTTCGCGATGTCAATGGTGGTGTTGAAAGATTAAGTTTATCTAGATTTGGTCCTTCAGATCTTGTTCGCCGGATCGATTTTGGATTTCTTCTCATGGTTGCTGTGAGGAGGTTGTCCTCGCAATATCTGTCCCGGCTGCTACGTCCTCGATAACGGCGATTCGAACTGTCGGCTCTTTTTTTCGAAACGGGAAGGTCCCCGCCTCTGCATCAAAGTGATGCATACGATATTTTATTTCTTTGTTGAAGTTTGAAGTGCAAATGAATTATTACACCTCATGGATCACAGAGGATTGAGACATATACCAACCATCTGAAAAAACCGGAGAACATGCAACAACAATTCGTTAACATGTTATCCTATAGTTAAGCTACCACCCGAATCGGCTGAAAAATTCCTGTCCCACCGTTTTCAAACGTGCAGACCCATAATCCATGTCCCGGTGGCACTCCACGGGCTGGAGATAAGACTACTTACGAAGCCAGTGCGTTGCCAGAGGTATGACCTGGAAGTAAGAGGAATCTTTTGACTTGTTAAAAATAATACCATTAGGTACATGCCAAATTGCCCAGAGCAAAGCGCAAGTCTCAACCCTTACTCAAGCCTTGTCTTTTTTGGATACTCCATGTAATCAGTTCTCAAACATATTAGTGATATTAGTTGGAGGAGCTATATGAGATGTCATGTACACAATGCACCAAATTAATTTAGCAAGCAAGCGGTGAATAAAAAAGGTGTTGAACCGTCTCACTTTCATCACAAAAACAACACTTAGTACTGCCGTTCCAGTTCTTTCTTGACAAATTAAGTTTGCAAAGCAACTCTTGACGATAAATAAACCACATAAAAATTTAAATCTTTAGAGGCACCTTAAGTTTCCAAATGCATCTTCGAAAAAATGCGGTATTATCGTTTAAAAGATCAAGGTACATAGATTTAACCGTATTTATGCCAGAGTTATTTAGGAACTCTTGGCTCCTAGCGATATCGACAGGACATTCTGTTAGATTTCCCTGAAATATCGAAGTTGGTACTCTTACGGATGCTGGTTGATTACTTTAATGGTTACGTGCGTGCACGTGACTTGGCATTGCGGCTGAAAATTATGGGAGAATCATTGTTGGTATTTGTAGGTCTGTGGCCTCCAGAAAAATACAAGATTGTGTCATGAAAAAAGAAAGAGTTTGAAAATCTCGAAGATTTACTCGTTTCTTTCGGCTCATGTATCTCTACCATGTACTGTCCGCTGCTATAAATATACGGTATTGCTCGTCAAAAAAAAGAAAAAGAAAAAAAAGAAGATGCTCTGTTGCACTTGCTTGCACGGCGTTGCAGGCTTTAAAGCTTTGGATTGGGACCTTAACGGTTTTATTCAGCTAGTCCGTCCCGGTGACTGCTGATGCAAGTTCGTGTAGGCACGGCACCTTTGTAGTTTGTACACTGACGACTGATCATCATCGTAGCATGGTGTCCGATGGATCCTGGACGTACTCACCTCAGAAGTGACGCCTCCATAGATGATGAGACATGAGTAAGCTCAATTCAATTCAAGTACTACATGCATGGACTCCTTTTCCCTTTTGCGAAAAGAAGAAATTTATTACGTACTTACTTCATCAAGTACTATCCGTTACAAATTATAGGTCTGTGAGAGGAAATCCGAATCGTGAAACATGCATGGACTTTTGGTGGGATATAGTTTCAGGTTTATACAGGGAAACAAAGAAACAGACAACACATAGAGTAGATTTACGCGTGCTTCATGCTCGCGCGCACTCAACACTCATCAACAAAGTCGGCAGCACGACTCTGATCGGACCATGGAGTACACAGTAATGATGATCGGCACTATCCCTTATCATCCGAGAAGAAGCAGGAAAGGCAAAGCGAGTGGGAAGAAGAGCGGCACTGCGCCACCGACTCCGCCCACTCCCAACCACCTCATCCTCGTCGCCGCCGCCTTCTTCTGTGCGCCCGTGCTCGACCCACCACCACCTGGAAACCACACGTCCATCAATGTAATAAGCAACTCCAAATTCCAAAGAGAGGACCAAAGCCAACAAATCATCACGACACGACAACGACAAGGACGGACGGACCACTAGTTGTTGTTGTAAGAATCTTTAGAGAACTGTTGTATACTCCATGCTTAGAAGTTATGGAGCGTAATGATATGCATGTTCTTCCATTATTTTATGGAAGCATGCTAGCATCAAACTGTTATCCTCTAGCTAGCCAGCGTCATAGGACAATCCTACCGCAACACTGTTGGGCTGGTTCTAGCACATTGATTGATTCCTCGCGTCGAGAACGACACTGCTGTCCAGTAGTAGCATCGCAACAGTTTCGTTTAGCTTTCATCAAATTAATTACAGATTCGGCGATCTTATTAATCTGCATCAGTCAAGTCACTTCACAGTTAAACCTCAGCGTACTTATCATCATTTGGCTGCTTGGTTGGATCCGATAATTAATGTACACATGCGCTACAAATAAAATTGTTGGAGTAGAGTTAAGAGGAGGGGAAAAAAACTCACTGGTGCTGCTCTGGGCTGCTTGTTGCCTGGCAAACTGCTCGAAGACCTGCGCGTCCTTGGAGTTGGGCGGCAGATTCAGTAGCGCTGTAAATAAGAGTTGAATCCATATATGATGGTTAAACAAAGTTTGCTTAGCAATTCGAGCAAAGGAACTAACTTAATCATGGCATATTGCAAGAACAAGCTAGAGCTAGCTAATTAGCTAGGGTCACATGACTTGCAACATTAATTCTTTTACGCACACCTCCCAACAATGTGGTACTCTACTCCAATCAAAATTCTGGCGCGGTCTCTGTCCGAATCTACTTCCACTGGCCGATCGAAACAGTGACCAGAATTAACGAGTGAAGTGACGCGCTGGTTAACCGGTCGTTAATGACAGGTCGCGTCACGGACCGCACGCTGAAAGGCCGCTAATTTGGACGCGCCCGCCGGTGAGAGAGATATTTCCATCCCCTTCTCTTCTCCTAGGACAAAACCCTTGCCGAATGGCATGATCGTACCAGATTATTTCATATCTTCGACAGTGGACTTGTGAAGTTTTCAACTTGAGCAAGTGTGGCGACCGTGTTAGACTAGGAGGACAGATGAGCAAACGATGGAGATGACACACTACTGATCGATCGAGGCGTTGTACTTGTTAATCAAGGTTTTAGGAGGAGGAGGTGGACATACTTGGGCAGTTGGAGATGTTGGCGGGCGCGCTGCAGGCGGCGGGGAGGCCGAGCGCCCTGGTGACGTTGATCTTCAAGCCCAGGTCGGGGTCGTCGCGGTCCTTGACGAGCACGCACAGGCACGTGGGGCTGGTCTGCAGCACCGTCTTCAGCCCCGCGCAGCAGTCTGGAGTCGGGGCCGGCGCCTGCCCCTGCACGAACGTCAGGCACGTCGCCAGCGATACCAGCTTGTCCGAGCACTCCTTCCGGTCCGCCGCAAAGTCGCCTCCCACCCCCACGGCCATAGCCATGCCCACCAACGCCGCAACAAGAAAAACTCCCAAATCCATCTGGAAGCTTAGCTACGTGTGTCGACGGTGGCTTGCGGAGGACACGGTGGTTAAATAGGGCGAGCGAGCGATTGTGCCTTGAACTTGTAGTGGTGTGGCAAAGCATGCGCGACAGCGGGAATTGGTTGGCGGCGGATGGAACCAGACATGCCGCACTCACATATCGCTAACCGTTTCTTTCGGCTAATCACGTGTCATTCATTCGTTACGAGTACAAACCCACATGTACCCAAGTACTAGTTGAATTAACACCTTGGAAAAGAGACCGCACAAAAATAACACAAAGACCCTTGAGCATGTGTTTTAATATTATCCGAGCCTCCCTTAGATTACAAGATTATTATGGTCATTACCTTGTTACTCTCTCTTTTCATGATGTAACAGAGTGTTTCTAAAAAATGTAAAATATATAAACATGCTTTTGTAAAAATGTGATCATATTTACTATTAAACTTGATGTGGCGGTGTCACACTTCAAAAAAAAATCCTACTCCCTCTAATCCGCTTTAAATATCGTGAAAAATGAACTAACAAAGTGCAAACTGACGCGACACTAAATCCGGACCGAAGGGAGTATATCTACACTAGTATAAAAAGACAAAGAGGTGGCTGATCCAAATAACATCAGCCATACGATGGCTTGCATCTAACGTTTCAAAATTGATGTATCTACTTAAGTCGTACCCCCATAGTCATTACCATTGATTTTCTTAATCATAGTCTAGATTAGCCCAATGTTGTAGCACATACACAGAACTAGACGGGGCCGCGCGCTTCGCTGCACCGGCGGTCGCGCGCTCGTGTAGTTTGTGCTGACGTGGGCCTCTATATGTTTATGTATGTTGTTTTGTGCCTCTATATCTATATGTACAAGGAAGATCTTGGCGCGACGGAGAAGAATCTGGGTCAAATGGTCAAATGATAACAGCTAGTGCTTGCACAAAAGAACTACAGAAACACTACAAATTAATCGCCAAAGAACAATTCATAGGCACGCTAATTAAGCGATGGAATCAAAATCTACTGTCTCAAATGCTAATGTGATACAAAACTGCCAAAAGGAAAAAAAAAACAGTTCATTATTTGGATGTGATAATTGCAGACAAACCGCAACGTTCTGTGAAGCTAACTTCCCTATTCTTATGTCAACTAAGCAGTGTACAATTAAGCAACATGTTCCCATTACATAGTGTAGTACATAAACCCCTCATCGTACTGTGCAAACTATCTGTGCCTGCCATAAGAAAAGGTCTCCGCCTAGTGTACAAATTATCTGGGCCTCCGACGGCTAGCTTCCAGCACAACACCCAGGTGAATGCACATTCGAGCCATTTGTATAAATCACCGGTTAATCTACATTTGAACCATCACTATCCCAAGCAGTTTTTGTGTAAAGAACAGAAAGACATCAAAACAATGATCCAGCAAGTGTGTTCCTCCATGGCAAGTGTGTTGCCTCGGATAACTTTGCTGATTTCCATCCACCATATGACTTAGCATATATTAAGTCTCTTGAAAAGGAAATGGGGTGAGAAAACAGTGATATATTGTCCTCTTGAATTGAGCTTCAGCAATAGCAGATCACAAACGGACGTTGCGACTTCACAAAGAGCAAAATTGTTAAGACTTGCGGCGGATCTAGAAAATCAAGCGTAAAAAAGGATACTGCATAGGAATTTTGCCTACCTCATATCTTAACTTAAAGGGCTTTTATATGGATAATCAACGGCAACCATTGCGAGGAAAATTAATTAATAATTAACTCATTTCGTTGGGGGGATTTGTGTTGCAAATAAAATCTATCCTAATTAGCAGTTCTATGGACACATACATATAGATAAGAATAGGGAGGTGCCACAGAAACTAATCATTAGTAGTTTACTTTTGGCAATTGTACCTACAAACACTTGACATAAAAATTCTTTTCTAGAGCAAGGGAAACTTATTTTAACAGTTGTAATCAATTAACACATAAATATAACTTTAATATCTAGAAGAGGTATGCTATAGATGCAAAAGAACATGCATACATGCCTGTCAGTTTCGACACATAATAACCCAAATGACATTTGTAGTGTAGACAAAAGGAAACCTTAAGGTATGCATCTGCTTACCAATAGACACCCATAGTGTACTGGCAGCTGCAACACCTACCTACATGGCTTCTTACTCACATGGTTCCATGTTGCCCCTTGCACCTTCAACTAAGCTTTACTCAAGAGATCATAACATGAACAATAACTGAAGAAGGAACGCTGATGGAAGCTCATAACAGTAACAGTAACTGAAAAAGGGAAGCTGATGCCCATAGCTTCCTTTGCCGACGGTCTCTTGGATTTTGTACATGTTGGAGTCTTCATATTCACCGAAGAAAACCAATCTCTTCTCAACTTTAGAGATTAGAAATTTGTGGACAAAGTTAGCACTCTGAACATGACACATTCAAGGCAAACCAATGTATGACTTGGATAGAAAGCACATATCCATAGAGCTGCATATAATACATGCACCTGTAACACAAATTGTTTGAAGTCGTAATAATGCTTACACCAGCTGAAACATCACAATCCAATCATGGCAATGAAATTGCACAATGAAGCACGTGCATCGACTCTTCCCTAACAATGGATAGAAAGAAACTACAAATTCAGAGAAACAACCGCGGAAGCTTTTGTACCCCAGAATAAAACGAAGAAAATCACAGAACTGGCGGGAAATAAATTCAACAAAAAATAATAAACTGGCCTTCCACCTGTTAAGGTTGCACATATTATGTAGGAAAATTTAGGACATGAACAAACATCAAACTTCATTGTATTGAATATTATTTTACATCTGGTAGGAAATTGAGTTACTTTATATACATGATTTTATTAAACTACATATTTGTATCAATCTTTTGCTTATATCCGCCAATATTATACTTTATGCACCATTTGAAAGCTATTCATGGTAGTAAGATGAACAATGCAAGATTGATTTGAGGGTCAAACATGGTAGCCTATAATTAAACGGTGAAAATGGTTGACAATGGTATAGTGAAACTGTGAAAGTGATAATACCAAAGATTTTAAAGCTAGGATATTAGCTAACATATGATAAATCCCAGTCAGTGGTATATGCACAGTCTACAACCATGTCTGAATAATCCCGGTCAGTGGTATATGCATCCCTTGTCATTCTTTTCCTAGACCACATATGAACAAATACATGAAAAATGCATCAAAAAGAGTCTCATCTTGAAAATGGCCAGAACTTACCTTCAGTTATCTATGAAAAATGCCCATCTTTTACAAACGACTCGATTTTAGAATGATTTCTCCTAATCATCATAAGAAAAGCTGCAGAGACAAAATCTAGTGGTCAGTGATATCTTTGACAAAATGCACACACAGAAACAATGAATTAACTGTGTTGCACCAATCAGTCGCCATGTTATACCAGCAGATTGGCATGTCTATCTTCTTGTCTAGCTGGTACCATCTGCATACATCCGGTTAGTAATCATACTTCTAGAGTGAAAACAGTTCTAAGATTGGAATAGCCGAAGAATACGAGCGCAGATGGTGCAAACTTCCTTGTGTGTTCGGCACTATTGTAGGATTGAAGTAGCAAACCTGCAATTAACTGAAGGAAAAAAATAGTTTTGTGGTGAACTGAGAAGGGAAAACAAAGATGGGAGAGAAGACCAGATCGAGAGGAAGGCAGTAGCGTGGGAAGAGGAAATTAGGAATTGGTCGCCTAGATGGCGCAGTTCCCGTGCCGATGGTCGCCGGACTCGCCACCACGCTCGTGGTGCCCGCCGTCCCAGAGCCACCGCGTGAAGGAAGAATAGTGTTGTAGTGAACTGAGAAAGGAAAACAAAGATGGGAGAGAAGACCAGATCGAGGGGAAGACAGTAGGGTGGGAAGAAGAAATTAGGAATTGGTCTCCTAGACGGCATAGTTCCCGTGCCGATGGTCGCCGCACTCGCCACCACGCTCATGGTGCCCGTCGTCCCAGAGCCACCGCGGAATTTGTGTGGCTGAGCTGCCGTGGAGCAACCTGAGCAGGAGGCGAGATCTGCTCGGAGACGACGAGGAAAGGAAACCCAGGAGGAGAAAACTAAGCAACAGCCACACGTCGACCACCACGCCCACACGCGATCCGGTCCACAAAAGGTGTCCCAATTCCCAACCGCAGCGACCGTACACGGGCAATCAAGGAACCGACATGGGCCCACAACACAGCGACCCTAGGCGCCGCAAGTCACGGAGAAGCCAGCTTGGGCACCCGACGTAAAGCCTTAAGAGTAATACTAGCGCAGCTTCAGCCTGTCCCGCACAAAACAGCCTCCCATCACAGTCCAGTCAAACATCTACCCGAGGCCTCCCCACACAACACCCCTATCCACACTCATCTAACCAGCGATGACATCGCCTTCTCTGAGATGCCGAACCCCCATTCCTTGAGCCCCTTCCCCTGCCCCGGACGCGTGGTGACGACGGCGTTGACCCCCATGTTCCCCGGTGATGCTGCCGCTCTGCCCACCTACTCGTGGGATAGCCAATATTGAGTCGTTTGCAGGAATTTAATTTTTTCGTCTTATGCAACACACAGGATTTACTATGAAGGTACATGCGAAGATTGATTTGATCGTTACCAACACGGAGATGCGGAACGTGTGTTGATGACGATGTCGGTGATGCCTGATGAAAAGTCTCATGGTTAAGCCAATGATGTATCTACTTCACTCGGACACACATATTCATTATCAGTGATTTTCTTAATCTAATAGTCTAGATTAGCCCAATGATGTAGAACATACACAGAAAACTAGCGTAGCTTCAGCCTGTCCCGCACGAAACCGCCTCCCATCACAATCCAGTCAAACGTCTCCCCGAGGCCTCCCCATGCAACACCCCTATCCACACTCATCTATCTAGCGATGACATTGTCTTCCCTGAGATGCCGATCCCCCATTCCCCGAGCCCCTTCCCCTCACCCGGACGCGTTGCTGCTCTAGCCGACGGCGACGGCGGCGTTGACCCCCATGTTCCCCGGTGATGATGCCGCTCCGCCCACCTACTCCTGGGATAGCCAATATTGGGTCATTTGCAGGAATTTAATTTTTTCCGTCTTATGCAACACACAGGATCTACTATGAAGGTACGTTCGAAGATTGATTTGATCGTTACCAACACGGAGATGCGGAACCTGTGTTGATGACGATGTCAGTGATGCCTGATGAAGAGTCCCATGGATAAGCCTAGCAGTGGGACTGTTGATGTCTCCCCGTATCCAGCCTTCTAGATCCAGCAGAGTAGGGTCTCAAGTGCACTCTGAGATCTCGCACACATATGCCCGCCAAATTTCTGTACCGCTCCGCCGTCTAGGACTAGGAACCACAGGTGCACAATTGAGGTGGAGAGATCCCAACACATGCAAGAGAGAGAGAGATATTAGAGCTAGATCTAATCGGAAGAGACCACCTCAAAGCCCTAATTAAAATAAAATATCTAATTCAATGAGAGAGAAAGCCGCAAGGCCAATTGATGTGTTAGATCCCGTGGGGTGGATGCCTATTTATATCGGGGAGAAGGAGGGACTTGCCTTCGGGGAAGAGTCCCCCCAGCCTTGGGGGAGGAGTTCCCCCCAATCCACACCACCAAGGAGGTGGCCGCACCAAACCCCTCCCCAACTCGGATTGGAATCCTAGTCCAACTAGGAGTCCCTTCCGTGTGTGTGTGTGAGAGAGAGAGAGAGGTGGGAGGGTTCTCTTCAAAACCAAATAAGGAAGGTGCAGGGGGCGGTGCGCCTCACCTGGGAGGGACCAGGTGTTGGAAATATGAGCAATTTACCACTTAATTTAATTAATAGAAACAGTAGGTAAAGCAAAACTACAATTGCAATAGTCAAACTAGTCATTTGAATTTTCAGAGAGTAGACAAAAGGCATGCATAGTTTAATCATCTGAATTTCTAGAGAGTAGGCAAAAGGCATGCATAGTCTAGAATCTGGGGAAAATAAATCTACTCTGAATGCTAGAACTAGAAACTCTAGTAGGATCTGAAACATGAGAATGAACATAGAAGACATGAGCACATACTGGACAGGAGCTGGTGCAGCAGCGGGGCCACTGCTGACGTTGTCGCCCATATCGTCGAAGAGATCGTCAACTTCCGGGAAGAAGTCGTCGTTCGGGAAGATGTCATTGTCGTCTGTGATGAAGAAGCCAGTAGTCGCGCAGAGCGCTCCCCAAAAACCTTATTGCCCTTCTCCCGTACAGGACTCGAAGTAGCGCAGTTTCGGAGGCCTACTGTCCCTACCAGCGGTGAACGCCGCATGCCAGGATGGGGAAGACTTGAGCGGTGGCGCAAGGCTCTGGAAACGAGAAGGCAGTGTATCTGTTGTGCGTATCTCTAGAGAGGAGCGACCTCTGGTTTTATAGGCACAGAGCAGGAGCCGAACAGGCCACGCGAGAAGATGAAACGAAGAGTCGGGAAGGCAAGAGAGAGGCTCTCGGCTCGAGGCATTCCCGCAACCCGCAGCGCGTCATGACGAGGCGTGGCGTGGCGAGGCGAGCGGCGGCGGCGTCGTCGGAGGAGCGCGCGTGTGTCCAGCTCCTATTCCCTCCTATTCTTTTCTCTTTTACAAGGAGTGTGAAAACCTCCCCTTATAAGCTGCTCCAACTCTCTTTCAACTAGCAATGTGGGACTAAAGTTTTGTCCCACCCCTTGCCTTGCATGAATTGGCCAAGTGGGCCTCTAGGATTTATTAGGAATTTTGGAATATTAAATGGGCTGGTCAAATCTGGGCCAAAATTCCAACAATCCCCCACCAGATCCCAGAGGCACACGAAATTTGCCTTTGGTTCCAAAACATTGTTTTATATACCGATGCTCCAATGGAGACTGTGAAGTTGAACTTCCACCTAGAACTCTATGCTGCACTAGTAAGCAACTTGGACAGTGGACTGCGCCTTGAACTGCAAGATTTCTGCGAATCTAGTTTCACACAAAGCCTTGACCGATACTAGGCTGTCGCAGGACTTCCCCGCGGGTGGAGCTTATGCGTCATACTCCTTGACCTTTCATGAGTTTATTAGAGAGCACCCAACTCTCATGGACTGCGACGTTTGACAGTCAGACTCATATAGGTGTGTTCTTCAAAAGATGTTCTGCAGGACAACATCTCTGCTTAAATAAGCCACTTAGAACACATTAAGATAAACATCAACCTGCCTTGCAGAGTAGGAGAGTATTGCATCTTCATGGAGTGGTATAAAAGGTAGGGATACTCTCCTCTCAGGTGATCAACAGCTTGTCTCCCAATTCTAATTCACGGGATCTCCGATCACATAGAGTGGGTTGCCACAGTGAACAACTTATATTGCGGGTCTCATACCCATCTCCTTTGATGCATTATCTATCACGTTACGCGATAGACCCTTTGTGAAGGGGTCTGCCAAATTTTTAGATGTATGGATATAATCCAATGCAATAACTCTGGAGTTTCTCATTTTTCTGACAGATTTTAGTCTCCTCTTCACATGCCTTGATGACTTCATATTGTCCTTAGAACCGTTTACTTTGATTATCACAGTTTGATTATCACAGATCATCGGGATAGCGGGTATAGGTTTTTCAACCACAGGTAAGTCCATCAAGAGTTGTTTCAGCCACTCTGCTTCAACAGTGGCTGTGTCCAATGTTGTGAGTTCTGCTTCCATAGTTGACCTCGTTAAGATGGTCCGCTTGCAAGACTTCCAAGAAACAGCGGCACCACCAAGGGTAAATACATATCCACTCATGGTCTTTATCTCATCAGCGTCCGATATCCAATTTGAATCACTATAACCCTCAAGTACCCTTGGGTACCCAGAATAGTGAATCTCATAGCTCGCCGTGCCTTTCAAATAGCGCATGATTCTCTCAAGTGCGCGCCAATGATCATAGCCCAGATTTGAACCAAATCGGCTAAGTTTGCTCACAGCATACGCGATGTCAGGCCTCGTAGCGCTAGTTAAATACATAAGCGAGCCAATAATCTGAGAGTATCTAAGTTGATCCTTTGCAATTCTTCTGTTTTTACGAAGTAGCACACTAGGATCATATGGAGTTGGTGAAGGCTTGCAGTCGCTTTACCCAAAATGACTCAAGATCTTCTCCACATAGTGAGATTGAAGCAGTGCTATCCCACCATTGTCATCTCTCAGTAACTTGATGTTAAGGATAACATCAGCCACTCCTAGATCTTTCATCTCAAAACTGTGAGATAGGAAAATCTTGACCTCTTCAATCACTTTGAGGGTAGTTCCAAAGATTAGTAAGTCATCAACATACAAACAAAGAATGACTCCTTCGCCCCCACCATGGCGATAGTACACGCATTTGTGAGCTTCATTTACAACAAAACCTGCAGCAGTCAAAGTTCTTTCGAACTTCTCATGCCACTGCGTCGGCGCTTGTTTAAGGCCATATAAAGATTTTAGCAATTTGCACACCTTTCCTTCCTGACCATTTACCACAAATCCATCTGGCTGGTCCATGTAAATTTTGTCTTCCAACTCTCCATTTAGGAAAGCGGTCTTAACATCCATTTGATGAAAGAGAAGACCATGTGAAGCAGCCAGCGAAAGTAGTACTCGAATGGTGGTAAGGCGTGCTACAGGTGAGTAAGTATCAAAGAAATCTTCACCTTCCTTTTGAGTATAACCCTTGGCCACAAGCCGTGCCTTGTACTTCTCAATAGTACCATCAGGCCTGAGCTTCTTCTTGAACACCCACTTGCATCCTACAGGTTTGCACCTGTAAGGACGATCAGTGATTTCCCAAGTTCCATTAGCCAAAATGGAATCCATTTCACTACGGACGACTTCCTTGCAGTAGTCAGCATCTGGAGATGCATAGGCCTCTGAAATAGAACTGGGAGTATCATCCACGAGGTATACAATGAAATCATCACCAAAGGACTTTGCAGTCCTCTGTCTCTTGCTTCTTTTAGGAGTTTCACTGTTGTCCTCCATAGAATTTTCACCGTGTTCCATCGAAATGGTAGGTTCAGGAGAAGGGACTAATTCTTGACTTGATGAATTAGGCATCTCCTGATGTGATGAGGTAGACATATCCTTCATAGGAAAAATGTCCTCAAAGAAAGTCGCATCATTTGACTCCATAATTGTACCAACACGCATATCAGACACATCGGATTTTATGACCAAGAATCTATAGCCAATGTTATGAAAAGAATATCCCAGAAAAACACAATCCACGGTGTTTGGTCCAACCTTGCGCTTCTTAGGGAATGGAATATGTACTAACGCCAAACAACCCCAAGGTCGTAGGTAAGAGAGTTTTAGTCTTTTCTTCTCCCATTCCTCAAATGGCGTTATCTCTTTGTCTTTTGTAGGAACTAGGTTTAGGACATGACACGCAGTCATAATAGCCTCCCCCACCATGCCTTGGGAAGGCCCGATGTATCTAACATGGCGTTAACCAAATCTGTTAGAGTACGGTTCTTTCTTTCAGCCACCCCATTTGACTGAGGTGAATAGGGAGGCGTCCTCTCATGAATTATACCATGTTCCGCACAAAACGAATCAAACTCGTTGGAAAAGTACTCTCCACCCCTATCAGACCTTAGCCTCTTAATCTTTCGATCAAGTTGGTTTTCTGCTTCAGCTTTATAGATCTTGAAGAAACTCAAAGCTTCATCTTTTGATTTCAGAAGATACACATGACAATATCTGGTAGAGTCATCAATTAACGTCATGAAATATTTCTTTCCACCTTTTGTTAACACACCATTCATTTCACAGAGATCAGAATGTATAAGCTCTAGTGGTTCCAGATTTCTCGCCTCTGCAGTTTTATGGGACTTGCGAGGTTGCTTTGCTTGCACACACACACTCGGCACTTAGAACCCTTAATAGGTGTGAAGTGGGGAATTAAGCTCAATTTGGATAGTCGTGTCATGCAGCTAAAACTGATGTGACAAAGAAGTGAATGCCATAAATTTGATTCATTGTTGCAAACATGATTTACAACGTTATTACAGACATCAGTCAAAGATAAGCGAAACAAACCACCGCATTCATATCCTTTACCAACAAAGGTTCCAAACTTGGACACTACAAATTTATTCGACTCAAAGACAAGCTTGTATCCATCTCTACACAGAAGAGAACCGCTAACAAGATTCTTATTTATAGAGGGCACATAATTCACGTTCTTCAGTCGTACAGTCTTCCCCGAAGAGAACTTCAGATTGACCGTACCAACACCGCGAACAGAAGCATGTGAGTCGTTGCCCATCAGCACGGAAGAAGTTCCTGCTGCCTGATAAGAAGAGAACATGGAAATATCAGAACATACATGTACATTGGCGCCCGTATCAATCCACCAATATGGAGAATGACATACTGAAAGAACAGTAGGAAATATACCATACCCCGTGTCCTTCATCTCAGTATCACCAATGACAACATTGACGGTCTTGCCGCCTTTCCCATGTTGACGCTTGTCAAAGCGATTCCGGCAGTTGGGAGCCCAGTGTTCAGGATCACCGCAAACATGGCAGACTCATTTCTTCTTCTCATATTTCTTCTCATACTTCTTCTTGAAGTTGGTAGAATGTGATGTCTTGTTCTTCACATCAAACTTTCCTTTACCCTCAAACTTGTTCTTGTTCCTGAACTTGTGGGTTTGGAAGTTTCTCTTCTGTACCAAGTTGGCACTAGAACTTCCATCAGCACCTCGAGCACGTGTGTCCTTTGCTCTTGCCTTTTCTTCGACATCAAGAGTCCCAATGAGATTCGAGACAAAAAACTCTTGTCTCTTGTGCTTGAGAGACGTAGCAATGCTCCTCCATGATGCAGGAAGTTTGGCAATGATGCCTCCGGCAATAAACTTGTCCGGTAACACACAAGTGAAGTGCTCAAGTTCTTTGGCGAGTGACTGAATCTCATGAGCTTGCTCAACCACGGAGCGCTCATCAGTCATCCTGTAGTCATAGAATTGCTCCATGACATACAGTTCAGTGCCAGCATCTGAGGTACCAAATTTTGCCTCAAGTGCATCCCACATATCCTTGCCATTGTCAAATGACGCATAAGCATCAACAATGTTATCTCCAAGAACACTGATCAGAGCAAGCTTAAAGCGGGTATTCATTTTCTCATAGTTTGCCTCCTGTTGAGGGTCGAGATCACCCGTAGGCTTGCCAAGAGTGGCATCATAGCAGTTCATGGATTGGAACCAGAGAACTGCTTTCACGCGCCATCTCTTATAATTGGCGCCCTCAAACGCAAGTGGCCTCATAGACGCAGCAAAGCCAGTTGGGGTAAATTGCCTATAATAAGGTTTTTGGATTGTTGGAAATATGAGCAATTTACCACTTAATTTAATTAATAGAAATAGTAGGTAAAGCAAAACTACAATTGGAATAGTGAAACTAGTCATTTGAATTTTCAGAGAGTAGACAAAAGGCATGCATAGTTTAATCATCTGAATTTCTAGAGAGTAGGCAAAAGGCATGCATAGTCTAGAATCTGGGGAAAATAAATCTACTCCGAATGCTAGAACTAGAAACTCTAGTAGGATATGAAACATGAGAATGAACAGAGAAGACATGAGCACATACTGGACAGGAGCTGGTGCAGCAGCGGGGCCATTGTTGACGTTGTCGCCCATATCGTCGAAGAGATCGTCGACTTCCGGGAAGAAGTCGTCGTTCGGGAAGATGTCGTTGTCGTCCGTGATGAAGAAGCCAGTAGTCGCGCAGAGCGCTCCCCAAAAACCTTATCGCCCTTCTCCCGTACATGATTCAAAGTAGCGCAGTTTCGGAGGCCTACTGTCCCTAGCGGCGGTGCACGCCGCAGGCCAGGATGGGGAAGACTTGAGCGGTGGCGCAAGGCTCTGGAAACGAGAAGGCAGTGTATCTGTTATGCGTATCTCTGGAGAGGAGCGACCTCTGGTTTTATAGGCACAGAGCAGGAGTCGAACAGGCCACGCGAGAAGATGAAACGAAGAGTCGGGAAGGCAAACAGGCATCAGCCAAAGCTGAACAGCCTCCGTAATAAAAACCCACTGGGCAAAACGTTTCAGATTCTTGCGCCTGTTCATAGTTCTAATTCATGCGTGTGGCAAAATAAAGAGAGATAGGCTCTCGGCTCGAGGCATTCCCGCAACCCGCGGCGTGACGAGGCGAGCGGCGTCGTCGTCGGAGGAGGAGCGCTCGTGTGTCCAGCTCCTATTCCCTCCTATTCTTTTCTCTTTTACAAGGAGTGTGAAAACCTCCCCTTATAAGCTGCTCCAACTCTCTTTCAACTAGCAATGTGGGACTAAAGTTTTGTCCCACCCCTTTCCTTGCATGATTGGGCCAAGTGGGCCTCTAGGATTTTTTAGGAATTTTGGAATATTAAATGGGCTGGTCAAATCTGGGCCAAAATTCCAACACCAGGGCCCATGCAGATGGCCATGTGGCGCAGTCCTAGGTCATTCCCCCTTCTCGGTTTTTGCCTGAATCTTATCCGGAACCCTATAGACACTAGTAGAAAGCTGAGTATTAGAGACTGTTACTAGAGATGGTTCTCCATGTAAAAAAAGAACACGCTCGGAAACGCGACCCCTCAGCCGGTTTGTGTAGATAAACCGCCTCTAAAGAAAAGACCGACTCCAATAAAACGTAATCCATGGCAGGTCCAAATAAATCTCGTCTCCCAAAATTCCTAAACCTGCTGCGAAATATAGCCGGCTTAGCATGATGCATCATTGGAGCCGGTCTGTATGACGGGCGACCTTAGAAATTTTGTGCGTCGGCCCACAAAACCACCTGGCTCATGGTGGGACCCTTTTAGAGACGGTTTTATTTTAAAAACGTCGATGTCTGATATGGGTTTGAATGCGGACTCTCCCGCTTTATATTTGAGACCTTTCCTGAGGTAGTTGGACAGTCTAGAGAACCTTGGGCTTGAAGGTTCCCAGAAGTGGTTTTATTTTAAAAACGTCGAGGTCTGATATGGGTTTGAATGCAGACTCTCCCGCTTTTATATTTGAGACCTTTCCTGAGGTATTTGGACGGTCTAGAGAACCTTGGACTTGCAGCTTTCCGAAAGTAACAGTATCTGCAAAATTAACCATGATCTTGAGACTTGCATCAGTGAATTCGTAGTGCGAACGAGAATGCGGTGCATTATTTCGGAATACTAACATGCCTAAATGCGCCCATAAATGTATTCCCCCTGGCCCCCATTTGAGGAAGACATCCCTAGTTGTTTAACACATGATGAGGTTGTTATCCAAGAGAAGCATAATGAAGTTAGACTTGGACCAATAACAAGATCAAGAGCCAAGCAATTAGAACAACAGGTGAATTCACTCCTACTACAATATGATGTTTGTGTTTATGAAAATTTTATACTACCTAAGTCTACGCATTTATGTATGATCGGGGTTATTGATAACATAAACATGGATGGAGAAGAACATCAAGAGGAGCTGGAAAAGAAGTTGAAGCTGCTGGAAAACAACCATTACAAGCTGGAAAACAAGGTGGCATCGCTGGAAAACAAGCCTAACAAGTTGGAAAACAAGGTGGCATTGCTGGAAAACAAGCCTTACAAATGGGAAAACAAACATAACCAGCTGGAAAACAAGGAGGATGGCGCCCAACAAGATGTTGCTTCGCCATAATTAGGAGTCCTACTTCGGGTAGGCAATGGACCATGTGTCCTATGTGGCCGAACTGCTATTGGGGTCGGTTTGTATCCCATCTTCGAGTCCTAGTACGAGTCAGTGTAGGAGGTTCTTGCGCAAGGCCCTTATGGCCGCACCCCCTCCCCTCTTAAATAGCTAACACCTGCGAGTTGGAACTTTAGACTACGTTAAAACAAAAATCCTAGATTCTAGATTGTATTGCTCGAAGCATTCATCTTGAAGTATATAATACCTTTGAAAATTCTTTGTGTTATCTGTTGTTCTATTGGGAATAAGGGGATACATAACCACTTCATAGTCAGTGGATACCTTGTGCAAGAGTGTGTAGTTGAGAATATCCAAAAGGGTTGATTGTTGTTGCATTGGCAGCAGGGATTATCCAAGGATAGTTTTCAGTGTAGCATTAGTTATCATACACCCACCATAATTTAAAGTTGCTAAAAGAGAAGATCGGGCCACCCCATATCACCATTCTTCCTCGCACACAACACACCTTACCACAGACACACGCGCATCTCTGATCTCTCTCTCTTCCATCTCTCTCTCTCTGCGAGATCGCACAACCGTCTACCGCAACAATGGCGAAATATTTGAACGGCGGCTCCACCAGCCCGTCGCCCGACGACGGGAATTGGAGTTCCAATGGGAGTTCGGTCATCGGAACAAGAAGATGGTTCGACACACTCACAACCTCGAATGAGGAGTACTGGGTGCGTGATCGGTACAAATATCCTCTGTGCGTCAAACTTCCTCGCGATTATGTTTTTTGTGGTCGTTACCTTCAGTATGAAGAAGATCATGATGAGTTCCCATGGGAGATCAAAGAGGATCATGAAGACGATGAAGATGAAGATGAGGGTGAAGACGACGACGACGACGATGACGATGATAATGATGATGATGATGAAGACGACGATGAAAACGGAGATGAGGCCACGCCAGCCCAGCACAATGAGGGCCACAGTGGAGATGAGGCCGCGCCAACCTAGCACGACGAAGGCCACGACGGAGATGACGACGCGGACGTCGAGAATCCCAAGGTCATCTCCAAGCGCCATGGACAAGACAACGAGGTTTCGTCCTCGAAGAAGAAGAAGAAGAAGGACGATTAGCAGGCATAGGGTAGCATGCATGTATCTATATATATTTATGTTATTTTAGACATTTAAGATGATATCGACCCATCTATATAATATAATAAACTTTTGGTTACTTAGTTCTTCAATTAGTGCAACCTATAATATGAATTTGATATCGAACGATCTATGTATGCATCTACTAAATCTGTCTAATTTTGTCATATTCGTGCAGCATATAATATGAATTATTTTGAGTTGAAATTGCGTATGTTGGGAAAATGTATCATTCTCTACATGCAGGATTTTGTTCACGTTATTCTGAAACTTATAAATATGATGTTTAATTTTTCTAAAATAAAACAGGCTCTAATTGTTTCCGAAGGACGCAAATAATATTTCAGAGACGTGCGGTTCATTTTATTAATTGTCTCCTCTTTATCAAAAAAAAAAATTAACCGTCTCCTACTACCTCTGATCTTATTAACTGCATCTGACGCCGCCGTTCACACGCATACTACAAAATTCTCGCCTTCCTGCTTGCCACGCTCTAGTGATGAGGAACTTACGCCGCCGCACCCTCCTGGATCAAGTGGTATATATTGCTCCTCGCCACAGTCCTAATGAACATAGCACCGCCAGTACCCTAGATCCAGTTGGCACAAAATCGTTCGCCAAAGAAAGACCGCTAGGCAATCGTGCGTGCCTCAGTACAAGGTCGTGGGATCCGCGGCGGCTTCAACGACTCTTCCCATCGTCGGATTCCGGGAACTCGTCCCCGCCTGCGCGCCCGGAGGAGAATGAGGTGGGTGGGGGGAGGGAGAGGATGAGGCGTCGGATCAGGAAGAGGTTAATCTAGAGTTCGACGAGGACGTGGAAACATTGACACGGAGGATGAATCGTCGCATCTCGAGTGGTGGGAGTTGGCTGAGCGCAAGGCCGATGAGGAGGATGACGAGGCCGAGCAGGACATACATGCCGTACTCGAGGCCAAGGGCATCGAGGAGGACGACATGACCATCATGGAAGAGCAGCGCACGGTGGAAGAGTTCATGGCGAAGAAGCTCCAAGAAGAAGAAGAGTCCTCCGATTCTGACGAGGAGTAGCCACCATCACCTCCAGCGACGAGCGATGACGACGACTTTAGTTTACATTCTTTTTTAGTTTGTTAAACTTCGTCCAAGTTTGTAAAAAATTTATATATAATTTCAATGAAAAATTGTCGGTTCCGTCCTTATTCATGTTTAAAAAAGGGAAAATAGCCGTTAACTGGCCCCATATGTCATCGTCTCCAAACCCCAAAAGAGCTAATGTGGCCGCAGCGGCTCCCCTGGCGTGGGCAGAACAACGCGACCGCTCGAGCAGGCGTTGGCTCAACACGCCTCGTCAGCGTCAATGCATGTCAGGGGAGCCGATACAGGGCATCAATGGGGGCCAGCCAACTGCCATCGCTCCTCCAGCCGGTTTTTAAACGGCGGCGTGCACACACCTCTCCTTTCCTCCTAGCTTCCACGCTAGCAGTTCCACAACCCATCAGATATGCCTGGCCAAAAGGCGACCACGGAGGAGCAGATGGAAAACGACCTTTGTCGCAGCGCGCTGTCGTGGTTCCGTGCATGTCGCCACGATCGCCGTTGTCGCCAACACATCAAGGACCACAGTGTTCAGGTGGAGCAGGAGGCGCTTCCAGCTCCACTGCTGGCGGTACAGGAAGTGCAACATCACATGCGCCACAACATCCCCATGCCAGACTGTCGTTCCCTACCGAAAGGTTGTGTTACACATATAGTGAAGGTGCCGGTGGCACCTGATGCACTTTGTTGGCAACCCCAAGAGGAGTGTGTGATGAGCACATCGGTAGGAGTTTTCCCCTTAGTTAAGAACCAGGGTTATCAATCCAGTAGGAGAAAGAGAATCTTCGGAAGGTTGATGCCACTGACGGTGGTGCTGGCGCTTCACCGATGTCAGCAACAACGTGGAACCTGCACACAACACAACCAAAATTCTTTGCCCCAACGGTACAGTGAGGTTGTCAATCTCACCGGTCTTATTGAAAACAAAGATTAGACGTATAGTGTGGAAAAACAGTGTATGCTTGCAGAAAGTAAAGAGAGCAGGAAATTGTCGTGGTTTGTTTAACAGTGTGGAAAAATTGACCGGGGTTCATAGTTTCACTAGTGGTGTCTCTCCATAAAAGATAGCATGTTGGGTGAACAAATTACAGCTGGAAAATTGACAAATAGAGGTTGCACCGTAGTGCACAATATGACATGAAGATTACTATACTATTTAGTGCGAACATTACAACAAGATACATAGACCGACATCAATCTGCATCTATGACTAATAATCCACCCTTAGGTTATCATCCGACCCCCCTCAGGTATTAAGTTGCAAGCAACAGATAATTGCATTAAACAAAGTGCGTAATGTAAGCAATGATTATGCACGCGGGCACTCTCACCGCTGTTTTCTCCCTAATGGCAACAACACATCCTCCCCCTTCACGTTTCTGTCACTCGAGTAAGGCAACAAGGAGGCATGAACCCCCTATCGAACATAAATACTCCCTCTTGGAGTCACTAGCAACTACTTGGCCAGAATAACCATTAGCAATAGAGAACATGCAAAATCACAAATAACATATGCAAATAAAAACTATAATCAACTTGGCATAAGGTCAATATTCATCGGATCCCAGGAAACACAGCACATAGGATTACATAAGATCAATCTCGATCATGATAGGCAGCTCACGAGATCTAAACATGGAGGCATATGAGGAGAAGACAACCATCTAGCTACAACTACAAACCCGTAGTCCAAGCATGAACTACTCACACATCACTCCGAAGGCAGGCATGGTGACGAAGAGGCCTCCGGTGATGATCTCCTCTCCGGCAGAGTGCCGGAAACAGCTTCAGAACCCCCCTGATTTGGGGTTGACGGTGACGGCGGCTCCGGAACTTTTTCGGGGATTTTGATCAGGTGTCTAGCGTTTTCCATCCGGGGGGCTTAAATAGGCGAAAGGGCAAAGGCGGTAAAGGCCGGGGGGCCCACACTCATAGCTGGCGCGGCCAGGAGGGCCGCGCCACCCAATGGTGTGGCCCCCCTGCTGCCCCTCTTCGGCTCCTCTTTGGTCTTCTGGATGCTTCCAGGGAAAATAGGACTTCCGGGGTTCGAATTTTCCAATTCCGAGAATATTTCCAGAACAACTTTTCTGAAACTAAAAAACAGCAGAAAACAGGGAACTGGCTCTGTGGCATCTTGTTAATAGGTTAGTCCGGAAAATTGATAAAAATGACATAAAGAAGGAAGAAAACATGTAGCAATTGGCATAATATCAACATGGATCATCCGAAATTAGGGATACGTTTATGACGTATCAGCACCGCTGCTCACCAGCCAGGCGCATCATGACTACATCCGGAACAAGCGATCAACCATGCCATGGGAGTTTCTTGTTGAGCCCCTCCACAACAATTCATCGCCGTATTGGGACGACGTTGTGGCGGCGGAGTAAGACGCTTGCCTCAATAGTTTCTTCCTACCGAGCGGCATGTCGTCACCTCCCGCCGAGTGGTTCTTGTTGGACAATGAGGTGCGTGCAGAGGAGGAGCCCGAGTCTCCTCTTCCAACGGATAACTAGCCATTCGAAGAGGAGAATGGGGAATATGTGTGGTGGGAGACGCAGTTGATCGGCAGACAAGCGACTCTGGAGGCTTTCGTACATCTGAAAGAGCATGGTGCCCCTCATGTGTGGTTTTGGCAATCCATGACAATCTCTCTGGACTAATGTTTGATTTGAGTTATATTTGTAGAGTTTGTCCATTGGCAATGCTTGATGTCCATGTGTTCGATTCAAGATGACTTCGTGGAGCACATGTTCCAACGTCATCGGCGACCGTCCATCAGGTTTCTTCATGTTTTATTTGGATTATAAATAGCCCGGACTAATTTCTGTCATTTGGATCTTATTTTGTACTTCCTCCGTCCCATAATAATAGTAATTAATAAAATGTTTATTACATCAATGTACTTCTATATTGGCTGTTGTAACATTTTATAATATGGGATAGACTGATATATTTGAATTCATTTTTTAATCTGGATTTAAAATGTTGTTTGAACGTGTGTGATTAAAGGTAGGCACTGGTCTCGCTGCTAAGGGAGAACGAGACCTCATCAAAGTTTGCATTAATATAATTTCAATATGTAGTTGAAATGGTGTTTGGTATGATCATAGGTGAGAAAACAGCAAACGAAAATGTACAGAAAGTGAAGTTTTAGAAAATCTACTAGATGACAGATTATTTAACTGATTTTTAGAGAGTTTTAAGTTTAGAGAGTCGGCTCGAGAGGCTCTACTCGGGAAATCGAAGATCCCGCGTACATCTTCTGTTCCAAGTCAACTGTGACGGTCTGAGCTTCCAACCCAAGGCGACTCTAAAATTTCTTGTGTGATCTATCCACCGCCGTGCCGTAGTCCGCCTCCACTCGCGTCACCGCCGTCGCCGTTCCTGTTCTACCCCATCGCTTCTCTGCCGCGGCACACCATCTAGATCCGCCCTTGCTCGTATGGCCGACCTAGGAGGGGAGCAGCGTGCGGCCCTGCTTGCCGCGGCGTCCCTCTTCCCTGTCCCCGACGGCGCCAGGTTTTCCTATGGGACGGCAGGATTCCGCGCCGAGGGTAGCACCATGGCCCCCGCGGTGTGCCGGGCCGGAATTGTGGCTGCGCTGCGCTCGATGAAGCTGGGCGGGGCTGCCGTCGGGCTCGTCATTACGGCGTCGCACAACCCCGTCGACGATAACGGCGTCAAGATTGTGGACGCCGACGGCGGCATGATGTCGCAGTCCTGGGAGCCCTTTTCGGACGCCCTCGCCAACGCCCCTACCCCTGACGCTCTCCTGCAGGTAGGCGCCCAACATTCCAGCAAAAAGATCAATTAAGCTGAATTCTAGTATACTGGTTCTTCCTACTCATACATGTTGATTTGATAATGCCTCAGTTTACTGATTAATAACAAGTTTACTGATGCTTCTTTACTTGACAATGTTTAAAAGCCAAACCGCTACTAGTTCCTTGAATTGGACTAGTGGGACAGTCCACTTTGTTCAGATAACTTATAAACTACTACTAGTTCCTATCAACCTTCTCGCTCTCAGTTTGCTTTGGTCTTTGTTCACATGCAGCTGGTGCTTCAGTTTGCAAAGGATGAAAGGATTACACTTGGTGAAGGTCACTCAGCACAAGTGCTGCTTGCAAGAGACACCAGGCCTACCGGAGAGTACCTACTTGATGTTGCAGCAAAGGTATGGCACTAACATCCTCTGCTCTAGTACCTCAGATATATTTTCGCCCAGTCAATCTAATTACTTATCTGAAACCCTGTTATGAAGGGGATAAATGCAATAGTAGGTTCAGTTGCACTTGACATGGGGATCCTAACAACTCCGCAGCTGCACTGGATGGTTCGGAATAAGAACAAATGCTTGAAATCATCTGAAGGAGATTATTTTACACAAATTACCGAGTCATTCAGGTTGTTTGCAAACCATTCCCATATGTGTAATAAAGTTAAGCATAACACTAAATTATTTACTAAACCAATTGTATTGATTTGAATAACAGGCATTTGTTGGAATTGACCCCTGATGATAAAGGCGGTCATGCATTGAATGAGAAACTAATTGTGGATGGCGCAAATGGTATTGGCGGGTTGAAGCTTGAACAACTAAAGCCAAAACTTGCCAGGTTAGACATTGCTGTGAGGAATTCAGGTAAAGAAGGAGAAGGAATACTAAATGAGAGGTGTGGTGCTGACTTTGTTCAAAAGGAGAAGGTTCATCCTCTTGGATTTGGCCCTAATGATGTTGGTGTCAGGTGAGAGCATTGATTACTGTTAGACTTTGCTGTATGTTCACATCATTTATCTATTTTATTGGCATATGCTTATGTGGTATATCATTCAGGTGTGCAAGTTTTGATGGTGATGCCGACAGACTTGTTTATTTTCGCATTACATCACCTAGCAGCACCAGGATTGATCTTGTTGATGGTGACAAGATACTATCACTATTTGTACTCTTTATTAGAGAACAGTTAGATATTGTAAATGGAAAAGACAGTCAAGACAACAAAGTACTGCCTACGAGGTTTGGTGTAGTTCAAACTGCCTATGCAAATGGAGCATCAACAGAATTTCTCAAAAATCTTGGTCTTGAAGTTGTCTTCACTTCGACAGGAGTGAAATATCTCCATAAGAAAGCTCTAGAGTATGATATTGGTATCTATTTTGAAGCCAATGGACATGGGACTGTGTTATTCACTGATGAGTTTGTTTCACGGCTGGAGTCTTTGGCTAGCACGCTTTCTTCCAAAGATGCAGGTAAGCTGCCCATGGCTTGTGCAATGTTCCTTTTTGTTGAATTTTAGCTCCTGGTGTTGTTCCTACTGTGTTCATCTAAATGCCTTCCCAATAAATTTTCCATCAGGTTCTCCACAGCACCAAGCTGCCTTGAGATTGTTGGCCGCAAGTCAGTTAATTAATCAAGCAGTAGGTGATGCTATAAGTGGAATGCTTTTGGTGGAGGCTGTTTTACAGCATAAGAGATGGTCATTCCAGAATTGGCGTGATATATACACTGATCTGCCGAGTAAACAACTAAAGGCAAGTTGTTACGTTTGTAATCAGTGCAGTATTCCTCTATTGTCGGTTGCAAGCTTCTCACGACTATTTTGATTCTTGTCCAGGTTAAAGTTAAAGATCGAACTTCTATTGTTACAACTGATGCAGAAAGAAAAGTTTGCCAACCATCTGGCTTGCAAGAATTGATAGATAGGGAAATCGGTTAGTAATGTCTTAGTCTATTTTATGACATATTTTCTTTTGGATTTAGTCCTAAACATTGATGAAATTACGCTCAATGATGAGTTTCATTGCAGCTAATTACTCTCAAGGGCGATGCTTTGTACGGCCATCAGGAACTGAGGATGTGGTACGAGTGTACGCAGAGGCATCTACGGTGGAAGCAGCTGATAGCCTTGCAAAATCTGTGGCACAGCTTGTTGAACGCATTCTCGGGTAGTTGCATTTTTCTTTAGTTTGCCTCTTCCCTTTTCTGAATGTTTTGCTTATTGCCGTAACATTTTTGAGAAATCTGGACGTTATTTTGCTTATGCGAAACTGTTGATTTTTGTTGTACGCGTATATGTAGAGGCACTACTTAGGGACGAGGATTTGGTGGTCGCATAAACTGGTGTCTCTGTTTCTGATAACACATAATATACACATTATTTTTTTGTGTTTTCCAACACCAGACGGAGCCTATTTTCAATTTTTACATGTTTTCGTAACTTGATGTCTAGTACCTCCATGACATATGGAATTCTGAGAACATTGTATCATTTAATTTGGCGAATTGAGATCATTAAGAAAAACCGCAACAAGTTAATACTAGTAGCAGAAGAATGTCAATGAAAATAATATCAGTTTATCAAGATGCGCTAGGTTCGGTCCGGTTCGAACCTGACACTGGACCACCAAACCTACAAAAAAAAAAAAAAAATCCAGGTTTGGGTTTTTCCGGTACCCGCCGTTCCAGGTTCCTCTATAACAGCAGCAATACCATAACAGTATATTAGCAGTACGGTGCTGCCATTGCGCCCGCCGGCCAGGCGGTCGATCAAGACTTCCGTTCCTCGTGACGGTGGTGGCAGGTGCAGGCTCGCCTCTCGCCTCTGTGCACGACGCCAACTGCAACTTTCAGAACTCGCGCCGGCGTGAGGCTGGTCTTGACGACCTCGGTGCTCCGGCTCTTCACCAGGCCAGCAGCCGGAGGCCAACCACAGGAGTCGGCGCAGAAGTACGATGCATCTTCGTCCATCACGGCCGTAACTGGCATGTCCCGCTGCTGCTGCTGCCGCTAAGACATGACGCACACAAACTCGCTCACGGCTGACGTCCTTGCCTTTGCCGTGCGGGCGCAGTTGCGCAACCCCCGCAGCGTCGCGGCGTTCCGCACGACGAGCTCTCGGTGTACATGCCGCCATTTAAGTGCCGGAAATCAGGCCTCCATGGCCTGAGCGAGGCAGCACCGCTCCGCCCTGTCTTGCAACCGCATCCGGTGCAACTGCGCCGCTTTTGAGCGATGGCGCATGCCTCGGCGGGTAACCAGCCGCAGAGGCGCGGCGGCCATCTTCCTAGCTTCGCGGGCCCAACAGAGGGCGTTGTCGACACTGGCGCGGTGTGCGTTGCCCACGTCGCTCCGGGCAGCATAGAACGCCTCTCAACTTGCCCGCGCGGCATTCAACTCCTCGTGGGCCGCACGCTGGGCAGCTATGAACGAGGCAGACTCATCCAACAACCGCGCGACGAGAGTCTGCTGCTTATCGGACGCCGCGTTGGCGTTGAGCTACTCGTAAGCCGGGCGCTCGGCGTCCATGAAGGCGCGGGCTTGCTCGTCCCTCCGGGCGGTCTCCAGAGAAGCCCGAATGGCGGCAGCCTCGGCCGGCGCGCCCTCATAGCCAACGCGAACCGGCAGAACGAGTCGTACGCCATGCGGAGGGCGGTGCACGGGCTCCGCCTTCTCCTCATGTTGCTGCGTCGCCTCCTCATGCTGCTGCTTCGGCTCCTCCTGCCAGTTGAAGGCATCGTCGTCACTGCAGTCGTCGTCCAACGACGGCTCTAGGCTACGGCGCGCCGCCTGCTGGGTAAACGTCACGCAGAAGGTATGGAGCCGGCGCGACATGGTGTCGAGAGGCGAGGCGAGTTGTGACTGCGGCGTACAGGTGAGTGCTCGGCGATGGCGAGTTGTGTTGCGGCGGCTGTGTGATGCCAAGTGCATTGATGTCGATTGCTTTTATAGCCGGGCGGAAAAACGATGGCGCGGGAAGCGGCGGAGGGAGGGCGAGGACGCGTGGGAAGCGGCTAAGGCGGGAAGCGGTGGGAGTACGAGCACACGTGCCGTCGGAGTAAATGGCGGCGACACGTTGCGCCCGCGCCGCTCAGGAAGGCTGCATCCGCATCCCATCAGAGTAAATGGTTGGCGTCTGCCATAGAGGAACCGCCGGTCATTCGCTGTTATCGCGGCCGCAACGCTCTACTGCACGACGCCTTTAAACGCCTCTGGCCCCGAGGTTGTCTCTATGACGGGCGGATGGGCTAAGCGGACGATGTCCAGCGCCCCAAGATAGGCCCCCAAGTTTGGCGGTGGGCCAGGCGTGCCGGACATAAAATTGGCGGGTGGATACATTTGGGGGCTGCTGCGGGCAGTTTTTTGGTCCGAACCCTCATTGAGTCTTTGGAGGGCCGTTTGGGGCTGCCAGTGGAGATGCTCTAAGGGTCATATAGATAACAGGCCGAAAGGCCGGGCGTTAAATTAATAACACCACAACGGCGACATATTACATGGTACTGGACCCAGCTTACACCAAAGCACTGCACACACACAAAGATAGAGCTACCGACGAGATTACAGGTGAAACGCCAAACGCGAGCAACTCCAAAAGGGAGAGCACGGGCACACCAATACGCGCGGCACACCGCCGAGACCAACTACACCACCCCTGGGAGCACCACCAGCAGGAGCAACACCGCCACTATCTGCAAGAATGCCGACAGGCTCAAACAGCAGGACCTACGCAAGAAACACCGTGAAGCAGCGTCAGGAACAAGCTAAGCCCGAGGGCGCTCGGTGAAGAAACCGCATAACCGTCTCCTTCGCCATAGCACCACCGGGAAGCCACCTGACGTGAACGCCAAGATGGCGACTTCAAGAAACACGCGATGCCGGAGCTCCACCACCACCCGATCCAAGGATCTTGGATTTTCATCCGGAGCTCAGAGGGACAGAGAGAACCCGCTACAACGCCTTCAGGAAGGGAACGACGTCCGTGAACGTCGCCGCCGCATCCCAAGAAGATGTCGGGCAAGGGTTCCCTCGACAAACTCTCTCTACCTTCTACACGAGACACCAAGCATCGGACGACACCAAAGTCACCGTCACCGCAATCCGCACGCCAGCCACCGCGCCACCCCTGTGGCCAAGGTCACTGACCAACACCTGAGTCCATGGCACGCCCGCCAACCACCGGACTCCCACCTTCCAGGGCCGCCGCCCCGGCGTCCCAGCTCAGTGCACTTTAGGCGGAAGGAAAATAAGGCTGGAAAGATCCACACCAAATCAACCACCGGCAGCCCCCATGGAGGCCGGCGGCGCAAGATCTGGCGCGAGAAGTAGGGGCACGAGAAGGAGGGCCAGGGCCCTGCCCCTTCCCATGGTGACGAGCAGCCGCACCACCCTACCCACCTCGACAGGGACCTCCAGGGCGACGAGCCGCATCGGCCGGCGCGTCGGACTCCGCGGAATGCACCAACAACAGCAAGGGGAGAGGCGCCGAGAAGGCCCGGAGGGCCTAGATCGGGCCCGGGAGAGCCCAGATCGGGCCCGAGCCACCGCCGCCTCCCCTTCCACAACGGAGGCCGACGAGCGATGTCCGAGCCACCGCTGCGCCGCAGGTTCAGTGCTGACTTCACCTCTACACCGCCCGCTGAAGGGGTCGTTGCATAGAAAAAAAAATTCCTACGCGAGAGACACCCGAAAGGCCAAGATCTAATCTAGGAGACGAAGTGCAACGGGCAACGAGAGGGTTTAAGGAGAACACATACCCTCGAAGACTCAAAGTGGTACGAGATCAAATCTCGTTGTTGGCGTAGTCGTACTCACACCGATCCCGATAGCGAGAAGATGAGCACCGCCGGATTGCGGTGCATCCGTGATTGGTCAAAACGTACGGTTGATGACGACCTCCGTTCCCTCGATCCAGCGGGGCGCGGAAGTAGAGGATCCCTCGGAACTTCAGCAGCACGACGGCGTGGTGTTGAAGAAGAATCCCACGGTCAGGGCTTCGCCAAGCCGGAGACCATGAAATGGAGCAGCGGGTGGAGCGAAAGGGAAGTGGACAAGTGTGTGTAGGAGGGAGAGCTCTCACCCTCCTTTTATAGGAGAGGGGGGAGGCAGCCCAAGGGAGGTGCGGCCAGCCCATGGGTGTGCGCCCACCTCTTCCCTCATCATGTGAGTGGACACTCCACTCACCTGCACTCACTTTCCCATTATTTTCCACTTGGAAAATCCAAAGGTTTTCTTTTAATAAATACATAAATTTTTTTTATTTCTTTATTTATATTTGTTAATTCCATTAACAAACATTTGCATATAGCACCTCGAATCATTTGTTAATTCTATTAACAACCATTCGACGAAAAACCCCTTGAACTATTTCAATTTCCCCGAAACAATTTCGGTGCTGCCCAAAATATTCTTCGATATTCCGTATCCTCTCAAACGCGTCATCGAACCTTAAGTGTGTCACCCTACGGTTCGCGAATAAGATAGACATGATCGAGACTCCTCTCCGATCAATAATCAACAGCGGGATCTGGAGATCCGTGATGACTCCTATATATTCAACGATGACTCTCGTGATCGTGTGAACCAACAACGCCGTGAACTATTGTAACATCCCAAGTATGAAAAACATCCATTAGAATGTTTGCTCTATGTTATTTTATGTTTTGCATCATGACATCATGTTCATTGCATTTGTTTTGCTTTGTTTTCCAATTGTTTTCCTCTGTTTTCCTTTGTTTTCTATTTGAATTTCAAACCAAATTTCAAACCTTTTGTTTCCTACTTGTGATGTTACAATTTCCAAATGAATATTCAAAGCAAAGCAATTATTTGTTTCCATTAAAGTTGTAATTTCAAAACTATTGATTTGTTTCTAATCAAAAATTCATCTAATACCAAACCATTTTCAAATTCAATTAATTCTCCAAACAGCAACCCTTTTGAAAATTATGAAAATGACAAAACACCTCCATCATTTGTTTCAAATAAGCTTAAGGGTTCAAACTATTTAAATGGTTCTTTTTAAATAACTCATTTAATAGCAAATTTCATTCAAATTCAAACAAATGGCAAACATCAAATAATTTCAAATTTTTTGGAAAAACAAAGGTTGCACAATGTTGCTGTTACCATAATTAAACTATACAAAATTTTCCTAATTTTTCTAATAACTAAAACCCTTTCCTTTTCTCCCTTTCTCAAATCTGCAAAAAAAAAAAAATAGAAAGAAAGAAAAAATAAAAAATAAAACCCCAGGGAGAGGGGGCAGGCCAGCCTTTTGGGCCAGCCCACCATCTCCCTGGCCTGGTACCCCCCTCCCTCATCTTCTTCCTCGTACGGCCGAGCATCCACTGCATCCACGTCAGTTCAGAGAGCAGGGACGGCCATCAGCGCCTTCGTCCTCCCCTTAAAGCCCTAGCCCTAGAGCACCTCCCCTAACCCTAGACCTACCTCCCTCTCTCCCTCTCCACCGCCTCCATTTTTTCTCCTTTCTTCCTCTCTCTCTCTGCTACCTCTCTGTAACTGAATCCGCCACCACACCTCTTTTTTTCCGGTGATCGCCGCCGGGAGGGCTACCCTCCGGCCAGGTTAGGCCTGGGATGGAAACCCCTAGCCGCCCTCTTCCTCATCGACGTTTTCCCGGTGGCTGGGAGCCACCGGTGCGCCGCCGCCGTCCTCATCTCGTTGCCGGCCGCCCCGAGCGCCTGTTCCTCCTTCAGAGAGGTGAGCCCACCTCGATCCCCTGCTCCCTCTCGCTGCACCACCACCCCCTGTACTGCACGCAGCACACGCACCACGCAGCAGCAGCAGCACACACACGGCTCGCTCGAATCCACGCTCAGCTCGCCGCCGGCGCCCTGGCGAAGTTCAGACGAACCGAACTTTTGCAGTTCAGTTAAAAAACCCCACGACCTGAACCTTAACCTCCCCGATGCCCTTACCTGTCAACAACACAGCAGCCACCGCAGTGGCAACTGCTCACTGCGCGCGTTATCCCCATATTTTTCCATCTTTTTCCAGATCCAGCACAAAGTCCAAATTGCACACCAGTCCCTGCTAGTATTCTTTCTAGGTCCCTGTAAATATTTTCTAAGTCCCTAGCTAATAAATAAATGGCAGATTACACCCTAATCTTGTAAATTGCATAAATAATTCATTTTAACTCCAATTTTAACATTTTAAATATGTTTTCCACTCCAAATTAAATTCTCTACCTAAATATAAATTTTGTTTACTTTTTTGAATATTTTAAATTGGTGAAATATTTGAATCCTTGTCTAATTCATTTAATTTTGCAAAAATTCATAACTTGGGCATAAAAATTCCAAATTCAACAAACTAAATATGTTTTCCATTCAATTTTTCATATACTTTGCAAATATCAACTTTGTTTGCTCTTTTGAATAATTTAAATTGCTGAAAACAACTATTTCTTAATTAATGCATTTAAAATTGCCAAATTAATAACTTGCTCATCTTAAATCCATTTTCAACAAATAAAATATGTTTTCCATGCTAAATTAAACCACCTTTCCAAATATAAACTTTGTTTCATGTTTTGAATAATTAAAATTGGTTAAATAATTTAAACCTTGTTTAAATCATTTAATATTGCTAAATTAATAACTTGGTCAAATTAAATTATTTTTGAAACTATAAAATATGTTTTCAAACCATAAAAGTATAAACTTTTCAAATATGAATTTGGTTTAATGTTTTGAACAAATAAAAATTCAAATAAATTCATACTTGAATTAAATTCATTTAATTCTTGTTTGAACTTGTTTAATTCATAAGTAATTCATCTCAATTCCTTTTTCAACAAGTGAAACATGTATTCCACCTAAAATTTTGTGTACTTTCCAAATATGAACTTTGTTATCTATTTTGAACAATTTAAATTGGTGAAAACAACAAATGCTTGTGTAACCCATTTAAGAAACCAAAATTGCATAACTTAATAAATACATTTCCAAACTTGGTAAACCTTATTTCAAATTGTTCCTATTGTTGTTTTCTTTTTGTTTTCCTCATCCATGCATCATGCTAATCCACTTTCACATGTTGGTTAGTTATAGATCAATTAACCCAAACTTAATTCATGGGCTTTCCATATGCAATCCAAATTGCATGTGGGTCCATTTAATCATGTTATGTTACCATGTCAACTAGTTTATCTTTGATGCATCAATTAAATGGTCATGCATCATCCCATGATTGTGCACTATGCCATTTTATTGATTGTTTATCTCTCTGCGTTGTTTGTTTGCTTCTTCTCGAATAGACGACGACGTTGAGACAGACGATGTTTACGACACCCCTTCTGAGGATCTAGCTCGGTACCAGGCTGCTGAGTTTGCAGGCAAGTATTCACTCACATGAACCATTGTGTTCCTTTCAACATTGGATACCGATACTTTCCTTTGTCTATTCTGCTAGCCCTATGAATCGTTGCTTCTGTTCCGAACCTATCACATGTTATCCTTTAACCCTGATATAGCCTCCCCTCCACACCTATAACCCCATTGCTTGTTGCCCGTGTCTTACTAGCATGCTTAGGGTTGTTTTGCTCGAGTCTGTTGTCCGTTACTTTCTGTTACTATTTATTATATTCTGGGGCTCGATGTTTAAACAATCAACCTGTTAATGTTTGAGGTAAAAATAATTTGATGATAAGGCACCGGCAGGAGGCCCGTCGTGGTTTTGAAGCCTGCTAGTGTCGACCCTAATTAGGAAAAGGGTCTTGTCTACTGATCCATGATGAGCGCACTAACCGCATGTGGGAAGCGTGTATGGGCGCCCCCTCAATTTGATTCGATTCGCATCTCGTCCAAATCGCCTCATTTAGTTCGGGTTTTCCATTTGCCGCATGCATATGCAGGTGCGAACCCTTGGTACCAGGGTGGAACTTTTGTAGTCGGCATTTAGGGAGACACGTTCTTAGAGTGCTATGAGAGTCCCCTTTTCTTCGTGGGGCTTGATTAGCCGTGCGCTCAATTGCACGGGGTTCTTTGGGCTTGATGCGAAGAAGAGTTGAGTTGTGTTGAGTGCCCTGCTTGGTGGAAGGGCCATTCCATCTGGCGGGTTATTCTTACGTGTACGGCCAAATTGGTGCACCCCTGCAGGGTAAATCTTCTCGAGAAGCCGTGTTTTCCGCGGTTATGGATGACTTGGTGAAAGTACTGGCTAACAAGTACTCAGAACAACTTACACCTAACTAATGATAACTTGACTAGTAATAGCCTTATTGACACAATAACTTGAACCATCACTAATTCAACTGTGTGAGTTATCCTTGGATTGCTTCTTTGGATAAGGGGCGAGATCCAGGATGGGTTTGTTTGATGTTAGTTGTAGTTGGTTACGATACGCTATCTTATCTCCTTTCTGTTAGCCGGAAGTTGTAGCATGTATCTGTAGTTGGTTAGTGCAGCCCGCTGCAGCATCTTTTGTATCACCCCTTTCTTCCGTTGAACCCAAATCATCTGTGCTTGATGTTGTTGGGTACACTGTGGTGAATTGTGAGTCTTGCTTGCCAGTACGTTTATGTACTGACCCCTTTGGGGCTGTGGTTTCCGCAGACTACGTTTCCGAGGATCCCCATGGTGGCTACTACGTGGAGTATGACGAGGCTGCTGACGAGTAGATAGCGGACCCGGGCAGAATCCGAGACTTCGTGGATGGACTCCGTCTTTTCGTTTCCGGCCTCTTAGGCCTATTTGGATCTTGTCTGTACTCAGACACTTTGGATGCTTCCGCTGTGATGTAATGATGAATTGTTGGACATGTGTCCTCTGGATGATTGTATTTGCTATCTCTGCTCTAGTGAGAGCTATTTGCAACTTATTTCAATCTTTTGTGTCTTAGAGATCTGTTGTGACATCACTTGTTCAAATGCCGTTGACGTACCATGTGTGTATGTTATGAAGTACGTCAATGGAAGTATCTGGATTTCTATGGGATGGTTTGCGCAGACGATGAATAGTAGAGAATGGTTGTCACACGTTTACGTGTTGGCCTACTCATATTGAGATGCGGGTGCCGGTATGCCCTGTAAGCCATTTATCTACTGTTTAACGGACTGTGAGTATCCCCTAGAAGTCCGGGTGCGACAAATGGTATCAGAGCCTGTCTTCCTGTAGGATCCCTTTTACTGGTCGCAGTTGAGTCTAGAAACTATTTTGTAGCTATATAGGAAAAATGAAACGTGAGAGTAGGAATTCTGTTCTTTTATTTCTTTCCCCACCCACCCTCCCTTTTCTGGTAAGGAAGTGCAACGTTGTTTTCTCTTCTCATCTAAACTTCAAGTTAGGATTTCACGTATCCTGGTTTCTCTGGGATAGTTATATCTACTAGACAATAGGAATGGAGGTGGTTGTGACATGATTTATCATGTTGCCTACTCACGATTGAGAACGGAGGCGTGTAAGCCCCGGAAGCAGATCCTCTATTCCTTAAGCAGTAGATATTTATCCTTTAGAAGCCTGGATGGGTTTTCCGTAGTACCTCAGGAGTGTTTTGGTCTCGTGTTTCCCGATGTTGCTTCGATATCCTGTTCTTCTCAACATCCTTTTCGTCCGTTGAAACCTTGTTGTTGCTTCCCACTTCAGTTCTTCTACCGGCGTCTAATCAATAACTCTGTTCCACCCTTCTGGCCAGATAGTTTATTCTCCAAATGAATCAAGTTCCATTCATCTATACACCCTCGATGCAAAACCTCTACCTCTACTCGACAATGTTCCGGTGGTTTGCGAATTCCCTGACGTCTTTCCAGAAGAGTTGCCAGGAATGCCTATCGTCTTGAACTTCCAGAAAAACTATACAAGGTGCACGATGTGTTTCACGTGTCACAGCTCAAGAGGATCTTCGCAAGAAGTATCCGGACCTTTTCTCTTCTCAGTAGGAATCTCGGGGCACGATTCCTTCAAGGGGGGGGCGTTTTGTAACATCCCAAATATGAAAAACATCCATTAGAATGTTTGCTCTCTGTTATTTTATGTTTTGCATCATGACATCATGTTCATTGCATTTGTTTTGCTTTGTTTTCCAATTGTTTTCCTCTGTTTTCCTTTGTTTTCCTTTGTTTTCTATTTGAATTTCAAACCAAATTTCAAACCTTTTGTTTCATACTTGTGATGTTACAATTTCCAAATGAATATTCAAAGCAAAGCAATTATTTGTTTCCATTAAAGTTGTAATTTCAAAACTATTGATTTGTTTCTAATCAAAAATTCATCTAATACCAAACCATTTTCAAATTCAATTAATTCTCCAAACAACAACCCTTTTGAAAATTATGAAAATGACAAAACACCTCCATCATTTGTTTCAAATAAGCTTAAGGGTTCAAACTATTTAAATGGTTCTTTTTAATAACTCATTTAATAGCAAATTTCATTCAAATTCAAACAAATGGCAAACATCAAATAATTTCAAATTTTTTGGACAAACAAAGGTTGCACAATGTTGCTGTTACCATAATTAAACTATACAAAATTTTCCTAATTTTTCTAATAACTAAAACCCTTTCCTTTTCTCCCTTTCTCAAATCTGCAAAAAAAAGAAAGAAAGAAAAAATAAAAAACAAAACCCCACGGAGAGGGGGCAGGCCAGTCTTTTGGGCCAGCCCACCATCTCCCTGGCCCGGTACCCCCCTCCCTCATCTTCTTCCTCGTACGGCCGAGCATCCACTGCATCCACGTCAGTTCAGAGAGCAGGGACGGCCATCAGCGCCTTCGTCCTCCCCTTAAAGCCCTAGCCCTAGAGCACCTCCCCTAACCCTAGACCTACCTCCCTCTCTCCCTCTCCCCCGCCTCCATTTTTTTCTCCTTTCTTCCTCTCTCTCTGCTACCTCTCTGTAACTGAATCTGCCACCACACCTCTTTTTTTCCGGTGATCGCCGCCGGGAGGGCTACCCTCCGGCCAGGTTAGGCCTGGGGATGGAAACCCCTAGCCGCCCTCTTCCTCATCGACGTTTTCCCGGTGGCTGGGAGCCACCGGTGCGCCGCCGCCGTCCTCATCTCGTCGCCGGCCGCCCCGAGCGCCTGCTCCTCCTTCAGAGAGGTGAGCCCACCTCGATCCCCTCTTCCCTCTCGCTGCACCACCACCCCCTGTACTGCACGCAACACACGCACCACGCAGCAGCAGCAGCACGCACACGGCTCGCTCGCATCCACGCTCAGCTCGCCGCCGGCGCCCTCGCGAAGTTCAGACGAACTGAACTTTTGCAGTTCAGTTAAAAACCCCATGACCTGAACCTTAACCTCCCCCGATGCCCTTACCTGTCAACAACACAGCAGCCACCGCAGTGGCAACTGCTCACTGCGCGCGCACGCGAGGGCGTGGGATCGAATCCCACCCCCGCGGTTTATCCCCATCTTTTTTCCAACTTTTTGCAGATCCAGCACAAAGTCCAAATTGCACACCAGTCCCTGCTAGTATTCTTTCTAGGTCCCTGTAAATATTTTTTAAGTCCCTAGCTAATAAATAAATGGCAGATTACACCCTAATCTTGTAAATTGCATAAATAATTCATTTTAACTCCAATTTTAACATTTTAAATATGTTTTCCACTCCAAATTAAATTCTCTACCAAAATATAAATTTTGTTTACTGTTTTGAATATTTTAAATTGGTGAAATATTTGAATCCTTGTCTAATTCATTTAATTTTGCAAAAATTCATAACTTGGGCATAAAAATTCCAAATTCAACAAACATAATATGTTTTCCATTCAATTTTTCATATACTTTGCAAATATCAACTTTGTTTGCTGTTTTGAATAATTTAAATTGCTGAAAACAACTGTTTCTTAATTAATGCATTTAAAATTGCCAAATTAATAACTTGCTCATCTTAAATCCATTTTCAACAAATAAAATATGTTTTCCATGCTAAATTAAACCACCTTTCCAAATATAAACTTTGTTTCATGTTTTGAATAATTAAAATTGGTTAAATAATTTAAACCTTGTTTAAATCATTTAATATTGCTAAATTAATAACTTGGTCAAATTAAATTATTTTTGAAACTATAAAATATGTTTTCAAACCATAAAAGTATAAACTTTTCAAATATGAATTTGGTTTAATGTTTTGAACAAATAAAAATTCAAATAAATTCATACTTGAATTAAATTCATTTAATTCTTGTTTGAACTTGTTTAATTCATAAGTAATTCATCTCAATTCCTTTTCAACAAGTGAAACATGTATTCCACCTAAAATTTTGTGTACTTTCCAAATATGAACTTTGTTATCTATTTTGAACAATTTAAATTGGTGAAAACAACAAATGCTTCTGTAACCCATTTAAGAAACCAAAATTGCATAACTTAATAAATACATTTCCAAACTTGGTAAACCTTATTTCAAATTGTTCCTATTGCTGTTTTCTTTTTGTTTTCCTCATACATGCATCATGCCAATCCACTTTCACATGTTGGTTAGTTATAGATCAATTAACCCAACCTTAATTCATGGGCTTTTCATATGCAATCCAAATTGCATGTGGGTCCATTTAATCATGTTATGTTACCATGTCAACTAGTTTATCTTTGATGCATCAATTAAATGGTCATGCATCATCCCATGATTGTGCACTATGCCATGTTATTGATTGTTTGTCTCTCTGCGTTGTTTGTTTGCTTCTTCTCGAATAGACGACGACGTTGAGACAGACGATGTTTACGACACCCCTTCTGAGGATCTAGCTCAGTACCAGGCTGCTGAGTTTGCAGGCAAGTATTCACTCACATGAACCATTGTGTTCCTTTCAACATTGGATACCGATACTTTCCTTTGTCTATTCTGCTAGCCCTATGAATCGTTGCTTCTATTCCGAACCTATCACATGTTATCCTTTAACCCTGATATAGCCTCCCCTCCACACCTATAACCCCATTGCTTGTTGCCCGTGTCTTACTAGCATGCTTAGGGTTGTTTTGCTCGAGTCTGTTGTCCGTTACTTTCTGTTGCTATTTATTATGTTCTGGGGCTCGATGTTTAAACAATCAACCTGTTAATGTTTGAGGTAATAATAATTTGATGATAAGGCACCGGCAGGAGGCCCGACGTGGTTTTGAGGCCTGCTAGTGTCGACCCTAATTAGGAAAAGGGTCTTGTCTACTGATCCATGATGAGCGCACTAACCGCATGTGGGAAGCGTGTATGGGTGCCCTCCTCAATTTGATTCGATTCGCATCTCGTCCAAATCGCCTCATTTAGTTCGGGTTTTCCATTTGCCGCATGCATATGCAGGTGCGAACCCTTGGTACCAGGGTGGAACTTTTGTAGTCGGCATTTAGGGAGACACGTTCTTAGAGTGCTATGAGAGTCCCCTTTTCTTCGTGGGGCTTGATTAGCCGTGCGCTCAATTGCACGGGGTTCTTTGGGCTTGATGCGAAGAAGAGTTGAGTTGTGTTGAGTGCCCCGCTTGGTGGAAGGGCCATTCTATCTGGCGGGTTATTCTTACGTGTACGGCCAAATTGGTGCACCCCTGCAGGGTAAATCTTCTCGAGAAGCCGTGTTTTCCGCGGTTATGGATGACTTGGTGAAAGTACTGGCTAACAAGTACTCAGAACAACTTACACCTAACTAATGATAACTTGACTAGTAATAGCCTTATTGACACCATAACTTGAACCATCACTAATTCAACTGTGTGAGTTATCCTTGGATTGCTTCTTTGGATAAGGGGCGAGATCCAGGATGGGTTTGTTTGATGTTAGTTGTAGTTGGTTACGATACGCTATCTTATCTGCTTTCTGTTAGCCGGAAGTTGTAGCATGTATCTGTAGTTGGTTAGTGCAGCCCGTTGCAGCATCTTTTGTATCACCCCTTTCTTCCGTTGAACCCAAAGCATCTGTGCTTGATGTTGTTGGGTACACTGTGGTGAATTGTGAGTCTTGCTTGCCAGTACGTTTATGTACTGACCCCTTTGGGGCTGTGGTTTCCGCAGACTACGTTTCCGAGGATCCCCATGGTGGCTACTACGTGGAGTATGACGAGGCTGCTGACGAGTAGATAGCGGACCCGGGCAGGATCCGAGACTTCGTGGATGGACTCCGTCTTTTCGAGGCCTATTTGGATCTTGTCTGTACTCAGACACTTTGGATGCTTCCGCTGTGATGTAATGATGAATTGTTGGGACATGTGTCCTCTGGATGATTGTATTTGCTATCTCTGCTCTAGTGAGAGCTATTTGCAACTTATTTCAATCTTTTGTGTCTTAGGGATCTGTTGTGATATCACTTGTTCAAATGCCGTTGACGTACCATGTGTGTATGTTATGAAGTACGTCAATGGAAGTATCTGGATTTCTATGGGATGGTTTGCGCAGACGATGAATAGTAGAGAATGGTTGTCACACGTTTACGTGTTGGCCTACTCATATTGAGATGCGGGTGCCGGTATGCCCCGTAAGCCATTTATCTACTGTTTAACGGACTGTGAGTATCCCCTAGAAGTCCGGGTGCGACAACTATTCCCTTTGTCTCGCGATATTTTACTTGTCCGAGATTCGATCATTGGTATCAACCGTACCTTGTTCAATCTCGTTACCGAGAAGTACTCTTTTCTCGTTCCCGTGATATAACATCATTGTGATCATATCACGTGCTTGCAAGCGGTTTCGATGTGATATCACCGAGAGGGCCCAGAGTATATCTCTCCGTCATTTGGATGGACAAATTCCACTCTTGATCCATGATCCTCAACTAATACATTACGAATACTTAACGATACCTTTATAGTCACCCTGTTACGGTGTGACGTTTGATGCCATCAAATCACTCTTCCGGTATCAGCGATTGACATGATCTCATGGTCTAAGGAGTAAGTTACTTCGTATGTTTGATATAACAATGTAAACTAAATGACTTGATCGCATTGCTATATTATCTTTGGGTATATGTTCATCACATCATTCTTCTAATGACATGAACCGTTATTAATAACATCCAATGTTCATGATCAGGAAACCTTGATCATCTATTAATCAACGAGCTAGTTAAAAGAGAGGCTTTACTAGGAACCATTGTTTGTTTATTAAGCACACATGTATCAACGTTTCCTGTTAATACAATTCTAGCATGAGAAATAAACATTCATCATAAACAAGGAATAAGATAATAACCATTTTATTATTGCCTCTCGGGCATATTCCCTTCAGTCTCCCATTTGCACTAGAGTCAATAATCTAGTCTGTAAGCACTTAACACATATGGCGTACCAGTGTTACTACGATGCTTCGCATGTGATAAACTTTATCAAAAAGATCTGAACTGTTCAGGTCCAATTGTATTTGCATGTTCTTTGCGTCTGCACGCATCACTCATTCTCTAATGAGATGGATTTGCATATATATGGTCAATCGGTGAAAGCTTAATTCCTCGGCTTAAACCATTGTCACTAACATTGTGAAAATGTAGCTTCATAGTGTTTAGCAATCTTGGAAATTCACCAAGTTCCGGTGATACCTTAATTCCTCAGCTTAAACTGATGTTACTAACATTGTGAAAATATAGCTTCATAGTGTCAGCATTCTTGGAATTTCACCAAGTTCAATAAAGAACTCCTTGACGCAAAATACGTTATTATCAGTTGTCAACACAACGATATACTTTAGCCTTTGTTGTAGTATCTGTCACAATATTTTAATTTTGAAACTTTTTCAAATCCATCATGGAACTTTCTTCCATCCTATTGTACTACCCTTCATCACATATTTTAATTGAGATAAAATTACTTGAATAAATGATAAGACTATTAGTGTAGCATACTACAACTAATATTTTTTCATTACTATATAGGAAAACATATCCTTAGCATTTCTAAAATGACACAAGGATCTCTCCCACTGTTGTCTAATCATCATATGAATTATCCTTCTATAACATTTTATAGCATAGGACTCATCTGGTTGTGTACATAGCATGGAAACATGACTTAGAAATCTCAATTTCAATGATGCTCATCATGTGTCAAAACACTTGAATCTTACTCAATTATTTTCCATGTGACAAGAACTCCTTGTCATTTCGATATTGACTTACTTCAATATTTCATCTATGTAATTTGGCTTCAATCATATCAGGCGATTCAATCCATCTCTTATAGATATCGATGCCCAATATCTTCTAAGCCTTTCATCAATATGAAATCGAAAATCTTAACCGTGTTAATTTAAAATACATATTTTCCAATCAACCATATGTCATCTACATAAAGTATTGGAAATATGTCATAGCGCTCCCACTTAATTTCTTGTAACTCTACAAGCATCTTTATCATTCATGATGGAATCAAACTCTTTTGATAACTTCATTAAGGTAAAGATTTCAACTTCGCTATGCCCACTTCAACCATTGAAGTGTGCATACCTTTCTAGCAACCTTTTGAATTTTACAAAACTCTCAGACTGTGTCAAGTACACATCCTTGATCAAACTTCCTCGAGAGGAGAGTTGGTTTTTGTTATTCAACTTCCATATCATAATATGTAACTTTTGCTAGAACTATCCGCGAAGACTAAAGCATCACTACGGAAGATCAAAATCTTGTAGTAGTCAGCTCTTTGAACTTCGTCGAAAACAACTTTTTGATAAGTACAACTTTTAAAGGATGTAAAAATCCATGTCTTTGTCGCTATATAGACCCTTCTGCTATCATCAGGCATCAAGCCTATCGAAAGGACTACCAAGTCACATACTTGATATTCATACAAGGATACTATGGCGGATATAATGACTCATAGTCAATTTTACGAAGTCAGGGCCCATCATTTGCTTCCTTTATAAGGTCCATGTCCTTTTATTGTAAAAACAACACTTTACTCTGAAACCACAAGTTGGTCTAAGTACAAAGTTTTAGGGACTTTTGTGGTTCAGTACGCAAACTCATCCGAAGTATCTACAACACATGTAGTGTCTTCTACTTTGTCAAAATAGCAAACCCCCGGAACAACTTCCAGTGCTGCGCTACTCTTGACATGATAACGAAGATTCTCTAATCTTTTTGAGTTTGTACCGTGATCCCACTCACTTGTTTCGCAAGAACTACTTTCTCGAGAAATCAACCCTTTCTGACAAACAGCATTTGTCTTTGGTCGGTGATAGGAGAAATACCCAATGGATTCGTTGGGATAACCTTATAAACATATATGTATCCCATTTTGGTTGTAAACATTTTACACATGCTATGCATACCAAAACTTAAGAAAAATGACAATTCGGGTCACTACCCAAACCATATATTATATGTTGTAAATTTCAACAGATCATGATGGTGCTCTTTTCAGTGTAAAAGCGGTTGTCACTAATGTATAAACTACAAAATTGTAATGGCATTTTTATTAATCTTACCATGTCAAACAAGGTTTGATTTTTGTATCTCGAACACTCCAAACTAATGTGGGGTAATTCGAGTAATATAAGTTGTAGAACAATTCTGCAACTTCTCAGATGTTTTGCTAAACTTGTAACTCAAAATTTATTCTTTATGATCGAATCATAAATACTTGATTATCTTGTTACAATGATTTTTACTTCATATTAACAACCTTTTGAACCAATTCAATATGTCAAACTCCGTTCCCTTTAAATAGATATACTCACATATCTACTCAAATCATCGACGGAATTTTATGAAGGAAAAAATTAATCACCATACACGACTACACATAATGGACTATATACATCAACATGTATAATATCCACTACATTAGTCGTCCATTCTACTTTGGCCTATGAACGGAATTTTAGTCATCTTTTGGAAGAAGTCTCACAAGTGTCAATTTATTCAAAACAAAATGACTCCGGAAGTCCATCAATATGGAGTTCCTTCATGTTTTCCTTTCCGATATGAACTAAAGTGGTGCTGTCACAATTTAAGTGAAACTCTTTCACGTCTTGCAACGTTTAGCATTTAGTTTTATAGATGTTTACTTTACCAACATGATTTATATTAACATATCCATCAATTATGGAACATGGTCATAGTTTGAACAATCTCATTTGTTCTCACAAAAGACTAGAACAAAATAACAACTTATTAAGTTCTTAAAATAAATCTTCAATGTTTGGTTCGATACGACAATGAACACAATAACAATTTATTTATGTTCTTGTCATAATCGATTCCACATCTATTACTAGTTTCTTCTAGGCCCTTGTATTTCTTGCATTATGTTGCTTTGTATGAAAACTCATACCAACCAATGTGGTATCAAAATACCCAAAAATACTTTGTTAACTAGTAATACATCTATAACTTGTATATCAAGCATATACTCCTGAGTTGGACTTTTCTAGTTATCTTCTTTTCTGCCATATATCTATTTGTAATTCTATTTTCAATATTCCCTTTCCTTTACAGAAGAATCATTCAACATCAAACAATGCTAGCCGTACTAGCTCATTTTCTTTGGCATGTTAGTCATATACTATCACCCATTGAGTCATACTTTGAGTTTGATTCTTCTACTAATATCACCATATTAATAGAATTCTTCTAGATTCCACTCTTAGCAATCTCCAAGTTAGGTAAACTACTTTACCCATACTTCTAATCCATCCCATTATAACAATTTTATGATTAAGCTACTATAGCTCAAAGGAAGGGATTTAGAGGATAATTTTTAGCGCCCAACTTCCTGGAATATTCAAACGCCTAGCGTCTTCAATCATTGCATATATTCAGATAATATAAGCAAACATTGTCACGCTAAATTTGCATATATTCGGATAATATAAGCAAACATTGTCACGCTAAATTATACTCAGTCATTTTGCCACAAATAAGTTTCTAGATATCAATATGTCTTTCACTTGATTGTTTCTGAAAACAACTCTTTTCAGTTCCTAAATCACCTTGATCAACAAAACATTCTTTTGAAGATAAAGTAATATGGAAGCAACCATGACTCTAGATTCTAAGTAGGAATTGGTTGCTCTTTAGATCAATCAATCATTAATCACATGGAGCTAGGTAGGAAATACCGAAAATCTACAATAGGATACAATTTTAAATTTCACTAATACGGTACCAATCTTAAATGGTATTTACCAGATCATAACAGTTATATCTCAATTAACAATCTAAGTGTAAGGTAGTTATGTGGATGCCAATGAATACTACAATTTGTGCAAATTCACTTTGATTTGTTGTTCATGATAAATAAGTTTAAGTTAATTCAAAAATTATTCCATGAACTCCCACTCAAAAACAACATCCCTCTTAGTCGTCTTTAGTGATTACACGAACCAAATTCACTACACCAAAATCGATCATCACGTGAGATGATGTAGCTTCAAAGGCGAACATCGACATGTTCATCATATCATCCATATGACTCATGCTTTACCTTTCGGTTACATGTTCCGAGGCCATGTCTGTACATGCTAGGCTCGCCAAGTAGAACCGTAGTATTGCGTGTGTTTCAAGGCCATGTTTGTACATGCTAGGCTTGAAAACACCCGTTGTATGCGAACGTTGAGTCTATCACACCCGATCATCACGTGGTGTCTCGAAACGACGAACTTTCTTAACGGTGCATACTTAAGGAAGAACACATTATTATCTTGATATTAAGTGAGAGGGATCATCTTATAATGCTAACGTCGCTATCTAAGCAAAACAAGATGCATAAAAAGGATTAACATCACAGACATCACATGTAAGGAAAACGTGGTATGATATGGTCGTCCTTGCACTTGATCTCCATCATGTGCATCATGGTTTGATCTCCATCATTCCACCGTCGTGGTACCAAGTACCATGGCACCCAATCTTGATTGTCCATCAATAAGAAGACAATCATATGGATACCTTCCGGTATATCAATAATTTACAAAATAGATTATCTCATAATCAAATTTTTAGTATTGACCATATCACATCACATGCCCAGCAAAAACTAGTTAGACGCCTCTAATTTTTTTTTTGCATATTTTACGTGGCTTAGGGCTTTCGAGGATAGAACCGTTCATACCTACGAACATCAACCACTACGTTGATAAACACATTTTTAACAACCCTTCGTAGATTAGATCTTAACTATAGTAGGAGAAACGGACACCCCCTTAGCCACAAGTGAGACAACTCTCGCGTACATAGTATACGTAAACTTAGTCTGGGGCAGCTTCATCCTACTATGCCACTAAGATCATAAAATACTCAAGGAGGCAATAACATGATCATCAACGCCCACATACTCATATGTGTTCTACCCGTACAAAACATCTACGCATAGATCCGGCTCTGATACCACTGAAGGGGTCGTTGCATAGAAGAAAAAAAATTCCTACGCGAGAGACACCCGAAAGGCCAAGATCTAATCTAGGAGATGAATTGCAACGGGCAACGAGAGGGTTTAAGGAGAACACATACCCTCGAAGACTCAAAGTGGTACGAGATCAAATCTCGTTGTTGGCGTAGTCGTACTCACACCGATCCCGATAGCGAGAAGATGAGCACCGCAATCCGGCGGTGCATCCGTGATTGGTCACACGTATGGTTGATGACGACCTCCGTTCCCTCGATCCAGCGGGGCGCGGAAGTAGAGGATCTCTCGGAACTCCAGCAGCACGACGGCGTGGTGTTGAAGAAGAATCCCACGGTCAGGGCTTCGCCAAGCCGGAGACCATGAAATGGAGCAGCGGGTGGAGCGAAAGGGAAGTGGACAAGTGTGTGGAGGAGGGAGAGCTCTCACCCTCCTTTTATAGGAGAGGGGGGAGGCAGCCCAAGGGAGGTGCGGCCAGCCCATGGGTGTGCCCCCACCTCTTCCCTCATCATGTGAGTGGACACTCCACTCACCTCCACTCACTTTCCCATTATTTCCCACTTGGAAAATCCAAAGGTTTTCTTTTAATAAATAAATAAAACATTTTTATTTCTTTATTTATATTTGTTAATTCCATTAACAAACATTTGCATATAGCACCTCGAATCATTTGTTAATTCTATTAACAACCATTCGACGAAAAACCCCTTGAACTATTTCAATTTTCCCCGAAACAATTTCGGTGCTACCCAAAATATTCTTCGATATTCCGTACCCTCTCAAACACGTCATCGAACCTTAAGTGTGTCACCCTACGGTTCGCAAATAAGATATACATGATCGAGACTCCTCTCCGATCAATAATCAACAGCGGGATCTGGAGATCCGTGATGACTCCTATATATTCAACGATGACTCTTGTGATCATGTGAACCAACAACGCCGTGAACCATTCCCTTTGTCTCGCGATATTTTACTTGTCCGAGATTCGATCATTGGTATCAACCATACCTTGTTCAATCTCGTTACCGACAAGTACTCATTTCTCGTTCCCGTGATATAACATCCTTGTGATCATATCATGTGCTTGCAAGCGGTTTCGATGTGATATCACCGAGAGGGCCCAGAGTATATCTCTCCGTCATTTGGATGGACAAATTCCACTCTTGATCCATGATCCTCAACTAATACTTTCCGAATACTTAACGACACCTTTATAGTCACCCTGTTACGGTGTGACGTTTGATGCCATCAAAGCACTCTTCCGGTATCAGCGATTGACATGATCTCATGGTCTAAGGAATAAGTTACTTCGTATGTTTGATATAACAATGTAAACTAAATGACTTGATCGCATTGCTATATTATCTTTGGTTATATGTTCATCACATCATTCTTCTAATGACATGACCCCGTTATTAATAACATCCAATGTTCATGATCAGGAAACCTTGATCATCTATTAATCAACGAGCTAGTTAAAAGAGAGGCTTTACTAGGAACCATTGTTTGTTTATTAAGCACACATGTATCAATGTTTCCTGTTAATACAATTCTAGCATGAGAAATAAGCATTCATCATAAACAAGGAATAAGATAATAACCATTTTATTATTGCCTCTCGGGCATATTCCCTTCACCCGCCGCACACGTCGCCGAAAGCCACGCCACCGACGTCGCCTGCTTGCCACTTCGCCTCCATGCGAAGGGAGCCCAACGGGGCGTGCCATCCTGGCACGCCTCCTTTGATGTCTGGGTGCGACTGCCTAGGGTTTGGGGGCACCTCCGGAGCTGCTCACGCGAGCAGTCCAGGAGGGAGGGGCCTCTAAGGGTCATCCTCTTGGACCCTTCTTTTTACGGTCCAAACCAGTAACCTATTGGTGTAAAAAAGAAGGTTCGGTGCGGAGGGCCAGCGGGCCGACCTGGACCACTCACCTGGAATTTTCTCGGCCAAAGCACGAAAAGGAATATGTCGGACCCACGGATACCAGGGTATCCTGGGCCGTCTGTTGCTGGCACAGCCCATCAGGCACGGAAGGAGTCTGTACCAGTCTACCGCAAGAGGAGGGAACCCCCAACGATTCTCCACCAAGGCCGACCCCTTGGAGAGGAGTCTTCCCCGAGGTCTCCTTCGCGCATCGCTGGGGAGGAGTCCTGCTCCGACCCAGCACTTTCACGGAAGGAACCTCACCCGTTGGGAGATAACCCATGTGAGGGCGACGTTCAAGCCTCTACGCGGATGACAAAGACACCGCAGGGGACAGAGTGGCTTTGGTCACAGTTGCCATTCTCGTGTATAAAGCGCGGAGCTCCGCTGCGTGCACCAAAGCCTGGTATGAGGCTTTCCTCTTTGGTGCAAGAAGACCGAGTCCGCGCTACAGGAAGAAGGCGGCGTCACCGGGATCCCCCACCGTGACGGACGGTGCAGCTGTCTCCCGACGGCCAGGACTTCGCAGGAGGCGCAGTAGTACGGGACGCTCCCATCTTTGGCACCTTGTGGTATTCTTTTCCCGCCAAGTCAGCGAGAAAGAGGGCCAATCGCCAGTATAAGTAGACTACCCTTACCACCACAAAAGGGGATAGGAAGAGAGAGAAGGCACCATGTAGATAGACCACCGGAACTCCCCTTTGTACTGTAACCACCACGGTGCAATCAATCAGACAAGCAGGAGTAGGGTTTTACTCCATCACGGTGGCCTGAACCTGGGCAAACTCCCCGTGTCCCATTGTTTTCCTTCGAGAGCTCCCCCCCCCCCGAAGCCTCCGGAGGTGCGATTAAACGTGGTTAGCCCCCAGTGTTCGAACCTTTGAGTGCTACCCTATCGTTGACAGAACAGCAACCCCGACATTTGGCGCGCCAGGTAGGGGGCTAAGACATTTTTCTCGCATCTTCGTCGCCATGGTCATCTCCCGCACCGACCGGACCGGCCGCAGGGCGCGGTCCTCGAAGAGGAACAACATCGGCGGACTCGTCCGCGGCTTCACCCATATCGGGCTCTCCCACTCTCGCCCCCCTCCCCGCGTCGTGTCGGGCGTGACACGACGCACGCAGGAAAATTCCACACGAACCTGGCGCGGTCCTTGCAGTATCCTGCGCAGGCAACTTTGTAGGAAGCCCCGCATGGAGCACAGGGACCGACGCGCTGTCCGCTCGAGCTCGACACCGGTGTTTCTCGTTTGGTGCACACCGTCGAGGTCACCTCAGCGCCATCAGATGACTGGGAGCAGACCGAATTCACCGCGGCTACCACGCCCGTGGTCGGGCCGGCACAACCCTGCACGCGCAGGTCTCGACGCTCTCGAGCGCACGACAAGACATCCTTCGCTCCGGGAAACTCCACCGCCGACTCAGAGTGTCCTAGCTACCGAGAGCGGCGGGCGAGCGTCCGGGTAGGGTGCTGCTACGCGTTCAACACAGACCTATGGGAGGCAAGGTGACCCTCGGCATTCCGGCCTCGCCTCCCGCCACGCTACATCGGGGACATTCCCGTGTTGGACTTCCTACGGAAGTACGAGCCGTGAGTCAGGGCTGCCAGGGGAGGCGACCGATGCCTCCTGAGGTATTTTCCCCTGGCTCTTCGCAGCCCTGCGCTCTACTAAACCTCCCGGATAACTCCGTGAATTCGTGGGAGGACCTGCGCGCAGTTTCTCCAACACTTCCGTCACTGCGGCCGTCTTCCCCGTGATGTACCCGAGGGTCACATGACTCTCTAGCGCTTCGTCGTGGGACGCGGCGGCCACATCTCGACGGAGGCGCACAATACCACTCGTCATGCCGCGTGCATCCTCGGCGGGTCCCTCACCCCTTCTTCCGGGCGCCACCTCAAGCACAATACCACTTGGGAGGGTTCGGCTGGCGGTCAAGTTCGGCACCCGCCAAAACTACCGCATCGAGGAGATCGACTTCGACATCGCCCACATCGGGCTGCCCTACAACGCCATCCCCGGCTACCCGACGCTGGATAAGTTCATTGCCGTCACACACCACACATACAACATGGTCAAGATGCCCGGGAGCAGCGGGCCCCGCGCTGTTCACGGGGACGTGAAGATTGCGGTGCATTCCATGGAGGACGCCTACAAGGAGGCGCCATCATCACACCCCATCGACGACGGCAACCTCGGGGACGTTTTCGAGCCTCCAAAGAAGAAACAACTGTTCTCTCACGAGAGGGCAACGACAAAGAAGGTCTCCATGAACCCCGACGGCACGGGGCCCTCACTCACCATCATAGCTGGGTTGCCTCCCAAATAGGAAAGCACACTCGTCGCCTTCCTTTGGGAAAACGCGGACATGTTCGCGCGAACATTGTCTGATATGCCCGGTGTACCAAGGGAGGTGATCGAGCACCATCTGGCAGTATGCCCGGACGCACGCCCGGTCAAGCAAAAGGCCCGTCGCCAGGGTTCAGAGAAGCAGGAATTCATCGTCCGGGAAGTGGAGAAGCTCCTAGATGCCAAGATCATCCGCGAGGTCATCCACGCCAAGTGGATCTCCAACGCCGTCGCCGTCTCCAAGCATACGGGTGGGGGACACCTCTGCGTGGACTTCACCGACCTCAACAAGGCATGCCCAAAGGATCGATACCCTCTCCCGAGGATTGATCAAATAGTGTCCTCCACTGCTAGGTGCGACCTCCTCTGTTTCCTGGACGCCTTATCAGGCTATCATCGGATCAAAATGGCCAAGGAGGACGAAGAGAAGACCGCCTTCATCATGCCTTGCGGGGTGTTCTGCTACATCTGCGTGCCCTTCGGTCTGAAGAACGCATGAGCCACCTTCCAAAGGCTCATGCGCATTGCCCTGGGAACGCAAATAGGGAATAATGCAGAGGACTATGTCGACAACATCATCGTCAAGACTCGCGAAGAGCGCACGCTCGTCGATGAACTTGCGGAGACGTTATAGAACCTCCGCTGGGTCAACATCATGCTCAACCCCGACAAATGCGTATTCGGGGTTGTGGCAGGGAAGCTTTTGGGCTTCCTGGTGTCCCATCGGGGCATCGAGGCGAACCCCGGTAAGATTCAGGCCATTGAAGAGATGCAACCTCCACGATGGCTGAAGGATATGCAACGCCTCGCGGGATGCATGGCGGCTCTGGGGCGCTTCATTTCCAGGTTCGGCGACAAGGCTCTGCCATTCTTTAAGCTCCTACAACGTTCGGGTCCATTCAAATGGACTGCCGAGGCAGTAGGGATGGCAATGGGGCGGGTTGATCTGATCCAAATCCATGCCCATGTCCATGAGCTTCTTCTTTGCCCACCCATGAGAGTATCCATGGGTCATTAGTGCTACCCATGCCCATACCCGTTGGATATCCATCTATCCGTGGATATCCAGATCAATGAAGCATCAAAAAACCGTCCATAACAATGTGTATGTGGCAACATCAACGATCAAAATAAAAGGTCACTACCACAAAACACCATCCACAATAATTTGTTAGTCCTTAGTAGGCATAGAATTAGGCCAATGGGCCTTGTATGTTGGTTTTTTTAATTAATTATACTTAGGATTTAAGCCATATTAAATTACATGTCTCACATACATGGGGGCCATTAGTTTAGATGGATATCCAACGAGTATCCATGGAGCTAGATTTGGATCCATGCCCAACCAGTAAGTTCGTGGATATCCACCCGCAAAAATCCATGGGTAGAATATCCCCTCCAAACCCTTACCCACCGGGTTGGATGTCCATGGATATCCGGATCCGTGGATAGTATTGCCATCCCTACGAGGCAGCTACTGCATTTGAGGAGCTCAAAAGTTATCTGGAAAGCCCTCCCATACTAGTCACATCGCGACCGCGGGAGCCCCTGCGTCTATACCTGGCGGCCACCCCTCAGACAGTCAGCGTTGCACTCATAGCTGAAAGGCAAGCTAACAAGAAAAGAGCGGCCCTGCCTGACCTGGAGCCCACGGCCGCTTCTCCCCAAGAGGACCCCGTTGCAGGCCAAGGCCTCCACAAGGAGAATACCCTCACGCAGCCTCAAGAGAGCCGTAATGCGTCAGGACAACTCACTGTCGGGACCCCTCCAGTTGCTCTCATTGAATACCATGTCTACTTTGTTAGCACCGTGCTTTGATATGCCTACGAGAGGTACCCAGTGCAGAAGCTCCTGTACGCGCTCCTTTTAGCTTCGAGGAAGCTTCGCCACTACTTCAAGGGGCACCCCATCACTGTGGTGTCAACCTTCCCCCTCGAGCAGATCCTTCGAAATTCCAACGCCACGGGGCGTGTCACAGAGTGGGCTGTCGAGCGCTAGTTCCTCACGACCAAGACCATCAAGGGAGGAATTCTGGCGGAGTTCAACGCGGAGTGGAAAAACCCACCGCCGGAAGAAGACCCTGAAGAGGAGACAACCGTTCCCGGCAAGCTGGCTCCCGGAGAGTGGACCATGCACTTCGACGGTGCTTTGTCCTCGAAGGGCTCGGGGGCTGGTGTCATGCTTATGTCGCCCACTGGCGACAAACTCTACTACGCCGTCCAGCTCCATTTTGGCCACAAGGACAAAGTCTCCAACAACATCGCCGAGTACGAGGGGCTCCTCGCCGGCATTAGGGCCGCCATCGCCCTGGGTGTCAAGCGCCTCGTCATCAAGGGAGACTCCTAGATCTTGGTAAATTTCTCCAAACAGAGCTATGCGGCCAAGGACAAGCACATGGCTCTATACCTTGAGGAAGTTTGCAAGCTTGAAAAGCACTTCCTCGGCCTGGAGTTGCAGCATATCCCACGCGGGAACAACCAAGAAGCAGAAAACCTCGCCGAGCAAGCATTAATAAACTAGGCACAAGGCCCCGGGCGTCTTTAAAGATAGGCTCACCAAGCCATCCACCATACCCCCGTCGACGACGAAGAGCCACAAGGCCACCAACACCTCGAGGAGGATCCCCCACCCGCTCGATCCCAAGGCGCACTTGATTGCGGAACTCCTTCGGGGAACCACCTGGTGCTCGCCTTCACTCACGAGGAAGCATGCTGAAACAAGAGCATGATCGACTACCTCCAGAAGGACGACCTCCCCGAGGACGAAGCAGAGGCCGAGCAGGTCGCCCGCCAAGCCAAAATGTACTACGTCATCGACTCCAAGCTGTACCGGAGGTGCCCCAACGGCCTGGCACTGCTGTGCGCCCCCCCCCCCCCGACGACGGCATAGAGCTCCTCAAGGAAATCCACCAAGGCGACCGCGGTCACCACTCCTCATCGCGGACCCTCATTGGCAGGGCCTTCAGGTACGACTTCTACTGGCCCACGGCTCTCAAAGATGCCACCGAGCTCGTCAAGACTTGTGAGGTGTGCCAGTTCCACGCCAAGCAAACGCATCAGCCCGCACATGGACTCCAGACCATTCCCCTCTCATGGCCGTTCGCGGTCTAGGGCTGGACATCCTGGGAACCTTCCCTAGAGCACTCGGGGGCTACCGCTACCTCTACGTCGCCGTCGACAAATTCACCAAGTGGGCAGAGGTAGAAGCTGTCCGGGACATCCAGCGATGAAGTTTATCAAGGGGTTGGTCTGCCGCTTTGGTGTGCCCAACCGCATCATCACCGACAACGGCGCGCAATTCACAAGCGCCTCTTCAAGTCCTAATGCGCCAACCCGGGCATCAAGATCTGCTACGCCTCTGCCGGGAACCCGTGCAGCAACGGCCAGGCGGAGCGCGCCAACGTCGAGGTCCTCAAGGGCCTCAAGACACGGAGCTTCAACAAGCTCAAGGTTAACAGGAAGAAGTGGATCGACAAGCTCCCGTCAAACCTGAGGTCAATACGGACCACCGCAAACTAGCCCACGGGGCCAACACCTTTCTGGCTAGTCTATGCGGCCAAGGCCGTTCTCCCTCTAAACTCAAGCTTGGCTCTCCTCGAGCCATGGATTTCAGGGAGGACATGCAGGGGGAACTCCACGCCGAGGACTTGCTGCATCTCGAGGAGGCGAGAACCCGAGCCGCCACCCGCGCCGCTCGGTACCAGCAACGCCTCCGGCGCTACCACAAAAAACACCATCAGGCCACGCACAATGGAGGTGGGCGACCTAGTCCTGAGGAGGATTCTCTCCTGAGAGGGCTCGCACAAGCTCTCTCACATGTGGGAGGGGCCATACCGGGTAACGCACGGGCGAGATCTGGTGTGGCACGACTGGAGACTGAAGACGGCACGCCTGTGCAAAACCCGTGGAACATACCCTTAGCTCTTGCTCGGTCCACGTGCCTATCCTAGGTCGTGGAGACGCACCCTCGAGGGGACCCCGTGACGCCACGGTAAAAACGATACCAGGACCTCTCTCCGTGAGGGTCTCGGGGGGCATCTCACCAGGCGTCCGCCTAGCCACGAGAGCCTCTACCCACCCAAGTGGGAAGCCGCATGGCAAACCTTTGCACACAAGCTCGCGCGAGTCTCAGCCCCATGATGAAGGGAGTCTCGTGTCCGCATGGGTCATCAAGTGCTTCTTGGGGGACTGCAGGGTCATGACATCCCCAAGCGTGTAATGTAGAGCCTCATCCTAGCAGTAAAGATCTTCTTCCTGTCAATAACACTTGTCTCTCGGCAAGCCCTTCTTTGTTTCTTCGGGATCATGCATCTGTTGCTCCTTATCGAGGACACCTCGCGAGCGGGGGCTCGGATCGGTACCCGTGCACGGGTGAGACCCAATCAGAATAAATACAAGTGGCAAAGCTCTGTCTCAACGGGTCGCTACCGTGCACGACACCTCATCTAAGCCCTTGGTGGTGACTTCCTCTCGAGGTATCCACGAAAAGAGTACCGGGCACGTACTCTCGCTCACTGAAGAAACAAGCACCTACCACCCGAAGCAACCAAGCACAGACTTCCACAACAAAATGAAGGATGTCTCAAGAGGGGCAGCAGCAAAGACACTCGCAGTAAGCGGCTCCACGCTACCCAGGCGGTACCGGCATAGTACTACCGCTAGTACTTAGTCACTTTCGGAGCAACACTCCCCACAGAGGTAGTACCGCTACCGTCAGCAGTAGTACCGCTCCTTCCAGGACGCGGTAGTACCGCTGGCAGTACCGGTCAAAATACCGCCAGGGAAGTTTTGCTCACGGTAATGATTACGGTACTAGGGCGGTAGTGACCTAGTACTACCGCTAGCCATTTCGATTTTATATCGAGTTCAGGGACAGCGGTAGTACCGCTCCCGGTTACGGTAGTACCGATACTGGAGCTTCAAGGTACTTCCTGTGGTACCGCTGAGCACCAATGTGCAGTACACTGGGTACCCTGTGATATCAGTGGGCGGTAGTACCGTTGTGTGCAGCGGTAGTACCGCTGTGCTATTAAGCTTATTGCTTGTATGTCTTGAAGAACAAGATGGAGTGATCATTCATGTCTACCTTAAAGACATCAACATTATGGATGAAGAAAGAAGAAAAGATACAAGGTTGATCAAGCGTGTGATCAACACACAAATCTACAAGATGTACCTAGTGGGATTATGTATCTCGTGGTAATGGTAAGAAATTATCCATATAGCTTTGTGAACGAACCCATGATATGTGTGTGTGGTATCTCTATGTGTGGTTAGGTATCTTTCCATGGGCATTCTTCAAAAGGAAGATTTCATATAGCCCATGGTCTATGTCGTCAAGCGATGTTTCTCTTCCATTGTTCTTCCTCTCTTATCCCCCTATAGGCATTTGTTTATTTGTTGGAATTTGAAAGTGGAGGATTTGAGCACTTTTGCTCTAGCCATTTGCATCGGTTGCATCGGTTTGGTCTCTCCACGAGGATTCATGGAAGTGAAAGTTTGTGAGTTTGTTACTCTTGGGTCTTGTACCCTAGACGACTTGTGCTGTTCTTGGGAGCCTCCAATTGAGTTGTGGATATGTGCCCCAAGATTGTGGTGCCACCGAGAGCCTACAATTAAGTTGTGGATGCGTGCCTCGATCGAAGTTTGCCAATAGTGGAAGGTGAACTAGGCCTTTGTGGCGTTGAGTAGGCCTTTGTGGCGAGATCATACCCCTCCAACGAGACGTACTCCCCTTGTGGGAGGAACTCGGGAATACATCATCGTCTCTATGTGACTCGATTATTTCTATACCCGAGATTGTTTACTTATGCAATTTACATTGTGATAGCCTTCGAGCTTAAAGTTATACTACCTCCGTATCAAAATATAAGATGTTGTAGCATTTTGTAGATATAATGTATCTAGACATGTTTTAGTGTGTAGATTCATATGCATCTTACACTAAAACATGTCTAGGTACATATTGTATAGGAAATGCTAAAACATCTTATATTTCGATACGGAGGGAGTATATCTTACTATCACCTTGTTACTTGTCTTGCTTAGCATAAGTTGTTGGTGCACCTAGTTGACCCTAGAATATTTAGGTTGTATGCTTGTTAATTCCTAGTTTATTTCCGCATTTAGCAAGTCTGATCCGGAAAAGTTTTAATCGCCTATTCACCCCCCTCTAGGCGACATCGTTGCACGTTCAATTGGTATTAGAGTATGGGCTCTCTTTATTAGGCTTTACATCTTAGAGAGTACAATGTCGTTTAGGGAAATAGAGCACGACCCCGCTTTTATATTCTATGGTAGAAATTATGATGTTTGAAAAATTCGCATTCTTAATTTTCTAGCAGACATGGGTCGAAAGTATGTAAGTATAATTGTAGATATGGATTTTCCTCCTCCAAACGATTCTCAAGATTTATCTTTAGAGGATGAGGAAAACTTTTATCTCGATACTCTTATATCTAATGGTCTCTTATGTGTTTTGAGCGATGTATTCATTGAATCAATCATGCCTTTTTGGAACGCTCATGAGCGATGGAAAAAACTTCAAGATATATATGATGTGTCCAACATTATTGAAGATTATTGTTCTCCATCCACTTCCGGCCGTGATGAGTTCACATCTTTCTCCACTCCACCAACATGTGATTTGTCACAAGGTAATGATATCAGAGTGGTGATAGAAATTGCATTCTAGATAGTGAATTTACTATTTAGTATACTTCATCTTTATCTCATTGCAATATTCTATCTTTGGACTTAATCTCTTCTAGCACGCAAAATTCCTTACATGCTAGTACTAATAGTCCTTGCATATCATGTAATAGTTATTCAACTAAATCTCATGATGATATGCTTCCTATGTCTTGTTGTCATTAAAACAATGCTCCCGTTTCCTCTAGTGCTTGTGTTGCTAACAATGTAGAGGAATCCCACATTTTGGTGGAACAAGACATGGACCTTATTGGTGCTTCAAGTCAATCTTCATCATCTTCATCCATTTCTCATGTGTGCCTTATGGCTAAGGATTCAAAGGTATCTCCACCTTTGGAACCCTCTAAATCTTGTGATGATGAGGATGATGATTTATTTTATAGAGAGTACGAGGACGAGGCCTCTTTAATGGAGAAGGGTGGTAAAGCTATCTCTCATTTGGGTGAGATTTTGGCTTTTGCTATTTATAGCGCAAAAATAATTGATAAGAAAGGTGAGATTGAAAGAAGCGATGCCGCTGGAAAAGCGTCCCTCACTGTGTCTCTTGAGGAAGAGTATGAGCTCCGAGTTACTCTTGAGGAGAAACTTGAATATATTGAGAAGCTCTATAATCAACAAATAGCCTATCTCACTAAAGCACGTGACCATACTATTGCTAAATTTAAAGTGCTTAAAAAGGAAAAGGTTAAATTTGTTGTTGGAAATGCTAACTAATTGAGGAAAACTCTAAGTTTAATAATGAGCTTGCCAAGTTGTCTTCTTCTATTTCTAATGATGCTTGTGCTACTAACTCCACATCTTGTGAAGCACCTATTTTGAAGGAGAATGTTGAGCTAAGGGCTCAACTTGAGTTGATGACTAGCAAGTGTGGGAAATTGGAAGAAAGTCATGAAAGGCTATCTAGATCTCATGAGGATCTTCTAGCATCCCATGCTAAGCTAAAGTTAGCTCTTGAGGCTATCACTACAAAGGTAACGTCTTGTGAGACTTATGTGGTTACTAGCACAATCTCTTCTAGTAATGCTATATTGCCTTGTGCTCGTATTAGTAATTCATCCTCTCATAATGCTTCTACATCTTGTGATGAATTGCTTTCCTTGCCTTGTTGCCCTAACAATGAAGCATCTACTTCCTCTAGCTCTTGTGTTGATTCTAACCATGTATAGGAAATTAAAGAGCTCAAGGCCCAAGTCACTTCTTTGAAGAAAGACTTGGAAAAGTGTCATGAAGGGAGTTCAACCCTTGACAAGATGTTGATGGTGCGAAGACTTCCCAATGACAATATTGGACTTGGATTCAACTCGAATATCAAGAACAATTCCAAAGTTGACAAGAATAAGGACCAAAAACAAGTAAAAGATCCGGCCAAGATTATTTGCTTCAAGTGCAAGATTGAAGGGCACCGTGTTAGATCTTGCCCATTGAAGAAGAAGCTTCTTAGTGAGAAGCAACTAGGGAAGCGACCTCTTGTTCAATGTCATGCTCAACCACGGGATGAACAAAGGCCACCTCCTAAGAAGACTTAAGCCAATGCTCCTCAAGTTAAGGAGCCTTCTAAGAAGAAAGAAAAGTGTCAATGTTGCTACCTTTGTCGTGAGAAGGGACACTTTGCTTCTTCATGCACTAATGGTACATTATCCAACACTATCCTTGTTGATGATGTTTATTCTATTCGTAAGGATAATGTGGGCAATGTATTTGCCAAGTATGTTCGTACTCCAAGTGGTGTCAAGAAAAGAACCATTTGAGTTGCCACACCTATTGTGACTAACCTCTTAGGACCCAACTTGGTTGGGGACCAACAAGCTCAAACTTGATCAATAGGTGTTGTTGGAGGGCATTGGAGACTTGGCTATCTCATAAAGAATTAAGGGATCTTCATCAATTATATTTCCTCAAGCCAGGTCATTTGGATATTATATATCTCATATCCAATGTGCCTCCTTGCGGTAACTTGTATTTAAGTCATATATTCATTGAAAATTTCTTGCTCCTTTGCATATGTTAGTTTTGTTTCTAGCATGTGTTTGTATATGTTGTGCTTACTACTTACCCATCTTGGTTAATCTAGTATGAGTTTGTAGGTTTTCACTCCATGTACTTGTGTGCTTTGTGTTGATCCTTCATTGCCATTCTTGCTTATTTTAGTTGGCTCGTTGGGAGATTGATGGACTATCCCATTTTGGGGGAGTAATATGCTCTTGGTACTTTACTATCCTAAAATGTGTGTACATGAGAAATACCACTTAGTGTTGATATATTAATATTACCTAGTCTCTATGTGGTATGTCATTCTCATGAGAAATTCAAATTCTAATGTCACCATTAACTTTCTCTAGTTGTATTTATTTTCTTTGCCTCTTGTTAAAAAAATTGATTATCACATTATGGGGGAGTAATAAGCTATGTGCATATTACAAGCCTATAAAATGTGAACATGTGAGGTATTGCAACCTAGAATTGATATTATTAGTTATCTTGTTCCTATGTGGCATCTTGCTCAAACAAGTTCCATATTTGCTACAAATTGTTTTGTCTCTATTCTTTTGGTAGCTTGTTTGCGATAGTTTCTTGGTGCTTTTCATATTCGATTTTTAGTTGAAGCCTTCAAGAATCTCTATCTAGGCATGTTTTTCTATTCCTATCTTTTGTCACATGCTTATGTTTCGTGAATATGATTGTGAACAAATCTACCACCGAGAAATATCTCCATACATCTCTTGTCTTTGAAAAGTGCTAATAATTTGTGGTAAGTTTATTGATCATATTTACTTTGGCCTTTGCTCTAAAATTTCCTTGTTTCTTGCTAAGGATTTGTTTTGGTTCAAACTCCTTTATGTCTTCCTTTCGTTCTACTCAAAATTTGTTTTATGCTTTCTTGTGTTAGGAAAAGCAATGATCCTATTCTTGTTCACTTTCATTCAAAGTCATACATCTTTGGGTTGCACTATTATTGGGGAAGCTATCCTACTTTGAGTAGATCACCATTATTTAAATTGGTATTGAATCTTATTTCTTTTCTTGAGCTTGACTAGTGTTTGAATAATATATATGGAGAGTAATGATTCCATTGTGTGCATTTTGTATTCAAATGCAAGATCATAAATAATGCACTATTCTTGGAAGAGCTCTCCTATATGCGTTTGAACACTTGTTGTCTTAAAATTGGTTTTTATCCCAATGACTTGTCTGTTTGGAAGACGAACATGTTTCGTCTTGGTACTTTGTGTGCCATCATGAAAAGTGTAGAGGGTTTGTTTATTATTTGATGTTTTTTTTGGTATGTTCTCTATTTGGTTTCCTCAATCATGTGTTGATTTGGGTTTTGATATAATTTGGACAATTCTCTTTCTTCTCACTCTTGTGAGTTCCTTCTTCGTTTAATTGGTGTTTTGTCCAATTTGTATCTTGTTTGGTTCTTGAAATTTTTGTGCATGTATATTTACTATGTGTATATGTTTTGACATGCTTACTTTCTTTATCCAATATATATGATAAACTCCATCAAATCCTAAATGGCTAAGATGTGCATGAAATTCAAATTCATATTAATATGCACATATTTATGTGGAGTTTGTCCTATGTATTGTAGTTTCTCTAACTACTTTGGATCCTTTGAGTTTGGGTACCATGTTATACTTGAATGGTTTTTAGGTACAATGGATATGCATTGGATGCTTGCCTCATTCATAAGGAAGGCGTTCTCACCATTGGATTATAGGAGTCAAGCTATGATTATTAACGAACTCGCATCCTCTTCATCACCAATGTCATCTCGGTAACAAGTATCTATCATGCATACTTTTCTAGCTTTCAACCTTGTGTAGGTTGTATCTTGGCATGAATTCTATTTTTTTGCATTTATTTTGTTGTCTTTTTTGAGATAGTGTTACCTTTCTCAAAGCATCCCAACTATCACTTTTCCCTTGTGGATATTTGTGATGCTTTGATGAGTTTGTTGATTGTTCATCTATATCCCTTTAAGATAAAATTGATCTTTGTGCTTTGCTTTCAAGCAAAAATCTTATTGGTGTATTTATGACTCTCTTTTGGATATCATGTTCCTCTCCTTCGTACCTATTTTGTGTGTGCATATTTGTTTGGGGACTTATCTTTGTGATTGGTGTCCACTTAGAAACCTATACACATGAGAATAGTTACATCTTTAATTGGTATTCTATTTCTTTAGTGACCACCTTTTATTGATTTTTATTCTTTGGTGGTTCCTAGAAGGCACAAGCTTGGCTTTCATTTGGTACTTCTTTTACATCTTAATAAGCTTGTGGACCTATTTTTTTTGTTGCAATTTGCTTTACTTCATTTACCATCTATTCTCTTGCACTTCTTGCAGGTTGTAGATGGTTATGGGGAGTGATGATTCCATATTTGTGCACTCATCAATAGTGCATAGAAATTTGGGAGCTTCTCCATTTCTTTTCAAGAACTCTCTTGTTGGATCTCTCCGGTTGCTTGTCTCCTTGTGGGGAGATGTTTAGAGGAGTTTATTTTGCAATCTTTGGATCCTCAATATAGTTTGATCTCCCTCCATCTACTCATTGTTGGTTATATGCTCTTGATTTCACTCATATCATGAGGATTGCATACATTATGGGGGAGATCTTGTTATATTGACCTTCTATGTTTTTCCTCCCATTTCAGCAATGGATGCCAATAGGGGAGAAGTTTAGAGGATTTAAGGGAATTTGGTTTTATGCTTTAGGTTTGTTCTTCAGCATTTTCCTTCCATGCTCTTGCATACTTTCTCTTTGTGTTGCATGGTTGCTTTATTCATGATATAAATCCTCATAAAAAGTGATTGTCATCGATTACCAAAATGGGGGAGATTGAAAGCGCATGGTGCCCCATATGTGGTTTTGGTAATTAATGACAATCCTTAAGGACTAATGTTTGTATTGAGATTTTCTTTCGGTCCTTGTCCATAAGAATAATTTGGAGTCCTTGCGTGAATAAAAGAAGATCTTTTGATCAAGTAATGTCCAAGGTATGGCCGAGAAGGATTTTCTCTGTCCAACGGTAGTACTGGGATGTGCAGCGGTAGTACTGTCTCCTCGTGTAGTTGTACTACTTCAACACACATGGTACACTCCAGACGGTGGTAGTACCGCGGTTTGTACCGTCTCCTCCTAGGAGCGGTACTACCGCTCATGATACCGCTGGAGGTACCACTAGCAAAGAAAAGACCATTGATATCCACGGTACCCAGGCGGTACCGGCATAATACTACCTCTAGTACTTAGTCACTTTCGGAGCAACAGTTCCCACGGCGTTAGTACCGCTGCTTCCAGGACACGGTAGTACCGCTGGCACTACCGGTCAAAATACCGCCAGGGAAGTTTTCCTCGCGGTAATGATTACGGTACTAGGGCGGTAGTGACCTAGTACTACCGCCGTCCATTTCGATTTTATATCCAACGGTAGTACCGCTGCCGGTTACGGTAGTACCGCTACTGAAGCTTCACGGTACTTCCTATGGTACCACTAAGCACCAGTGTGCAGTACACTGGGCACCCTGTGATGTCAGTGGGCGGTAGTACCGCTGTGTACAGCGGTAGTACCGCTGTGTTGTTAAGCTTATTGCTTGTATGTCTTGAAGAACAAGATCAAGTGGTCATTCATGTCTACCTTCAAGACATCAACATTATGGATGAAGAAAGAAGAAAAGATACAAGGTTGATCAAGCGTGTGATCAACACACAAAGCTACAAAATGTACCTAGTGGGATTATGTTTCTCGTGGTAATGGTAAGCAATTGTCCATATAGCTTTGTGAACTAACCCATGATATGTATGTGTGGTATCTCTATGTGTGGTTAGGTATCTTTCCATGGGCATGCTTCCAAAGGAAGATTTCATATAGCCCATGGTCTATGTCCTCAAGCGGTGTTTGTCATCTGGCTTGATGTGGAAGCTCAAGTGAAACATATCCAAGAAATCCTATGCTTGATGCTTGCCACCCGTTGGACATTGTGGCCTTTTGAAGATGCGCCGAAAAGGGTATCTCCCATAATAGTGTATGGGGGAGTAACTTGCAAGTCTTTATCAAGCGGATCAAGTGCTAGCTAGCACGACCAAGAAAGAAGATCCAACTTGAGAGAGTCAAGATCATCATCATCAAGCTCAAGTGGAATTCTCAAGGCAAAGGTTTAATCTTGATAGGTTTTCTATTTTACCGGTCTCATACTTTTGGGGAGACCGGGTTATACGATCGATAGTCGTACTATCAAGAGGGGCTCTCAAGTGACTAACTTGATCGAATCATTGTGGAGAGCTCAAACCTTTGCACTCTTGCATATTATCTTTCTTGCTTCTTATTTGGATTTTATCCCCTATGGGTTTTGGTGCTTGTTGTGATCTTCATGACAAGCCCGAGTTCATCAAAAACAGTTTTCGCATGAAACACTTATTGAGTTTTTGTTGTTGAAGGTTTTTCCTGTTGGTCCCTTTTAGAGAGGTGTTACCTTTTCCCATTTGTTTTTAAGTTTCATTGTTGGATAATGATATTTTCTATGCATAATATTGTATAGATCGTCGTTGCGATTTCAACGAGCCCAAGATCATCGAAAACGGAGTCCGGACGCAAAAGTTATGATCGTTTTCGTATTGACCGTTTTGCTGTTTTTGGTCCAGCGGCAGTACCTCCCCAGTACCGCCCAGTACCGCTAGGAGATCTGTCACAGACTCGTTTTTGGAGATCCCAACGATTTTCACATAACGGTCATATTTTCGGTCACCTATTTAAGGGGGTCTTCTTCCCTCTTGACCCTAAGCCTGCCCAACATGTTTTTCACTCTCTCTCCCACCATTGTTGTTCTTGGAAATCTTTCCCCTCTCTCAATCCCTCCTATAATTCTTGCATATCTTTGAGGGAGAAGTTAGAGGAGATCTAGATCCACATTTTCATCAATCCATCTCTCCTCTTAGTGAGGGAAACTTAGTGAATCTAGATCTTGGAGTTCTTTGTGTTTCTCTTCCATTGTTCTTCCTCTCTTATTCCCCCATAGGCATTTGTTTCTTTGTTGGAATTTGAGAGTGGAGGATTTGAGCACTTTTGCTCTTGCCATTTGCATCAGTTGCATCGGTTTGGTCTCTCCACAAGGATTCGTGGAAGTGAAAGTTTGTGAGCTTGTTACTCTTGGGTCTTGGACCCTAGACGACTTGTGGTGTTCTTGGGAGCCTCCAATTGAGTTGTGGATGTGTGCCCCAAGATTCTGGTGACATCGAGAGCCTCCAATTAAGTTGTGGATGTGTGCATTGATTGAAGTTTGCCAATAGTGGAAGGTGAACTAGGCCTTTGTGGCGGGGTTCATCGGAGAATAGGGTGAGGCCTTTGTGGCGTTGAGTAGACCTTTGTGGCGAGCTCACAACCCTCCAAAGAGACCTACTCCCCTTGTGGGAGGAACTCGGGAATACATCATCGTCTCTGTGTTCCTCGGTTATTTCTATACCCGAGATTTTTTTACTTATGCAATTTACATTGTGATAGGCTTCGAGCTTGAAGTTATATATCTTGCTATCATCATGTTACTTGTCTTGCTTAGCAGAAGTTGTTGGTGCACCTAGTTGACCCTAGAATATTTAGGTTGTATGCTTGTTAATTTGAACACCTAGTTTATTTCCGCATTTAGCAAGGCTTAACCGGAAAAGTTTTAATCGCCTATTCACCCCCCTCTAGGCGACATCGTTGCACGTTCACCCATCACACAGCGGCCGCGAGGAGCACGACCACCACGGCCACGACGGCTCCCCGCGTTCGCTCCAGCCTGAGCAGAGGACCCCTCCGGCGTGTCCACGACAACCACGACATGCCTCGCGCTCCGCCAGGGGAAACGCCAGAGCCTAGAGACGAGCCTCTACCTCGACCTACACGAGCCATGCTCAACTTTCTCTTTCTTTCTGCAGGTGAATAACGAGGGGAAGAGGAAGGCGAACATGACGTTGGAATGGGAAGACCCCCTATTTATGCCGAGCCAAAGGGACGGCACCACGCTCGTTCCGTCTTCCACCGGCTCGAGCGCCGAGACAGAAGGGGCCACGTCCCGAGGGAGGACATGGCCAGACGCCGAGGCGCTCGCTGCTCTGCACCGCCCGGTCAGAGCAGTAACTGCAACGAGACGTTTCCGCCAGCGGGTAGATCGTGGGATTCCCTGCGAACCGTCGCGCCACGTGGAGAGGCTAGCCCCGCAGCTGGGGGGGAGGCCGCTCCGCCTTCCCTGAACACGCGCGTGTCATGGGCCCGGGGGCTACTGTTAGACCCACGGATAGCAGGGTATCCTGGGCCGTCTGCTGCTGGCCCAGCCCATGAGGCACGGAAGGAGTCCGTACTAGTCTACCGCAAGAGGAGGGAACCCCCAACGGTTCTCCACCAAGGCTGGCCCCTTGGAGAGGAGTCTTCCTCGAGGTCTCCATCGCGCATCGCTAGGGAGGAGTCCTACTCCGAGCCCGCTACTTCCCGGAAGGAACCTCACCTGTTGGGAGACAACCCATGTGAGGGTGACGTTCTAGCCCCTACGCGGATGACGAAGCCACCGCAGGGGACAGAGTGGCTTTGGCCACAATTGTCGTTCTCGTGTATAAAGCGCAGAGCTCCGCTGCGCGCACCAAAGCCCGGTCTGAGGCTTTCCTCTTTGGTGCAAGAAGACCGAGTCCGCGCTACAGGATGGAGGCGGCGTCACCGGGCTCCGCCACCGTGACGCCATGGATGGTGGAGTTTTCCCCCGACGACCAAGACCGAGCAGGAGGCGCAGTTATACCGGACGCTCCCTTCTTTCGCATCTTGTGGTATCCTTTTCCCGCCAAGTGAGCGGGAAAGAGGGTCAATCGCCAATATAAGTAGACTACCCTTTCCAACGCAAAAGGGGAGAGGAAAAGAGAGAAGGCGCCAAGTAGATAGACCACCGGAACTCCCATTTATACTGTAACCACCGCAGTGCAATCAACCAGACAAGTAGGAATAGGGTTTTACACAATCACAGTGGCCTGGACGTGTGTAAACTCCCCGTGTCCCATTGTTTTCCTTCGAGAGCTCCCCTCCCGAAGCCTCCGGAGGTGCGATTAAACGCGGTTAGCCCCCAATGTTCAAACATTTGAGTGTTACTCTGTCGTTGACAGAACAGCAACTCCGACAGAATAGAACTTAGGGGTTCTAATTTTTCATTTCCTTCTTTTTTTTTCTCCCTCAAGGCTGAATCCTGATTCCCAACATATGTGCCCTAGGCTTAGATAAAAAAAAAGGTGCCCTAGCCATTAAACTTGTTGCAAAAATAAAATCAGAAATGAGTCCTCTGAACTGAGAGCTTAGCTCTAATCCATGTCGGTTTCCATGTCCGACTCCGACCCGTATTCTTTAGTGGATCGTGTGTCTACATGAGCAACGCACAATGATTAATGGAATCGATATTCTGACCCTCCCTCCTATGCACGCGGCCAGCGATCGCGATGGCACAAGCACTAGATGCAAGCTCCGTGGCCGGTGGCACCATCCTGCCGTCGGATGCCGTGCACGAAATCCTGCTCCGCCTCCCGGAAAGGACGCTCTGCCGCTTCCGCGTCGTCTGCCGGTCATGGCGCTCCCTCACCACGGACCCGCTCTTCATCAAGGCACACGAGGCCTATCACCTGCCGGAGCCACTTGTCGTGGTCGCCAACGATTGCGGCGACATCCACACCATGGATTTGGCGGGAAACGTGGTTCAGAAGCTGTGCAACACGCATGTAACCCGGGCAGCAGGACCATGCCGGCACCTTGGCCCGACGTGTCTTGTTCGGACGCGGACGACGGTGGGAATCCTCGACCTGGCCACCGGGACTGTCTACGCCAGCTTGCCCGCCGACCACATGACGGGATACCGGGCCAGTTACGCGCTGGGGCGAACGGCCACAACTGGCGAGCACAAGGTGCTCCGCGTCCTCCACCCGAACTCGATGGACAGTCGCCAGGAGCAGAGATGCGACGTGTTCACCCTCGACGGCAGCTGGAGGCAACGGCCTAGCCCTCTTGTCAACGTCCGCCCTTCCTTTCCGATCCACGACGTTGTCATCGACGGAGTCGCCTACTTTCTGTCGGACCACATAGCAATAGCAGCCGCAGATGCTCACCAGCCGGACTCCATATCGTCCTTCCACCTCCACACGGAGGAGTGGGGATCCGTGATGCTCCCAGGACCGCTAAGTAGCCATGGCCTTCTAGACAACGAGGAGCACGAGCATGGAATGGGCATGGATGGCTACTTTGACCTCCGGTGTGAGCTCGGCTTGGCCAAGGTGAACGGCTGCTTGGTTACTGTCCGGACCCAATGGCGCAACGATTCCTCGGTGGATCTGTGGTTCCTGAGAGACATACACAAGGGTGTCTGGGTCAAGCAATGCAAGATACAAAAGCTCTGGCCGTTGGTTCCGCGGCCATTGATGCTGCTGGACGACGGTCGGATACTGTTCAGTGTGGAAGTAGTGAGCGCGTCGCATCGCACTCTGCAAATGTGTGATAGTACCACACCCAATGTGCTAGTCGTCAGAACGTACAATCCAAGAACCCATGAAAGCAGGGATGCGGCGCGGATGCAAGCTAAAGAAATTGTTGGTGTGTACGCAGCAGGAGGAAGCTTGTTGCGCCCAAGGAATATCTGAGATGGGTACGGTACATTGTCCATTGTGTAACTAGATGACCCGTTGCGCGCCGACCGCACAAATATCGGATTTATACTATCATTTGTTTTCATAAAAAAAGAGTAAATTCCGGTTTCTACTCCCTAGTTTGACTTTTTTGACACCAATTACCCTATTTAGTAAAAATTGTGCTATTTTTTTTACCCTCTACAAGATTTCACGGCTGTTCCGACTGATGTCCACGATCAGTCGGGTAACATATCATGGTATTTATGGCTTATTGTAGCAAATATCAGCCAAATGGTACTCGACCAAGTCGGTTTTTATTGGCAGAGCGCCACCATTTATCCCGATGACCCACTGTGCCATACCCAGCACGCGGCTGGTTCCCAGTTCTACCTTGGCCAATGGCCACGGCACGGACTCCGCGATTGCAAGGTAGGGTACCACGTGCACCATCTTAGACATGACATGTCCACTGAAACGACTAAGATGAGCCGCGCCTGTGCGATTGTCACCATTATGCACGGACATGCAATCTAAGGTTTCTAGGCTGTTGGTCGGACTCATGTGCGCACTAAGCATCATTAAGTTAGCAACTTCTTGTAGTGTTACAAAGAACTTATCATATTGCACAACTACAAGGGTCTTGTCGATAGTTTGCCCTCTTCCAGTTCTGCGACCATCTACAATAATTGTGTCAGACACCTGTTTTACTTCTGCTGAGCAATAAAACATGCTTTTGTTGCTATAGTCCACATAAGTTGACCGTCTACAAGCGGGCTGTCTTACAATCCTCCTCTAAGGTGGCGCGGCAACAGGTGGAACTATTGGTATCGCAGATGCATCCTCACTTAGCGCAATCTGTGCGCTTGCCCTCACTAGAGTTTTAAAACCAACTGTAGGAAGGTCCTCCACTATTTGCAGGTGTACCTTGTTTTTTATGTACCATTTTTCCATCTCACCCTGGTCGCATGCAGCACAAGCCTGTCGTATCATCTCCGCTGACCACATATCACCTTCATCAAACCTCGTTTCTTTTAGATCCACGGGTTTTATAGCGGACAGTGAGATTGACCGAGTGTTGCTTTTCTTCTTCTCTGGACTCTCAAAACAGTCAAACCCAAGACTGAAATTGGGTGCATCACAATATCCTTCCCCCTCCTATCTGTAGTTCTTGGTGCTAGCCGTTGGCAAGTAATACGTGTTGCAGACATAGGTTCAACCCGAGCTAGTTTTTCTGGTCTGACACACAGATCGAATGTTTTCCCTTGGTTCTTGTGTCTTTTGTTGAGATATGTTTGCATCCATTTGCATGCCTACCGTTGATCCTGGAATAAGCCTAACTAGTGAAAATAAAAACAAGAAACAAAAAGATATAATTGCAGAATCTAAAGGAAATAACTTCGAGCACTCACACCCGAGGATGTGAGAATCTTTTACCTTACCTCCCCCGCAACGGCGCCGGAAAAGAGCTTGATGTCTACGCACTTATATTCTTGTAGACAGTGTTGGGCCTCCAAGTGCAGAGGTTTGTAGAACAGCAACAAGTTTCCCTTAAGTGGATCACCCAAGGTTTATCGAACTCAGGGAGGTAGAGGTCAAAGATATCCCTCTCAAGCAACCCTGCAATTAAGATACAAGAAGTATCTTGTGTCCCCAACACACCCAATATACTTGTCAGGTATATAGGTGCATTAGTTCGGCGAAGAGATAGTGAAATGCGAGTAATATGAATGGTTATAAGTAATAATAGCAATCTGAAATAAATATGGCAGCAAGAAAACATGTAGCAGAACATGCGGAAAACGGTGTTTTAATGCTTGGAAACAAGGCCTAGGGATCCTACTTTCACTAGTGGACACTCTCAACAATGATCACATAATTGAATAACTAAATATCTTCTCTTCACTATGCTACTCTTAACACTCTCCGGTTGGATAACGAACACTAATCATTGCGTAGGGCTGCAAAAAGCATTCCTTAAAGTAATCATTCTCATGTCTAGTTAACCCCACACTGTCACTATGAGCGCCCTAGAAGGTACTAGGCAAACACCACAATTCATAGAGGAGACACACATGATGTGCACACTATCACCTTCACACCGCGGGACAAGGTGACTCCAAAGTTCATATTAATAAAACACTTGAGTAGCACAAGATGAAGAGTAACATCTACTTATTCAACTATATTACAAAGCTCACGATCACATATAGATCACACCATGAGAGAGAGAGATGAACCGCATAGCTACCGGTAGAGCCCTCAGCCTCGGGGGAGAACTACTCCCTCCTCATCATAGGAGACAACAACGACGATGGAGATGGCAGTGGAATCGATGGAGATGGCTTCCGGGGGCACTTCCCCGTCCCGGCAAGGTGCCAGAACAGAGATTTGTCCTCCCGAAACTTGGGTTTACGATGACGGCGGCTGCGGAAGGTTTCGTGGAATTTCGCCGATTCTTCTAGGTTTTATGTATCGGGGAGTATATATAGGCAAAAGGGCGATGCCGGGGAGTGGCCAGGGGGCCCACACCACCAGGTGGCGCGGCTAGGGGATGGTGGCGCCACCCTATGGTGTGGCCACCCTGTGGCCCCCCTTCGGGGCTCTTCGGGACTTCTGGATGCTTCCGGGACTTCTAAGACTTCTGGCTTTCGAATCATCCAATTCCGAGAATATTTCCAGAACAACTTTTCTGAAACTAACAACAGCAGAAAACAGGAACTGGCTCTGTGGCATCTTGTCAATAGGTTAGTCCCGGGAAATCGATAAAAATGACATAAAGTGTAAGTAAAACATGTGGGAAACAACATGGAACATCAGAAATTAAGGATACGTTTATGACATATCACGGCGCCACAAAAAAGGCTGGTACCTTCTATCTGGATTACCAAATTGTAGTATTGTAACCTTTTTCCCTCGAGACCAAGGTTTTATCGAACCAGGAAGTATGTGATTGATGAGACCGGTGTTAATCCACAGAGATTTTGTTAAAACTTGTTATAACCGTACCAATTCTTGTATTGCAAAAGACATTGCAAAAATAAACTCGAAAGTATTAAGCACGGCGATTTCATTGTTAATTCCTGAGAGATCCGCTTCCAGCAGTCTTAGTGATCCTTCTGTCACAGACGTTCCCGATCAACCTTTCACTTCACTCTAACTATACCTTTACCTTGATCACTCCTCAGGGTCTTGGGTACCTGGCAAGTCCTAGGAGTGAGATACAGATAATAGAACACACACAAATAATATAGATTAACTTATTAGACTAATTATCCCATTGAAAGTTAGCACATAGCTGCAATGTTCGGCCTCAGCCTGTTTCCTAAGAGGGACTACTCACACATCACGATCATATCAACAATAGAAAACATTGCAATTAAAATAGCACTTGGATTGAATAGATTGATGATTCTTACAATGTTTCCAATCGCGATCGGATCTAGATTAAAAAGTAGAAGTATGACTATGACTACGGTGGTGATGGAGATGCGGCGACATTAGTGGTCTTGGTGGAGAGGACGGTGGTGATGGCGGTGGAGAGGGAAATGATGTGGCTCTCTTATGGGGTCTGTTTCTTCTCCTTATATGGGGCTCCAGCGAATGGACTAGGGTTTCGGGCGACTTCCTTCGCGAATTGGCTCTGGGTCTTGTTCAGACTTTTAGTCAGTTTGACCTGGCGGTCCTTTCTGACCTAGTCTTAACATTGAAGGCCAGAGGTTTGACACGCTTACTCAAGAACTTTCTGAGAACCGGCGTCGTGTTGATGGTATTATAGAGTTTCCGAAACAGAAATATGAGGTAACCTTGGTACTCCTGACCTGAAGCCCTCAATCTTCTAGCTCATGTTGAAAACTTGCAACTAAATAGTCATAGACTGAATAGCTTGTAACCTGAATAACTGTAACCTAAATATCTGTAACATGTATAGTTGTAGCCCCCAAGGGTCGGTTTATAATGGAATTATAATCCGAGGCTTACTATGCTTTTGTTCTTAACTTAATTAAAATCTAGGTACTGTAGCCCCCAAGTGCCAGGTTGCGAGCCTGCAGCAAGCCGGGACTTAAACATAGGTTATAACTCCATGCTTGGAACTGAAATACTGTAGCCCCCAAGTGCCGGGTTGCTAACCTGGAACAACTCGGGACTTAACTTTTTTCGTGAAACTGCAACAAATTTACCAGTATCCAGGTTATGATTTTATAAGCTGGATATTTATCAAGTTACGACTAAACCTTTTGAATAATTTGAATCTTTTGCAGACTCTTGAATCCTCCTCTCAAAAAGAAGTTCCAAATTTGAAGAACCTACTTGCCCAAGAAGCCAAGAAAACTGAGGAGGCTAGGACCCGGCAGAAAGAACTAGAAGAACAAATGACTAAGGCAGCCAAGACTTGGTCAGTTCTGCAACAGGATTTTGAAAACCGGAAGAAAACTCTTGTAGCTAGAGTAGAGACTGCTGAGAAGTAACTAGAGGAGACCCAGACCAAATTTAACAAAGTCTCAGATTTGCTGAGAGATATCACTTATAGTGTATTTGGTAAGTTCATCCGGTTTATCATCCCCTTCAATGTATTGCATTTCCAATGCTATATTTCCTTTGTCTTTTATCAAATAGCTTGGCTTATATCAGAAATTACTTTTTATGACCTGTAGGCATAATGCATGGGAACAATCTGAAGCTTCCAGACCTGAAACTCAAGGCCTTGTTCACCCTAATCCGGCAGCTATATATTGGAGGTGGAGAATGTATTAAAGCTGTCCGGAACTGTGATACTCCTCCAAAAAGGCTTAGTGAAATGCTTGTGGAGCTAACTCAGGACCCTCACTGGATAGAAGAGCACAAGCTATCATCCGTTCGCCGCGGAGCTATCAAGGTCATGTCACTGGCGAAAGCCTATCATCCGGAATTGAAGCCGGATCTTCTTGTGGGAGGTTTCCCAGAATACAAAGCAGATATGTCAAAGTATGAGAAGAAGGACTTCGCCAGGATAGAAAAAGAGTGTCGGTTCTATGCTTGCACTATTGCTGAAAAACTGAAGCTGAAGGACATGTGCCCGGGTTATACTTCTTCAGGTGAACGAAAGATGCCTTTTATTCCTCTAGGTATGGCTGTTGTTCGACAAGCCCCGCCGAAGAGCCGGCTCTCCATAGCCTCCTCACCTGGTGTGCCTCAGTCGGTTACTCCTTCTGTTTCTGCTCCACCATGCCCCTTATATGAATCAGAGAATGTTACTGATGCTCTGGCTCAGCTAGACTGGAAGTACGTCCCAGCTGATGAAGTTGAAGGAGCGATCCAAGCCCCAGCTGACCCGGAGACTCAAGACCTAGCTCCTCAAGACCCAGCAATTCAGGACCCGGCAATTCAGGACCCGGCCCAGCAGAAAGGAAAATCTGCTGCAGAGTGATTACGTGATCTCTGCAAGAATAATAATTCGACCCTGTTGGGTCTGTAATAGGCTAGATGAACTGATTTATTTCTAGTCCTATTTTTTGAAGGTGCGTGTGTGCACTTATGCTACAATTTGGTGTGTAATAACCCGGCTTTCGTTTGAGGTTATGCAAAGTATTTCCGGTTTAACATCGTTTTTGCGGTTTCTTTTATCTGAACATGAAAATTTTCTTGACTTGGTTTTTCTTTGCTTTCTAGCTCAGCCGGTTTTTCGTATGACTTATTCTAGTGTGTACAACTCTGGGAGTTCAGGGTCATAGTGTTGGAGATATGCCCGAGAGGCAATCATAGAGATGATGATATATCTATGTATCCATTATTTGTAATAATGTGCCTTGAATAATACATTTGTATTGATTGGCAAGTATGTGACTTGTTTGTGAAACTCTTTACTTACATGGTTATTCTAAATATGTCCCTAGTCGGAGTTCTTGTGAGGACACACCTGAAATTTAGACTAGCACATGTATTGGTTGATGGCTATGTTTCGCAAGTCATAGACATGGTGATGTCAAACTAATAATGTGAACTAATGTTACGAACATGGTGTTGGACTGACCCAGCTTGAGACATTACAACAATGCTAATAGTTCTCTCTCTACACGTTGTGCTTGCTTTGTCCTTGGACCTGAGATTGTCGCATGTTCTTGAGATGTGAATCGACCTACTTTGGGGCTATCAAACGCTACACCGTGACAGGGTAGTTATAAAGGTAGCTTTCGGGTTTGTCATGAAGCATGCTGCAAGGCATGGTCAGTCAAGATGGGATTTGCCCCTCTCTTCACTAGAGAGAGATATTTCTCTGGGCCCCTCGAGTGATTGGATCCTGAAATGCATGGCCATGCTGAATAAGGTTAATAGTTAACCTGGAAAGGGATTCCGATTCACAAGATCGAGAAAGAGTGATCAGCTAAGAGTATGATCAAATATCGTGAGCCAAAAGGAATAGCATAAACATGTGATGGTTCGTCCGATGTGATCTTTATGAACGTTTGAGAGTTGGCACATTTTTCTAGAAGCCGCTACCAACTATTGCCCGAGTAGGTGTACTCGTGTCATGTCTAAACGTGCGTGAACCTATAGGGTCGCACACTTAAGGCAAAAGAAGGAGAATTCAGATTGGATCCGAAATGGGCTGGAAATGGACTCTAGAGTGGGTTGTTTTAGTGGCAGCCCATTATGGGGACGTCTATATAAAGGAGAGGAGGCTGTGTGTTTTAGGGTTGCTAATTCCGCACCACATTCTACCGCAGACACCGTCTCTCCACGCCCCTGCCGCCCGCGCGGACCTAGCAGTCCGGCGAGCGGTGCTTCCACGCTGCACGTGCGGATACCGATAGAGGTGCTGCTGCATCTGTAACACTCGGACAAGCCGTCAAGAGGAGCTGTTCGTGGGAGCGACGGGATCCGGAGGATTCGTACGACTACCCTGCCCCGAGCCGCTTCACCGAGATCGGCACAACGCGTCTAGTGGTAATCTCGTGATCTATATCTTGCAGCAGATCTTGGTTGACGCGGTAGAAATTTTGATTTGCTCTAGTGTAGCCTACCCCGTTTTCCTACAGTGGTATCAGAGCCGATGCTGCGAGTTATAGATTCGGATCATTTGCATATGTGATATGTAGATGGGGTATGATCGATGTGATCGATTGTATGGAGTAGATGTTTTGATCTGTGATTTGGATTCCGTGATCGTGATGCGAGAGGTCGTGGAACGACATACCTCTACCGGTCGGTTTCCGCCATCGGGGTAGACTGTGACATGTAAATCCAATTGCAGCACGCGAAGATCAATATGATTGGTCGAATTGGAGTCTAGATCATATACGATGTGCATGAGATGCGCGGGGTGACAGATTGGATCTGCCGCCGGTTTCGGGGAATTCGCAGAAATGAACAGTCCATGTAAAACGGCTGTAACTTTTGCATACGACCTCGGATAGAAAAAGTCTCAACTAGAAAAAGATGTGCAACGAAATTTTGTTTCGGAAATCTTCCGCCGGTCTGATGAGATCCGATTAATTTTAAGGTTTTGGCTAATTCTACTTCTAAGACAGTCTTTTAGGCCCTGCAAGTTTCGTCGTTAGAACGTCTAACTCGTTTTTGCAGATTTTGTGACCGGTATGGCCCTATGTGTATGTGATGCATGTGTGTAATATTTTCATGACCTGCGTGTCGTGAGTATGTCAACACGGCTGGAGCCATATTGTGTTGTCACTTATTGTATTAACGGCCCGCGTGCCGACTTGTGATGATACCCTCTATCCATGTAATCTTCTTTTCTAGTTGTTAGTAGTAATAGCTTGTAGAAGTTTCTTGGGGGACTCATCACCCGGAGGGATGACGCATATGGACCATAGAGATGGAGATTATCATGGTGGACAGGTTTCATGGAGATGGAGATCACCATGTGAAACGGTCCATACTGTGTCACAACTATGTGATTGCTGTTCCTGTTGTTTTACTCCTATGCATGTTAGATTCGTAGAAGTAGAACGATCCCTCGCAAATGTTAAGTTCCCATGCCCCCCAACTAAAACTTGCACCATCCCATGTCTTCTACGATTGATGGTGGGTCTTTTGCAGTAAGGCACCATCAGTTTTCGTTGACTAGATGGGTATGTATCGGTTAGGTGGTACGACTGTTGCAGCAGGGTACCATCTGCTGATGCTTACGCGCATAAAGGGTTGGTTAACTCATCAAGGTAATCTTAACGGTTAAGCTCCTTGGGGCATAAAGGTTGGTGTTTTTGACATGGAGATGTCACCCAACAACAAGAGACATACGTGATATGATTAGCAAGTGTTGCTTACCGATCTACCTTGTCTTCTAGCAGTGATGCAAACGTCACTAGTCGACTTGTTCGTTGTGGATTTTGAATCACTAAGTACCGATAGAGGGATGTTGGTTTTAGTGGGATTAGACCATGTTAAATTGTTTAATATCTTTTACTCTATCATGGATTTTGTCTTAGTATTTTGCATGTTTTTTCTGTTCTAGATCAATGGCACGTAAAAACCAACCCACCCCTTTTGTGTTGCGATCCGTTCTTGAAAAGGAAAAGTTAAATGGAACAAACTATTCGGATTGGATCCGAAACCTGCGAATTGTTCTCAGGGCTGAGAGAAAGAAAAGTGTTCCAGATATCCCAATCCCAGATGCGCCTCTTGATACTGACACTGCTGCCGTTAGAACTGCCTTTAAGAGAGCATGTGATGAGTCTCTTGAGGTTAGCTGCCTTATGCTTGCATGCATGGAACCCGACCTTCAAAAAGCAATTTAATGGCCAGGAAGCGTATGATATGATCATTGCGCTGAAGGATATGTTCCAGACTCAAGCCAGGACTGAAAGGTTCAATGTCGCCAAGGCTTTTGGTGAATGCAAGCTAGCTAAGGGCGGAGCAGTAAGGCCGCACGTGATCAAGATGCTTGGTTACGTGCAGACTTTGGACAAGTTTGGTTTTCCATTGGACCCTAAGTTAGCTACATATTTCATTTTGGTTTTGCTTCCATCTAGCTATAGGAACTTCATTTCGAACTACCATATGCATAGGGCTGAGAAGGACCTTAATGAACTTTGTGCGATGCTCAAGACGGCAGAGAATGACATTAAGAAGAGTGCAGGGCATGGCCAAATGTTGGTTGTGCAGAACAGGCCTATCTTCAAGAAGAAGGGTAAGTCTAAGGGAAAAGGGAAGGCTAAAGATTTGATCTCTAAGGCAAAGCCTAAGCCTAAGGACGGACCTAAACCTGACACAGAGTGCTTCTACTGTCATGATACTGGACACTGGAAGAGAAATTGCAGCAAATACCTTGCTTCAGTGAAGAAGAGTGGAAGTAAGACTTCTAGCTCAGGTACGCTTGTAATTAATGTTATAGACATTTTTCTCTCTGAATCTATTATTGACTCTTGGGTATTTGATGCCGGATCGGTTGCTCACATTTGCAAATCGATGCAGGGGCTAGTAAGGAGTAGAAGCGTGAGACAAGGAGAAGTTGATCTTCGCGTCGGAAATAATGCAAGGGTTGCTGAGTTGTCCGTTGGCGTGTACCAACTGCACCTCCCTTCAAGATTTATTATGGAATTGAATAATTGTTATTACGTTCCTAGTTTTAACCGAAACATTATTTCTCCTTCATGTTTGATGAGAGATGGTTATTTATTTGCGAGTAAAGACAATGGTTGTTTAATCTCCAAGAATGATATGTTTGTTGCTTTTGCTTCCATTGTGAATGGGCTTTTTATTATAAATCCTGTTGATGCTCATGATGATGCGCATGTTTATAACGTAAGTGATAAAAGGCTACGGCCTAATGATTTGAATCCCACCTATTTTTGGCATTGTCGGTTGGGTCATATAAGTGAAAAGCGTATGAAGAAACTCCATAATGATGGTCTTCTAACTTCGTTTGATTTTGAATCATACGAGACATGCGAAGCTTGTTTACTTGGAAAGATGATGAAGTCGCCTTTCAACGGTTCTCCTGAGAGGGCGACGGACTTATTGGAACTCATACATACTGATGTATGCGGACCAATGAGCGCGACAACAAGAGGTGGTTTTCACTACTTCATAACTTTCACTGATGATTTTAGTAGATACGGTTATGTCTACCTAATGAAGCATAAGTCTGAAACATTTGAAAAGTTCAAAGAGTTCCAGAATGAAGTAGAGAATCAATGTGGAAAGAAAATTAAAGCTCTACGATCTGATCGTGGAGGAGAATATTTGAGTCACGAATTTAGCGATCATCTTAAGAGTTGTGGAATTGTTCCTCAACTTACGCCGCCTGGAACGCCTCAAAGAAACGGGGTTTCCAAACGGCATAATCGAACCTTGTTGGACATGGTTCGATCAATAATGAGCCAGTCAGATCTTCCATTGTCATTTTGGGGTTTTGCTCTAGAAACAACAGCACTCACACTAAATAGGGTACCATCTAAATCCGTAGTTAAGACGCCATATGATATGTGAAATGGGAAGAGTCCCAACTTGTCTTTTCTAAAGATTTGGGGCTGTGACGTTTTTGCCAAGCGACTTCAGTCAGACAAGCTCACACCCAAGTCGGATAAATGCATTTTCGTGGGATATCCAAAGGAAACATTTGGGTATTACTTCTACAACCGAGAAGAGGGCAAAGTGTTTGTCGCTCGGAATGGTGTTTTCTTAGAGAAAGAGTTTCTCACGAAGGAGACAAGTGGAAGAACGGTGCAACTTGATGAAGTTCAAGATGAGCCTACCGGGGAGGACTCAATGAGTGATGCTATAATGGCAGAACGAGTTGAAGAACCCGTGGCAAGAGAAGCACCACCACCACGAAGGTCGGAAAGGCTCCGTAACTCGCGAGAGATACTATTGTTAGATAATGATACGCGAGAGAATATTATTGTTAGACAATGATGAGCCTACGACCTATACGGAAGCAATGATGGACCCAGACTCCGAGAAATGGCAAAGTGCCATGAGATCCGAAATAGATTCTATGCGTGACAATCAAGTTTGGAACTTGGTTGATCTGCCTGATGGTCATAAGACCATAGAGTGCAAATGGATCTATAAGAGAAAGATTGATATGGACAGAAATGTTCATGTCCATAAAGCTCGACTTGTCGCAAAAGGTTTTCGGCAAGTTCAAGGAGTTGACTACGACGAGACCTTCTCTCTCGTAGTGATGCTTAAATCTATTCGGATAATTCTAGCTATTGCTGCATATTTTGGCTATGAGATATGGCAAATGGATGTCAAGACGGCTTTCCTAAATGGAAACTTAACCGAGGACGTGTATATGATGCAGCCCGAGGGTGTGACGCCCCGGGATCGGGCACTATGCAGATTTCAGCATTTCCGCCAAAATCCACATAATAACCGATTCCAGGTTGCCACTTGTGATAACATTACAACAGTTCACGAATAATCCACAACAACAACAGAGGAGGTATATACAAGACGATTCAAACGAGTCAAGGATACAACTGATACAATACAAAGATCCAAATGACAGCGGAAGAAACAACATAGTGTCCGACTACGGACAATATACAAATTGGACTAAGAGTCCTGAAGATAACCGATGGCGTCCAATCCCTGCCCAGGCCAAGCCGGAGGGATTCCCAAGCTAACGTCGTCAGACTTCAAACCTGTTGACTGCAATGTGGAATATGCAGCCACGAAATGGATTCGTGAGTCAGTACTATTAAGTACTGGCAAGTGGATAAACCATACTCACAAGATACGAGCGTAACCAATCATCACAAGATACAAATACTTTGGGTACAACGGAAAGGAAGGGATTATTGCAAAGAAGCGGCAGCGGGCTGCACTAACTAACTACAGAGACGCGCTACAACATCCGGCTAAAAGAAAGGGATAAGATAGCGTATCAGAACCAACTACAACTACTCACCAAACAATACCCATCCAACGTTACCCCCTACTAAGGAAGCAACCCAAGGAAACTCACACGGTTGATTAAGGTGACATTCATTTTTATGGTGGAGGTAATCTATATTACTAGTCAAGTTATCATCGTTAAGTGTAAGTTGTCTGAGTACTTGTTAGCCAGCACTTTCACCAAGTCATCCATAACCGCGGACAACACGGCTTCTCGAGAAGATTAACCCTGCAGGGATGCACCAATTTGGCCGTACACGTAAGAATAACCCGCCAGGCGGGGAGCAAACCCACCAAGCATGCCACTCAACACAACCCAACTCTTCTTCGCATCAAGCCCAAAGAACCACGTGTTGTGCGTGCGCGGCTAATCGAGCCCCCACGAAGAAAAGGGGGACCCTCATAGCACTGGAAGACCACGCCGCCCTAAATGCCGACTACGAAAGTTCCACCCTGGCGCCAAGGGTTCGCACCTGCATATGCATGCATCGAATGGAAAACCCGAACTAAGTGTGGCGATTTGGACGAGATGCGAATCGAATCAGAATTGCGGGGGGCGCCCATACTCGCTTCCCACATGCGGTTAGTGCGCTCATCATGGATCGGAGGACAAGAACCTTTTCCTAATTAAGTTCGACACTAGCAGGCCTCAAAACCACGCCGGGCCTCCTGCCAGTGCCTTATCATCAAATTGTTATTACCCAAACATTAACATGTTGTTGATTAAGTTGAAACCCAACTATCAAACTAAACAGATGATAAGACGGACAACAAGACTTGAGCGCAAACAACACTAAGCATGCAACTACGACACGAGGGCCAACAAGGTAAACAAACAACAGTTAATAGGAAGTGGAAGGAAGGCTATATCATGGTTGCAAGGTAAACATATTATAGGATCGAGACACAAGCATCGAATCATAAGGCCGGAATAAAGGCAACGGGAAGAATCGGTAACAAGTGATGAAAGGCAGCCATAGGTAGCAAGTGAGTATACTTGTCTGGAATCCAGCAAGTAGAGGTACATCCGCAGAACTTGTCGTTGCTCACATCATCTCAACGTCCTATCCGCGAAGAAGCAACGAACTAGAACAAACACCAGATGCAACAATTACTTCTACGGCAAAAGATCCAGCATGATCAAGATATGGATGCATGACATGCGGGGATGCAACTTAACCAATTTAAGTTGAGACAAAAGCCCAACATTTAATTAGGAAGGTTTAAGTTATTTATCTAACCATCAATATTAAATGTTGTTTAGCATGGAAAACAAATAATAGATGAGCTAAACCAAATTAAATGGAATAGGGACCAATTTAATTGAGCACCCCAACACATTCCATGTTTGTTATTTAGGTGAACATGCACAACCCTAGTAAAATGCAATATGGAAGATGCAAACAAAGGCATGGATGGCATGAACAGATTAAGTGCATTTTTCTGGTATGAAAACATATTTTATTTGTTGGATTTGGAATTAAAATGAGCAAGTTATCAAATTAGCAATTTTAAATGCATTAAATAAATAATTAGTTGTTTTCAGCAATTTAACTTATTTAAAACAGAAAAAGTTGATATTTGCAAAGTTCATGAAAAATGGGATGGAAAACATATTTTATATGTGCCATTTGAATTAAATTTGAAATAGTTATGAATTTAATCAAATTCAAAAGAGTTATTTGAATTTGAATTTTTGAATTGATTTGGAATGTTCAAAACAGTGCACAAATGGTTTAAACAAGTAGAGCATTTAATTCTGCATGGAAAACATATTTTACGTTTTAAATTTGGAGTTTATTTGAATTATTTATAAGCATTTGAATTACAGGGGCTATTCTGCAAATTCCAGGGACTTGAAAGAAAAGCAGGAATTACAGAACAAGCCCCTAGGGCTTTTCTTACGCAGCGCAGCGTGACACTGGGTCACTGACCAGTGGGGTCAGTGCCCTGCTGGCGCCTGCGTGGCTGGGGCGTGGGCTGAGTGGCCACCAGTGCCACTGACTGGTGGGGCCTGGGTGCTGGCGTGGCAAAGAAAATAAAAGGGGGCCTTTTGCGCCCCCGGGGGTTCGAACTCGCGACCTAGGGCGCGCGCAGAGGACCTGGCCACTGGGCTGCGGATGCGTTTGGTGACAGATCTGGTGTGCGCGCGGTTTTGAGGTGGGCCAGTGGTGTTAACTGAACCCAAAAGGTTCAGACTTGCTCGTGCCTGACAGGGAACGGCGACGAGGCAGCTGCGGTGGCGCTGCCCGAAGGCAGTCGCCCAGCGCAAGGAAGATCGAAGGGGAAGGGGTCAGGAGGTCAGGGTTCTCACCTCCCTTGCGTAGAGATAGCAGATGGTGACGGAGGCAAGACGGGGCGTCGTGCTGTTCTGCTGGAGACGAAGAAGACGGTGCACGGCAGAGAGTTCGCCGGAGAACGCGGACGCGCAGCGCCTCCCTAGCGCGGCTCCGGCTCCGATCTCCCGTGACGACGAAGGTGGATGCGTGGGGAACCCATTCCCGGCCTCGGTACCGCTCGAGGCAGCCCAGGGAGATGACGGCGTCGGCGATTCTGACGGTGTTGGCTACTGCTGTTGGGTTCAGAAATTTTCAGAGATGGGAGGAGGAAGAAAGGAGAGGGGAAAAGCAGCGGCGGCGGCAGGGAGGAAGAAGAAGATGGAGGCTAGGGTTGAGGATCCAGGAGGAGGATTTTATGGAGGAGGGGAGCAGGTAGGAGGGGGTGGTGGTGCTCTGCTTTTGGTGAAAACGACAGACACGTCCTCCTCGTGCCTGTCCGTACGAGGAAGAAGGGAAGGTGGGCTGAGGGGGAGATGGGTGGGCTGCATCGCTGGGGTGGTAGGTGGGCCTTAACAGGCCTGCCTCCCCCAGCTGGTGTGTTTTCCATTTTTTTATTTCTCTTTTTTTTTGTAGAAATGGTAGAAGAGAGAATTAGAAGGTTTTAGGGTTTTATAATTTTTTTGAAAACAATTTTATTGCATTGAGCATATTGAATGCCCAAGTGCACCAAGTTTTGTTTTACCAAAATTCAAAATTTTGTTAAACTTTGAATTTGAACTTGAAATTCAAAATAGGGTTTTAGTAAAAAGGGATTTTTATAGTCCAAACCATTTTTAAATTCCAATTCAATTTGTATTGCAACAGAATGAGTTTGAAACAAGGGTGAACTTTTGAATTTCTAAAGTTGTTTTGAAATTTGAATTTGTTTGAAAGCAAGTGAAGTGCATATGATGTATGATGCCATGCCAAAAAGGAAAACAACCAAATCTAATTGGGGGAAAATCCCCCGGGTGTTACAGCCGACACCACTAACAAGGGATTGCGCCCTCGCAATCCGCCAACGCCAAGAGAGAGGGAAAAACCGGACTATCGAGTCTTCGTGCTCCATGTTGATCTCCTAGACACCACTAAGAAACTTCTCGACACCACTAACAAGAGATTCTTGCTCGGAGTGACGACGATGTTCTTCCACCAGGAATCTTCCGATGATCGAACCTATTAGGTTAAAGGCTCAGAAAACGTCCAACCCACGTGGGATCCTAACACTTTGAAAGATAGGTACGAGAGTAGACTCCAAAACAAATGAGATAGAAGGAGAAGTAGAATAGAGATAAGGAGAAAACAAGAATCCTATTGAGATTTTCCAAAAACATGTTTAGCACAAATAGTTTTGACACTCTAGGTACACGACTGTTAGGGAGGTTATCCTACAGGCTTTGCGGACCCGTTGCTTCGATAACCATTCGTATCGAAAAAACATTGGAAATCGGAAACCATGCTCTGATACCATTTGTGACGCCCCGGGATCGGGCACTATGCAGATTTTAGCATTTCCGCCAAAATCCACATAATAACCGATTCCAGGTTGCCACTTGTGATAACATTACAACAGTTCACGAATAATCCACAACAACAACAGAGGAGGTATATACAAGACGACTCAAACGAGTCAAGGATACAACTGATACAATACAAAGATCCAAATGACAGCGGAAGAAACAACATAGTGTCCGACTACGGACAAGATACAAATTGGACTAAGAGTCCTGAAGATAACCGATGGCGTCCAATCCCTGCCCAGGCCAAGCCGGAGGGATTCCCAAGCTAACGTCATCAGACTTCAAACCTGTTGACTGCAATGTGGAATATGCAGCCACGAAATGGATTCGTGAGTCAGTACTATTAAGTACTGGCAAGTGGATAAACCATACTCACAAGATACCAGCGTAACCAATCATCACAAGATACAATTACTTTGGGTACAACGGAAAGGAAGGGATTATTGCAAAGAAGCGGCAGCGGGCTGCACTAACTAACTACAGAGATGCGCTACAACATCCGGCTAAAAGAAAGGGATAAGATAGCGTATCAGAACCAACTACAACTACTCACAAAACAATACCCATCCAACGTTACCCCCTACTAAGGAAGCAACCCAAGGAAACTCACACGGTTGATTAAGGTGACATTCATTTTTATGGTGGAGGTAATCTATATTACTAGTCAAGTTATCATCGTTAAGTGTAAGTTGTCTGAGTACTTGTTAGCCAGCACTTTCACCAAGTCATCCATAACCGCGGACAACACGGCTTCTCGAGAAGATTAACCCTGCAGGGATGCACCAATTTGGCCGTACACGTAAGAATAAACCGCCTGGCGGGGAGCAAACCCACCAAGCAGGCCACTCAACACAACCCAACTCTTCTTTGCTTCAAGCCCAAAGAACCACGTGCTGTGCGTGCGCGGCTAATCGAGCCCCCACGAAGAAAAGGGGGACCCTCATAGCACTGGAAGACCACGCCGCCCTAAATGCCGACTACGAAAGTTCCACCCTGGCGCCAAGGGTTCGCACCTGCATATGCATGCATCGAATGGAAAACCCGAACTAAGTGTGGCGATTTGGACGAGATGCGAATCGAATCAGAATTGCGGGGGGCGCCCATACTCGCTTCCCACATGCGGTTAGTGCGCTCATCATGGATCGGAGGACAAGAACCTTTTCCTAATTAAGTTCGACACTAGCAGGCCTCAAAACCACGCCGGGCCTCCTGCCGGTGCCTTATCATCAAATTGTTATTACCCAAACATTAACATGTTGTTGATTAAGTTGAAACCCAACTATCAAACTAAACAGATGATAAGACGGACAACAAGACTTGAGCGCAAACAACACTAAGCATGCAACTACGACACGAGGGCCAACAAGGTAAACAAACAACAGTTAATAGGAAGTGGAAGGAAGGCTATATCATGGTTGCAAGGTAAACATATTATAGGATCGAGACACAAGCATCGAATCATAAGGCCAGAATAAAGGCAACGGGAAGAATCGGTAACAAGTGATGAAAGACAGCCATAGGTAGCAAGTGAGTAACTTGTCTGGAATCCAGCAAGTAGAGGTACATCCGCAGAACTTGTCGTTGCTCACATCATCTCAACGTCCTATCCGCGAAGAAGCAACGAACTAGAACAAACACCGGATGCAACAATTACTTCTACGGCAAAAGATCCAGCATGATCAAGATATGGATGCATGACATGCGGGGATGCAACTTAACCAATTTAAGTTGAGACAAAAGCCCAACATTTAATTAGGAAGGTTTAAGTTATTTATCTAACCATCAATATTAAATGTTGTTTAGCATGGAAAACAAATAATAGATGAGCTAAACCAAATTAAATGGAATAGGGACCAATTTAATTGAGCACCCCAACACATTCCATGTTTGTTATTTAGGTGAACATGCACAACCCTAGTAAAATGCAATATGGAAGATGCAAACAAAGGCATGGATGGCATGAACAGATTAAGTGCATTTTTCTGGTATGAAAACATATTTTATTTGTTGGATTTGGAATTAAAATGAGCAAGTTATCAAATTAGCAATTTTAAATGCATTAAATAAATAATTAGTTGTTTTCAGCAATTTAACTTATTTAAAACAGAAGGAGGTCAGGGTTCTCACCTCCCTTGCGTAGAGATAGCAGATGGTGACGGAGGCAAGACGGGGCGTCGTGCTGTTCTGCTGGAGACGAAGAAGACGGTGCACGGCAGAGAGTTCGCCGGAGAACGCGGACGCGCAGCGCCTCCCTAGCGCGGCCCCGGCTCCGATCTCCCATGACGACGAAGGTGGATGCGTGGGGAACCCATTCCCGGCCTCGGTACCGCTCGAGGCAGCCCAGGGAGACGACGGCGTCGGCGATTCTGACGGTGTTGGCTACTGCTGTTGGGTTCAGAAATTTTCAGAGATGGGAGGAGGAAGAAAGGAGAGGGGAAGCAACGGCGGCGGCAGGGAGGAAGAAGAAGATGGAGGCTAGGGTTGAGGATCCAGGAGGAGGGTTTTATGGAGGAGGGGAGCAGGTAGGAGGGGGGTGGCGGTGCTCTGCTTTTGGTGAAAACGACAGGCACGTCCTCCTCGTGCCTGTCCGTACGAGGAAGAAGGGAAGGTGGGCTGAGGGGGAGATGGGTGGGCTGCATCGCTGGGGTGGTAGGTGGGCCTTAACAGGCCTGCCTCCCCCAGCTGGTGTGTTTTCCATTTTTTTTTCTCTTTTTTTTTGTAGAAATGGTAGAAGAGAGAATTAGAAGGTTTTAGGGTTTTATAAAATTTTTGAAAACAATTTTATTGCATTGAGCATATTGAATGCCCAAGTGCACCAAGTTTTGTTTTACCAAAATTCAAAATTTTGTTAAACTTTGAATTTGAACTTGAAATTCAAAATAGGGTTTTAGTAAAAAGGGATTTTTATAATCCAAACCATTTTTAAATTCCAATTCAATTTGTATTGCAACAGATTGAGTTTGAAACAAGGGTGAACTTTTTAATTTCTAAAGTTGTTTTGAAATTTGAATTTGTTTGAAAGCAAGTGAAATGCATATGATGTATGATGCCATGCCAAAAAGGAAAACAACCAAATCTAATTTGGGGAAAAATCCCCCGGGTGTTACAGAGGGTTTTGTCGATCCTAAAAATGCTGGAAAGGTATGCAAGCTTCAGAAATCCATTTATGTGTTGAAGCAAGCATCTCGGAGTTGGAACATTCGGTTTGATGAGGTAGTCAAAGGTTTTGTCTTTATCAAAAACGAACCAGAGTCTTGTGTTTACAAGAAAGAAAGTGGGAGCTCACTCGTATTTCTAATCTTATATGTGAATGACATACTACTGATTGGAAATGACATTCCTATGATCGAGTTTGTTAAGACCTCATTGAAAAATAGTTTTTCCATGAAGGACTTAGGGGAAGCGGCATACATTCTGGGTATTAAGATCTATAGAGATAGATCAAAGAGGCTAATAGGATTAAGCCAGAGTACTTACATTGACAAAGTGCTGAAATGATTCATCATGGAAGAGGCAAAGAAAGGGTTCTTGCCCATGTCACACGGCATAAATCTTAGCAAGACTCAGTGTCCTTCGACAACTGATGAGAGAGAGCGCATGAGTAGGATTCCATATGCTTCGGAAATTGGGTCTATCATGTATGCAATGATATGTACTCGCCCAGATGTCTCATATGCTCTAAGTGCTACGAGCAGGTACCAAGCTGATCCCGGTGAGAGTCACTGGACATCGGTAAAGAATATACTAAAGTACTTGAGAAGAACTAAGGATATGTTCCTAGTTTATGGAGGTGAGGAGGAGCTCGTTGTAAGTGGTTACACCGATGCTAGTTTCCAAACCGATATGGATGATTCCAAATCGCAATCGGGCTATGTGTTCACGTTGAACGGTGGAGCGGTTAGCTGGAAGAGTTCCAAGCAGGACACGATTGCTCATTCTACAATGGAGGCCGAGTACATCGCAACAGTTGAAGCCGGCATGGAAAGTGTTTGGATGAAGCAGTTCATTTCTGATCTAGGTGTTGTCCCTAGTGCGTCCAATCCATTGGATCTCTACTGTGACAATGGTGGGACCATTGCGATAGCCAAGGAGCCAATGAGTCACCAGAAAACCAAACACTTTATGCGGTGTTATCATCTCATTCGACAGTTCATCGAACGAGGAGAAGTAAGCTTATGCAAAATACATACGGATCTGAATGTTGCTGATCCTTTGACGAAACCTCTCCCCAAGCCTAAGCATGAGGCGCACACAAGAGCTATGGGTATTAGATATCTTCTAGATTGACTCTAGTGCAAGTGGGAGACTGTTGGAGATATGCCCGAGAGGCAATCATAGAGATGATGATATATCTATGTATCCATGATTTGTAATAATGTGCCATGAATAATACATTTGTATTGATTTTCAAGAATGTGACTTGTGTGTGAAACTCTTTACTTACATGGTTATTCTAAATATGTCCCTAGTCGGAGTTCATGTGAGGACACACCTGAACATTAGACTAGCACATGTATTGGTTGATGGCTATGTTTCGCAAGTCATAGACATGGTGATGTCAAACTAATAATGTGAACTCATGTTACGAACATGGTGTTGGACTGACCCAGCTTGAGACATTACAACAATGCTAATAGTTCTCTCTCTACACGTTGTGCTTTCTTTGTCCTTGGACCTGAGATTGTCGCAGGTTCTTGAGATGTGAATCGGCCTACTTTGGGGCTATCAAACGCTACACCATGACAGGGTAGTTATAAAGGTAGCTTTCGGGTTTGTCATGAAGCATGCTGCAAGGCATGGTCAGTCAAGATGGGATTTGCCCCTCTCTTCACTAGAGAGAGGTATTTCTCTGGCCACTCGAGTGATCGGATCCAGAAATGCATGGCCATGCTGAATAAGGTTAATAGTTAACCTGGAAAGGGATTTCGATTCACAAGATCAAGAAAGAGTGATCAGCTAAGAGCATGATCAAATATCGTGAGGCAAAAGGAATAGCATAAAAATGTGATGGTTCGTCTGATGTGATCTTTATGCATGTTTGGGATTTGGCACGTTTTGCTAGAAGCCGCTACCAACTATTGGCCGAGTAGGTGTACTTGTGTCATGTCTAAACGTGCGTGAACCTATAGGGTCGCACACTTAAGGAAAAAGAAGCAGAATTCGGATTGGATCCAAAAATGGGCTGGAAATGGACTCTAGAGTGGGTTTTTTTAGTGGAAGCCCACTACGGGGACGTCTATATAAAGGAGAGGAGGTTGTGTGTTTTAGGGTTGCTAATTCCGCACCACATTCCACCACAGCCACCGTCTCTCCATGCCCCTGCCGCCCGCGCGGACCTAGCAGTCCGGCGAGCGGTGCTTCCACGCTACACGTGTGGATACCGATAGAGGTGTTGCATCTGTAGCACTCGGACGAGCCGGCAAGAGGAGCTATTCGTGCGAGTGACGGGATCCGGAGGATTCGTACGACTACCCTGCCCCGACCTGCTTCACCGAGATCGGCACAACGCGTCTAGTGGTAATCTCGTGATCTATATCTTGCAACAGATCTTGTTTGACGCGGTAGAAAATTTGATTTGCACTAGTGTAGCCTACCCCGTTTTCCTACACATAGTAACCCGGTTTGCCGGGTTATAATAAACCGGTGTTACCGGGTTATATCATGATTGACTCAACCAGGCTTAAACATCTAGGTCATAAAAGCGCGTGTAACCACTGACTGGCAGGCAAGTATAACCAATATATTTTGGATTATGCCAGATTCTTGAGATATAGACTGTGCTCTAGCATCAGCCCCCAAGTAATCATATAGAAATAATATTGTAGCTTCATGTCGTAGTGATAGGCCAATAAATTTCAATAACTCAGATATTGCTAACATTGCTTCTCATTGTCAAAAGATAACATAGTGATTACAATGATCCTATGTATAATATGGCCTCAACTGGGCTATGTTCCATGGTCTTCCAGTTTCTTTCTCAGATGTTCGTGATTTAACAGCATCACGCATATCAATGAGGTAATAGGACCCGCTGTGTAGCTTTTTACTTGCTACAAAGGGTCCTTCCCATGGAGGACTTAGCTTGTGCGTCCCGTCCTTCTTCTGAATTAGTCTTAAAACCAAATCTCCTTCTTGGAAACTCCGAGTCTTAACTCTGCGGCTATGATAGCAACGCAGGTCCTGCTGATATATAGCTGACCGAGATGCTGCGAGGTCACGTGCTTCTTCTAAAGCATCTAATGACTCTTGACGAGCTAACTCATTTTGGGTTTCCACATAAGCAGTCACTCGTGGTGAATCGTGACAAATATCACTTGCCAAAACTGACTCTGCTCCATAGAACAGAAAGAAAGGGGTATAACCTATTGACCTATTTGGAGTAGTTCGTATGCTCCATAAAACAGCAGGCAACACTTCGACCCAGCAACCAGCAGTTTTCTCCAATGGAACCTGAAGTCTAGGTTTGATACCTTTGAGTAATTCCTGGTTAGCCCGCTCTGCCTGTCCGTTAGACTGTGGATGGGCCACAGAAGCAAGGTCTAGACATATATGGTTATGTTCACAAAACTTCTTTATTGCTCCTTCTGACAAATTCGTCCCATTATCTGTAATAATGTTGTGTGTGTAGCCAAATCTGAAAATCAGCTTTTTTAAGAACTTGACTGCTGTAACCGCGTCACATTTACTGATTGGTTCCGCTTCTACCCACTTTGTAAACTTATCGACTGCCACCAGTAGATGCGTCTTTTTATCAGTTGACCTTTTGAAAGGTCCTACCATGTCAAGTCCCCAAACTGCAAAAGTCCATGTTATGGGAATCATACGCAAGTCCTGAGCTGCCACGTGATCATGTCTTGCATATCTTTGACATCCTTCACATGTTTTCACTATATGTTCTGCATCAGCATTCGCGGTTAACAAGAAAAATCCATGTCTGAAAGCTTTATTAACTAAAGATCTAGAACTTGCGTGATGGCCGCAGTCTCCTGAATGAATTTCTCTTAGAATTTGACGTCCCTCTTCTGGAGAAACACATCTTTGAAAAATTCCAGTCGCACTTCTCTTGTGTAACTCACCATTTATAATTGTATATGAGTTGGATCTTCTTGTAACCTGGCAAGCAATAACCTCGTCCTGCGGGAGCTCACCTCTCGTAAGGTATGCCAAATATGGCTCAGTGCACTCTAGGATTATGTGCAGGGCAGCTACTAATTTTGATTCTGGATCTGGATTGCTAAGTCTTCTTCTGTTGGGATTTTAATAGACGGGTTATGAATTTCATCCAGAAAAACATTTGGTGGAACTTGCTTTTTCTGAGAACCTAAACGAGTAAGTGCATCAGCTGCTTCGTTGAGACGTCGGTCGATATGATCCACCTGATATCCTTGAAAATGTCCAGCCAGCTGGGTAACTGCCCGTCTATAAGCTTCCATGAATCCCAGGTTCCTGTAACTTGCTGAGATACCAGATCAGAATCACCTAGACATCGAATCCGGGTTATGCTCATTTCTTTCGCAATTCGAAGCCCATGGAGCAAAGCTTCATACTCTGCTGCATTATTAGTGCATTTGAATGAGATTTGCAAGACATAGCGAAACTTATCTCCTCGTGGGGATGTTAAAACCACACCAGCTCCTGAACCTTCCAGTTGTCGAGACCCGTCAAAGTGCATAGTCCAATATTTAGTATCTGGTTTATCCGGTGGAACCTGTACCTATGTCCAGTCATTTATAAACTCGATCAAAGCTTGGAATTTTGTTGCAGTCCTTGGCTCATATTTGATATGATAAGGTCCCATCTCGATGGCCCACTTGGCAACTCTTCCTGTTGCTTCTCTATTTTGAATAATGTCAGACGGAGGCGCTGAACTCACCACAGTGATAGGATGTTCCTGAAAGTAATGTTTCAGTTTTTGACACGCCATGAATACTCCGAAGACAAGCTTCTGCCAATGGGGGTAACGTTGTTTAGACTCTGTCAAGACCTCGCTTACGTAGTAAACCGGCCGTTGAACAAGGCCTTGTTTATCTTCCAGCTTACGCTTCACAACTACCACCGCACCCACTGCCCTTTTATTTGCCGCTATGTACAGAAACATGGGTTCTTTTTCCTCAGGCGCAGCTAATATAGGTGCATTGGAAAGTTGTTTTTTCAAGGCCTCCAATGCCTCATCAGCCTCCTGATTCCACACAAAGGTGTTTGTTTTCTTCAACAATCGGTATAAGGGTATGGCCTTTTCGCCTAGCCTGCTTATAAATCGGCTCAGGGCAGCAACACGACCTGTCAGCTTTTGAACGTCCTTCAGACAAACCGGCTTTTTCAGGTTATGTATGGCCTGAATTTTTTCTGGGTTTTTTTCAATGCCCCTCTCGGAAATAATAAAACCCAATAACTTCCCAGCTGGTACGCCAAAGACACGCTTTGTTGGGTTAAGTTTCATTTGGTACTTGCGCAGATTGGCGAACGTCTCTTCCAAGTCTGAGATCAAAGTGTCACCTTTCTGTGATTTGATTACTATGTCATCCACATAAGAGTGCACGTTCCGTCCAATTTGACTTTCCAAGCACTTCTGGATACACCTTTGATAAGTTGCCCCTGCATTTTTCAAACCAAAAGGCATTGACGTATAACAAAACGCTCCAAAGGGAGTAATGAACGACGTTTTCTCTTGATCCTCTTCCTTCATCTTGATTTGATGATAACCTGAATAAGCGTCCAGAAAACATAACAGTTCGCAACCGGCCGTATAGTCTATAATCTGGTCAATATGGGGTAACACGAACGGGTCTTTAGAACATGCTTTATTCAGATCTGTGTCGTCTAGGCACATTCTCCAGGTTCCGTTTTTCTTGAGAACGAGAACTGGATTAGCTAACCACTTTGGGCGAAACACTTCTACTATAAACCCTGCTGCAAGTAATCTGGCAATCTCTTCTCCTATTGCTTTCCTTCTCTCATCATTAAAACGATGGAGGAACTGACGAATAGGTTTCAAATTAGGATTCACGTTTAAACTGTGCTCAGCAAGTTCTCTTGGTACACCTGGCATGTCAGAAGGTTTCCATGCGAAGATATCCCAATTCTCACGGAGGAACTTGATGAGCGCGCTTTCCTATTTTTCTGTCATATGAGCCCCCACGCTGAACTGCTTAGATGAGTCACCGGGGGTAAAGTCCACTAGCTTGGTGTCTTGAGCAGACTTAAATTTTAACTTGGACTCAGCTGATGGCTTTTTGAGCGAGGTCATATCTTCTGGATCAATCTGCAGCTTATACAATTTCAGCTCCTCTTCAGTGCAAACTATCTCTGCGTAGGTTGCATAACCTTCCTCACATTCAAGAGCTATGTTTCTGTCTCCATTAACAGTAATGTTTCCATTGGGACCTGGCATCTTTAGCTTGAGCTAAACATAGCAAGGTCTGGCCATGAACTTGGCATAAGCTGGCCGTCCGAACAGAGCATGGTTCGGACTTTTGAATTTTACCACTTCAAATGCTAGCATCTCTGTCCTGTAATTTTTAAATACCCTAAAAGCAACTTCAAGAAAAAAATTCCGATAGGTTGTGCAGACTTACCAGGTACGATCCCATGAAACACGGTTGATGATTGTTGAAGTTGTTTCTCTTGCAAGTTCATCCTTTTGAACGTGTCATAGTAAAGTATATTTATACTAGTGCCTCCGTCCATCAGTACCTTATCTAACTTATATCCTCCAACTTGTGGAGGCACAACCAGAGCCACTCCACCTGGATTATCAACTCGTGGAGGATGATCAGCCCGACTCCAAGTTATGGGTTGTTCTGACCAGTTAAGCCATCTAGGAAAAGCAGGAGTGGTTGTGTTGACGGCACGCTTCTGCACCTTGCGTTCTCTTCTACAAGAACTGGTGGTGAATACATGATATTGGCCTGAGCTTAGCTGCTTCAGATTTGTTTGAAAACCGGTATTTCCGCCTTGGTGACTGCCGCCCTGGTTAGTTCCCTGGTGACTCTGACTGTGATGACCCGGATTATGATTTCCGGGTCCCGAGCTGCCAGCTCCCGGATGTCCGCCTCCCATATTTCCTGGGTTGCCTCCTCCGTCGTTTCCTGTTCCATAGTTATTATTTCCACTAGGTCTGAAACCCTACATGATGAAGCAATTTTCCCAAGAATGATTTGCTAACTTTCCATTTTTACTATGTCGGGGGCACGGATCCTTCAGGGCCTGCTAAGCCTGTGCAAAGCTGTTTGGCCTAAAATTTTGATTTCCTCTGAAGTTGTTTCCCTGACGTTGGTTTCTGTAACCTGTATTCGTGTTAGCCACTAGATCTGAAGTTCCATCTCCATTTTTACGCTTGTTATTGTTCTGGTTCTGAGGATTGTTGTTGCTCTGACTCGGGTTCTGGCTACCCTTGGTTCCAATTTTCTTTCCTTTGGCGGACTTCTCGTCATCCGAGCCTGCGTCTTTGGTTTTGTCAGACTCCGCATACTTCGTCATGGCATCCATCAGCTCGCTCATATCACTTACGTATCGCTTAATGCGTCCCAGCTTATGCTTCAAAGGGTCAAACCTGCAATTTCTTTCCAGTGCTATCACAGCTTGTTGAGTGGCAAGTCCGACAGACGAGTGTATGATCTCTACAACAGGTCGAGACCAATGTTGGGCAGAATCCCCCTCTTTCTGGACATAGTTTTCCAGGTTTGTAATGGTTGTTGGTCGCTTACACGTGCCCTGAAAATTCTTGATGAACTGGTCCTTCAACTCCTGCCAGCTATTGATTGAATTGGCGGGCAAGTTTTTCAACCAAGACTTTGCTGGCCCTTCTAACATCACGCTTAAGTAACGTGCGCACACCGTGTCGCTTACTTCTAATATCTCCATGGCCATCTCATATCCCTCTATGCAGTCTGCAGGCTCCATGCCAGGCGTATAATTCACAACTCTGTGAGGCCCTTTAAAATCAGCTGGTATTCTCTCGTTCCTAATTGCAGGACCGAGGCATTGGATTCCAATCCGACGAGACCCGACTTGAGATGGGTTTGAGACCATGATTTGGGCCGGGTTCTGAACATGACCTGGATTCCTGTTTTTAGGTTCTGCAATTCTATGTCCTGTATTTAAAACTCCGGACGCATAAGATACTGCTTGCCTGGGTGGGTTGGGCTGTCGGTTAGCGTTGCTAGATCCTGCTGGGGCTGGAGAATTCCCATGATGACTCCGTAGCAGAGTTGTCCTGCTATGATAGGGTGTTGAGTGTATCCTGTCCTGATTACTGTAATTTAACTGCTGAACCACCGCTGTTTGTAGCATCTCAATGGCCCTCCGAGCTTCAACTGCCATAGGGTTATTAGGGTCAACTGGGATCTGCGCCAGACTAGTGGTTGCTGCCCATCGGATTATTGAAGTGACCCGGAGGCGTATCAAACCTTTCTTGAACGGGCTGTGCTGGGGCTGGCACTGGATTTGGGCTCCCAAGCGGCTGGACGGGTGGTTGGAAACATGCTGGATGGACTGGAGCAGGGATAACCGGCGGGTTCATAACCTAGGCCAGCCGGGTTACGAGCTGTAGGGTTCCTCGTCGGGGATGTAAACAAATTATGGAGATTAGTAGACTTGAGTCCTACCCCGAACTCGTTGTTCAGGCGAGTATGATGACGTCTATTCTGTATCAAAGCTAGCTCCCTTTGCCTGAAAGTTAGGTGAATTCCTTCCCTCTCCAGGCGTGTGGCCTCCTCCAGAACTTCTAACCAGGCTTTGTTTATGCAGGTGTATTCTTTCTCAATCTCTCAACGGGCATGAGTTATTTCCTGTTGGAGTCTCTCTATCTCCGTGTTACGTTGCTCCAGGTTTTCTGGGGTGATCGGCATTGCCAGAATCTCGTTTAATGAATCCATTGCAGCCATCAGCTCAGGTCTCGGGTTATACGACGCAGGCCCGGTCAAGTCGATCACTGTTTCCCCTGGTCTGGTTGTTCCATGTCATGTCGAGGGTGTCACCTCTGGTCCTCCTGGGGCAACCGTTGGCCCGGTTGGTGCTGTGACTGTAACACCTGGTGCTCCAAGAACCGGGTTTGAGGTCGAATCCTCGTTTGTAATCAGGTTTGCCTCCGAGTCATACCAGGGCTCGGTTCGCCGCGTGGGACCAGCCATGTAAACAGCGGCATGGTGAGTTGCCTCATCAAAACCTTGTGTATCCAATTCCAGGTATCCTCCTAATCGATCTCCAAAGAGATGGTGGATCGAGCATGTTTCATCGTGATCGTCATTGTTCCCAACTGAGGACTTGCCATCGGAATCCACTGCCATGGTTTTCTCAGACACCGAATCTGAAAGTTGGTCCGGTTCTGAAGCTGCTGTCGCAACGTACCCAATGAAGACATGGATCTTGCCGAAGGGGACGTGAAGTCCTTAATCCACGGAGGCGAACTCAGGGCCCCACGTGTCATGATTGTAATAGTTTCCACGCCGGCTCCTCCTGAGCCGGCCTATTGCGAGCTTATCGATCCCAGGTAGTGCTCCTTCCGAAAAGACGACGATTTCGCGAGCATGGCTCACGGTGGGCGCCAACTGTCGTGGTGTTGTCACGGCAAGTGTCCTCATGTGAGAACTAGATTGCGAGGCCATTGCTACTAAGCAAAACTTAGAAAGGGTTGAGGTAGAAACGAGAGTCGCGAGTTTACCCAGGTTCGGCCCCTCTATCGAGGGTAAAACCTACCCATGCTTTCTTACTATCAGGGAAAACAAGTCTCGATTACAAAGGGAGATTCTGGCTCTTGATGTATCGAGCTACTTAGCTATCGACTTAGAACTTGTCTTTCTACGTCCCGGGGCCTCGCCTTATATAGTAGACGAGACCTCCGGGTTATAGTCCGGGTTACGCCCGTCCTCGGAGTCCTATCTCCCTCTGGTTCTTGATCACCTTGGTCCGGTTCTTCCTATGATCCGGCTACTTTTGGGCCGGCCTTGAACTGCTTTCCGGGCTCCTCAGCTTCCGTGTCTTTCGACCTGGGCCTTGAGCCGGTTCTTCCTTCATCCGGGTCACAATCGTCGCAACCCGGCTCTCCCTGGCTTAACCCGGCCCTGCCCTGCATGACCCGGATCACTCATCATAAACCGGATGAGGCGATTCCCGGTTTATGTTGAAGGCCGGTAAGGCTCCCCCTTACCTATTCCCCCAACAGTGACCCTATGACGATGGGGACGGTTTCTCCCCTCGTGAGAGAAATTTCTCCGACAGGAATATGCTTGTCGGAGTGCTCTCTGTCTCGTTTTCGACCTGAGACAGCAAAAAATAATACGAAGCCCCCCTAGGATGTTTTAGGTAACAGGAAGAATATACGCCAAAGGGGGTCCTAGGGGCACAGGGGCTCCACATAGGTGCCAGGCACGGCCAGAGGTTGGCCCGAACCTGGGCATGTGTGGGCTCCTGTTTGACCTCCTAAAGCCACTTTCTAGCTCCTGGCCTTATTTCCTCAGATAGAATTTTGGAAAATTTCGTCGATTTTTCCGAGCACTAGAAATTGGGTCTTCATGTGATGTTGTTTCCTCCTGTTTCCTGATTCCGGTGTTCCCCCTCTAAATTGTGAAAAATGCAAAATAAACCAAAGCAACATTTGTAAAGCATTCTAACATGACATATATCGACCCGTACGAGTAAATTATGATATAAAATAGTGTTACAAAATAGACGCATCATAAGCTGACAAGAAAGCTTGTTGACATAGGGTTGCAGATGTTGCCGAGGGATCCTTGTCGGCGCAAGTGGGAGACCCAAATAGGTGTAGGGGAAATCACCGAAGAGCAAGGAAGGAACGTCAAAACCTACTTCGTCAACTTCACTTCAAAATAGATGAAGGCTGCCGAACTTTTGGAAAAGTCCACAAACATCCCCGAGGCATCACCAAAAAGGTGAAAAAGACCCAAGGTCAGACGAACCATGGACTGCACATGTTTAATCAACAAAGTCACATAATCCGCAAACAGAGAAAGACGATGTTTTGCCCCAAACGTCACAGACGACTGCAACAACCCACTCAGGCCTGCGCGCTCGAAAGGAGCCGTCAAAACATCTGTGACCAAGAAAAAGATGGGTAGTGGCACGCCCTGACGCAGGCCACGGTAGTGCCAAACTCTCATTGTGGTGTTGCCATTAACAAGAATTTTGGAGCTGGAGGAAGAGAAGATGGAGACAATCGAGACGCTTAAACGCTCCCCAAGGAGGGAGTCAAAAGCTAATGAACTGGCTAGTCCCGTTTGCCACTTATTTGAGACTTCTGACATCACCTATTGTCACTCATAGGCAGGGTCGGTCCTGAGATTTCGGGGGCCCGGGGCAAGACTAAAATTTATGCCCCAGTACAAATAGACATATATAGGTTTGCAAAATAAAATGCACAAATTTTAACATGAAAACATAATACTTTGTCGACCTGTTTTGATTAAAGTAACCATTTTCAATCACATACCTCTCCATTATGCATTCTAATAGAGTAATACGGGCATCCGGAAAATGTCTTGATTTTTTTGAGGAAAAGCAATATTTTGTTCTCTAATAGGCCCTTTCTCTACTAATGTGTCACTTTGTTACAAAGATTAGCCCAACTTGAAGGGTCATAAATATCCACACGAATTAGTTCCTCGTCAAAACTAGCAGATTATGTATGAGATAAATTAGATACATGCGCATGATCACTCGTAGTATTATCATTATCATCCGCGTTGGTGTCAACACCGTCTTTTATATGGATTGATTAACATTACTTTGCTTCCCGCAATAACCAACAGAAATTCGTCTGAATTTATTGAAGTGCTAGTGTTACTCTTCCAAAATTTGTTAATACATCTTCTGTATGAGTCTATCCATTTCTTTTCATGTTCTCTTCTTTTTTTGTTCGCACTCGCGGATCGAGGCTTCTTCATAGTGGGGCTAAAAAAATACAAGTTTTATGATGATTGGGATTTTTAGGAACCGTCCAACCTAACAAATTCAACGGTGGAAAAATTAAAGTTACTAGGAAGTACTAGAAATGAAGTACCTAAAGGTACCGGAAAGTACTAAGATTATGGGTTTTATTTTATTTATTAAAATAGGAGTTTTACAACGCCCCACAACTGAACCTATGGGTGTCCTGCGTGACGACTGTGATACCAAGGACCAACGTGGGATACTCTAATGGAGATCTCCGGTGTCTCTCGAGCTCGTCTGCATCGCCTCCGCGAAACATCATCCGCGAGAGCATCGTCGGCCGTGCGCCCGTGCTGTCGTGCCGCGGTGCCGCGAGCGAGAACCATGAGCTTAAATTGTCGCTCCTTAATAGGATGCCTAGGAGCTCTGCATTCATGCGCCGTCTGTTGCCGATGGATAGTTGGATACCACGAGGTTGTCGCACCCGGACTTCTAGGGGATACTCACAGTCCGTTAAACAGTAGATAAATGGCTTACGGGGCATACCGGCACCCGCATCTCAATATGAGTAGGCCAACACGTAAACGTGTGACAACCATTCTCTCCTATTCATCGTCTGCGCAAACCATCCCATAGAAATCCAGATAATTCCATTGACGTACTTCATAACATACACACATGGCACGTCAACGGCATTTGAACAAGTGATATCACAACAGATCTCTAAGACACAAAAGATTGAAATAAGTTGCAAATAGCTCTCACTAGAGCAGAGATAGCAAATACAATCATCCAGAGGACACATGTCCCAACAATTCATCATTACAACACAGCGGAAGCATTCAACATGTCTGAGTACAGACAAGATCCAAATAGGCCTAAGAGGCCGGAAAACGAAAATACGGAGCCCATCCACGAAGTCTCGGATCCTGCCCGGGTCCGCTATCTACTCGTCAGCAGCCTCGTCATACTCCACGTAGTAGCCACCATGGGGATCCTCGGAAACGTTGTCTGCGGAAACCACAGCCCCAAAGGGGTCAGTACATAAACGTACTGGCAAGCAAGACTCACAGTTCACCAAAGTGTACCCAAAAACATCAAGCACAGATGCTTTGGGTTCAACGGAAGAAAGGGGTGATACAAAAGATGCGACAGCTGGCTGCTCTAACCAACTACAGAAACATGCTACAACCTCCGGCTAACAGAAAGGAGATAAGATAGCGTATCGTAACCAGCTATAACTAACCACCAAACAAACCCATCCTGGATCTCGCCCCTTATCCAAAGAAGCAATCCGAGGATAACTCACACAGTTGGATTAGTGATGGTTCAAGTTATTGGGTCAATAAGGCTAATACTAATCAAGTTATCATTAGTTAGGTGTAAGTTGTTCTGAGTACTTGTTAGCCAGTACTTTCACCAAGTCATCCATAACCGCGGAAAACACGGCTTCTCGAGAAGATTTACCCTGCAGGGGTGCACCAATTTGGCCGTACACGTAAGAATAACCCGCCAGATGGGAAGGCCTTTCCCACCAAGCGGGGCACTCAACACAACTCAACTCTTCTTCGCATCAAGCCCAAAGAACCACGTGATGTGCGTGCGCGGCTAATCGAGCCCCCACGAAGAAAAGGGGGACCCTCATAGCACTCTAAGACCACGCCGCCCTAAATGCCGACTACAAAAGTTCCACCCTGGCCTCGGGTTCGTACCTGCATATGCGTGCATCAAATGGAAAGCCCGAACTAAGTGTGGCAATTTGGACGAGATGCGAATCGAATCAAATTGAGGGGGGCGCCCATACACGCTTCCCACATGCGGTTAGTGCGCTCATCATGGATCAGTAGACAAGACCCTTTCCTAATTAGGGTCGACACTAGCAGGCCTCAAAACCACGCCGGGCCTCCTGCCGGTGCCTTATCAGCAAATTATTATTAACCACACATTAACAGGTTGATTGTTTAAACATCGAGCCCCAGAACATAATGATATAGTAACAGAAAGTAACGGGCAACAGACTCGAGCGAAACAAGCCTAAGCATGCTAGTAAGACACGGGCAACAAGCAAAGGGGTTATAGGTGTGGAGGTGAGGCTATATCAGGGTTAAGGGATAACATGTGATAGGATCGAACAGAAGCAACGATTCATAGGGCTAACAGAATAGACAACGGAAAGTATCGGTATCCAATGTGGAAAGGAACACAATGGTTCATGTGAGTGAATACTTGCCTGCAAACTCAGCAGCCTGGTACTGAGCTAGATCCTCAGAAGGGGTGTCGTAAGTATCGTCGGTCTCAACATCGTCGTCCATTCGAGAAGAAGCAAACAAACAACGCAGAGAGATAAACAATCAATAACATGGCATAGTGCACAAACATGGGATGATGCATGACCATTTAATTGATGCATCAAAATAAACTAGTTGACATGGTAACATAACATGATTAAATGGACCCACATGCAATTTGAGTTGCATATGATAGCCCATGAGTTAAGGTTGAAATAGTTGTTCTACAACTAAACATCATGTGTAAGTGAATTAGCATGATGCATGGATGAAGAAAACAGAAAGAAAACAACAATAGAAACAATTTGAAATGAGGTTTACCAAGTTTAGGATTTTAGTTATTAAGTTATGGAATTTTGGTTCCTTAAAGGTGTTACACCAGCATTTGTTGTTTTCATCAATTTTAATTGTTCAAAATAGATAACAAAGTTCATATTTGAAAAGAACACAAAATTTTAGGTGGATTACATGTTTCACTTGTGGAAAAAGGATTTAGGATGAATTAATTATGAATTAAACAAGTTTAAACAAGATTTAAATGAATTTAATTCAAGTGTGAAATTATTTGAATTTTTATTTGTTCAAAACATTAAACCAAATTCATATTTGAAAAGTTTAAACTTTTATGGTTTGAAAACATGTTTTATATGTTCAAAAGAAATTAATTGGACCAAGTTATGAATTTAACAATATTAAATGATTTAAACAAGGTTTAAATTACTTAACCAATTTTAATTATTCAAAACATGAAACAAATTTTATATTTGAAAAGGTGGTTCAAAATGGCATGGAAAACATATTTTATTTGTTGAAAATGGATTTAAAATGAGCAAGTTATTAATTTGGCAATTTTAAATGCATTAATCAAGAAATAGTTGTTTTCAGCAATTTAAATTATTTCAAACAGCAAACAAAGTTGATATTTGCAAAGTATATGAAAAATGGAATGGAAAACATATTTAGTTTGTTGAATTTGGAATTCTTATGCCCAAGTTATGAATTTTGCAAAATTAAATGAATTAAACAAGGATTCAAATATTTCACCAATTTAAAATATTCAAAACAGTAAACAAAATTTATATTTGGGTAGAGAATTCAATTTGGTACAAAATACATATTTAAAATGTTGAATTTGGAGTTGGATGATTTAGTTATGCATTTTTATATTTTGGGTATTATTCTGCCATTTTAACCAATAGTTAGGGACTTAGAAAAAAAAATTAGCAGGGATCTAGAAAGAAACTACAGGGACTGAACTGTGATTAGTTAACTGTTCTGGCCTGGAAAAATAAAAGGGAAAAAGGGGGTTTTAATCCGCAGGGGGTGGGATTCGAACCCACCACCCCCTAGGAGCGCGCAGCGAGCAGTAACCAGTGCGCTAGCTGAACGTTTGTTGACAGGAAGGGGGCATCGGGGGGGTTAAGGTTTAGGTACGCTGTGGTTTTTCTCAAACTGAATGTTGGTTTTCTGAACTCGACGGAGGAAACGGCCGGCGGCAGCGACTCGCCGCTGCGGTTCGCCGTGGCCGCGCGCGGTTGCCGTGTGGTGATGCGGGTTCGCGGGTGTGCTGGTGCTGCGCAGGTGCAGAGAGGAGGGAAGGAGAGAGGCGAGGGGAAAGCTCACCGTGGGAAGCAGAGGACGGTGCAGGGAGGCGGCCGGGGGCGAGGAGAGGATGGCGGCGGCGCTCCGGGCCCTCCCCGTCCGTGCTGAGGGGTGGAGGAGGAAGCTGGAGGGGAGGGGAATCCATTCCCGCCATTTGCCTGCGAGGAGGAAGGTACTAACGTCGGCTATCACCGGAGGGGAAGAGAGGTGGGTTCGGTTTCAGTAGTTGGGTGCAGAGAGAAAGAGAGCAGAGGGGAGGAGATGGAAGAAGGGAAAATGGAGGCGGGGAGAGAGAGGAGGGGGGAGATGGAGGCTAGGGCTAGGGAGAGCATCGGGGTTAGGGTTTTTAAGGGGGAGGAGAGGAGCTGATGGCCGTTGCTGCTCCTCTCTGCAACGTGGACATGCCCGATGGCATGCCGTACGAGAGGAGGAAGATGAGGTGGGGGTCGAAGGGGTACCAGGCCAGTTTGGGTGGGCTGGGCCTGCCCACTGGCCTGCCTCTCCCCTTCTCTCTGTTTTTTATTTTTTTGTTCTATTTGTTTTTTTTTTTGCTAAATAGAATTAGGAAGAAAAGGCTAGGGTTTTGATGTTAGAAAATTTTAGGAAAAAATGGTTTTGCTTAATTATGGTAACAGCAACAACTTGTAAGTTTAGATTTCCAAAATAAATAAATTATGTTGCTGTTTGAATTTTGATTGAATTTGAATGAATTTGGGATATTAAGTGAAAATTAAAAAGAACCATTTCAAATAGTTTGAACCCTCAATTTTATTTGAAATAAATTGATTAGAATTGTTTTGTAATTTTCATAAATTTCAAATGGTTGTTGTTTGGAATTTTAATTGAATTTGAAAGGAATTTGAATTAAGTGAATTTGCTATTAAATGAATTATTGAAACTTAAACAATTTGATGGTTTGAGCTTTATAGTTTAATGGAAACAATTAATTGGTTTGATTTGAATATTCATTTTGGAAATTGTAACATCACAAGTATGAAACAAAAGGTTTGAATTTTGATTTGAAATTCAAATAGAAAACAAATGAAAACAGAGGAAAACAATTGGAAAACAAAGCAAAACAAATGCAATGAACATGATGTCATGATGCAAAACATAAATAACAGAGAGCAAACATTCTAATGGCTATTTTTCATACTTGGGATGTTACAGAGGTGGACCCCATCGAGTCCACTGTGTTTGCGGCCACCATGGCCATGGCCATGTTGATCCATGGATTTCGCGGTAGGCAGCCACAACTCCCTGAGCAAGCTCGACTGCATCGCCCGTGAGGCTAGAACACTGAAGATAGATGGGGTGCTTAAGGCCCTCGGCGAGGATTGTGTCCAGAACCTCGCCACGACCCTTGCTGGGGAAGCGGAGGGCGACCTCCAGTACGAGTGCGCGGGTCGGCATCCCACAGCAGGTGAAAGTGCAAACGCGCTTAAATCATCTTGTTTTGGTGTTTGTTAACGACACATGTATCTTTAAGTGTGTTGATGTTTTTCAGGGCCTAAACAACATATTTGATGTGGTGGTATGGTGTCACAAAAAGATGCAAAGGATGTGGAATTGGTTCTGCTGGAGTTTACTCCAGGCCGGAGTCTCCGGTCTCCCAGAACGGAGTCTCCGGTGTGAAGAAATTCACCATGCCAGTTTCTCTGGATTTCTCGTGTCGCCTGCGGTACCCAGACCGGAGCCTTACCGGAGATACACCGGAGTCTCCGGTGTGGGTGTTTCCTCTGAAGAATTTGGCTAAGTCAAAACTGGTGTCGCCTGCGGTACTCGGTCCGGAGTCTTACCGGAGGCTGTCCGGAGTCTCCGGTGTGCTTGTGTCTTTTGCTCTCGATTGATCCAGACACTCTGTGAGCTCAAACGGCTAAGTGAATACCGGAGTCTCCGGTCCTCTAGGACGGAGTCTCCGCATTGGAGTTTTTCCTGAAGTTTCTCAAGGTGGTAAACTTGGTGTCGCACGCGGTATCGACACCGGAGACTTACTGAAAACTGTCCAGAGTCTCCGGTACAGGGGGTCTGCGAAAATATTCAGACCGGAGTCTCCGACCTTTGCACCGGAGTCTCCGGTGTGAGTTTGGCAGAAAAGCTCCAACGACTCCAAGACTTTATGAGGGGTATAAATACCCCCTCCCCTTCACCTACCTTGGGTTAGCTCGTCCAGAATTAAAGTCACCATTGTTGGAGCACACCCACCTTGCAAGATCTCCCAGTCCATCCACCTAAAAGCCTTGATCTTTGGAGTATTGAAGGAGAAGGCCCCGATCTACATCTTCACCAACCGGATTTCATTTCCCCTTTCATTTGCTTGAGGGATCTAGCCTAGGGTTTCCTCTTGTGGAGAACCTAGGCATCTTGCTTATCTTTGGTGATTCAAGAAGTGTTGGGAGCCCCCAATTTGGTTGGTGGTGGGTGCCCCAAGTTGTTTTTAAAGGGTTCGATTCCCACCTCAAAGGGGATCAATAGTGGAAGGTGAACTAGGCCTTTGTGGCGGAGTTCATCGGAGAATAGGGTGAGGCCTTTGTGGCGTTGAGTAGGCCTTCGTGGCGAACTCACACCCCTCCAACGAGACGTAATCCTTAACAAGGAGGAACTCGGGAATACATCGTGTCTCCGTGTGCTTCCTATCGTTATCTCGTTCCCTTATCTTTTACTTACTTGTACTTGTTGCATTTATTGTCGTACTTATTGCATTAGTTGCTATCCTTGTCATATAGGTAAATTCACCTTAGTAGAACTATCTAGAGAATTTACCTTCGTGTCAAGCCTAATTGTGAGGAAAAATTAAAATTGGTCGTAGCACCTATTCACCCCTCCCTCTAGGTGCCTATACTTTACTTTCAATTGGTATCAGAGCCTCGGCTCTTCTATCAGGCTTAACCGCCTAAGAGTTTAAGTATGGGTGAAGAATCGGATACCGAAGGTTCCGCAGCGGCGGTGTCCATGAATGATCTCAATGAGTTGAAAAATTCATTGACCTCATCCATAGACACCAAAATCGATGAGTTACGTCAAGTCTTGATGGAACTCTTGAAAGCCAAAGGACCGGAGGTCACCGCCTCATCTCCTCCGGAAGTACCTCCGAAGAGCGCCAAGAAAGGGGTAGATGGTGAACCATCTAAAAATGCTTCCGCCGAAAACTCCACTAAGAAGGGTACAAAAGGAGATGGAGAATTTCACTCCGTTCCCGGAAGTTATTCTCCCGATCCTCCCATCCCACATCCTCATATAATCCCTAGGGGAGATCCACCTAAAATTGATGCATATTCTTTTCGTGAATGGCAATATTACATGGAGACTCACTTGAACTCTTCTTGTATAGAGCTTTGGAGGGTCACTCGTGATGGATACAAGCCTCATGACCCCAAGAACCTAACAAGAAGAGAAGTCATGGATTGGCAACTCAGCTACACCGCCTTATCAATTCTTCAACAAGCCGCGGGTCCTAACCACATGCCGCACCTTCAGCAATATTCCACCGCCAAGGAAACATGGGACGCTCTTGTCGTCATTTTTGTGGGCAATGAGAGCATGCAACAGAATAGATATGATTCCTTGACCAATGAGGCCGAAGGGTTCTATATGCATGATGGAGAGAACCATGAAGACATGTACCGAAGGCTCAAGACACTTGCCACCACATTCACTAATGTTGGTGCCAAGTACATTGATGATGCTTGGATAAAAAGGAAGTACATGATTTCCCTCATGCCATTTGAGCCCGCGGACTTGAAGAGCATTCAAGGAAGACATGATTTCCCTTCCATGACCTCAACTCAAGTTATGCAAGAAATGTGCTCATATCAAGTGCAAACCAAGAATGCTCTTGACAACCGTGCTAGGGCCATAGGAATGCACAAAGGGGCATCGGTTGCTTTGAAGGCCAAGGTTGTGTCTCAACAAGTTGAGTATGAAGAAGAAGGCAATGAGGTGTTGGCTCCATTAAGTATCAAGAGTATGATCCCGTGCTCAAGGATATCATTGCTCTCACCGTGCAAAAGTTTTGGAGGAATCCTCCTAAGGCCAAGAAATTTGTTGAGGAGAATACCAAGTCTTGCTATGGTAATGATGGGGCTCAAAAATTGAGGTCTTGCTTCAATTGCCAAGACAAGTACCACTTCATCGCAGAGTGTCCCTATGAAAATAGAGAACACTATGGTGGTAAGCTCGTTCGCAAGGACAAGTCCAAGGTTGAGTACAAGAAACCTCATTTCAAGAAGAAACCTTTCAAGAAGAAATCTCCCACCAAGTTTGTGCTAGTGACTCAAGAGGAATATGATTCCAGGAGTGATGAAGAAGAAGAAACCACTAGTGAAGTGGCCGCTCTAGCTATTGCCTCTACTCCAACATCTTCATCGCTCTTTGAATCCCCCAATGAAAATCATCCTCACCCAAATGCCAAGTGCTTCATGGCTATGGCCTCGGAGGTATCAACTTCTCCCAACTCTAAGACCTCAAGTGAACTAGAAAATCTTGCTAGTCTTAGAGTAGAAGATGAAATGCTCTCCTTGGAACGTTTTATGTCTAACATGCAAGGGGAGACCAAGAAGTACTTCGAACATCTCATGAGCCAATTGGGAGATGCCCAAGAAGCTCTTGAGAAGAAAGGTGAGGTTGAAAGAAGGGATGCGAATGAAATTGCATCCCTCACTATGACTCTTGAGGAAGAGCATGATGGTAGAATTTCTCTTCAAGAGGAAATTAAATCTATTGAAGAAACTCATAATGAACTTGTTTCTAATATCACTAAGGAACGTGATCTTGCAATTGCTAAATATAAAAAGGCTAAAAAGGATAAGGTTGAGTTTGGGGTTGGTCATGGTAAACTAACCGAGGAGTTTGAAAAACTAGCCGAGGCTCACAAAGCTTTGGAGAGTCAACATTCTTCCCTCAAAGAGTTGCATGAACAACTTCAAACTCAACTTAATCAACTTAACAACCCTAGCACCTCTACTTCTTCTTGTGATCATGCAAATATTATTGAGGAAAATGCTAGGTTGAAGGATGAGCTTGCAAGGCTCAAGGTCAAAGGCCCTCAAGTTGAGAAGGTTGTGGTCTCTACCCCACAAGCGGTGGCCCCTAGTCCTCATGTGGTTGTTGCTAGACCACAATTGAGTGATCCAAGGCCACAAGTGGGCAAGCAAGGTATTGGCTATGTTTCCAAGAAGAAGAACAAGAAGAAGAAGAGCAAGAAGAAGGCCAACAATGGTGCCTCGGGTAGTATTGTCATTAGGGACAACACTACTCGTAGCACTCCCGCACAAGCAAGCAATGTTTCTTCGATTAGTAGTGTCATGAGGGACAACACTACTCGTAGCATCTCCGCGGAAACTAACAATCCACACCATTTCTTATATGTTGATTATTATGGTGTTGTGCAAGCTAAATATGTTGGTCCTATTGAGGGTTACATTGACTACACTATTTGGGATCCAAAGACCCTTGTTGCTAACATGAAGGGACCCTCCTCGGGTCCTAACTCTAGTCAATGATCTCTTGCAGGACTATGCTTCCAGTGGGTCTAAATAGATAATTGATAGTGGATGCACTAGTCATATGACCGGAAGCAAATAAATTGTGACGGAGTTGCGCCCAAATGATATTCAAGCAACCGTCACTTATGGAGACTCGTCCTCGTCTAAGGTATCGTGGTTCGGCAAGGTTGTGATTGCTCCCGATATCACTATCATGAACGTCATGCTTGTCGAATCCCTTGGTTTCAATTTACTTCCCGTCCGCTCTCTTGGAAAGATGGGTCTCTCCGTCTTTTTTTATGAACATATTGTGGTCCTTTTGAGGAGCAAGACTCTTGACGTCGCATACGTGGGACATGTTGAAAATGAGTTGTTCGTGGTAGAATTTTCGAAGTCTACCAACTCTCAATCAATGTGTCTTTTCGGAAAGGCGGATGTGGGATGGTTGTGGCATCGCCGCTTATCCCATGTCAACATGAGAACTTTGCAAAGTCTTCACAAAGGTGTCCTTACTGTCATACTAAAACAAAGTGTTTCCTTTTCCAAAGATCGCGTTTGTAGGTCATGTGTTGAAGGAAATATGCATGATATCGCACACAAGGCCAAGACTATTATTTCATCAAAGAGGATCTTGGAGATTCTCCATGTTGATCTCTTTGGTGCCGTGCCCGAGGCAAGTCTTGGTGGCAAGAAGTATTGCTTGGTGATTGTCTATGATTATTCAAGATACACTTGGGTTTATTTCTCCAACGAAGTGCAACGTCAACACAATGTGAAAATCATGGAAATTAGGAGTGATAATGGTTCGGAGTTCAAGAACTACACTTTGAATGAATTCCTTAGTGAAGAAGGCATTCGTCATCAATACTCCGCCACTTACACTCCTCAACAAAATGGTGTTGCTGAAAGGAATAATCGCACTCTCTTGGATATGGCAAGGACCATGTTGGCGGAGTATTCTTCTCCCCAATATTTATGGGCCGAGGCCATATCCACCGCATGCCACTCCTCCAACCGCCTCTACATCCGCAAGGGCTTGGACAAGACTCCATGTGAGATCCTCACCGGCAACAAGCCCAACGTCTCCTACTTCCGTGTATTTGGTTGTAAGTGCTTTAATTTGATCAAGGGTGTTAGGTTGTCTAAATTTCAATCAAAAACTATTGAGGGTATATTAGTTGGTTACGGTGCTGAATCCCACACTTATAGAGTCCTTGACAAAGCCTCATGGATTGTCAAAGAATCTTGTAGTGTGGTTTTCGAGGAAAATGATGGCTCCCAAGTGGCGCAATTTCATGTTTCTAATGTAGATGTTGAAATGCCTCAAGAAGCCATAGGAAGGATGGGTGTGGGATTTTTCCGCCCCATCGAGGGACACCTTGTGGCGACTCGAGAAGGACTATGCTCTACTCAAGTGGAGCCCTCCTCTACAATAGAAGAACAAGCCAAGGAGCAAAGTGTTGCAACTACCCAAAAACATGTTGAAGACCCTCCTCTTATTTACCAAGCCACTACGCAAGATGCTACCACTCTTATCATTCATGCTAGTCAAGGTCAAGGCCAAGATCAACCATCCTCTTCATCCTCTCCTCAAGTTGAAGCTAGTGATGATGATGATGATGATCAAGGCCAAGTTGGTCAAGACGAGGACCCAAATGATCAAGATGATCAAGTGATCCCTCCTCGCAATAATGAGGAGATCGAATCTCGCCGTGCTAGAAGAATAAGAAGAGTTTTGAAGAATATTGATGCCCAAGACAACAAATTCTTGGAAGATATTCAAGATAGAAGATCCACAAGAAGGCAATTGGCACATTTTAGTGAGCATCAAGCTCACATATCTATGGTGGAACCAAAGAAAGTGTTTGAAGCTCTTGAGGACTCCGATTGGGTTGAAGCAATGCATGATAAGCTCAATAACTTTTAGCGCAACAAAGTTTGCAGATTAGTTGAGAAGCCCAAAGATTTCCACAATGTTATTGGCACTAAGTGGATATTCAAGAACAAGCAAGATGAGCATGGAATTGTTATAAGGAACAAGGCAAGATTGGTACCTCAAGGTTACACTCAAGTTGAAGGCATTGACTTTGATGAAACCTATGCACCCGTGGCTCGCCTTGAGTCCATCCGTATCCTTTTTGCTTATGCATCCTCACATAATTTCAAACTGCAACAAATGGATGTTAAAAGTGCTTTCTTGAATGGTCCACTAAAAGAGGAGGTATATGTTAAGCAACCTCCGGGGTTCGAGAATCTCAACTTTCCTAACCATGTCTACAAACTCGACAAGGCGCTCTATGGTCTTAAACAAGAACCACGTGCTTGGTATGAGCACCTTAGAGATTTGTTGGATGACCGTGGTTTTGAAGTTGGGAAGATCGACCCCACTCTCTTCACCAAGAGATTAAAGGGAGAGTTTTTCATATGCCAACTATATGTGGACGATATCATCTTTGGCTCAACTAACCAAGCTTTCAATAATGAGTTCTCAAAGCTTATGACTGACAGATTCGAGATGTCTATGATGGGAGAGCTTAAATTCTTTCTTGGATTCGAGATCAAGCAATTGGCCGCGGGACTTTCATTTCTCAAGCTAAGTATACCCAAGACATGATCAAGAGGTTCAACTTCCAAAATGCAAAGATCAAGCCATCTCCTATGCAAGTCAAGTGCCACCTATCTCGTAACCCGAAGGGTAAAGATGTGGACCAAAAGTTGTATCATTCTATGATTGGTTCTTTGCTTTACCTTTGTGCATCTAGGCCCGATATCGTTTTGAGTGTAGGTGTGTGTGCAAGGTATCAAGCGACCCCTAAGGAAAGCCATTTAATGGCCGTCCATAGGATCTTTCGATATTTGGTTCATACCCCAAGGTTTGGTTTGTGGTACCCAAAGGGGGCACAATTTTCTCTCAAGGGTTGCACGGATTCCAATTGGACGGGTGATCAAGATGATAGAAAGTCTACTTTCGGGGCTTGCCAATTTCTTGGTAGGTCTTTGGTGAGTTGGTCTTCCAAGAAGCAAAATTGCATATCTCTCTCCACCGCCGAAGCCGAGTATGTAGCCGCCGCAAGTGCTTGCACTCAATTGCTATGGATGAGGCAAACTCTCAAGGAATATGACGTTCATTTGGATAAGGTGTCTCTTTTGTGTGACAATGAAAGTTCCATCAAGATCGCCTACAACCCCGTGCAACATACAAGAACGAAGCATATTGAGATTCACCATCATTTCATCCGAGATCATGTGGCAAGAGGGGATATTGCTATATCTTATGTGCCCACCAAGGATAATCTTGCGGATATATTCACGAAGCCACTTGACGATGCAAGATTCATGTTCTTGAGGAATGAACTAGATGTCATTGATTCTAGGAGTTTGACTTGAGGATCTTGCACACACCCCTATAAATGAAACATGTTTGGGTTTAGGTGTAGGCATGGACATAGGGGGAGTGTTATCCTAAAACATTGGGTTCTCCCTCCCCCCATTATGCCCATAGAAAAATTCGTTGTTATCTCTCTTTTTCTAACGTTGAATTATGAGCTTTAATGTCGAGAATTGGCAATGTACCCATGATATATCTTCGCGGTGACATACCATGATCTCTTATATGGTGGCTGTTGGAACGCGTAGAGATAAACAAAACTTTTTCCTACGCGGTACTTCCAAGATCTAGCCGAGGTAGAAGGCCACGATGATTACCATGAGACGCGCGGTTGTGGATTATCGATGCAGCGCGTCGGGGAAGTGTAGTCCCATGATCCGATCCAGCCGATCCAATCCACGAACGTCGAAGTGCTGAACGTACAACACCTCTGCCGGTATCCACACGTACGAGGAGGAGCTCCGACGGCGGACTACTAGGTCCGGTCCGACGGTTGGACTGAGTGGGGCTAGGGTTCCCAACGCATGGGAGTGGACTAACATGCCCACTGGGCAACTTGCGCCCCTCTTTATATAGCGAATGGTAGTGGGCTTCACAACACTTGTGGCCCATTCCCTCTGTGAGTCCGACTCACAAACTCAGTCCATTTCCGGTTCGGGTCCAACCCGACCAATACATGCTCCCGCTCTTAAGTGTGCGACCCTGCAGGCTCATGGCGACTTGGACACGATTGGAGTCTGACTCTCAATCGATCAATCGGTAGCGGCTCCTAGCAGAACGTGCCGACTCCCAAGTCTGATTGAGTCATGACGACATACCTTTCAATGTGATATTCATCTTAGTCCCTTTTGCCTCACGATATACCTTGTCGAACTATAGGCGATGTATCGTCATCCCTTTAATAGTTCAACTCTCTTCTCGATCCATGATATGTGATTCATCTGACTAACTCTTAGTCGACAGACACAGTTAACACTTAGCTGAGTCGTGCATGGCCATGCTTCCTGAATCATATCACTCGAGAGGGCCTAGAGAATATCTCTCCATTCGGAGGGGCAAAATCCCATCTTGATTATCCACATCACGCAGCTTGTTTCTCATTCGACCCGAACTCTGCCTTTATAACTGCCTTGTCACAGAGCAGCGTTTAACAGAACCTAAGTCGGTGATCCACAACTCGGATTGTGCGACAACCTCAGGTCTAAGGATTACATTGATTGAGACATGCAAATGATGACTTGCTCGTTGCATCTCAATGTGGGTCAGTCCGACTTGCTAAACTCTTTAGCCAAGTACGTGATCGTTGGAATGGCATCACCATGCCCATGACAAGTGGAACCATGTCATCTGCCAACACTCACATTAGTCTAGGGTGTGTGTCCAGCACAACCTTAATGACCAAGGACAATCTAGTATGAACAACATGAATATATAGTTCCACAATCGAATCACATATTCAATGACATATATCAGATGTTCAAAACAAGGACAACTTAATAAATTTATGAATACATTGGGAATTACACCATCTATGATTGCCTCTAGGGCATATTCCCAACAGTGGCTTAGGCCACCAACCTCTTTTTTAAAGAGTTGGTTCTTATTTGGGCTTATTTTGTCCTTTTGAGTGTTTTGGGCCATTTCGGATGATATACTCAAAAATTTGATGTTCGTATGATTTCTAGCATTTCTTGAGTATAAGATTCCCTCCCTGTTGATTGTTCTTCTTTTCCAGCCAAACCCCCCCCCCCATTTAAACAAGTTTATTTGCCTCATACATGTCCTGTCCATCTTTTTTGGGTTTTCTGGCGTGTGGTCCGGAGACTCCGGTCTGCCACACCGGAATCTCCGGCCAGTCCGGAGACTCCGGTGTTAAGACCAGAGACTCCGGTGTGGGTTTCAGCAGTATAAAAAGGGGGGCTCGGGGAAGTTCGGGTTTTTACCCCCACTTCCCTTGCCCCCAATACACTGCTGCGCCGCCGCCGACGCCCAGATCTCCTTGTCGTGGTGGTGTCACGGCAGATGCCATGGGATGGCTAAAGATGTGGGGACGAAGGACGCTGGAGGTGTTCGGGGAGGGATCACGCGACGAGTAGCCGCGTGAGGTAAGAACAACACACTGCAAACAACACGATCTACCCAGGTTCAGGGCCCTCGTGAGGAGGTAAAACCCCTACTCCTGCATCTCTGTATGTATTATGATGTTTCTCCGAGTAGCCACGGTACAAAGGATATCGCTACCGAGTAGCCACTCTCCTCTCTCCGAGTGGAGCTAGGTCAAGGACTTAGGGTTTCAAGGGTTTATGCGAGACCCAGTATGCGATCGATCCTCACGCAGGAGGCGGCGGGGCACCTTATATACCTGGTGCCCAGCCGGATACGTCCAAATCTAGACAAGTGTCGACATAGTGTGCACACCGTCCTTCTTCCGGGTTCCCGCTGACAGCTTTGGTTCCTAACCTTGGCTTCATCTGGAAAGTCGTTGGGCAAAACTAGGGGACAGACTGGTATCACTGTACCTAAGCACAGAGTAGGCCCCCCTTATCCTGCCACGGCCTGCTTCCATGCTGTCACTGTCAGGCAGGCCGGTCCCAGATGAACAGTAGTTCGAATGCTGCCAAGTACGGACCCAGGATACGCGGGATCCTGTGTCAGAACGGCTCCTTTGACTTTCTGGCCCGAGTAGGTTCCCGCCAATTGTTCCCGCCAATTGTACTCGGGCCAACTCTTCTACTCGAAAGGACAGAACTTGCTTGATATCTCCTTCTGGTCATCTTGAGGTGAGACCGAGTAGCAGTCGACCGGGTAGCGAGTACCAGGTAGTCGGCTACTCGACCAAACCTCTCTTCCGTAAGCTGCTTTTACCACTTGCCTTTACCCTACTCGGGGGTAACCCCCCGACAGCAGTCCCCGAAGCTGGTTGAGTCTTGCGAACTTGTTCACTAGGCTCTGCCAGCTTAAAACCAATCTTTGCAACTCAGCCCTTGAACCTCAAGATGCCGAGTAAAAGACCTCCGAGTAGTATCCCGTAGATTACTTTGAGTTTCTTGTCTTCCGAGTGACACCAGCCTTCTATTCGGCAACCGAGTAAAAAGACTTAGAGAATTTCTCCTTTGGCATCTCTGCAGCGCAGAGCACCATCCAGCCGTCCGTGCCGCAACCGGACGCGTGTCAAGCATCCACGACGCTGTCGTTTCGCTGCCCACGACACATCGTGCCACGCGCCCAGTTTTCACGGGGCGGGCCCACCGGCTCGTTATGTCCCATCAATCGTAATAATAGGCCACGATCTGATCGTGGGATCTACTGTGGCCGCTACGCGCGCGTTCCGCGCTTACGTGCGTTTCTATTCGGCCACAGGCCCCACCACACAGCAATCATGGCCACGATTGATCCCACTACGCCGATGGTAACGGTAAACTCGCGGAGAGGGTATAAATACCCCCGCCGGTAACTTCCTTTTCCCCTTCCCTTGCACTATTCCTCTTTCGTCCTCTGCTTTCCTCCGCCACCGAGCTCTCCGCCGCCGCGCAAGCTTTCGCGCCGCCGCGGACTCAATTCGCCCAACCAACTCCGTCCAATTTCTTCCACTCTTCCTACTCGCAACGATGGCTAAAGCCGGCTGGGCGGGCTCAATCGTCACCACTGAAGATTTCGCCGGGCTCGTGAACACCAGGAGAGTTCCTCCCGGCGTGGAGTGCCGGGCGCCTGACGATGAACTCGTGCCAACCCCACGGGAGGGTGAGCGCGTCGTGTTCATGTCGCATTTCGAGCGCGGCTTCGGACTGCCGGCCTCCGATTTCCTCCGTAAGTTCCTTGACCACTTCGGCCTTCAGATGCATCACCTGCCGCCCAACGCCGTCGTCTTCCTCGCCTACCACGCTGTGGTGTGCGAGGCCTTCCTCGGCATCCACCCGACGACAGATACCTGGCTGAGGTATTTCCACCTCCGCCAGCAGACCGTCGGGAAGAGGGAAACCGCAGGCGTGGCCGGCCGCGCAACCGACACCGGCTGCGCCATGATGGTGCAGCGGTCCTAGACGAACCATCCCCGTGTCAAAGGGCTGGACTCCGTCCGACTGTGGCAGAAGACGTTCTTCTACGTCAAGAACATCCCCGCCACCGAAGGAGCCGTGGTAAACGACAGGATCAATCTTCCCGCCTGGAGCCTCCGTGCTCCCACTCAGAAGAACTGGAAGGAGAAGCCCGCCAACGACGACAACGCCATCGAGATAGAGAACAGGCTTGGCTGGCTGATAGAGCAAGGCCTCAAGAATGATGATCCGGTGGCTTGCTGGATCCAGCGCCGAGTGCTGCCTCTGCAGGAGCGCTGCCATCTCATGTGCTACATGGGAGGCCCCCGCGACTGCACCAGGACGACAACCATCGAGATCGACAACATTGATGTTCCTGGGCACGCAAGGGCCATCTTGATGACGAGCCTCGGCGACAATTGGCAGTATGGGTTCGTCCCGTATAGCCGCACGAAGCCGATTGAGCGAGTACGTTCTCCTTACTCTGTTTTTGCATATGCTTTCCGAGTAGATAACTCTTCTTCTTGCCGCGAGTAGCAATTGCCTTCTGCACCGAGTAGGATACTTAGCCGAATCTCCTAGGCTTAATGTGTTTTGTACTTGCATGCCTTGTCGGGTAGCCTACTCGGGAACAATTCTTAGGCTTAGTGTGCTTTGCGCCTGCACGCCTTTCCGTGTAGGATATTCAACAATCATGCTTAGGCCTCGTATGCTTTGTGTTTGCACGCCTATCCGGGTAGAAACAATCAGTGAGCTGCCTAGGCTTAGTGTGCTTTGCGTTTGCACGCCTATCCGAGTAGAATTTCTTCCTGATACTCGGCTAATCTGCGACCCTTCTCTGTTTTTCAGATCCTTACTCGCCAGAAAATTGAAAGCTGCGAGCGCTTCGATGGCAACTTCTCTGCCGATCGCGAGGAGGACGATGTGCCCTCCTTCGATGCCGCGGATCAGATCAATCTCCCACGCTCCCCAACGACGGAGAAGCGCGAGGACGAATCGTCTCTTCGCGATTGGTCTGAAGACGACTTCGAAGGTAACAACGTACTCACTTTGCTTGCTTGCGAGAAGCGTCAATCCCTTGCTTGCTGTTCCTAATTTTCTTCTCTTCTTTTCTCGAACTTGCAGATGAAGCTGCTGACGAGAACGAGGACGAGGACGATGACGAGGACAAGGACGATGCGGTCCTTGTCGTCAAACCTCTGTCCGTCGCAGCCCCCAACACCCGCAAGCGGACTGGCAGTGACGCCCAAGGGCCTCCAGCCAAGAAGAAGAAGCCAATCGAGAAGCAGAAACCGACCAAGGCAGTCGCAAAGAGATTAAGGCGAAAGCTCCCTTCCACCACTGCGTAAGTTTTCTTCTCGGTCGTCTTTCCTCTCGCGCTGTGCTGTTTTCCCCAATCTCCTTCTAATTTCTGATACTTTCTTTCTCGGCATACCCCCCATGGACGCGAATACCGTTCTCGCGCCCGACCAGGCCAAGAAACCACCAGCACCTCTGATCAATCTCGACGATGAGGAGGATGACGCCACCAACACCCAAGGAGCAGAAACAGAACAGCAGAACCGTGCATCGGCTGCAGCACAGGACACTACTGTCCATCAGGAGAGACTTCCTTCTCCTCCGGCCAGCAATGCCGAGGAGAATCAGGACCAGGAGATGCAGGACACCGCCGCCCTTGAGCGGCCAGAATCTGAGCAAGAGCAGCCCACCACAGGGGCTGCTGAATAAGAAAATCCCGCCGCCGAGCAGCGGGTAGAGGACGCCACCACCACGGATGCCACCATGACGGACGTCTACCCACTGAGCGACGTGCAGTCAGGCGCCACACCGAGTAGCGCCCAGCCAGATATTGCGCAAGGTGATGGGTCCGTGGCGCCTCCAATCGTTCAAGGCACCACACCGCCAAATTCTTCCTCGGCGTCGCAGACCCAGGACGCAGCCAGCCCTCCTGCCGGGCGAGTAACCAGGCAACATGCCCTGGATGCTCTGAAGGATGAAGTTGACAGAAGAGCAGCCGAGAAAGAAGCTGCTGAGAAAGACCCTTCCGAGAAGACGGAAACTGAGAAGGAAACTGCCGAGACAGCAGCTGCCGAGAAGGCGAAGGCTAAGGCTGAGGGGAAGAAGCCCGAGGATCCCGCGAAGCAGAGAGCCGAGAAAGAGAAGGCGAAGAAGCGGGCCAGAGATCAAAATCAAATGCCGCCGCCAGCCTCGAGTGGAGCACTGGTGATCCGCGGCTCCGGCCTTGTTGCCGCTGCGATCTCTGCCGACGCTCGAGCCGCTGGCCAGCCCTGCTTCCCGGACTACATGGTTCAGGTTAGCCAACAAAGCCTAATCGGCTTCCCTCCCAAGGATAAAGCACTGGCCCTTCAGAGGGGAAGAAAGGTTGTCGCCATGAACTCCCCTCCCCCAGATCCAAATCAGAACCAGTCTGTCACTATTGCTTCTCGGGGAGTCCAAGATAAAACCATAACCTCAAAGGGTCTTGAGCAGGTATTGGACACCGTTGGCTTCATCGACGCCAAATGGGACAGCCGGGTTCTCGGCACAGACCAGTGGCACGGCCTCAGTCTTGGCGGAATCGACCACATGCGCGTGGACTGGAACAAAGTTGACTTGGGACACAAGCCCATGCAGGTTTCCACCGAGTCCGCGACCTTGGCTGCCAAGATGTTCCTGCCCCGCAAGAACGCTGAGGACATCGAGCAAGCTTATGCAGTAAGTTTCACTTGTCCTTCTCTGAGTCGAAATTTTCTTCTCTTCTATTTGCCTTCATTCTTCTTTACCATCACCCAGTCCCCGAGATTCTGGCCGAGTAGGCGGATACTCTCCGAGTAGCCTCCTACTCGGGTTGAATCTTTTCTGCTCTGTCTAACTTTTTTTCTTCTCGCTTCTCAGGATAGCGTCCTGAAGCGGACCAACTTATACCGCGTGCTTCTCTGGAATCACTCTATCGCCAGGAGGCGAATCGCTGCATTGGAGAAGGAAAAGGCAGCTGCGGAGGCTACGAGCAAGAATGCCAATGACAGCACTCAGCAGCTGGCTGAAGTGAAAGGTACGCTTTTAGCTATGCGGTTACTGCGTTTTTTGTTTACGCCCGCGTCTGCTTTCTTTTGCGCTAACCTTTCCTACTCTGCAGAGAACCTGAAGAACTTAGCTGAGGAGCACGAGAAGTGCCGTGCGTTTGTGGAGAACGACGAAGCCACCATCAAGAAATTAGAAGGTGAGTAGCCGTCTACTCGGCTTCATTCTTGTTTCTGTTTCTCCTCTGCTTCTCTGCTAACCTTGTCTTGCTCTTTCCGCAGAAGATCATAAATTGTTCGTTGAAGAGCACCAAGACTGCGTGAAACCTGAAGAAGTGGAGGTGCGACTAATAAGCCAGTCTGCAGCTCTGCAAAGCACCCACACTACCGAGATGGAGACGCTGCAAATCCAACTGCGGGAGGCACTCCAGGATGCTGTCAAGCTTGGTGACGAGAGAGACAGAGCCATCGCCGCGAAGGCAAAAGCCGAGACAACCCTTAATGCCAAGATAAAGGCCCTCGAGCAGGAGCGCGAAACGCTGAGAAAGGCCAATGCTGGGTACTGCACTCAATTGGATACTCTGCGCCGGATTCAGGAGAAGCACATATCCAATGAAGAATCCTGGAAAACCCAGCTGCAGGCGCTGCGCATCGAGCTTAAGAGTAAGCTTTCTCTTCTCTGCATCTTTCTCTTCTCGGTCGAATTTCTTCTCGGTTCTTCCTCTACCCGGTTCTTTTCTTCTCTGATTCTGAATTTCTTACTTGTTTTCCCAGAGATCTTTCCCGCCATTATTTCTTCCTGTGTGCCCGCTCTGGCCAAGGCCCAAGCAGCACGTGCTGCGAATGGCGAGCCAGAGGACAACAGGGCCGAAATTGAAGACAGCATGCTGGTGATGCGAGGCCAGTTCGAACGCCTAGCCGGCGTTGGTGCTGACCTCGTGCGCGTGGGCTTTGAGCTTCACAAGCTCTTCTGGCCTGAGGATCCTGAGCCAACAACCATCCGGGGCCTCGCACTCAAGCTACAGAATGTGAAGGCCGAGTTGAAGAGGTGGCGTGCTTCTGGAGCTCGGGCAGGCGCGGACCTGATGCTCCTTTGCATCGCCTCCTGGTACGAAAATCTTAACATGCAACTCATCCGCGGGAAGCGCGACAACTCCAAGTGGGAGACAGACCCCGACTGCGTGGCCGCGCGCAAACTGATCGCGTATGAAGTGGCGGAGTGCGCTGAGACGGAGATCTACATCGACGGTCTCCCCGAGCCCGACACCGAGGTGGAGGAGGACGAGGAGGATGAAGATGATGACACAGACTCTGATCTGGAGTCGGGTTTCTTCGAGTCCCCCAGGAGCAAGGCCGGGAAGGGGAAGAACATCGCCGTCGCGAGTAGCGATGAGGAGACCGAGCACATCGACACCGCCGCACTTGAGTTCGGCACCTCATCTGGAGCTGCTCTCGATGACACGGTCCGTCCCCCTGGCCAAGCCTCTGGCTCTTCTTCTGCTGCAGGGCCCATCTCGGTTGCCACGGCTACCTCCGAGCGTGACACCGAGATGGAAGAGTCCGCCACCGTCCAGTCGGAGGCGGAGGCCACCCATGCCAGTGCCGACGAAGAACCCGCAAAGACAAACGCCACCAACTCGGAGGCAGAGGCAACCGGGACCACCACAGAAGATGCAGCAGCCAATGCCAGCGCCGACAATATTGCCTCCTCCACATGATTTTACCTGCATACTTTTTACTTGAACATTTATCAGATCCCCGGGATGCCGGGAGCAGATGTAACAGACTATCTTTGTTTCTCTTGCTACTCAATTTTATTTCCACATATTATCTTCAATTTAGTCATTTTGAGCAGCCCTGGCTCAATGCCGGGTTGCGTTTCCATGCGAGTCCCCGAGTTGCGTTTCTTATTCACTCTATCTTTTCATCTCTGCTCTACCTGCAACTTGTTGCTTTTTTGGTATTCGAGTCACAAGAATCAAAGAGCAGAGCTGCAAATACTTTGCCGCTTAGAAACAAACATAATAACGTAACCCACCACTTAGCCGAAAAGACAGGACAGAGAACAAAAGTAACAAACAATCTACTCGGTTCCTGCACTCTTTCTTCCTTAGCGATTTTCTTGTGCTCATTGACCTTTTGCTTGTTCTCTTGCTTGCCATGAAGCCGGGTTTCGGACATCAGCAGAGTCGAAGAGTTGGCATATAGGTTTAGACACAGTACTCAATACGCTTATGAGTTTCAAAGTGAAGCAACCGAGTAGGAAAACAGTAAAGCCGAGTAAAAACACTTAGAGCAATTTTGGACGAGGGCAGTCCCCGAGAACAATTTCAGACTGTAGAGTAGAATTTCAACTCGGATAAGAGGGTACATACACATCTTTGCTTACGAATGAAAACGACGGAGTAGAGCTACATTCCAGGGACGCTTGGTTTCCTCTCCAGCTTTATCTGCCCTGTTCGCCTGCGATGGGCGCACATCTACAAGGTAGTACGCATCATTGTGCAGCGCTTTTCTCACAATGAAAGGCCCTTCCCATGGAGGAGACAACTTGTGCATCCCGGCCGTGCGCTGCACCAGCCTAAGGACCATGTCTCCTTCTCGGAAAACCCTTGGGTTCACCTTTCGGCTATGATAACGCCGCAGGTTTTGCTGGTAGATAGCCGAACGTGACAGAGTCAGCTCTCTTGCTTCTTCAAGCAGGTCAACGTCGTCTTCTCGAGCTTCTCTCGCCTCCACCTCAGTGTAGAGGGCTACTCGGGGGGAGTCATGCTCTAAGTCTATTGGCAACACGGCCTCAGCCCCGTATACCAAGAAGAATGGCGTGTAGCCGGTTGACCGGTTAGGGGTAGTCCTTAGACTCCACAACACCGCTGGCAACTCTTCTAGCCAACACCCAGGTGTTTTCAGCAACGGCTCAATCAACCTTGGCTTTATGCCTGCCAGTACCATTCCATTTGCTCTCTCAACTTGCCCATTGGAGGCAGGGTGCGCGACTGACGCAACGTCTAGTCGGATATGCTTATCTCTGCAGAATCGCACCATTGCCCCCTCTGCGAAGTTGGTGCCGTTGTCGGTGATGATGCTATGCGGGTAGCCATATCTCATGATGACATCTTTCACGAACTTCACAGCTGTGACCCCATCGCACTTCCGAATAGGTTTCACCTCAATCCACTTGGTGAACTTGTCCACCATGACCAAGATATGTGTCATGTTGCCTTTAGCCGGCTTGAAGGGGCCAACCATATCCAGGCACCAAACAACAAACGACCATGTGATAGGAATTGTTTTCAACTCGGAAGCAGGCATGTGAATCTTACTTGCAAACATTTGGCAGCCATTGCATTTCCTCACGATGTCCTCAGCTTGCTGCAAGGCAGTGAGCCAGTAGAAGCCATGCCGAAAAGCTTTCTTGACCAAAGCTCGAGATGAGGCGTGATGCCCACACTCCCCTTGATGTATCTCCACCAGAATTTCTTCTCCCTCTTCCGGGCTCACACAACGTTGCAGCACGCCTGTGGCACTTCTCTTGTGCAGCACATCTCTGATTATGGTGTAGCCCTTGGACCTTCTCTGAATCTGCCTCGCAGTCACCTCATCTTCAGGTAAAGTGCCGTCCCTTAGAAAGGATAATATGGGCATAGCCCAACTCGGTGTCTCCCGTATGGGAAACACTGGTTCGTCCAGTTCCATTGGGACGGGCTCTTGTGGTTGCACAGGAGGAGCAGGAGCGCTTCTTTGCAGCCCAGATCGATTGGCGAGAACTTCTTCAATGAATGCGACAGCCTCTGAATTGAGGGCGGCAGTCCCCGAGTAAGGAATGGCAGTCCCCGAGTAAGGAGTGGCAGTCCCCGGGTAGGGAATGGCAGTCCCCGAGTAGGGAGTGGCAGTCCCCGAGTAGGGAGTGGCAGTCCCCGAGTAGAGGACGGCAGTCCCCGGGTTCCCTGCAGCACCCTCCCAGTCAATCTCCATTGGATCAGATTCTTCACTTGGCAGAGAAGGGACAAATATAGACTCCGAGTTGGGGGAAGGCTTGATGGATGGCTTCCTCAAATGCTCCAAGGCAATCCCTGCCGGGATGGACTGCCGAGAAGATCCCAACTTGGATAGCTCATCTGCTGCCTCGTTCTCTGCTCGGTGGATGTGCTGGAACTCACAGCCTTCGAAGAATCCAGTCATAGACTGCACCAGGAATCGATACGATGCCATATTGGCATCCAAAGCATCCCAAGTGCCCGAAACTTGTTGCACCACCAGATCTGAATCTCCATAACATATGATGCGCTGCACTCCAACCTCCTTGGCTACTCGCAAACCATGAATCACTGCCTCGTACTCTGCGACATTGTTGGATGCCTTGAAATGGATCTGCAACACATACTTGAGTTGATCTCGCTTGGGTGACGTGAGCACAACACCAGCACCAAGGCCTTCCTTCACTTTCGAGCCATCGAAATGCATCCTCCAATAGTTGGAAATTGGAGCAGGAGGCTCATACTGCATCTCGGCCCAGTCCACAAGAAACTCCGCCAGGACCTGAGACTTGATGGCTTCTCTTCTCGCGTACGCGGGAGCATACGCGGCTAGCTCAATCGCCCACTTGGCTACTCTGCCACTCGCCTCCTTGTTACCCATGATATCCGAGATGGGAGCAGAACTCACGACAGTGATGGGGTGTTCCTGAAAATAATGCTTCAGCTTTCTGGCGCCCAGGTACACACCATATGTCATCTTCTGGTAATGCGGATAGTTTTGCTTGGAGCTGGACAACACTTCACTGAGATAATATACTGGGCGCTGCACATTCTTGCCTTCTTCTTCTCGCTCCACCACAATCACCACGCTGACTACTCGGTTAGTCGCAGCAATGTACAGCAGCATAGGCTCCTTGGGTAGCGGACTAGCCAAGACGGGAGCGCTAGCCAGCATTGCTTTCAGCTCATTGAATGCCACGTCCGCTTGCGGAGTCCAGACGAACTTGTCACTTTTCTTCATCAGCTGATATAGAGGCAGGGCCTTCTCGCCCATTCGGCCCAGAAAGCGGCTCAGAGATGCCAAGCAACCTGTGAATTTCTGCACATCCTTCAATGATCTCGGTAAAGACATGCTCTCAATAGCTTTTATCTTAGAAGGATTGGCTTCAATGCCCCGACTAGAAACTAGAAAACCGAGTAGCTTTCCAGCCGGTACACCAAAGGTGCACTTACTCGGATTCAGTTTCATTTTGTACTTGCGTAGGTTAGCAAAGGTTTCCTCCAGGTCGGCAAGCAGAGTATGTGTTTTATTCGTTTTGATGACAATGTCATCTACGTACACCTGCACATTCTTGCCGAGCTGATCGTGCAAGCATTTCTGCATGCATCTCTGATAGGTTGCACCCGCATTCCTCAAGCCAAAACGCATGACACGATAGCAATAAGCCCCGTACGGGGTAATGAAAGCAGTCTTTATTTGATCAGCGGGATTGAGTGCAATCTGGTGGAAACCAGAGTAGGCATCTATGAAAGACAGCAGTTCACAACCAGCAGTGGAATCGATCACCTGATCGATGCGAGGTAGCGGGAAAGGATCCTTGGGGCATGCCTTGTTCAAGTCGGTGTAGTCGACGCACATGCGCCATGCGGTGGCAGCCTTGGGATCCTCCTTCTTCTTCTCGACCATAACCGGGTTGGCTAACCAATCCGGGTGCAGCACCTCCATGATGAAGTTACTTATCAGCAGCTTGGTGATCTGATCACCGATGGCCTTCCTTCTCTCATCTCCGAAACGGCGCATAGCCTGCTTCACTGGCTTGGCGTCAGGACGCACATGTAAAGAGTGCTCAACCAACTCCCTCGGGACTCCTGGTAGATCTTCATTGGTCTAGGCGAATACATCCTGATTCTCACGGAGGAAGTGGATGAGCTCGCTTTCCTATTTCTCCGCCAACCCGGAACCAATAATGGCTACGCGGTCGGGGAACTCGGGGTCGACCTGGACTGTCTTGGTCTCCTTGGCAGCTTGGAAAACGGTACCATGCTGTGTACTCGGCACACCTTGTGCACCAGCTTGTGCGGACTGAGCCATGGCCACCACCTCGTACATCTTCTTCTTCTCGGCCTCGATCACCATCGACTCTGCCAGCTTGGAGCTAGCCGAGGCACACTCCATGGACTTCTTGTAGTCGCCAGCGATAGTGATTATGCCATTGGGACCAGGGATCTTCATCTTCAGGTATGCAACATGAGTAGAGGCCATGAACTTGCTCAGAGCAGGCCTGCCGAGTAGAGCATGATAGGGACTCTGGTGATCAACCACTTCAAACTGCAGGCGCTCTGTGCGACAGTTCTCCCGAGTACCGAATAGCACATCTATCCACACTCGGCCAATCGGGTTGCACGAGATCCCGGGCACAATGCCATGGAAGGTGGTCTTGCTGGGCAGCATCATGTTCTCGGCCAGGCCAAGCTTCTCGAGTGTGTCCTTGTACATAATGTTGATGCTGCTGCCGTTGTCGATTAGCACCTTGCTGAACCTCACATTCTTCTCGGGACCCAGAAAGGTAGGATCCAGCACCAAGGCATATGTACCCGGGTTGGGCATTACCTTGGGATGATCTGCTCGGGTCCACCTGATCTCCTGGTCACACCAATACATGTAGTGAGGAACAGCAGGAATCACTGCATTGACCTCCATGGCCCGCCTGTGCTGTGATTGCTTGTCGACTGCCTCAGAAGTGAAGATCATATAGCTCTCATGGTGCTCTTGGTACTGGTTGGAGCCATTGCCCCCATTGTTGCCATTGTTGTTGTTGTTGTTGCCTCTGTTGTTGTTGTTGCGGTTGTAGTTGTTGTTGTTGTTGCGGTATCTCTCGTTGTTGAAGTTCTGGTTGGCTCCTAAAGCCACTTGGTTCACATTCTCTCTTCTCGGGTACACTGGCGGCCGAGCTGCGGGTGCGCGAGTAGGCTGAACAGTAGCATTTGCGGCTGGTAGGGGAGGAGGAGGAGGCAAGCCATCACTCTTGATCACATCCCACCATTCGCATTGCCGAGTAGTGTGGTTAGCAGGCCTCGAGGGGTGGTGAGTGTGAAAGCTGCATGGGCCATCCTTCATGTCATCAAAGACAAACTTCTTCGGCTGCTCGGAGTTACCGCTACCCGACTGAGGAGTACGGAACGGTTTCTTGTTGCCCTGGCCCTGGTTCTGGTTCTGCCCGTAGGCTCCAGCAGGTTTCTGCCTTTGGCCACCACCGCCTCCGACATTCACTGCATTCACCTCTTCAGGATCATACCGAGTATCTACTCGGCGCTTGTTGCGGAACTCGTTGCGCTTGCTATTGTTGAAGTTTCTTCTCGGCTCAGAGGAGTCCATCAGTGGCTGAGTAGGATCACCGAGTGCGTACTGATCCGCAATCTTGATGGTCTCCGCCAGAGTGTTCGGCATCTCCCTCTGCAATCTCTGCCAAAGCATGCTGCCATGTCGGCAACCCTGCGCAAACCAGGTAATGGCCTGTGCTTCATTCACACCCTCACAGGTGTTCCTCAAAGTGCTCCACCGAGTAAGATACTCGCGGTCCGTCTCGTCTTCTCGCTGCCTGCAAGCTGATAGCTGCTGTGGCCTATTCGGCCTCTTGTACGTGCTCGTGAAGTTGCTCATGAAGGCATCCGAGAAGTCCAGCCAGCAGTTAATGCTGTTCTTGGGCAAATTGTTGAGCCAAGTGCGAGCTGGACCCTCTAGCATCTGCGGCACATAACGCACCGCCCATCTCCTGTTGCCATTCGCGATATGGACCGCGGTGACATAGTCATTGAGCCAATCTTCAGGCTTGGTGCTGCCGTTGTAGCTCTTGGTGCCTCTTGCAAGCTGGAAGCCCTTCACGGAAGGCTCGTTCATGATGCGCGGCCCAAAGCACTCGGGGCCAGGGGGACCCGTGCTCTCAAGCCGTGCCGACAAGCTGATACGGTCCAGCTGGTGCCTTGCATCTCCAGGCGCCAACACGCGCTCGCCAACACGGTCATGAATATCATAACCAGCCATCTCCATAGCCGAGTAGCCATCATCATACCTATCCACTTGCATAGCAACAGGCTGCACCACCGGGTTGGCGACTGGCGCTACTGCACGCGGCTGCTGCCTCTGCCGAGTAGGCTGAGCTGCGGGTTGCCGAGAAGAACCTGGACGCGCGGCATCTCGGGCACGGCTTTGAGCTTGATGGGCTTGAGAGCCTGCTCTTGCAGCGTTGTGTTCCTGCCCGGGCTGCTGCGGCACAGCAACCTGTTTCGCGGCAGCAGCCGGGTCGTACACCTGCATTTGCCTGTCTCTACCCGAGCGCCCGCTGCGGCTCTTCTCGCGGCTAGGATGCGGGGACGAGGCCTGATCGTTAGATCTGGCCGCGTGCGAGTGAACCACCTGCGAAGCCCCAGCACCCGGGTTGGCCTTCCGGAACTCCTCGTTCTGCCTAGCGGCCTCCAACACCAACTCGTTGAGCCTCTCCTGCTGCCTGAGACGCGCCTCTCCATCCAGGCGCGGCAACTCGGCAGCCACGGCCTCTGCAGCCCTGAGCGTCTTGGCGGGTGTGCTGTACCTTGGCCTTGTGAAGGTGTTCGCGGTGGCGGACTGCGCGGGAACCTCCGCAACCGTTGCCATCTCGACACCCAAGTTGCGCCGAGTGCCGCCTACTCTGCTAGCCCTTCTGGCAACTGGCGTGAAGCCGTGCGCCTTGTTGTACTCGAGCTGATCTAGGCTCAACTCCAACCTCACCTTCTCCAACTCCGCCTGCTCGGCAAGCAACTCCAAGCGTTGCCGCTCGAGCTGCTCCCGCATGGCTAGAAGCTCGACGTCAGTGGGAGTAGGCATTCCAGGTCGCGCAGCGGATGCGGGGATGACCGTAGACGTGGAAGGCGGCAAGTTGCTCTCCCTCTCGTAGGGCCGGTGAGTCCTGCCACCAGCAGGCGGTTCATCCGTCTCCTCGACGACGGCCGCAGCGCCAGTAGCAGCTGCGCCAGTGTTCGCCGCCAAGCCCGTCACCATCACCTCAGCACAGCTCGCAGAGCTGCATGCGGGCCTTCCGCGAGCAGCGATCACCGCGGGAGGATCCTCCGCGTCATGCACCAGCTCGGGGTACGCGCTGTTGGCGACGGTGGCGACGTAGACGAGGTGAGAGCCGAAGGAGATCACCGAGCCGCCCTCCGGCATGGCCATGCCGCCGAAACAGCCGGCGTTGTCGGTGACGAAGTCGAAGGAGCCGAATCTGTGGACAAGGCCACAGACCACGCGCTCCGCTGAAGAAGATCCCGTCCGAACAGAAACTCCAGCCAGCGCCGCTGCATGCCCCACGGTGGGCGCCAACTGTCGTGGTGGTGTCACGGCAGATGCCATGGGATGGCTAAAGATGTGGGGACGAAGGACGCTGGAGGTGTTCGGGGAGGGATCACGCGACGAGTAGCCGCGTGAGGTAAGAACAACACACTGCAAACAACACGATCTACCCAGGTTCAGGGCCCTCGTGAGGAGGTAAAACCCCTACTCCTGCCTCTCTGTATGTATTATGATGTTTCTCCGAGTAGCCACGGTACAAAGGATATCGCTACCGAGTAGCCACTCTCCTCTCTCCGAGTGGAGCTAGGTCAAGGACTTAGGGTTTCAAGGGTTTATGCGAGACCCAGTATGCGATCGATCCTCACGCAGGAGGCGGCGGGGCACCTTATATACCTGGTGCCCAGCCGGATACGTCCAAATCTAGACAAGTGTCGACATAGTGTGCACACCGTCCTTCTTCCGGGTTCCCGCTGACAGCTTTGGTTCCTAACCTTGGCTTCATCTGGAAAGTCGTTGGGCAAAACTAGGGGACAGACTGGTATCACTGTACCTAAGCACAGAGTAGGCCTCCCTTATCCTGCCACGGCCTGCTTCCATGCTGTCACTGTCAGGCAGGCCGGTCCCAGATGAACAGTAGTTCGAATGCTGCCAAGTACGGACCCAGGATACGCGGGATCCTGTGTCAGAACGGCTCCTTTGACTTTCTGGCCCGAGTAGGTTCCCGCCAATTGTTCCCGCCAATTGTACTCGGGCCAACTCTTCTACTCGAAAGGACAGAACTTGCTTGATATCTCCTTCTGGTCATCTTGAGGTGAGACCGAGTAGCAGTCGACCGGGTAGCGAGTACCAGGTAGTCGGCTACTCGACCAAACCTCTCTTCCGTAAGCTGCTTTTACCACTTGCCTTTACCCTACTCGGGGGTAACCCCCCGACACTCCTCTCCGGCCGGTTCCCACCGCCGGAATCCCTCTCCCTCGCCTCCCCTCTCTAGTCCCATCCGTGGGAGGCACCATGACAGGCCAGGGTGACCAGAGTACCTCTCTCCTCTCCCCATTTTCTTGTTTTTGCATCTAGATCTAAGGACTAGGTGATTTTTTTTTGGAGAGATGGTAATAGCTTTTGTTTAAGTTTCACCCTAGCATGCTTTCCCCCTGTAGAAACTGATAGAAACGACTTAGAACTAGTTCTGTCAGATTCACATAGCAGTTTTGACGCCCATTCCGGAGACTCCGGTCTGCCAGACCGGATACTCCGGTGTCAATCCGGAAACTCCGGTCTGCCAGACCGGAGACTCCGGTGTGAATCTCCCAGAACTGAATTCTGTCTTTTCTGTCTGGTTTCTACACTCATCTTTGGACATGTATGCTCACTGCTTTGTTTTTCTCTCTGGTTGTGTGCTTTTGGCTGCGTGTGTTTTCAGGGAAAAGGACCAAGTCAAAATCCTCCAACCCAACAAGCGTGCCTACCGTGCCCACACCCGCAACTATCCTGTCACTGATGAGGCCACTGGCAGGGTTGGTCAGAAGAACACTTTTGCAATAGAGCATCATCAAAGAGAGAGAGAGAGAGAGCTGAGGCAAGACTGAGGAATGAGTTGGCCAAGAAGGCCAAGTATGACAGGATCACTTCTGTCAAGTCTATGAGCAAGAAGGAGTACATGATCATGCAGGCCCAGCCATTCTTCACCATGGCCCGTACTGCAGAGAGTTCTTATTACTGGAGGAGGGAGTTTGAGTTGATTCAGAGGGAGATTTTCTCTTAGTTCAAGCAGCCGGTGTGTCCTCAAAAAGTTCTTGACTTGGATGCACTTGATAGGTCTGAGTACTTTCAGGAGGCTGTGTGGATAACGAGGAAGCTAGGACTTGAGCCTCTCGTTGGAATTCAGCAGAACTACAACATCTCGGCAGTGAAGCAGTTCTTTGCCACTATCACTTTTGGTGAAGATAAGGATGTCACTCTTACCTGGATGACCGGGTCCCTTCAGTGTGAGTCCTCTGTCCGTAGGCTGGCTGAGCTGCTGGGTTACCCTTGGGGTGACAATTGCGGAGCACGCATGCATATCCATGGTGTGGCCTATGATAAGAAGAGGATGGCACCGATGTATGAGAAGATCTCAAGTACTGGCACCGCTAAGGACCTCAAGACAGTTTACAACATCCTTCTCCGCCTCTTCCACAGCAACATTGCTCCCAAGGCGGGTAATGTGGATGCCATTCGCGTGGTGTTGTCAACCTTCTCTACCAGGCCTTCCGTTATCACCGTGCCGGTCCAGATTGTGAGGGGTATGAGATTGACGTCATGAACTTCATCAAGGAAGAAATGTATTCAGCTGTGATTGAGATCAAGAAGGTTCCAGTGTACGCTCTCTATATGATGAAGCTCATCCTTGATATTGTCCCGGGCTTGGAGTGCAAGACTGAGCACTCTGTTGGTACTCTTCAGGTTCTCTCTCGCCATGCTGACTCTGACACTCCCATGGGTGAGACTGAGGCTCCATCTGGGTCCAGGAGAAAAAATGCAGATCCTCCCTCTCGCCGTTCTAGCAAAGAAGAGACACAGGATGAGATGAAGAAGTTTCCATGGTTTCAGCGCAACATTCTTTGCATGACAGTTGCAGTGCATAAGGAGAACCATGTGGACTATAAGGAGAGGCGTGAGCTGAAGAAGATGATCTCCAAGATGCAGGATCACGCTGGGCTTGGAGCTACTCCTCCTATGGGTACTCCTCCCACTACACCTCCCACTCCTCCCACCGCGTCCGTGACTATGTCTTATGAGAACTAGAACACTGACCAGTTCCCTTGGGGTTACTTTGAGGACGTCACCTCAACTCCTTCCTCTTCGACCCTCCGTGGCAAGGCCCCTATGACTGAGGAAGAGGAGCATGTTGAGGAACAACCTGAGGATGATGAGGAGCTTGAGTTCTTCAATAGTGGTTCTGATGAGGAAGAGGAACATGAAGAGGAAGAGGAACAGGAAGAGGAAAAGGAAGATGATGAGGGAGAAGCAACGGACATTGTCAATGATGAGGACGATGACTACGAGGAGGATGACTGAGTCCTTGGGTTGTGTAGTGCTCTTTGCCCTTTTTGGTGTCTCGATACCAAAGGAGGAGAAGTAGCTTGTCTTCTCCGGGCTTTGCAAGGGTTGCTTTGGTTTGATTTGCTTCGGAACACAAGTCTTTGAACTTGATTTGAACTTTATGTCTTGTGTTCCCGTTATCTTAGTTGCTTTGATTTTCTAGTGAACAATGGATGTTATGTGTGTGATGAGACTACATGGTGAAGCTATCTTTCATATTATGCTTATTATTGCTCTATCTATTGTCTCCACGCATGTATGTATTATTGTTCACTAGTAGTTGATCTAGAGAGCTCTGTTTGTAAAATATAGGGGGATCTCACATTGTGAGTGCTCTATATTTTTCAAACATAGCCTAGCTGAGATTTTATTGCAAATAAGTGTGTTGTCATCAAACACCAAAAAGGGAGAGATTGAAATTGCAAACGCGCTTAAATCATCTTGTTCGGTGTTTGTTAACAACACATGTATCCTTAAGTGTGTTGATATTTTTTAGGGCCTAAACAACATATTTGATGTGGTGGTATGGTGTTACAAAAAGATGCAAAGGATCCGGAATTGGTTCTGCTGGAGTTTACTCCAAGCCGGAGTCTCCGGTCGTCCAGACCAGAGTCTCCGGTGTGAAGAAATTCACCATGCCAGTTTCTCTGGATTTCTGGTGTCGCATGCGGTACCCAGATCGGAGACTTACCGGAGATACACCAGAGTCTCCGGTGTGGGTGTTTCCTCTGAAGAATTTGGCTAAGTAAAAACTGGTGTCGCCTGCGGTACTCGGTCCGGAGTCTCCGGTGTGCCTGTGTCTTTTGCTCTCGATTGACCACAGACACTCTGTGAGCTCAAACGGCTAAGTCAAGACCGGAGTCTCCGGTCCTCCAGGCCGGAGTCTCCGCACTGGAGTTTTTCCTGAAGTTTCTCAAGGTGGTAAACTTGGTGTCGCCTGCGGTATCGACACCGGAGACTTACCGGAAACTGTCCGGAGTCTCCGGTCCAGGGGGTCTGCAAAAATATTCAGACCGGAGACTCCGGCCTTTACACTGGAGTCTCCGGTGTGAGTTTGGAAGAAAAGCTCCAACGGCTCCAAGAAGAGCAAGAAGAAGGCCAACAATGGTGCCTCGGGTAGTATTGTCATTAGGGACAACACTACTCGTAGCACTCCCGCACAAGCAAGCAATGTTTCTTCGAGTAGTAGTGTCATGAGGGACAACACTACTCGTAGCATCTCCGCGGAAACTAACAATCCACACCATTTCTTATATGTTGATTATTATGGTGTTGTGCAAGCTAAATATGTTGGTCCTATTGAGGGTTACATTGACTACACTATTTGGGATCCAAAGACCCTTGTTGCTAACATGAAGGGACCCTCCTCGGGTCCTAACTCTAGTCAATGATCTCTTGCAGGACTATGCTTCCAGTGGGTCTAAATAGATAATTGATAGTGGATGCACTAGTCATATGACCGGAAGCAAATAACTTGTGACGGAGTTGCGCCCAAATGATATTCAAGCAACCGTCACTTATGGAGACTCGTCCTCGTCTAAGGTATCGTGGTTTGGCAAGGTTGTGATTGCTCCCGATATCACTATCATGAACGTCATGCTTGTCGAATCCCTTGGTTTCAATTTACTTCCCGTCCGCTCTCTTGGAAAGATGGGTCTCTCCGTCTTTTTTTCTAGAGAATTTACCTTCGTATCAAGCCTAATTGTGAGGAAAAATTAAAATTGGTCGTAGCACCTATTCAACCCCCCCCTCCCGCGTAGGTGCCTATACTTTACTTTCAGCAGGGCCACGAGCCGCGGAGCTCGCCGCGCCCGTGGAGCTCGTTCAGTAGCCGGCGGCATCGCACAACAGGGCCATGAGCCACGGGAGTTCGCAACGACCGTGGAGCTCGTTCTATCAGGCGGCATCGCACAGCAGGGCCATGAGCCGCCAGAGCTCATTCTGCAGGGGTTCGGCGTTGCACAGCATGGCCACGAGCGCAGGAGCTCGCCGCGCCCGTTGAAATCGTTCAATGGCAGGTCTGGATCGCTTGCCGGTTATGTGGATGAAGACCTCGCACGCGGTGCCACGCTCGCGCATCGTGACCTTGCCTGCCGCGTCATTCACATTGGCCTTGGGAGAACTTGGGCCATGCAAGACCTGCTTTGCGTGGATGGTGTTGGCCAGGAGCTTTCCTTGTCTCCGCTTGTGGATGTTTGGATGACGGTGAGATCACTAGAGACATCGGCCGGAGGCGACCGAGGAAGAGACGGGAAAAACACTTGATACAAAAAAGTTAATTTAATCAACGGCCCAAAATATTCGGGAGGTACCTGAAAGTACGCTCGCTACCTCTCCAATCACCGTAACAAAGCTCAAGAATATATAACAATTCAAATTAGGGCATAATAAATCTATAGTATAGAATTAGCTAATTAAGGATGATAAAAATAATCGAATAGCTACGGCTTACGATGCCCTGGACGATTGGAATTACGACAACGAATCACGGAATCAACCAAGTTGTGGCGGGCGATACGGGCGTATGCGTTTAGGTTTTTGTACGAGACACGGACAGACGATGGCCGATGCGATCAAACATTTTGTACTATGATTTATTTATTTATTGACATATATTTCTTTACTATGACTGATCAATCTATGGAGAGTAATCATGAGGTACACTACCTCCGGACCGTCTCGAATACATACTCGCATGCTCCTAACAAAAGCCTCTAGTCCCAATTGCTATGCATCTTAAGCTAGTTATCTTTTTTTTTTTACTTTTTGCATAAACATAACAAATCCCACATATCTCGGTTGCGTTAAACCTTGTCTGTGCGTGTTGTGTGTGCCTTATTATGTCAGGAGTCTTACATGGTGTTTCTCGGGGAAAATATTTGGATTGCCAGTACTTCACACCCTATACCTATAGGCTATAGTGAGTGTGACATGTAAAAGATTAATAAAATGGAAAAGAAAAATAGAAGCCGACCGGTGGAGAACTTTTTTCCAGTCGATCGTTGGAAGCAAATGATGATGTTTGTGCGTGTACACGTCTCCCAAGTAGCTTCCATGCATGCAGCACTGGCAAGAATACGGTCAGTCCGGTGCTTGTTCGTCTCAGGCCGTCTCCAACGTAGAAATAAGAGGACGTCTTAAGGGAAAAAGTGGTCTTAACACCTGCCCGATCTTAAGGTCAAAATCTTAAGACCCGCCCATACCACTATGGTCTAGCCATAAGAAATTTAATAAAGCAAAACAATGTTTCTCTCACCTACTTTATACTGTTTGCCTTTAGCAATTGGTCAAAAAATCTGCTACGTGGGCTCCATCTTAAAGTCTAGCTAGACCTTAAACATTGTGAGGTTTTTAGTCTGATCTAACATATGCTGTGGGGCCCAGCTTATAATCTAAATTGGACTTAAACATTGAAGATGCCCTCAACGACACACGACGTGCAGATTTCGTGTGACGAATGCGCTGCGCCACGCGGGGAGGGCAGTGTGCGCTCGTCCGCGCGGGGCCGTGGGCGCACGCACTCCTTTCTCTTTTTTTTGAATTTTGCACGTCCTTTTTGACATCCAACGTCGACAATCGTCCGCCAATCCACTTGCGTGTCAAGGAAGAGGCAACTGCCGGGCCGGTAGTCGCACGGAGTGAGTAATATATGCCATGCTGCGAGCCTCCGGTTTTCTCACGCACTCCTTTCTCTGCCCCCCCCCCCCCCCCCCCCCCAGTTTGCGCAGGCAGTGCCGTCCCCATCCGCGACACTCGGAAAAAGCAGTTTGGACTTTTGGACGGTGCCCGCTTCTGAGCTTTCCAAGCCTCTCTAGCCGTGCTCTGAACCCATAGCGATTCATAGTAAGTGTGATCAGATCACCCCCACTCAATTTCCTTTCTTTCCAAGTGTATCGTAAATGACCAAACCCACTAGGCTTTGAGATCACTAGGCGTGTTACATAATATTGCGTACAAGAATGCGTCCCTACCAGATCACAAGGGTCGTGCTACGGTCTTCAAAACACAGGTAATGAGTTGACTACTCTAATGTACTACTCCATGCTTTGTTCATAAACTGACATGTTTGTACTTTGGAGACAAATTTTACATGATTAATATTCAGGTATCTAATCTCCATGGTTTGGAATAATGGTAGTCAAAGTTTTCAAAATGAAATATCTTTGTCGAATGGGATAAACTCTAGAAAACCGGAGGCTCGCAGCATGGCATATATTACTCACTCCGTTTCAAAATACTCGACTAACAAATGAGTGTATCTAGATAATTTTTTGTCTAGATATACTCACTTGAAATTCAAGTATTTCATAATGAAGGGAGTAGTTCTGATCAATTTTCTCTCTTTCTATGATGATTAGAATTCGAGAGAGAATTGCCTGCATAGGACGGTCTTTGCAACTCGTACAAATCACGAAGGAAACAATACATCATCTAAATTCGAAGTACCGATTCTCTTCCAATTTTGACTTCATTCGGCTAGCAAAGTAGCAAGCTCCCGTGGATAAGAATGCAGTTTAACCTTTTGGTTATTTTTCGATAATGCGGAAAATCGTTATATGCCCCGGATAATGTGCAACAAGGAGATGTCATTGTTATCTTAGAGTTGCCACGCTAGATTTTTTCTTAGTTAAAGCGGAGAGGGGATAAAAAAAAAGAATGTTGTCCTCCTTTACTAAGAGACGATCTCTTTAAAAATTAAGACAATGCTATTTTCTCCATTGTACAGAAAAAGTCAGATTTTAAAAGATCTTTTAGAGCACTGATTTTGAGCACTACAAATGTCATTTCTTTATGAAATGTTACACGTATGTAAAACACTCGTATATGTTTGGCTTCTCTTGAGCACACGATTGCGCGTCAGCGGTGCCGAATCGTGTGGTTGCAAGATGGCGACGCGAACACGACACTCTTTCACATCCACCCAAGCTCTAGTCGAAAGAAAAACCACATGTTTCGTTTGAAGCGTGGCGATGTGTTAGCGGCTGATCAACTGGCATCAACGAGATTGCCACGAGGCACTTATTCGCTTCTGATCTTGAGATTCCCTTCTCCGAACCAAAAATCTAGGATGTCATTCATTCTATGCCACCGGATAAGGCGTCGGGTTCCGACGGCTTCACAACGAGGTTATTCCAGTCGTGTTGGCTGTTGGTCAGAAATGCAGTGATGAGGGCCATCAGCTGGTTTAACTTATTGGACGGGTGAGGTTTTGCACGCGTTAATGATGCTTTTATCATGTTGCTAGCTAAGCGCGATGGAGCGGTGGATATCAGGGATTTTCGGCCAACCAACCTAATTCGTAACTTTGTAGAAGTCTTTTCGAAGGCCATTGCGCTGCGGCTTGCCAAGTCCCTGTCTGCGCTAGTGGATTCCAACCAGCACGTTCGTCAAGGGCCAGTTCATACAAGATAACTTCTTCATGGTCCAGCAGTCCATTAAGACGTTAAATCGTAGGCGTGTGCTGGCGCTAATGCTTAAACGTGAATGTGGCCAAAGCCTTTGACTCCTTGGCCTGGACGTTCTTGATGGAAGTCTTGCGCCATAGAGGTTTTGGGCCACGGTGGTCGTCGTGGGGGTTCCACAACATATCCCATACTTGTAGGGTTAGGGTTTCATAGAAAAATGAGCGGTGGTAGACTACTAGAGTTGACAGGACTCAGGGGGCACGATTTAACCCGATTTAGAACCCTTCGGGAAGGTAAAACCCTACTTTCTGTCTGTCTGTTTATTCCGTCGAGTAAGATCTTGATTACAATGGAGTTCCGGCGTATTATCTCTTCTCTCTGTTGCAGGTATGGTTACAATGCAGTTCCCGCAGTTGGGTTGCACCCGGTATCTTCACCGTGGGGTTCTTTGGGCATCCCCACGTCAGTAGCCCTCGAGTGCTTGGTGAAGTCTAAGATTCGACCAAGGACTTAAAATTACTCGTATTAGATAGTATTCGACTGAAGTACCTGCAAAAAACTCGTATACTGCCTAATAATTTGTAGGGTCTTTAATAGTTCTACTAGTAATAGATCATTTCCGAAAGTTTTAGGGGATACATCTTAGTATGCCTGGATCTCCCGACAGTTCAGACCCAGTTAATCCCACTCGGGAGAATACATAGCTAGCCTAATCAAACTCGGGCCCACAGGCCCTAGATTGCAAATACCTGGCGTAATTTAACTTGGGCAGCTGAGGCCTTATCAAGTTGAATTTCAGTTTTAGTACATTTTACCCAACGCGTCCGTCGGGATTTTCTTCATGTCGTAGGCATGGAAATGACTATGTGGCGCAGCAGTCGTGCACCCCTAGGCCGGCAAATCAGTTTTGCGGGTCTTACCTTCATGAACTAAACGTGTCATCCAGTTTTATGACCCAGCACATGCGACCTGGGCGTAACTTGGTAGTTTTTACGACTCGAATCTCGGGTACTAAGCGTGGAGGTAAACCCCGACTCGCACACTTTCCTTCACAATATAACTCGGTCTTTTCTTTCAGGAAGACGTAATCAGTATTTCAAAAGATAAACGCATACCTGCAAGGTTCTTACCTGTAGCGTGGTCACGCATGACGCACAAACATGTTAATGCAGTGATTTTGCCAGAAGATAGGACATATCATCCCGAAATCTCCCACATGTCAGCGTATGACTACAGCGATAACTGTCTGACTGGATTTGACTGTTCGATTCCGCGCGATAATCGAGGAATCAAATGTAACAGCTCCTCGATTCTCGTGTGTAACGGGTAAAGCAATCTCCCATCAACTCATCTCCCTGCTGCCACGTGTATGCATTTGATTTCTTAGGTTTTGCACCGATGACTTTGATCCATCGAGTCTCATTATAAAAGCTGACCAAAAGATGAAAACTCCATCTCATTCTCCGCCACCGCTTTCTTCTTCCCTATTGCACTTGTCTCTTAACCTCCTTTAAAGCTATCCTTTACCATGGTGAGGCCACCGAAAGGTGATCCAATGCCACACGGTCCTCCTCGCCGAAATCGTTCTTCCCTCGAGGCTGGTAGTCCACGACCCTGCGGCCATTCCCGGAAGGGTCCCGCCTCTGCTGATGTTGCCAGTCCGCATCCGCGGGGTCGTCCCCCCGGTCGCCATGGGAAAGCTTCCGTGACAACTCGACATATCACACGCCATTCTGTCGGACCAAGCGGCAAGTTTTCTCTTAAATCTGCAGGTCACAATGATGAGGCTTCTTCTTTTCGCCGCAAGGGTGGGAAACGCTCCACTAAGAAGACCATGGAGCCAACACCTCCACTCCGTCTTGATCCGGAGGTACCGATCCCTCTCACGTCAGGCCGGATGGACGAATTTTGCCTCCCCCGTCGCTTTGCCCGGCTGATTCCTTATCCCCGGCCTCCTTTCTATTGGGTAAGGATGGAGGACTCTCCGGCGGGGGTCAAGATTGTCTCCCTCTACTCCCCGTGTCGTAGCATACTGATCCTTACTCTTGGTTGGAAAAATTTCGCCCACGACAATTTTCTGCGTCCGGGCTACTTCCTCTCTTGCAAGTTCACCGGCATCGACGTCCTCGCCTTCAAGGTCTACGACGGCAATCTTCTTCGGTGTTGTGGTTGGCTGGACGGAGGTTCCGAGGACGACTCCTCCGGTGAGGAAAGTGACCTGGCGAAGTTCAGCTCCAAGGACACTTCGGGTTGTAGCTACAGCTCCAGCAGCAAGGAGGACTTCTAGGACGAGGTGCGAGTCAAGGAGGACAGCATTGATGACGCTTGTAATCTCGAGAATTTTCTTGTAGCCTCCACATTATTAGACTTACTTCTTTCGTGATGTTGAACTGCCCTACGGCGGATTTTATTTCTGCATAATCTGTTTACTTTTGCTCTCTATCTTTTTGCCATGTGTGCACCATTAGTGCTCCTAGTAGGAGTAGGCCCCTAGTCTACGTTCTACTAAGTAGTCGAGCATAGACTAAAAAATATCTCGACTCTGGCCACAGATATTTTGTAGGTCTTTTGGCGCGCGATAACGCTCCAATAGGTGTAGCCCCCGAGTAGAAGATAAGACTCGTAGAGTCTATCGAGTACTCAAATTGAACTACTCGAGTATCCTTATAAAATTTCCACGAGAACGATTTTGCTGCATAGCCTCCGAGTTTTGGGCAAGTCTGTGGCTAGGAGTTACCCTATAGATTTTCCTTGGACAATTTTGTTGCACAACCCTGAGTATTCGGCCAGAACTGTGGCTAGGAGTCACCCTTACTGATTTTTGTAAAGCAAATTGCTGCACAGCTCCCGAATATTCGAGTGATACTACGGTCAGGAGTTACCCTGCGTATTTCTGTAAAATGGATTTGCGGCACAGTCTTTAAGTACTCAAGTGATACTGTGGCCAGGAGTTACCCTGCAAAGTTGTGAAGCATTGACTGCTAGTACACAGTCCCCAAGTGTTGAGACTCGGGTGTAGTAATTCGATCCAATTTTACTACTTCAAAATCACAAAAAAAGTTTGCGCAAGATATGCGAGTATGCAATTTCCATCATAATCAGTATAGATATGGCTTAGTAGCCTTATTGAAATTACAAAAAAAGACATTTATGCATAAAAACGACGTAGCTGGAAGACGTTCTACGGATTGTTGTATCGCACGCTAGTCTTTAAATCTTTGAGCTTGTACGCCCCCTTCCCTAGGACCTCCATGATGACAAAACGTCCTTCCCAGGAAGGTGATAACTTGTCATGACTTGTTTGCTTGCCACAGGACTAGATCACCCACAACGAAAGTTCTAGTGCGCATCCGACAACTATGGTAATTCTGTAATCCTTGCTGATATACTGCGATCTTCGGAGTGCTATGTCTCTTGCTTCTTCGAGTGCATGCACAACATCTTTCATCGCTTCACTAGACTGGTCCTTCGAATAAGCTATGACTCGTGGTGCATTATGCCGAATTTCTACGGCTAAAACAAGTTATGCGCCTTAAACCATGAAAAACGGCGTATACTCAATCGACATATTTGCTGTAGTGCGTAAGCTCGATAGTACGGAGCGTAACTCTTCAACCCATGTCCGGCTTCTCGTTCCAAAGGCGTCAACAAGCGCTTCTTGATTCCTTCGCCATTTTACCTTTCAACTTGTTCATTGGCCTGCGGATCGCAACACCGCATAACTAATCTTTATTCTCATCTCCTGACAGTAATCTTGGAACTCATCCGCTGTGAAATTTGACCCGTTGTCTGTGATAATGCTACGTGGCACCCCGAATCAGTGCAATATTTACTTGATGAACTTGACCGCTGACGTTGCATCCTGAATTGTGACGGGCATTGATTTAATCCAATTAGTAAATTTGTCGACTCCTACAAGTAGCCTCGTATGGCCATCATGTGAAGATTTCTTCAGCGGACCCACCATGTCGAGTTCCCATTGGACGAAAGGCCAAGCCAAAGGTATCATATTTAGCTTAGTTGCGGGTATGTTCGGCTTGGTCGCGAACATCTGACACGCCACACAGTGCTGGACAATGCTTTTAGCATCGAGTTCTGCTATAGGCCAGTAAAATCCTGCTTTGAAAGTTTTGCAAACCAGCGTTCGACTTCCAGCATGATGTCCACAGGTGCCCTGATGGATGTCTAGCAATATCTCCTTCCCTTCCCCAGGTGTAATACATCTCTGAAGTACGTCTGATATGTTGCGTTTGTAGAGTTCTCCTTTATAGATTGTGAAAGCTTTGACCTGACACATTATTCTTCATGCCTCTCATCATCAGGCAATTGCTTTTTAAACATATAGTCAAGAAAACCATGCATCCATGTAGGCTCTAGTTGAAGTACCTATGCATCCTCCTCTATTGTAGAAGGTCCTTCTGTTCCTTCGATTTCTCCCATCATCTTATCTGGTTTTTCTGCATCCGGGGGTTTCACCTTCATCGAATGGTGCTCGATTTCCTCATAAAAAAAGTCATGTGGGATCGAAGCTCATGCTCCCTCCTTCCTCTTGGAGCCGTCAAAATACATTCTCCAGGTACCCGACATATCACGCTTTTTCGGCTCTTGCAGCTCAAACCACTCTGCATGGAAATCAGGTATCACTTGAGATTTAATTGCCGTTCTGGGTTCGTAGGTGATATCCCATGGCCTCATTTCTATTCTCCACTTTTCTACTCTCTCTGCCGCATTGTAGCTATTCAATATCTCCGAGAGAGGTGCTTTTGAGACCTCTGTTATCGGATGTTCTTGGAAATAGTGTCGGAGCTTGCGGGCAGTCAAGTACACTCTATAAACTAATTTCTGATAGTGTGATACATCTTCTCTGACATGAAAAGTAGTTCACTGACATAATAAACTGGACGCTATATTCCATGGACTACCTCATCCTCGGGTCGCTCAACGACTAATACCGTGCTTACCAGTTGCCTGGTTGCTGCGATATATAGGAACATTGACTCTTTTTCCCGAGGTGCCACCAGTACAGGGAAAGTCGACAGAGTACGCTTTAAATCCTGAAAGGCCGCATAGGCCTCTCGTGTCCACTCAAACTTATCAGATTTCTTCAGCAACTAGTAGAAGTGAATCTCTTTATCACCAAGTTTGGTGATGAATCTACTAAGTGCCGCCACTCGCCCTGCTAGTCATTGGACACCCTTTAAATCCGTCGGCTCCTTCATAGCCAAAATTGCGTGTAATTTCTCTTTGTTTGCCTCGAAGACCCTGGCAGACACCATGTAACCCAATAGTTCTCCTTGTGGTATGCCAAACACGCACGTCTTTGAATTCAGCTTTATGAGGTACTTGTCGAGTGCTGCAAATGTTTCATGGAGATCATCGATCAAGGTCTCGCTCTTTTTTGACCTGATAACCATGTCATCCACGTAGACGCTTGTGTTCTTCCCTATCTGCTCCTTCAGGCAATTTTGCATCATTCGCTGATAAGTAAAGGCTGCATTTTTCAACCCGAAAAGCATAGTGATGTAACAGAACACTCCATAAGGCGTAATGAAATTCGTCTTCTCCTTATCTTCTTTCTTCATGCGGATCTGATTGTATCCCGAGTAAGAATCCAGAAAATACAATCTCTCACATCCTGTCGTGGAGTCGATGATCTGATCGATGTATGGCATCGGGAAGTAATCCTTGGGTCAGTGTTTGTTCAGCCACGTGAAGTCGATGCACATCCACAATATATCAGTATGTTTATTTGGTACCGGTACTGGGTTGGATAGCCATGTCGCTATTTTTATCTCTCGAATAAACTTTGTAACTAGCAACCTGCTAATTTCTTCTCCTATAGCTCTTCGCTTCGGGTATGAATAATGCTGCATTGACTATTGAATAGGTCGCAAATTCTTGTTAACTTCTAGTGCGTGTTCGGCGAGTTCCCTAGGTATTCCTGACATGTCATTTGGGCCCACGCAAAGATTCTCCAGTGCTCACGAAGGAACTCCACGAGGGCGCTTTCCTATGCGATAGGCATTGTGTTTGATACGAGAGTTTTCTTTGATAGATACATCAGGTGAACCCGTACTACCTTAGTATCCTTCTTCAGGCCAAAATCCATTTCAGGTGCAGTTCTTTCTATCAAAGGTATGACCGAATGGCCTGTTGTGGCCGCAATCTCCGCTAGCTCCTGCTGCATCCCGAAAGATTGGGAAATCCCGTTGAACTCGACGTGGCAACTATCAGAGCGCTTATGACTTCCACAGAGAGTTATGATCCCTTTAGGTCCTGGCATTTGATCATTAGATACGCGTAATGGGGGACTGCCATTAACCGGACAAAAGTCGTCTTTCCTAATATTGCGTTGTACTGTGACGGCCAGTCGATGAATTCAAAGTCAATTTTCTCCTTTCTGTATCGCGCCGGTGTACCGAAGAATACTTCCAGCACAATCATCCCTAGCGGCCAGACTGCTTTTTCAGGAACGATCCCATGGAATGAGTTTTCTTACTAGAAAAGGTTGTTCGTAGATATCTTCTCCAATATTTGTGCAAAAATAATATTAATCCCACTTCCTCCATCCATGAACACCTTTTTCACATCTTACCATCCTATCTGGGCATCGGGGACGAGCGCAGCGCGCCCCGAGTAAGGGACTCAAAGAGGGTGATCAGCTCTCAAAAAGGCAATACTTGACTTAGACCAATTGAGGTACGCAGCTGTTGTCGGTGGTGCAATTTCTTCTAGATTGACTTGCCAACTTATCAGCTTCTGGCTTCTCTTGGACAACATCCCCTTTTGAACTATATAGATATTTCCTCGTGGCTCAAGGTACCCGCCATCTTCGCCTGCTTATTGATCTTGCGGACAAATATGAACTCCAGTCGACTATGAAGTCGGGGGTGCCGGTAATGCAGGTTGAACCGGGAACCTGGCAGCGCGGGTGGTGGAGGTGCTTCTACAGTCACTTCTCCCACTATAGCCAGATATCCTCCCTTTTGTGCTTCCATCTGTTTTTTCCACGCTATCCTTGCGAGTAACATAAAACGATGGCAATCCTTCAGCTTATGGCTGGACTTGCGTTATCCATTGTTGGTTGTGTACATGTGAGTTTGGAAAGGTGCATCGAGTCGTTGCTCGGCCGACATCGGTGGTGGCACATCGAGGCGAGGTTGGGGCTCCCGCGGCAGCCACTCGCATCCTTACCCTTGGTAGTTTCTGCTGTCAACTTGAAATTCTTTGGCCTCCTTTCTCCCTTATGGCACATGAGAAGCATATCTCTCCACAAAATTCCTCTTTGTCAGAATCATCAAACACTCGCATCGCGGGTCTATTTTTTGACTCATCGGCTCGGTCTCTATGGTATTATCCTACTCTCCCCTATGATCATGATGCTTGAGATCTGCCTTGGTCTATATGGGATCGTCCCGCGGCTCATGAGGGTCGTTCCTTGGATGCACGGAGCAACATGCTTTCTCGGTTGATCTGGCGACTGCTGTTGGCGCAAGAGGTGCAACAACTGACGTCACTGGCGCCACTTCGAGCGCTGCCCCCACCAGACCTAAGGCTTGGAGTGACTTCATGTGGACTTCTGCTCGTGGGTCCCCGACGGAGGGTTGTATTGACAACTGGTACGTGGTTGCTTGCAGGAGACCATATATCCCGGGGTGTTGTCCCCCTCAAGGTTGAGCTTATCAGCCACGCCTAGTGCTAACTTGGCCGCAGTGGAACGGTGTTGGGTCACCTGTTGGTTTGGTTGTGATCCATCTACGACTCCGCTTACCTTCCGAGTGTCATTGGGTATTCCTTGGCAATCTTCCAGCTCCTTCTGTAGTTTCGACAGCTTCCTCCATTGTCGACTCAAAGCATATCAGTATTCGTAATGAGCCTCTTTCATGGCGCCCTAGGGCACGCTCTTTCCTTCAGAGACCAACTATTCAGCAGCGTCTCTCGTTTTTTGGGGGATGTTTACTAGGACCGGAGTACGAGGGCGCCTTATCTTTGGAGGATGACTCGGGGGCCGCGGAATTTCTCTACCTTTTGTTTCTTCCTTGCGGGGAGTCGTGTCTTCATTTTTATCACCGATCTTTTCCTCATATTCTTGTTATTTTTCTTTTTAGATCCGTCTCCTTCTGCCTGCTCTGGCCCTCAGGTGTGCTTGGGGTCTTCATCCTCGCTATCACCCGGACTTGGGACACCCGAATCTTCACTTCCTGAGGGCTCTGCACGGTGCACCATACCAGTGAAGTGGAAAAGGTCAGGGAGAATGACATTCTTTGTGGCGGGTTTGGACCCGATCTTTCTTTTCGATCCGGAGGACGTCAACGCGGCGACAACCTGGGTAGGCGGGCACATCGAGTCTTGAAGGTGCAAAATACCCGTTCGAGTAGCACAGAAGTTCAGATCACGAAACATCGGGTTGAGGCTTTTGCTGGTGTAATAGAAAGACGGGCGTAAAGCCGGCGAGTTCTCGGTGAAGTCGAGGGACCCGAACTTAATAGGTCCCCTCTCAATCGTTGATTCGTTGCTCGAAGTTAATGCCAAAGCAGCCACGAATCCACCTCTCCAATTTCCCACAGACAGCGCCAAATGTCGTGGAGGTTCCACAACATATCCCATGCTTGTAAGGTTAGGATTTCGTAGAAAGATGAGCAGTGGTGGACTACTAGGATTGATAGGACTCAGGGGCACGATTTACCAAGGTTCAGGGCCCTTCGGGAAGGTAAAACCAAGGAAAAAAAATAGCATGCTATGAGAAATAGCGGCAGCCTTCTCCAGATGCTATGCAAGATATAGCATGATAATAGCGTGCTATATCAAAATAGCGTTTTGACAAAACTATCAAATGTATCTAATTTTTTTGAAGGATTTCAACAAAAATAAATGATGTAGTCTAAAAATGTTAGAAAAATATATGTATAACCACATAAAAATTGTTCTCTAGTTGGTTAGATCCTAACATCAACAATACATGGGGCAATAACATAGTATAAATTACTTATTTAGAATTACAAACCTAGGGATGTCACCTTGACGATTGTTTTTTATTGCCACAAAAATCATGAAGCAACTTTTTTCTTCTTCCTAAGGTAGAAAACTCGAGCATTTGGCCCGTTAGAATAGAAAAATAATAGCGCGCTATAACGTTACGCCGTTTTAGCGTGATATAGCATGCTATTTTGTGAATAGCGCAATAGCGAGCAAAAGTGATAATATTTAGCATGGACCCTCTAGATATGCTATATCGTGCTATTAGCGCCGAAATAGCGTGCTATTTTTTTCCATGGGTAAAACCCCTACTTCGTGCCTGTTTGTTTATTCCGCCGAGTAAGATCTTGGTTACAATGGAGTTCCGACGTATTCTATCTTCTCTCTCTTTATCTCGTTGATTCCATTTCCCTGCTATGACCCCGTTCCGGCCTTTATATAGGAGGGTGGGTCTCAGGAGTTCATGTACAACTCTGGCTCAATTTACAGACGGTTTCCTAGCCTCCTTATTGACCCGCAAGGTAAGTCTTCTGGGTAGGTTCGTATAGACACCCGTTGATGGGCCTAGACCTTGATACTCTAGTGGGCATTCTGTAAGGTTCCCACAGTTGGGCTGCACCCGGTATCTTCACCGTGTGTGTGTGGGGAGGGGTCCTTTGGGCATCCCCACGTCAGTGGTTGGCCTGGGTTGCCCTATTATTGTCGACGGTCTTCACTCGTGTTTTGGTAAACGGGGTGGCACGCGAGAGCTTCTGGCACGCAAAGGGACTGCGGTAGGGAGACCCTTGTTCACTCATGTTCTTCATATTGATCATCGATGTGCTGAATGCGGCCATTCGGCTGGCAGAGGAAGCAGGGGTTTTTGCACCGTTTGTTAACTGTGGAGTGCGGCATCGGCTTTCTGTTTTCGCTGATGATGTGGTTATGCTGATCAATCCCATAGTAGAATAGGCAAATGTTGCCATCCGGTCATGCAGGTGTTTGGCGTTGCGTTGGGTCTCCATTGCCATTTGTCCAAGAGCTTGGTGTCACCGATCAGGTGCGACCTCATCAATTTTCAACCTTTTCTTGACACACTCGCCTGCCTGCCGCTTGCTAGTTGGTGAATCACATACAACCGTTAGGAAACCCCAAGTGGAAGGTATGATGTAGTGTAGCAGTAATTTCCTTCAGTAAAGAAACCAAGGTGATCAATCCAATAGGACTTCAGGGCAATCAATTCAGTTGCTTATTGTCACGCAGTTCAACAAGCGTGGACCTGCACACAAAGAACAAACTCTCTCTTTCTCCCAACTTTCCAGGAAGGTTGTCAATCTTACCGTCTTGCCATTAACAAGAGAATTAAACGTATCGAGTGTTTGGAGATTAAAAGAAGAACAGAACAACGAGCAAGTGATGATGAAAAGCAAGTGAACACGGTTGTAATCAATGTAGAAGAATTGACTGTTGACCGTAGTTTCACTAGTGGTGTCTCTCCATAAACTAATGCACATGTTGTGTTAACAAATTATAGCTAGACAATTGAGAAATCATGAGTGAATAACAATCTACTATGACAAGATATAGCTAATGGGATCTAACCATATAGGCATTATGTCAAGGCATATGGACCGCTATTCAACATGCATCCATATCTAATAATCCACCTCAACAAAGCTATCTAGAAAATCACTTGGTATTAAGTTGCAAGCAATCAAACAATTTTCTAAAGCAACAGATGACTGCATTAAAATCAATACATAATGTAAGAAATATTTCTCATCACCGTGTGTGTATGGGGGGGGGGTCCTTTGGGCATCCCCACGTCAGTGGTTGGCCCGGGTTACCCTGTTATTGTCGACGGTCTTCACTCGTGTTTTGGTAAACGGGGTGGCAGGCGAGAGCTTCTGGCACGCAAAGGGACTGCGATAGGGAGACCCTTGTTCGCTCATTTTTCTTCATATTGATCATCGATGTGCTGAATGCGACCATCCGGTTGGCAGAGGAAGTAGAGGTTTTTGCACCGTTTGTTAACTGTGGAGTGCGGCATCGGCTTTCTGTTTTCGCTGATGATGTGGTTATGCTGATCAATCCCACAGTAGAATAAGCAAAAGCTGCCATCCGGTCGTGCAGGTGTTTGGCGTTGCGTTGGGTCTCCATTGCCATTTGTCCAAGAGCTTGGTGTCACCGATTACGTGCTACCTCATTGATTTGCAACCTCTTCTTGACACACCCGCCTGCCCGCCGCTTGCTAGTTGGTGAATCACACACAACCGTTAGGAAACCCCAAGTGGAAGGTATGATGTAGTGTAGCAGTAATTTTTTTAAGTAAAGAAACCAAGGTGATCAATCCAATAGGATTTCAAGGCAATCAATTCGGTTGCTTATTGTCACGCGGTTCAACAAGCGTGGACCTGCACACAAAGAACAAACTCTCTCTTTCTCCCAACTTTTTAGGAAGGTTGTCAATCTTTCCGTCTTGACATTAACAATTTAAACGTATCGAGTGTTTGGAGATTAAAAGAAGAACGGAACAACGAGCAAGTGATGATGAAAATCAAGTGAACACAGTTGTAATCAATGTAAAAGAATTGACCGTGGACCATAGTTTCACTAGTGGTGTCTCTCCATAAAACAATGCATATGTTGTGTTAACAAATTATAGCTAGAAAATTGACAAATCATGAAAGAATAACAATCTACTATGAAAAGATATAGTTCATGGGTTCTAATAATGTAGGAATTATGTCAAGGCATATGTACCACTATCCAGTATGCATCCATATCTAATAATCCACCTCAACAAAGCTATCCAACAAATCACTTGGTATTAAGTTGCAAGCAATCAAAGAATTTCCTAAAGCAACAGATAACTGCATTAAGATCAATACATAATGTAAGAAATAGTTCTCATCACACAAAAAATAACACCGATGTTTTCCCCTTAGAGGAAACAACATATATGTCGAGACATCGTAGTAGAGTTCATAGACGGGGGTGCCATGAGCCTACCGGTAGAACCGCGGGGGGACATGATGATACGACAAACAAGAATACTGAGTTTTACCCAAGTTCGGTACGACGCAACTAGGCGGCGTTCCTACTCCTGCAATCTCACTAAATCGGGGCTGAAGTCTGAAGTATACAAAGTATAATCTGAGTATGGTTTCACTAACTCAGCGAGGATCAACTTCTCGGCGAGTGATACGTCTCCAACGTATCTATAATTTCTGATGTTCCATGATGATATTATGCCAATTGCTACATGTTTTCTCCCTTCTTTATGTCATTTTTATCGATTTTCCGGACTAACCTATTGACAAGATGCCACAGAGCCAGTTCCATGTTTTCTGTTGTTTTTTGTTTCGGAAAAGTTGTTCCGGAATTTCTAGGAATTGGAAAATTCGAAGCCCGGAAGTCTTAGAATTCCCGAAGGTTTCACGGAGTCCCGAAGAGACCCGGAGGGGGGCCTCAGGGGGGCACACCATAGGGTGGAGCCCCCCCTTGGCCGCGCTGGGGGGTGGTGTGGGGCCCCGAGGGCTCCACCGCCTTTGCCATTTCTCCTATTTATTCCCCTCCGAAGGAAAACCCTAGGCACCTGATCAAAAATCCCCGAAAAGTTTCGCATCCGCCATCGTCATCAACCCTAGATCAGGGGGTTCTGAAGCTGTCTCCCGACACCCTGCCGGAGAGGAGATCATCACCGGAGGCCTCTTCATCACCATGCCTGCCTCCGAAGTGATGTGTGAGTAGTTCATACTTGTACTACGGGTCCATAGCAGTAGCTAGATGGTTCTTTATCCTCCTATGCCTCAATGTTTAGATCTTGTGAGCTTCCTAACATGACCGAGATTGTTCTTATGTAATTCTATGTGTTGTGTTTGCTGGGATCCGATGAATATTGAACTTATGCCAAGTTGATTATAGTCTTTATTGCATATGTTATTTGTGATCTTGCATGCTTTCCGTTGCTAGTGGTTATTCTGGCCAATTAGTTGCTAGTGACTCCAAGAGGGAGTATTTATGCTCGATAGTTGGGTTCATGCCTCCTTTTTGCCTGTGCTCGAGTGACAGAAATGTGACGGGGGATTATGTGTTGTTGCCACTAGGGAGAAAACAGCGGTGTGAGTGTCTGCGTGCACAATCATTGCTTACATTACACACATTGCTTAATGCGATTATCTGTTGCTTGCAACTTAATACCTAAGGGGGTTCGAATGATAACCTGAGGGTGGATTATTAGTCATAGATGCGGTTGGATTACGGTCTATGTATATTGTTGTAATGCCCGCACTAAATATCATATTTGTCATCATGTCATGAATGTGCACTACGGTGCAATCTCTATTTGTCAATTGCCTAGCTGTAATTTGTTCACCCAACATGCTATCTTTTTTGGAGAGACACCACTAGTGAACCTATGAATCCCGGTCCATTTTTCGTACACTGTTAAATAAACCACTAAAATTTCCTGCTTTCTTTACTTACTGTAAGCATACACTATTTTCCACTCTATACGTCTAATCTTTGTTTTCAGCAAGACCAGTAATATTGACAACCTCACTGTACCGCTGGGACAAAGTATTTTGGTTGTGTCGTGTGTAGGTCCCGCGTTGTTGCTGACACCGGTGAGGCGCCATCACCACCGTCGGTGGCTTCAATCTTCCGAAGATCCTATTTCTCCTACTGGATTGATAACTTGGTTCTTAACTGAGGGAAATTCTTACCGCTGCACTCATCACACCCTCCTCTTGGGGTTCCCAACGCACCATCAACGTATGCATCAAAGAGTTTCTGGCGTCTTTGCCAGGGATTTAAAGCCATCAAGAAGCAACCACTTCCTCGTCAACTCTGCAAGCAACAAGAATTTTTGGCGCCATTGCCGGGGAGAAAGAAGTCTTCTGACATGGGGAGTCTCTCACTCTCAACCTATTTATTTTGCTTATTGTCTTGTTTTTATTTTTTTTCTTATTTTGCTTATTTATATCAAAAACACACACAAAATTAGTTCTTATTCTAGTTGTTATTTTTGCTTTATCATGCTTGCTATCAATGTTTGATGTCTTCGAAACTAGATCTTATAGGCAAGGTGGGTTCACAGATGAACAACAAAAATATTGTAAGGATCACCGCTTGTCACAAAAAGGAGTACACTTATGGGAGAAAATTAATAAATTTCATGACTATGCTAAAAACTTGTGCTCCACCTATAATGTTACTTATTGCTTTGATAAATCTTGCTGCTGTAGGAGGTATAAACTCCTCCCTTTTCAATGTGAGTACAATGATAATGTTACCATATCTTCTTATGTTAAGGTAAATTATGAATTATATGATGTGGAACAAATAGAAGAATTTATTGCTTGGAAGGGTGCATTCGAAATAGCCTATTTGCTTGAAAGTATTGATGATGCACCTTATAAATACGAGATTTATGCTATACTTGAATATTTCTTTGATAATTACAAGGATCATAATTACTACATAATGGAATATCTTAATAAATGCTCTCAACCTAAGGACGAGACTAATGCCTTGCAGGAGCCTATGGAAGAAGAAATTGCTAAATCTGGAATCTCATTGGATGAAAAAGAGGAGGAGAGTGATGATCGAGAGGAGGAAGAATGGAGCTACCCATGTCAACCTCCCAATGATAGTAACTCTTTAACTCATACATTATTTGATGAAACTGATACTTGCTATACTTGTGACCTTGATACCACTATGAATGAAACTTGTGAGAATGATATTGCTACAGTTATTTATGATAATAAATGCTACTTGGATAAATCTTATGATAATGCTCTTGATGATGGTCCTATGTTACTTGATGTCATAAATTATAATGCTACTGAAAATAGGATTATTATAATGTGTCCTATACTTTTTATGATTGATCAATCATGTTGTTTTTCTATTGCTAAAAGTGGGAAGAAAGAGGAGCTGATTTTAAATTTTGATCCCACTATTTTTGAGCTTGATATAAATTGTGTGCTTTTAGACCATGACAAACATGCTTTATCTGATAGTTATGTTGTTGAGTTTATTCATGATGCTACTGAAAATTATTATGAGGGAGGAAAATATGGTTGTAGGAATTTTCATGTTACTAAAACACCTCTCTTTTTGTTGAAAGTTTTGAAGTTCCTCTTGTTCTACCTTCCCATGATTTCTAGGCTGGCCTTCTTTAATTTAATCCTTTACAAGATTCCTATGCATAGGAAGAGGGTTAGACTTAAATTTCTTTTATACTTGCTTCTTGATGCTCTCTTTTTCTTAGTTCATATTTCTTATGTGAGCATCTTCTTCACTTGAAAATACTTCAGTTGCTTTCTGTGCCTAGCTGAAAGGCGTTAAAGAAAAGCGCTACCGGGAGACAACCCATTTTATTTCTCCGTTTTCAACCCGTTTTTCGTCGTTTCTTTTTGTTTTCATTGCACCTGGATGTTGTCTATTTCCTTGGCAACCCTGCTGTGTCTTTTTTGTGTGTCTTTGTTGAGCCAAGTAAAGCCTCTAGGGGAAAGTTGAGACTATATTTCGGATTTCTGCGCAGGAAACAGATTTCTACTGTCCACTGTTAAATTCGTATAAAATCACAGAAAATTCAAAATGACCTAAGTTTTTTGTGCATAATCCTGGGCTATATACTCAACTTTACTTAGTTCAACACTTTTTGATTTGATCAACAGAAGATTTTCGAAAAAATATATCTTTACCTGCTGTCCTGTTTTGACAGATTTCTGCCAATAATTGCATTTGCATCTTAATCTCTTTCTTTTGGTGTTCTTTTGAGAAAAAGAGTTTTAAAATAAGTTGTGACAGTAGCTAATGTGTTTATGACTATTAGGCTTGTGTTGAAACTGAACCATGTGAATTTATTATTTCGATTGCACTAACGTTGCTAATGAAGATTGTGAGAAGTTTGGTGTGAAGGAAGTTTTCAAGGGTCGAGAGAAGAGGATGATATGACGTGATCAAGAAGAGTGAAAAGCCTAAGCTTGAGGATGGCCCGGTGGTACATCCCAGCAAATTCCAAGAAGACTCAAGCGTCTAAGCTTAGGTATTCCCAAGGCATCCCCTTCTTCATCGACAAATTATTAGGTCACTTCTATTGAAACTATATTTTTATTCGGTCACATATTATGTGCTTTACTTGGAGCGTCTTTTATTTTTTGCTTTCGGTTTGTTTTTATTTTTTCAGTAAGCTTGGTTGGACCCCAGCATTCTTTTATTGGAGAGTGACACGCTGCGCTTTTTCATGGGAATACTTTGTATTCTTAATCTTTGTCTGGCTGCTGCATTTATTTAGCTCCTATTTTGCATGCATCTCTTATCTAAGAGATGTTAGTTTTAGTAGTGTTATGTGAGTACTCTCATTTTTGCTTGCTGTATCATGAAGAGTATTTTTGTTAAAACATATCTTGTATGGTGCTTGTTGGTAAAAGAAACTGCTGCTTGAAGTAGAATTTTTAATGGTGCAAGTAGAAGCTTGTATAGACTGTGGCTAGAACTTTTTCATATCATGCTAGATGTTATTTTAGTTTTAAAGCCTTATGGTTATTGAGTAGCATGATTAGCCTCAAATAGCTGAGAGTGTTTAAGGTGCCATTGAAGGAATCATGAGTTGTTCTTGTCATAGTGAAGCATAAATTTATGGTATTCTCTTTCGAATGTTTTATTGGGTTGACTTGGCGCATGCTCGCACCATGTTTATGACTATGAACCAGTCACTAATAGACTCTATGATCATTTAGTTTTTGAACTTGTGATACCGCTTATGCTTTGATTAATGATGTTTATGTCACTATGCATGATTATGGCTCTTATGCTCTCTTGATTTCTCGCTCCCGGTCTTTTGCTAGCCTCCACCTGTACTGAGTATGGAATTCTACTCGTGCATCCAACTCTCTAAAACCAAGTTTTCCCATTGTGTCCACCATACCTACCTACATGTGGTATTTAACTGCCACTCCAAGTAAATTGATCATGTGTTACCTTTAAAACCTTAAAAATTACTCCTGCTTTGTGTTCCTGTTTTTGCTCATGAGGACGTAAATAGAGAATCTTTATCTCACTTTTTTATTGGATTTCACACCCTGGACTAGTGGCTTCATCCGCTTATCCAACTGAAAGAAGAGCTGGCAGCAGGGTGTCCAGCCCAAATTAATACACACAAAATCTCTTCACTATTTTTGCCCCTGATTTATCAGTCAAAGCATAATTGTGTAAACAAAAGAGAAAGAGGGATGACCTTCTACACCAGTTGCATCCTTCATATGGGAGCCGCTCTTGTGAAATCTAGTTGGCTTGTGACGTACTGTATTTTTTGTTTACCATTTGTTGACATTAGCATACATCTCCCAAAATATAGACACTCAGTGTCAAAATTTTAATACCTGTGTTTAATAAAATAAAAATCTCTAGCACATGAGTGATCCCTGATTCCCTCTGCGAAGGGCCTTTCTTTTACTTTTATGTTGAGTCTCCATCTTCTAACTTTATGCATAGTTGAGAGAGCATTCTTGCCATTCTGAGTTTTACGTGCATTTGTCCCGGAAACATTATTAATTGATTCATGATGTGTTATTGCTTGTTCTCAAATTATTTTTTCTAGTCTTCCTCATGAACTTTGAAGGTGTCCTGGCATTTATGTTTTGCCCCACTCTTAAGGACTAGCGAAATACCACTTTGCCATGCTTTCTCTATACTTGAAACAAACGTATATCTTTCTTTGAATTGTTATTCATGATCTTTTATTTGAGATACTTCTCATGATGCAAAGTGATTGCTATGCTTTATTATTAAAGTTATATGATCTCAGCTTACATATGCTTTTACATTTTTATGATCAAGATTATGTGGTAGCATGTCACCCTAGAAATTTTTTTGCTTATCGTTTACCTACTCGAGGACGAGTAGGAACTAAGCTTGGGTATGCTTGATACGTCTCCAACATATCTATAATTTCTGATGTTCCATGATGATATTATGACAATTGCTACATGTTTTCTCCCTTCTTTATGTCATTTTTATCCATTTTCCGGACTAACCTATTGACAAGATGCCAAAGAGCCAGTTCCCTATTTTCTGTTGTTTTTGGTTTCACAAAAGTTGTTCTGGAAATATTCTTGGAATTAGAAAATTCGAAGCCCGGAAGTCTTAGAATTCCCAAAGGTTCCACGGAGTCCCGAAGAGACCCGGAGGGGGGCCTCAGGGGGCCCACACCATAGGGTGGCGCGCCCCCCTTGTCCGCGTTGGGGGTGGTGTGGGGCCCCCAGGGCTCCACCACCTTTGCCCTTTCGCCTATTTATTCCCCTCCGAAGGAAAACCCTAGGCACCCGATCAAAAATCCCCGAAAAGTTCTGCATCCGCCGTCCTCGTCAACCCTAGATCAGGGGGTTCTGAAGCTGTCTCCCGGCAGCCTACTGGAGAGGAGATCATGAACGGAGGCCTCTTCATCACCATGCCTGCCGACGGAGTGATGTGTGAGTAGTTCATCCTTGGACTACGGGTCCATAGCAGTAGCTAGATGGTTGTCTTCTCCTCCTATGCCTCAATGTTTAGATCTAGTGAGCTGCCTAACATGATCGAGATTGTTCTTATGTAATTCTATGTGTTGTGTTTGCTAGGATCCGATGAATATTGAACTTATGCCAAATGGATTATAGTATTTATTGCATATGTTATTTGTGATCTTGCATGCTTTCTGTTGCTAGTGCTTGCTCTGGCCAAGTAGTTGCTAGTGACTCCAAGAGGGAGTATTTATGCTCGATAGTTGGGTTCATGCCTCCTTTTCGCCTGTGCTCGAGTGACAGAAACATGACGGGGGAGGATGTGATGTTGCCACTAGGGAGAAAGCTGCGGTGTGAGTGCCCGCATGCACAATCATTGCTTACATTACACACATTGCTTAATGCGATTATCTGTTGCTTGCAACTTAATTTCTAAACGGGATCAGATGATAACCTGAGGGTGGATTATTAGTCATAGATGCAGTTGGATTACGGTCTATGTATATTGTTGTAATTCCCTCACTAAATATCACAGTAGTCATCATGTTATGAATGTGCACTATGGTGCAACCTCTATTTGTGAATTGCCTAGCTATAATTTGTTCACCCAGCATGCTATCTTTTATGGAGAGACACCACTAGTGAACCTATGAGCCCCGGTCCATTTTCCTACACTGTTAAACAAACCACTACAATTCCCTGCTTTCTTTACTTACTGCAAGCATACACTATTTTCCATACTATACGTCTAATCTTCGTTTTCAGCAAGACCGGTGAGATTGACAACTTCACTGTACCGTTGGGACAAAGTATTTTGGTTGTGTCGTGTGCAGGTTCCGCGTTGTTGCTCACACCGGTGAGGCGCCATCACCACCGTCAGTGGCATCAACCTTCCAAAGATCCTCTTTCTCCTTCTAGATTGATAACCTTGGTTCTTAACTAAGGGAAATTCTTACCGTTGCACTCATCACACCCTCCTCTTGGGGTTCCCAACGCACCATCAAAGTTTGCATCAAAGAATTTCTGGCGTCTTTGTCGGGGATTCAAAGCCTTCAAGAAGCAACCACTCCCTCGTCAACTCTGCAAGCAACAGTGAGTTGGCTTCTAGCTAATTGTCTATCTGTTCTTTGCTCCCGTATGGCTTTATATAGATAGCTAGATTAGGGCTTACAGAAAGGAAACCTAGAGACTTCGGAAAGTATCTAACTTGGAAAGTAAGGAATCCGTCTTCTCCTCCAAGCCGCACCACTTTGGACCGTGGTCCGGGTCCATCTAGAATCCGGCTTCCTGCGCATCAGCTTACTGGGCCGCCCAATGGATTATGATCCATTACCTACGGGCCACCCGGGTAATCCGGTGTTTAGGCCAATGCCGGACATACCCCTAATCGGCATATATCTGACAGTTGCCCCAAGAAGGATTAAGACTTCACCCTGTCGCTCTTCATTTGTTGGCTTTTTTCAGAAATGTCGGCATTTCGTCTTGATTCTTCTTTCACCAAAATATCTCTTATCCCAAAACTCGGATTTTACCAAAGTTCGACTTTCCTTCCGCGAGCCTTCGCGGAGAAGGAACTTCGTGACATCAGCGATGAAATCTTGCTGACGTCACGAACATTTGCGTTCAGTCAAAATCTGAAACCATATCTTCTGACAGATTCTTTCGCGGGAAACGAGGAGATATCAATAATCACCATGTCCCCTCATTTCCTGGAATTTTTGGGCATTGCACGCGTTGTGCATCCAACGGCTATTAATCTCTGCGCGTCCCGGTTATAAATAGCCGTCTCGGGGCCTCCATATCTTCTTCTACTTCTTCCACCTCGAGCGCACAGAGCACAAGTCCTTAGCAACCAGAGCCCAAGCTTCGAGGGAACGCAAAGACCCAGCTCCCGAGCTCTTCTCCGGAAATACAATCGGAGGATCTAGCTCCCGACCGTGCCGCCAGAAAATGGTCATCGGAGATTCCCCTCGCGCCTCTGAATCGGCGAGCACCGTCATGGAGATTGAATATATCATCAACGACCTGGACCCCCTCCTTGACTCTCTGCCTCGCACCGCTGCAAACCCACCGGAGGGGGCCGCCAGCGAGCCGGCGAGCGGGGATCTTCCTCCCGTGGCCGGAAACATGCCACCGCCATTAGCTACTGCTCCTCCTCCTCCTCCCTTCTCCGAGCCTACGGAGAAGGATAATACTCGCGGCGGCGAGGACGTCGTCGCTTCCGCCACCGCCCGAGGCGAGGACGAAGGTGAAGAAAATGCCGACAATTGGAGCCACTGCAACGTGGTTCCATATCTTCTCCCGGCATTGGAGAAGGAGGGCTTCGTGATCAAGGACAAATAGCGGGTGAACGAGGATGACACCGAGCCGTCTCCGCAACCCGGCGAGCGCATTCTCCTGGCTTCCAATATCAGCAGAGGTATGGGATTTCCACCTTCCGCGTTTTTCTGCCAGGTCCTAGACCATTACAAGATCCAACCACACAATCTGCAACCCAACTCCATCCTATACTTAGCCGGATTCCAGCCCCTTTTCGAGGGTTATCTAGGGATAGAACCCCGCCTGGATTTCTTCCAATACTGCTTTAGCGTTAAACGCAACCCCTCGGGGGGCACACTTCCGACTTGCAGGGCAATCTATTTTACCCTTTGTAGGTTTAGGAAGGATTGGTTCCCCAAGATCAAAACATCTGAGTCCGTCAAATTTTGGACGGGCGCGTTCTTTTATCACGCGGATGTTCCGTTTCCTGGAAAGGAAACGGGCATTCCGCCTTTTGTCAATTCCGCGGCCACGCCCCAAGATAATTGGGCGTTGGACGCGGTCCAGGTTCTGCCTCCAGACTTGATGAGGATCAAGAGGCGAATTGCAAAACTCGTCTCTTCCACTCCTCCGCTAACCGGCATGGATACAATACTTTTCTGGTTTGGAAGGCGGATCCAGCCCCTTACTTATCGCGGAAAACGGCTTATGTGTGAGTACACGGGCCTAGACGACATGATGAGGTCGACAAAGAGTGCATTGACGAAGAAAGATTTCAAGAAACACGTGAACCAGATGGTTTCTACTCGCGATCAATACGAGGAGATCCGGAAAATGTACCACGCCGGAAACCCTGTTCCAAACGTATACTTTTGTCCTTTGGGAAATTTCTTGAATCTTTGTCTTCTTTTTCTCGGATGTTTTTTATTCTAATCCGGACTTTGTTTCTTTTTACAGCTTCTTGATCTTCCTGAAGCAGAACTCGCTACTGATGACGCGTTGGCTGAACTTCGTGCCAACTTCCAGTCTGGAGGGCGGAAGCGAAAGAAGCCATCCGCCACTCAGGAGGTCATCGATCTTGACGGCGTGGCCAGCGCCACTTCGAGGTAAAAATCTAGATTTTCATTTGTATGCTTTTTGTTGCATGTTTTTTGTTTCTCGGAATCTCACATCTCGAATTTTCTTCCTCTTTACTTTCTAGCCTTGCTCCTACTACCTTGAAGGGAAAAGTCCGGAAGAAGCACAAAGTTGATGCACAGAGAGGAGTAAAACCGTCTCCCGCCGCTGCGCCAGACACTCCAACAACGTCTGGGGAGGAGAACTCGTCTGCACGGGAAGGAGAATATCCCCTGCAGTCCAGCCAGCCCATTGCATCCGACTTAGATGCGAGGGAAAGGGCGATGCCGGAAGAGTCTGGGCCTTCAAATCTTCCCAAGGAAGAGCCGATCCCCACTTTTGACAACAAGTTCAAGGTAAAGAAAGAAGATTGTTTTGACAAACACGGGTATATTCATCTGTGGGCGAAAAAACACTTTGCCCGTGCTCCCTTAATCTGTCCTTGCCCACAAGGCGGACTTATTGTTAGGAATAATTACGTATTCTCGCCTCGCCAGGTCATGCAAGACGGCCTCCACCATGTAGGAATTACCTTTGCAGAATATGCTAAAGAATTTTCTGAGAATATCGCGAGCTTGCAAAGGATGAGCTAGGTAAATACCTCTAGCTCCCAAGCGTTAATACAAAAGTATTTTTCTCTTTTACCTGCTTATTTTTTGACTAAAAATCTTTTCCTTTATCTATGTCTCAGCAAACTGCCGAGACCATAAATATGGAAGTTTTCAATAAGCTCACCATTAAGAACAAGGAGGTTAGATCTCTCCTTGGTATTCTTAGTGACAAGGACTCGGATTTGGCCTCAGTTCAGCAACGGCTGAAGGAATCAGCGGGTAAATGTCTTATTCATTTGTAATGTTGTTTTCTGAATTTTTTCGAAGTCTTTTTCTGAGTTTTGAACTCTTCACATTTCACCCTTTTCAGCTTCTTTGGCCAAAGCCAAACAAATTGCTGAAGATGCTGGCAATACTAAAAACCTCCACAAGGAAAATTCGGAGCTTTACAAGATGACGGTAAAGCTTCAAAAAGACCTGGAGGCCAGCCAACTGTCCATTGGTATTGCCGAGTCCCGAGCTTCCTCCCAAGATGAGAAGGATAAGGCGACCATCCAGGATTTGGAAAATGCCCTCAACCAACACCTTGAAGAAGGTGTTGAGATCGATAAAATCCTAGGTAAGTTTTTTTTTGCACTTTTACCAAGGTTTTCTTGTACTTCTATAGCACGCCTTGGTTTTCCTCCTTCTGTGATTTTCGAACTTTTCTTGGTTGTTTTAAACAGAAGGGAATCCTTTGCTCACCCGGATTGATAGAATCCGGTCTTTCGGGAAAATCTTCGCCGACCTCAAGACTGCAGGGATGCTACTTGTGAACAAGTACATTCCCGAAAAAGCTGAAGATTTCTCGGAAGTCAGCAAACTTCCGGAGGCTATAGAAGAGGTGCCGAACCAGAGGGAATCCTGGCTTCGTTCTTCTGCCCGCGGTGGTGTACGCATGGCCCTTGGGCTGATGCTTATGCATTACACCACCGCCAAGTCCTGGCGTGTCGCTACCAGTATCCCTCAAGGATACACGGAAGCTCAGAGGGCCGATATATTTGAGTCTGTCAAGGGACATGCCACCAAGATAGCTCAGATGGTGTCAATCTCGACATTCTATCCGGAGGAATAAATTCCGACAACTCCGGAGAACCCCAGCGACAGCAATGAGGATGATGACGAGGACTATTCGTCTAATTCCTGCATAGCCAGCCGAGACAATATAAAGCATTACTATTTTTCAAATGTAATATCAATTGTAATTCTATCTACCTTTTGTATAAACAAGTATTTATCCTTTTGCAGTAAAGTTTGAGTCTCTGCAAGTTTTTCTGGGTTTTAATTCCTTTTTCTTCTAAGTTCTCTGGTTTGTGTGCTTTAACTGTCCTTAGTGTTGAAGTGGCTCAACAGTACTTAATCTTCATGCCAAGTGACTGGGTTTAGACCTTTCAGTCAAAACTCGGAATCATGGATTGTACTTTAGGCACTCTTACTTACTAATTCCAGTGACCCAACACACAAAAAATCAAATAATGCTTAGGAAAAAGTAAGGAATTTTGAAAAGTATGAAACTCAGGCACGCAGGCACAATCTGGATTTCCTTAAGCCTCCGTAGGCTAGAAAATCAGTCAGTTTTATAACTCCGAGCACACAGGCAAAATTCAGGTTAACATTGAAGCAATTTGAAAGATCATTGGGAAATAGATAAGGCGGTCTTATGCTTTGAAAAAAAATATAACAAGACAGACAAAAAATGCATGAATTCCGACAACTTTATTTCATGATCTCAAAGATGTTTACATAGAATTTGAACTAAGTGTAAAAGAGACGTAACTACTGGATGCTCCAGGGTCTCTTTGTCTCTCCTAGATCTACATCTACCTTTATTTTTCTCTTGCGATTCAGATTTTTGGGATCATCTTACGTGTCTCGAATATATACAAGGTAATATGATCCACTTTTCATAGCCTTGTTGATAACAAAAGGTCCCTCCCAAACTGGGGCTAATTTGTGCTTCCTTTCCTGTACAAATTTTAGCACCAAATCACCCTCTTTGAAAGATCGGTGTTTGATTTTTCGACTATGATAACGTTGCAATCCTTGCTGATAAATGGCGGATCTTTGTAGCACAAGATCTCGTTCTTCTTCTAAGAGATCAACGACATCCTGTCGTGCTTTTTCGGCATCCGAGTCATCATACGCCAGCGCTCTTGGGCTATCATGGATCATATCCATGGGAAGCACTGCTTTTGTACCATAAACCAATAAAAACGGCATTTTCCATGTTGATCTATTTGGCATCATTCGAATACTCCAAAGAATAGATGGTAATTCTTCTATCCATGCTCTAGCTGCTCAATGAAGAGGAGATTCGATTCTTGGTCGCATTCCTTGCAGGATTGAACTATTCATCCGTTCAACCTGTCCATTGGATTGTGGGTGTTAGGCGAATTCCCGTTTTTTGACAATATTTTGCCAACTCTCCAATAGAGAAATTTGTCCCGTTATCCATGATTATGCTGTGCGGAACGCCGTATCGCATGACTATGTCAATGATGAAATTTCTGGCAGTCACACCGTCAAGTTTTTCTATGGGTTTTGCTTTCACCCACTTGGTATAGTTATCTACTGCAACGAGTAGATGTGTAAGTCCGCCTCTTGAAGTTTTGAATGGTCCCATCATATCTAGCCCCCAGACTGCAAATGGCTATGTTATGGGGATAGTTTTGAGTGCTTGAGCTGGCATATTCGTCTGGTTGGCGTAATACTGACATTCGGCACATGTATTTACTATGTGCTCCGCATCTGCCTTGCGTGTAAGCCAGAAAAAACCCTGCACGGAATGCTTTTTCAACTATGCTTTTTGACTAAGCATGGTGTCCGTAATCTCCTGCATGGATTTCCTGAAGAATTTCCCGTCCTTCTTCTGGCGAAATACATCACTGAAAAATTCCGACAGTACTGCGTTTATACAAGCAACTATTGATTACCGTGTATCCTTTGCATCGACGTTGTATCTGCCTTTGCAAGACTTTGTCTGCTCCATCCAGGAAATTCTGATCGACTAAGAAGTTTAATTATGGAATTGTCCAATCCGGGTTAACAAGTAGAACTTCTATTGACTCGGAAACTAGAGGATAATCAACATCTACGCCTTTTATTGATGGTTCGTGTAAATGTTGGACGAACACACCAGGTGGTAGGGTTTTCACTCTTTTCGAGCCCATGCGGACTAAAGCATCCGCGTTCCAATTATCTTTTCTTTTGATGTGAAGTACTTCAAATCCTAGGAAGCAAATGGCAAACTCGTCCACTATTCTCCGATATTTGGCCATAATGGGGCTTTTGGCATCCCATGTTTGGTTTAGATGATGTTGTACCAAATCCGAGTCACCATAATAAAGGATACGCTTAACTTCTATTTCCTTTGCAATATGCAAGCCATGAAGCCGAGCTTCATATTCTGCCACATTGTTGCTGGCGTTGAAGTGTATTTGCAATACATATTCCATTATGTGACCCTTTGGAGATTTAAGCTCTACACTATCTCCAGCTCCTTCTTTCATTTTTGATCCGTCAAAATGCATGATCCAATATTCCGACTCCGGTATTGGTGTGTTTTCCATTGCTTCTGTCTAATCAGCCACAAAATCTGCCAATACTTGGGATTTAATTGCCGTCTGAGGTTGGTAATACTTAATGTCGAACGCAGCGAGCTCAATGCCCCATTTGGCGACTCGTCCTGTTGCGTATGCATTGTTGATGATATCGCCTAGTGGTGCTTTGCTTACCACCGTTACAGAATGTCCTTGGAAATAATAACAGAGTTTTCGATATGCGAAAAACACGTCATATGCAAGTTTTTGATAATGTGGATACCTTTGTTTTGATTCAGAGAATACCTCACTGACGTAATACATTGTATGTTGATTTGGTATACTTTGTTCATGTTTCCATATTTCCATAATTATCACTGCGCTAATAACCCTATTTGTTGTTGTAAGATACATAAACATGGATTCTTCGTCTTTTGGTGATGCCAAAATCGGAACTGTCATCAAGGTTTCCTTTAACTAGGTCAATGCTTTATCCGCCTCTTCGGTCCATTCAAATTTGTTGGATTTCTTCAACAATTTGTATAATGGCAGAGCTTCATCACCTAGCCGGCTTATAAACCTGCTAACGGCGGCTGTAGAACCCGTTAGTCTTTGGACATCTTTTAGGCAAGTAGGCCTTGTGATGCTCAAGATTGCCTTGATCTTTTCCGGGTTTACTTCTATTCCTCTGTGAGAAACGATAAAACCCAGAAGCTTTTCTGAGGGAACCCCGAATACGCACTTTAATAGATTCAACTTCATTTTATAAGTGCGCAAATTTTTGAAGGTTTCACGTAGATCTTCAAGGAGTGTATCCCTTTCCTTGGAAACTACGGCAATATCATCCACGTAAACATGGACGTTTTTGCTGATTTGACTATGCAAACATCTTTGCATGCAACGCTGGTAAGTTGCACCGGCGTTCTTCAAGCCAAAAGGCATGGTTATGTAATAGTATGTTCCATATGGGATTATGAAAGAAGTTTTTATTTGGTCCTCCTCCTTCATATGTATTTGATAGTACCCGGAATAAGCATCCAAAAAGCATGAAAGCTCAGAGCCAGCAGTGCCATCTATTATTTTGATCGATTCGCGGTAACGCGAACCTATTCTTTGGATATAATTTTTCAAGCCGGTGTAATCTATACACATTCTAACAACAATACTATCTTTCTTTGGGATTAATATTGGGTTTGTAGACCAATCAGTATGTATAACTTCCCGGATAAAATCAGCTGCTAAAAGCTGGATAATTTCCTTGCCTATAGCCTTTCGTCTTCTTCCATCGAAACGATGGTGACCTTGTTTGACGGGTTTTGATCCTGGATTAATTTGAGTTGGTGGTCAACAAGTTCCCTGGGCACACCTGGCATATCAGCATGACACCAGGAAAAAATGTTTCAGTTCTCACGTAGGAACTTTATGAGCGTGCTTTCCTATTTGTCAGTCATTCCAGTTCCCACTACGACAAACTTTGTCGGATCCTTGGGATCTAGGATAACCTGTCTTGTATTCTCCGAGGCTTTGCAACTTTCTGCTGGCTTCCGGCTTTCTTTTCCCGCTGGCATTTCTGTCGATGATACTTCTTTAGCCAGCTCCTTCAATTCTTCCTTCTGAATCACCTTTTCGGCGCAAAGGGTGTTTCCTTTCTCCAGCTCGTTCGCCAGTTTTAAGTCTCCAGATATGGTGATTACTCCTCCTTTTGGCCCTGGCATCTTTAGCTTGTTATAGATATAACATGATCTTTCCATGAATTTTACGAAAGCCGGATGTCCGAGTATTGCATAATAAACACTCTCCAACGACACCACCACAAATGAGATCCTTTCCTGACGGAAGTGTTCTCTTTTTCCAAAGGTTACGTCTAGGGAAATTTCTCCTACGGATTGTGCTTGTCTGCCAGGAGCAATACCATGAAAACATATGTTACTATGATTGAGCTAGGTCTCGGGGATGTGTAGCTGCTTCAATGTACTTAAGTGCATGATATTGATACTAGATCCTCCATCCATCATCACTCTTTTGAGCCTAGTGTTTTGAACAATAGGACTTACGACCAAAGCATGCGTGTCGGGTTCTGGGATGTTCCCAAGATGATCAGACTGATCCCAAGTAATAGGCGTATTTTAATACTTCTTATCGAAGTGTTCTTTTCGCCTGTATCGCTGAGGGAGTTGCCAGGGAAGTTAGGTTACATTCTCCTTTAACTCTCGGGAATTTTGGCTCGCCTTTCCGCTGTTGTTCCTGGATTTTATCATCAGTGTCTGATTCACTTTCTTCTTTTTCGGCTTCCGACTTTTGCTTGTTGAACTTCGTATTGGAATTCTTTCCTTTGTTCCCGGATCCTAGAGTGCCTTTCATGTGTTTGTTGAGGCGCACTACGCATTGATATGGGTAGGCTTCCCAAATTGCGAATGGTGGACACAGTTTTCCGACTTTATCTTTTCACATTCTTCTTTAGAATAGGAGATTAGCTTTATGTTTCTTCCTTTCCATTTGTTGCCATTGTCCTTCCCAAAGGTTAAGTTTACTTCTTTGGGGTTTGGCTGTGCTTCTGAAGTAGCCTTCTTTTCAGAGCGAGACACCTTTTTGGCCTGAACCAAAGCATCAATATTTCCACCTCTCGCTCTAATGTCATCTTCAGTCGCTGCATGTTCATTGGCGGTGGTAAGCATAGATCCGAGATCTTTGTGCTCCTTCGAACCAACCATAAACGGTATGAGGCCGGGTTTCAAGCCGGTGATGAAAGCATGCATTGCCTGTACATCACTTACTCCAGAGCAACTATTCTCCATTGTTGTCCATCTTGTAATAAAGTCGACATACGACTCATCCTCATATTGCACGCAACGGTTCAGCTGGTTTATACTCTTGGGACATTTCTACGTGCCCCGAAAGTGCTGAGCGAATACTCTCGCCATATCTTCCCAGTTGTCCACTGTCCTTGACGGTAGCCCATTGATCCAATCTCTGGCTCCGTCCAATAACATTAGGGGAAGAAACTTCACAGCCTCTAAATTTGTCCCTTTGTTTATCTGGACGGCAGTATAGTAATCTGAAAGCCACGTATCCGGGTTAGTGCTTCCGGCATACTTTTGATAAGTTGGGCCAACTTGGGCGAAGCCAGAATGTAGACTGATTCTCCGGATCCTGTCAGTGAAACACTTAGACCCAAAGTATAGATCGTCTCTTTCCGCCTTATCGACGTGAGTGGAATATCTTCCGGCTGAATGGACAGAAGGGGATATGCTCCTTTCTGGCCCATTGTTGCGCGAGTGCGCTGTTTCGGGATTATCCCTGCTTCTTCCGTTGTCATGTCCTTTGGAATAAGGTGGAGTTCTACTCCTTGGACTTTCTTTGTTCCTAGGAGGAGTACGGGATCTCTCACATCTGTGAGGGTTGTCATATCTTCCGGCTTTATCAGCTGGGCGTCTGGGAGGGGGCATTACTTTGCCGTCTTTCCGGTTTTGTTCCTCCCGTTCCTTGTAATCACGGGGATTAGTTCCGCCTTTCGGCAGATGGGATCCTGTTCTGGACGCTGCATCCTTGTTGTCCGGGATTTTCTTGTCCTTCCTAGGATCTCCCTTCTTTTCCTTAGAATCGCCTGAATCTCCAGATTCACCAGGTTCAGGTGCTCCAGCAGCACATTAGGCAGTTTTGCATAGGGCCGAGTCATCATGTAACTTTGCTCATCGTGCATGTCCTTGCTGTTGCTGTTGTAATGCCTTTCCTAGGAAAGCATACACTCCCTGAAGTTTTTCGTCGTTGGAGTATAGATCATCATTAAGGATGGCGAACACGGCCTCCGCATTTTCGGCTGCGGTTTTGTATATGCTTTCGCCCTTGGCATTGGTGTCGTTAACCTGCCTTTGCCAAGAAGGGTTTTCAACCTCTTTCTTGCTGGCAGTTCATCCGGTTTTGCAATTCCGGGTAACCACATGGTTTAATGCCAGATCTATTCCTTCTCTCGTATTCCGCTATTTCTTCCTGCTGCAATTTAATGTCAGCTTGGGTTTTGATGAGGTTTTCCCGGGCACGGAATAGATGTTGATGCTGCCGCTGTAGAGCTTGTCTCCTGTCTTCCAGCACTTCCGGGGACTCGTCTCGTGCCACCAGGGTTTGAATTAAATCGATTGCATCCTGTTCAGACATTTGGGGAACGGGGATTTCATTCCTTTTCTTCTCCGCCGGTTTGACTCCGCTACCTCCTCCTACTTCCAAGTTTTGGTTGGCAGTATCTGCTAATTTTTCCATCTTTTTCTTCTGGAGTTTATATTGGAGTTTCTTGGCAGTCTTGTTTTTCTTTTTGGAAGAAGAAGGTTTCTTGCCCGGTTCTTCCTCCGTCAATTCTCTGACATCGGGATAAGTTGGACTAGCTTCACCCTCCTCTCTTTCCGCATAGGGCGGAGGTGTTTTGGGGTCTTCATCGTCTTTGCCAGCCGAGTTTCCAGTCGGTTTTGCCATAAGTACTTCATGGAAGCTCCCTTCCATAGATTTAACCTTTCTCTCGAAAGCGTCTTCATCTTCATCTTCAGAATCTATGTCTTCAGATACGGGTTTCAACTCCAATATTGCTTCTATAGCAGCTAATACAGAGTCGGCTTCCGAGTTTGTCGTCTCACTGATGGGTATCGGATCTTCCACTTGTTATGTGGGATGATGCTTTTCTGCTTATTCCACGGGATTGGTTTCTTCCGTGTTGTCCGCGATCTCGGACTGCACCATGCCAATGAAGTGAGACCTGATTGCAGGCGTCTCCGAAGAGGCGGCAAATTCGGCACTTTTTTGGCGATTTGAGCATAATCCGGTATCATAGTTTTCCTCAATTGGGTATAGGTCGGGTGGGATAAATTTACTTCCACCACAGAATCCTATTGCTTCTGTTGATAATCCGATAAAAACATTTGTAGATCCAATCGGTAAAACGCAGACACTTACTAGGTGATTTCATGCTGGTATATACGATATGTTGTTGAGGAAGCGCCCGACGTCGCCGTCGAATTTCAGGCTTCCGATAGTTATTGTATTGCCGATTCCGCCGAGTATTCCCGATCGAAACATAACTCCTGACGCTGATGGCCCCACGGTGGGCGCCAACTATCGAGACATCGTAGTAGAGTTCATAGACGGGGGTGCCATGAGCCTAGCGGTAGAACCGCGGGGGGACGTGATGATACGACAAACGAGAACATCGAGTTTTACCCAGGTTCGATACGATATAACTAGGCGGCGTTTCTACTCCTCCAATCTCACTAAATCAGGGCTGAAGCCTGAAGTATACAAAGTATAATGTGAGTATGGTTTCGCTAACTCGGAGAGGATCAACTTCTCCACGAGTTGGCTTCTAGCTAATTGTCTGTCTGTTCTTTGCTCCCGTCTGGCTTTATATAGATATCCAGATTAGGGATTACAGAAAGGAAACCTAGAAGACTACGGAAAGTATCTAACTTGGAAAGTAAGGAACCGTCTTCTCCTCCAAGCCGCATCACTTTGGGTCGTGGTCTGGGTCCTTCTAGAATCCGTCTTCCTGCGCATCAGCTTACTAGGCCGCCCAATGGATTATGATCCATTACCTATGGGCCACCCTGGTAATCCGGCGTTTAGGCCAATGCCGGACATACCCCTAATTGGCATATATCCGAGAAATATCCTCCCCCCTTACATGTTTCTTTCACTCGAGTGCAGGAAACAAAGAGGCATGCACCCACTATCTAGCATAAAACTCTCTCTTGAAGATGCATACAGCAACTTGGCCTGAGTAGTCATACACATCGGATAGTGTGCAAGAACAAATTAAAACACTAACAAAGATATAAGTGACCCTCGATATAAAGGCATGAACAAACCGATCATGACGTCTGCTACGCCTTGATGGTTCCTTGACGGGGAGACTTCTTGATGATATGAATTTTAAGTCCCCGGCAACGGCGCCAGAAATTCTTGATGCTTGTGGTGGCGTGTTGGGAACCCCGAGAGGAGGGTGTGATGAGTACAACGGTAAGAATTTCCCTTAGTTAAGAACCAAGGTTATCAATCCAAGGTTGATGCCACTGACGGTGGTGATGGCGCCTCACCGGTGTCAGCAACAACGCGGAACCTGCACACAACACAACCAAAATACTTTGTCCCAACGGTGTAGTGAGGTTGTCAATCTCACAGGTCTTGCTGAAAACAAAGATTAGACGTATAGTGTGGAAAATGGTGTATGCTTGCAGTAAGTAAAGAAAGCAGGGAATTGTAGTGGTTTGTTTAACAGTGTAGGAAAATGGACCGGGCTTCATAGGTTCATTAGTGGTGTCTCTCCATAAAAGATAGCATACTAGGTGAACAAATTACAGCCGGGCAATTGACAAATAGAGGTTGTACCGTAGTGCACATTCATGACATGATGACTACTATTGTATTTAGTGAGGGCATTACAACAATATACATAGACCGTAATCCAACTGCATCTATGACTAATAATCCACCCTCTGGTTATCATTCGAACCCCCTTAGGTATTAAGTTGCAAGCAACAGATAATCGCATTAAGCAATGTGTGTAACGTAAGCAATGATTGTGCACGCGGGCACTCACACTGCTGTTTTCTCCCTAGTGGCAACATCACACACTCTCCCATCACGTTTCTGTCACTCGAGCACAGGCGAAAAGGAGGCATGAACCCAACTATCGAGCATAAATACTCCCTCTTGGAGTCATTAGCAACTACTTGGCCAGAGCAACCACTAGCAACGAAAAGTATGCAAGATCACAAATAACATATGCAATAAAAACTATAATCAACTTGGCATAAGTTCAATATTCATCGGATCCCAGCAAACACAGCACATAGAATTACATAAGAACAAACTCGATCATGTTAGGCAGCTCACGAGATATAAACATTGAGGCATATGAGGAGAAGACAACCATCTAGCTACTGCTATGGACCCGTAGTCCAAGGATGAACTACTCACGCATCACTCCGGAGGCAGGCATGGTGATGAAGAGGCCTCCGGTGATGATCTCCTCTCCGGCAGGGTGTCGGGAGACAGCTTCAGAACTCCCCTGATCTAGGGTTGACGACAACGGCAGCTGCGGAACTTTTCAGGGATTTTTCATTAAGTACCTAGGGTTTTCCTTCGGAGGGGAATAAATAGGCGAAAGGGAAACGTCGGTGGGCCACCAGGGTGGCCTCACCACCCCTAGCCGCGGCCAAGGGGGGCCCACGCCTGGCTATGGTGAGGGCCCCCTGTTGCCCATCTTTGACTCCTCTTCGGACTTCTGGATGCTTCCGGGGAAAATAGGAACTTTGGGATTCGTGGGGTCAAATTCCGAGAATATTTCCAGAACAACTTTTCTGAAATAAAAAACAGCAGAAAACAGGGAACTATCACTTGGCTTCTTGTTAATAGGTTAGTCCCGGAAAACGTGTAAAAATGCTATAAAGAAGGGAGAAAACATGTAGCAATTGGCATAATATCAACATGGAACATTAGAAATTATAGATACGTTGGAGACGTATCAAGCATCCCCAAGCTTAGTTCCTACTCGTCCTCGAGTAGGTAAACGATAAAACAAAATAATTTCTGAGGTGACATGCTACCACACAATCTTGATCATAATATGTAAAGCAGAGCATATAAACTAGGATCAAATGAACTAAATTTGTGATCTATATTTGATATCAACAAGTAATGCATAAACAAAGAAGAAAGAAGTAAAAAAATTAATGAATCAAAAATAAAATACTATCAACCGTGCAAAGTTTATTAGAGATGATTTAAGATTTCAAGAACAACAATATCATGCACGTTAAACGATCTTCAAAACCCCTGTTAGGATCAAGTCAAGCTTTCCACACGATGCAATGCTTGAATCTTAAACTATTTGCGCACTAAAAACAAGCAAGTGTTCTGTGTTGGTCCCTGGCACCGGGATGTTATGGCAAAGATAACATTATGGGGGGTTTGGAAGGTCAATGAAAGAAAGGCTCACAAAGCTGAAAGTGGTCATTAGACAAGAGAAAGTCTTAGAACCGAAACTATGCAAGGAGTAGGGGTTGCCACACAACGGATGCACATAGAGATATAAGTGTATGAAAGCTCTCCAATGGAACTAGTGGGGGGTGCATCCAACTTGCTTTCTCACGAAGACCTAGAGCTCATTTGAGGAGGCTCATCATTGGAATATACAAGCCAAGTTCTATAATGTAAAATTCCCCACATAGTTATGAATGATAATATGAAAACTTTCTCCAAATTGAAGCATTGGTGCTAAACATGAAGCACAAGTGTGGTATAAAGGATAGTGATGCGCCCCCCTCTCTTTATTCTCTCTTTGGCCCCTTTTTTTCTTGGGATTTTTCATTTTTTTTATATATCCTCACCTGTACGGGAAACATCCTATATTACAATGAATCATCACACTTTTAGTACTCATAACTCATAATGGAATATCTCTGATGTATCCAACTGCATGCTCCTGCCAGTGTAGCAGTATGCATAAATAACCATGAAGCTCACCACCAAGTAACATAATGGAGGTGGATGTTGTGCAACAATATATCTCGGAATGGCTATGGAAATGCCATGATAGGTATGTATGGTGGATGTTTTGAGGAATAATATATGGGCTTGTGTAGGAGAACAAAGTCCTCCCACGGGATTTGGATGCACTGGAGAACAAAGTCAAATTGCAAATCACTCCAAGAGGGTTCGTGGCAGTGACAAGTCACTGTTAGCTACCCCGACCGTAGCGCGTAACAAAAGGCCGATCAGAAATGTATCACTCGTAGCAATCATATACCATTGTTTCTATCAGATAGTAATTTAAGTGTGGCACGGTTTCAAGTTTCTTAGACCAACCATTAAAAGTTTATACTTACTAGTCCTTCCCGTTTATCAATTAAGCAAATTAATATCTCAAAACACCATCAGTGATTCAAGTGAAGCAGTTTAGTGATCTACAAGACCATGCGAATTTTTCCACTATACCAACTACCACATAAGCATTTCTATTCTCAACCAAGCGCGCGCGCGCCCACCCACACCCACACACACACACACACACACACACACGCACACACACACACACACACACATATATATATATATATATATATATATATATATATATATATATATATATATAGGAAGCCCAAATGGGGCACCTAGGAGCATGGGCACCGGTATCAAATACCGTACATTTTAGGTATGTAGACATCATGAATATCTCGGGTATGTATACCTTGGGTATGTAGTACGTATATATTCCCCTAGATATGCACATAGTTGGGTATACATATGTAAAAAGTATATATATACTTATACGTATATATACATACCTGACAGGTATGCGTACACTTCTGTATATGTATATATATATATATATAGGTATATATATTGTCGTATATATATATATATGACAACATAAACTCTCTCTAAGCATATATCAATGAAAACTAGAGAGTACTAACAACTCTAAATAAGAGATGAATGCAAAACATGAGCTAAATAAATGCAACAGCCAGACAAAGATTAAGAATACAAAGTATTCCCATGAAAAAGTGGAGCGTGTCACTCTCCAATAAAAGAATGCTGGGGTCCCACCAAGATTATTGCAAAAATAAAAACAAACTGAAAGCAAAAAAATAAAAGACGCTCCAAGTAAATCACATAAGATGTGACCGAATAAAAATATAGTTTCACTAGAAGTGACGTGATAATTTGTCGATGAAGAAGGGGATGCCTTGGGCATCCCCAAGATTAAACGCTTGAGTCCTCTTGTAATTTGCTGGGATGTACCTCCGGGGTATCCCCCGATCTTAGGCTTTTCACTCTTCTTGATCACGTCATATCATTCTCTTCTCTTGACCCTTGAAAACTTCCTTCACACCAAACTTCACACAATCTTCATTAGCAACGTTAGTGCAATCGAAATAATAAATTCACATGGTTAAGTTTCAACACAAGGCTAACACTCATAAACACATTAGCTACTGTCATAAATTCATTTAAAACTCTTTTTCTCAAAAGAACACCAAAAGAAATAGATTAAGATGCAAATGCAATTATTGGCAGAAATCTGTCAAAACAGGACAGCAGGTAAAGATGATTTTTTCCGAAAATCTTCTGTTGCTCAAATAAAAAAGTATTCAACTAATAAAAGTTGCGTATATATCCCAGAATTACGCACAAAAAAACTCAGGTCATTGTAAATTTTCTATGATTTTATACGAATTTAACAGTGGACAGCAGAAATCTGTTTCCTGCGCAGAAATCCGAAATATAGTCTCAACTTTCCACTAGAGGCTTTACTTGGCTCAACAAATACACAAAAGAAAAGATACAGAGGGGTTGATAAGGAAATAGACAACACCCAAGTGCAAAGAAAACAAAAATAAACGACGGAAAATGGGTTGAAAACGGAGAAATAAAACGGCTTGTCTCCCGGTAGCGCTTTTCTTTAACGCTTTTCAGCTAGGCATAGAAAGCAACTCAAGTATTTTCAAGTGAAGAAGTATCAAAATTAAGCTTAGAAATCTCCTCAACAAGGAATTGTATTTCATCTATAGAATTTTTAGATGTCCCTTTATGAACACTTTTAGGCACACTACTTTCATCAAATGGGTTTGCAGGAACAATCCAATCAAAATTCTTTTCTAGAGCTTCATGCATTCCTACCAATTTAAATGGTATTGGTATTTTAATTTCCTTATCATTGGCTTTACCCGGTGTGCTATTAACATCTACACATGAGCCTGACATCTCAAATCGGTTAAAAACTTTTCTAGCCCCAATGGCAACATCACCAAATTCCTTAAACAAAGTTTCTAGAATAAACTCTCTCTTTTCGCTATCCTTAATGTTATCAAGGTTGAGGAACATTTGTTGTATTCTGGGATTAAGGTTAACAAACCTGGATTCCAGCATACTAACTAGAGATTCTGCAGCGGTTTCATAATCTAGAGCAAGTTCAGATAATGATCTATCCTCAAATTCTTTGTGCTTACTAACATAATTAAAGAATTCTCCAATATTATCTTTCCCAATTATATCACCGCTACCTATTGGTACATCTTTCAAGATAAACTTGGTTAGAATCATGATTAGAGATTAAACTAAGAGCAGAAAAGCAAAAAATAACAGCTATGAAGTACACTAATTTTTTTTGTGTTTTTGATATAAAGAAGCAAAACAAGACAAAAATAAAAACAAGACAATAAACAAAATAAAGAGGTTGAGAGTGAGAGAGTCCCCTTGCTAGAAGAATTATTTCTCCCCGGCAACGGCGCCAGAAATTATTTGCTACGTCTTGATGGTGCCTTGACGGGGAGACTTCTTGATGATGATGAATTTTAAGTCCCCTGCAACAGCGCGAGAAATTCTTGATGCTTGTGATGGCGTGTTGGGAACCCCAAGAGGAGGATGTGATGAGTACAGCGGTAAGAATTTCCCTTAGTTAAGAACAAAGGTTATTAATCCATTAGGAGAAAGAGGATCTTCGAAAGGTTGATGCCACTGACGGTGGTGATGGCGCCTCACCGGTGTCAGCAACAACGCGGAGCCTGCACACAACACAACCACAATACTTTGTCCCAACAGTACATTGAGGTTGTCAATCTCACAGGTCTTGCTGAAAACAAAGATTAGACGTATAGTGTGGAAAATGGTGTATGCTTGCAGTAAGTAAAGAAAGCAGGGAATCGTAGTGGTTTGTTTAACAGTGTAGGAAAATGGACCGGGGTTCATAGGTTCATTAGTGGTGTCTCTCCATAAAAGATAGCATGGTGGGTGAACAAATTACAGCTGGGCAATTGACAAAAAAAATGTTGCACCGTAGTGCACATTCATGACATGGTGACTACTATGATATTTAGTGCGGGAATTACAAGAATATACATAGACCGTAATCCAACTGCATCTATGACTAATAATCCACCCTCAGGTTATCATCCGAACCCCCTTAGGTATTAAGTTGCAAGCAACAAATAATCGCATTAAGCAATGTGCGTAACCTAAGCAATGATTGTGCACGCGGGCACTCACACTGCTGTTTTCTCCCTAGTGGCAACAGCACATCCTCCCCCATCACGTTTCTGTCACTCGAGCACAGGCGAAAAGGAGGCATTAACCCAACTATCGAGCATAAATACTCCCTCTTGGAGTCACTAGAAACTACTTGGCCAGAGCAACCACTAGCAACGGAAAGCATGCAAGATCACAAATAACATATGCAATAAAGACTATAATCAACTTGGCATAAGTTCAATATTCATCGGATCCTAGCAAACACAACACATAGAATTACATAAGAAGAAACTCGATCATGTTAGGCAGCTCACGAGATATAAACATTGAGGCATAGGAGGAAAAGACAACCATCTAGCTACTGCTATGGACCCGTAGTCCAAGGATGAACTACTCACCCATCAGTCCGGAGGCAGGCATGGTGATGAAGAGGCCTCCGGTGATGATCTCCTCTCCGGCAGGGTGCCGGGAGACAGCTTCAGAACTTCCCTTATCTAGGGTTGACGACGGCGGCGGCTGCGGAACTTTTCGGGGAGTTTTCACCAAGTACCTAGGGTTTTCCTTCAGAGGGGAATAAATAGGCGAAAGGGCGACGTCGGTGGGCCACCAGGGTGGCCTCACCACCCCCAGGCGCGGCCAAGGAGGGGCCACGCTTGGCTATGGTGAGGGCCCCCAGGTGCCCGTCTTCGACTCCTCTTCGGACTTCTGGATGCTTCCGGGGAAAATAGGAACTTCGGGATTCGTGGGGTCAATTCCGAGAATATTTCCAGAATAAGTTTTCTGAAATAAAAACAGCAGAAAACAGGGAACTGTCACTTGGCATCTTGTTAATAGGTTAGTCCCGGAAAACGTGTAAAAATGCTATAAAGAAGGGAGAAAAACATGTAGTGATTGGCATAATATCAACATGGAACATCAGAAATTATAGATACGTTGGAGACGTATCAATGTCGGGGGGCTACCCCCGAGTAGGGGTATCGTAGGTGAGAAATGGAGTTCAAGGCACTGTTTACCAAGTTCGGCTGTACCGAGTTGGTACGGGCCGGATAGGATGATGCACAGCCGGGTAGGGCGCTATCCGGCAGAAAGAACAAGAGACCAAGGGAAGATTCAAGTATCTTTCTGGGTCAGCCGAGTAGCACTTGGGTGATCCGGATAGAGAAGAAGTTGTTCTACTCGAAGGCAAAGTCAATGGAGCTGTTGAGGTGAATCCCACGTATGCAAGAGCCATACCAGCGTGCGGTTTTACTTACTAGGTACGTGGTAATGCGTATCTGAACATGGGTATAGTACGGTATGGGAGGTGTCAAGTCCTGTCTCTGACAAGGGGGACAAGACATGTCAGTGGCCTACCGTGGAGACTGACAAGGGGGACAAGACATGTCAGCGGCCTACCGCGGAGACTTTCGGCAACTTTGTTAGCGAAAACACGGAGGCGTGCACTGCTGCACAGTGGTGTTTTCTACTCAGTACTTTTATCTGTAAATAGTGGGTGGCCACCAGTATATAAGGTGTCCTCCCCCTCCTGCACGAGGGACGACGACGACGCTCGGTGAACTGGTCCTAGAGGCAATACTACTCACAGAGAGAGAAGAACAGAGAGAGAGGAACTCTTGTACTCGGCATACCATTATACAGGGAGAGAGGCAGGAGTAGGGGTGTTACCTCCACACGAGGGCCCCGAACCTAGGTAGATCGTGTTGTTTGCAGTGTTCTAAGCGCGCCAGTTTGGCGTGCGATCCCTCCCCGGATACCTACAACGTCCATCGACCCCAACTTTAGCCATCCTATGGCATCTATATTCTCCACACCATGACAGTTGGCGCCCACCATGGGGCCAGTAGCGGCGCTGGCTGGGGTTCATATCCGGACGGGACCCGTTTCTCGTTCGGGGGTGCGCGTGGTTTGTGGCCTTGTCCACAGATTCGGCTCCCTTGACTTCGTCTCCTACAACGTTGGTGACTTCTGTGGCAGGCCCGTGCCTGCAGGCGGCTCCGTCATCTCCTTCGCCGCGCATCTGGTGTACATCGCCCCCACTGTCATCCGCGAGTACCCCGAGGTGGTGCTCGTTGCTGCGGACCCTCCCGCCATTCTCGCCGTCCGCGGGCAGCCAACTGGCTGCTCTACGGGTAGCGTGGAGGTGATGATGACTGGCCCGGCTATCGCTGCCGGGAAAGGCACGCCCACTGCGCCCGAAGTCGTCGACGAGCTGGCTGCTCGTCCGATCCACAAGCCCTACGACAAGCCCCAGAATCACCCGGGCTACAAGGCTCCTTCTACCTCAACAGCGATACCGGCGCCTCGTGCCGGTGTCGTCTAGAATCTGGCATGCCTCTCGCCACGGATGCGGATCCGGCGGTGTTGAGGGCGCAGCTCGAGCAGCAGCGCCAGGCTTTGCTTCTGGAAGCCTAGGAACTGGAAAAGGTTAGGCTTGAGCTCAACCTTGATCAAAATGAGTACAATAGAGCCCATGGTTTTACTCCTGTTTCTAGAAATCCTAGCAAGATATGAATCATTCGTCGCAACCTAGGTGCTGAACTAGCTAGAGATGGTAGAGATGCTAGCAAATCTGATAGTAGGACCTTAGCTGGTAGACCAAAATATAGCTCTCCTGCCAAAAAAATTAGAGATGCAGAGGCGGTTGCCGCCTAGTTGCCAAACTTGTCATGTGAGGCTCGCATTAGGCAGCAGGACCGGCTCAATGAGCTTGTTCTGGAAGCTGGTAGGCAGAATGAGGCTTTCCGGAAAGAGAATCCGGGAGCTGGTGCGTCTCATGTTGTTCAGTCGCATGGGGCAAAATCCGGAGGACAGGCCTCGTCACCGCTTCCCGGTGGTGAGAGAGCTCCTAGTGTAAACTCCGGGAAGAGTAAGCAGATGCAGATGTACGCTCTGGTTGTCGCTGGAAAACAGCACGCTGTAGAGCGACAGCCCGGTCAAAAACACATTGATGTAGGTATTGTCCATTAGGCCGCCCGAGATCACCAAGAGGGGCAAGGAGGCAATAGAGATGACCCATCTCGGCATCATGTTGCCAACCCAGTTCAGCATGTTGTTCAGCCGCAAGCAGTTGCTGCAGTGGCCAACCCGGTTCCTCAACCCGGTCATGTGCACCAGGACCCCTACAATGACGGGTACTCGGCGATGGAGCAAGCCGGGTACACCGACCCAAGAGATGTTGCAGCTCGGTTGGGAGCAAGGATGTTGCAGCCAAGTGATGCAAGGTAAAAGCTAGACATGATCTACCTGTCTGAGGAGATAGAAGCAAGGTGCCCACTCGAGCCAAGTGGGCAATTGAGCTAGCTGCTTACACCCCGTTGTATGCAAGAAGAGAAGCCATCAAATCCCAGGCCCTGGCGGATTTGTTTGTTGATTGGTCCGAAATGCAATACGAGCCTCCCTTGCCGGAAACACATTTTTGGAGAATGCATTTTGATGGCTCCAAAGTAAAAGAGGGACTCGGTGCCGGTGTTGTACTCACCTCACCCAAGCGGGACCAACTCAAGTATGTGCTTCAGATTCATTTTCCGGCATCCAATAATATAGCCGAGTATGAAGCCCTGGTCCATAGCTTGAAAGTATCCAAGGAGATCAGAATCCGGCGGATTGTGTGCTATGGTGACTCGGACTTGGTGGTTCAACAGGTCTCAGGGACTTGGGACGCGTTGGACGCCAATATGACATATTATCGGTTCCTTGTCTAGAATATGACCGGATTCTTTGATGGGTGTGAGTTCCATCACATCCACCGAGCTGAAAATGATGCAGCGGATGCTTTATCCAAGTTTGGTTCTTCTCGGCAATTCATCCCGCCTGGGATTGCTCTGGAGAATTTGAGGAAGCCCTCTATCAAGCCATCACCCAACTCGGAGTCCATATTTATTCTGGCCCTGCCGGACTCAGAAGCTGTTCCCACGGAGATTGTCTGAGAGAGCTCAAAGGAGAACCCGGGGACTTCCTCAGTAAACCCGGGGACTGTCGCATTCATCGAGGGGATCATTTCTCAGTACTCGGGGACTCGTCTCCAACTCGGAGCAAGTCATGTCAGCTGATCTAATGGAAGTGGATGAACCAGTGTTTCCTACTCGGGAGACACCGAGTTGGGATCTGCCCATATTATCCTTTCTGATGGACGGTACCTTGCCGAGTGACGAGGTCACAGCCAAGCCCATACAGAGAAGATCCAAGGGCTACACCATCGTCATCAAAGAGTTGTACAAGAGAAGTGCTACTGGTGTACTCCAACGCTGTGTTGAGCCAGAAGAAGAGAGGATATTCTCAGAGAGATACACCAAGGAGAATGTGGGCAGCATGCCTCATCTCGGGCCCTAGTCAAGAAAGCATTCCGGCATGGATTCTATTGGCTCACTGCCTTGCAACAAGCATAAGATCTAGTGACGGAAGTGCAATGGGTGCCAGAGGTATGCAAGCAAGATTCATATGCCAGCTTCCGAGTTGAAGACAATTCCCATTACCTGGCCATTGGCTGTCTGGTGCTTGGATATGGTGGGACCTTTCAAGCCAGCTCGGGGCAACATGACACACATCTTGGTCATGGTTGATAAGTTCACCAAATGGATTGAAGTGAAGCCAATCCGGAAATGTGACGGAAACACAACAGTAAGCTTCTTGAAGGATATTATCCTGAGGTATGGCTACCCACATGGGATCATCTCAGATAATGGGACAAACTTTGCTGAAGGAGCTTTGCTCGGTTCTATAAGGAGAAGCGGATCCGACTAGACATTGCATCAGTCGCCCATCCGGCTTCAAATAGCCAAGTTGAAAGAGCAAATGGCATGGTCCTATCCGGAATAAAGCCAAGGCTGATTGAGCCATTGCTGAAAACACCAGGGTGTTCGCTAGACGAGTTGTCGGCGGTGTTGTGGAGTCTAAGGACTACCCCTAACCGATCAACCGGATACACACCATTCTTCCTGGTATATGGAGCAGAGGCCGTATTGCCCACTGACCTTGAGCATGACTCACCGAGAATAACCCTCTATACTGAGGAAGAGGCAAGAGAAGCCCGAGAAGATGATGTTGATCTGCTCGAAGAAGCAAGAGAATTAACTCTATCGCGCTCAGCTGTATATCAACAGAATCTGAGGCGCTATCATAGCCGGAAAGTAAACCCAAGGGTTTTCCGAGAAGGAGACTTGGTCCTTAGGCTCGTGCAACGCACCGCCGGGATGCACAAACTTTCCCCTCCATGGGAAGGTCCTTTCATTGTGAGCAAGGCTCTGCACAATGATGCGTACTACCTCATCGACGCGCAGGCACCACAGAAGAACAGGGCAGATAAATCCGGAGAGGAATCCAAGCGTCCCTGGAATGTAGCTCTACTCCGCAGTTTTCATTCCTGAACAAACATTGTATGTATATCCTTAACCGAGTTAAATTCCAAGTCGGCACTCCGAATTCGAACTCAGGGACTGCCTCTGCCAAACCTGCTCTTTGTTATTTACTTTCTTTACTTTGCCTACTCTGTTAGTTTACTCGGAATTTCATGTGCATGTCTAGTAATGTGTTCAAACCTAAGGGCCAACTCTTTGACTTCGCTGATGTCCGCAACCCGGCTTCATAGCAAGCAAGAGAACAAGCCAAAGGTCAATAAACACACAAAAACTGCTAAGGAAAGAAGGAGTGTATCAACCGAGTAGGGTGCTTGTTCCTTCTGTGTTTTCGGCTAAGTGTTGGGAAGTGTTAATTTCAAATCTCAAAGATGTTAAGTATTAGAAACTCGGTTTTTGAAATCTTGTGACTCGACTACCAACAAGCCACAAGTGGTAAGTAAGAGCAAAGACAAAAGAACTGGGCGGATAAGAAAAGCAACTCGGGGACTCAGAATTAGCGCAATCCGGCGTTGAGCCAGTCTTGCTAAGAACTGAATAAAACTGAGTAGCACGCACAAAACAATAAATTGTTGCATACATCTGCACCCGGCATACCGGGGATCTGATAGAAAGTTTGAGGTTGAAAAAGAGCAGGAACTTAGGCCACTGTCGAAGGGGTGGTACTGGCTTCAAGGCTTGACAGGTCGGAGGACTCGCTGACAAGCTCAGAGGCAGTGGTCGATGCAGGGTTCACGGAGTCGCCAGTCGGGGCAGCAAGCCCGGATGCGGTGTTCTCGGCGGGAGTCTCCGTTGCGCTCAACTCGGGGGCTAGTGTGGAGATCACCATCTCGGTGGTGACGATTCGGGCGAGGCAGTGGGCTACGGGTCAGCTTGGATTTCCTCGTCTCGGGTTGAAACTCTACTCGGTACAACATGCAAACACAAAGCATACAAAGCTAAGTCAAATCACTAGGAACCAAAATGAGTTATACTCAGCATAGCATGCAAACACAAAGCATAGATGGCTAAGTCTATTCAATAGGAACCAGGATGAGTTCTACTCGGTGAAGCATGAGAAACAGCAAGCAAGATCAACTAGGTGCGTACAAAAGGAAACTTACTTTGGGGGCTGGCTGGTCTCGGCTGAATGGTGCAAGACCATAGAATTAAGTGTCCGAGAGCGTGGCCTTGAGGATGGAGCGAGCCCGGATTGCCACCTCCTCCTTGCTGAGCTTGAATGTAGTTGTGCGGGTGCAGTCGTGGGGTCCTCCCATGAAACACATCTTGTGTGCTCGGAGTTGGAGAGGGAGAACCCGGCGGCTCACCCAGGCAGCGACCAGGTCATCCCGGTGGAGTCCCAGCTCTATCAACTGCTTCAATCGGTCGTCAGCGTGGTTTGCATCCGGTAGTGTCTTCTTCGGATGGTATCCCCAGTTCCTCATTGCAGTGGGGGGAGTATTCTCGAAAGCCTACAGCTTGATGAGATCGACCGGTTGCTCGCATGCAGCCGGAGTGGGGTTCCTCACATACAGAAACCCTCTCTGCCACTTCCGGTAGGTGTCCAATCCCAGAACCTGGGGGTAGGTGCAGGGAGTCCGGCACACGATCATGGCCATCCCGGTTTGGGTCATCACCTTGGGCGCATTCGGATTGGATTTGTTGGGGAGAACTTGCTGACGAAAGAAGAAATATTTGGCCCAGATGTCTACCGTGGGGTAGACACCAAGATATGCTTCGCAGCAGGGACAACATAGCTATGGCGTTAGCCGGAAGGTGGTGCGGTTGGAGGCCAAAGTGGAGGAAGAAGTCTTGCATGAATTTTGAGATTGGAAGGATGAAGCCACGTTTGAAATGACTGAGGAAGACAACATACTCACCGGGCTGGGGCACTGGCTCCAACTTGTCGCCAAGTGCCCGACAGATGACGCCCGGCGGTACCCCGCGAGTATTGACGAGCCACTGGACGTCACTGGTTGTGACGTCAGATCCCTCCCAATTGGCGCGGGTGGAAGCCGGGCCCTCCAAATTCAGATCGGCAACGGGCTCGAGCGCCATCGGAGCTTCTCTGGCGAGGAGGATCTTGAAGAAGGAGGCGGAGAAGAAGCGACGCAGTCGAATGGCAACGGCAGCGCAAGATCGGAGGTGACCGCGTCGCGCTGTGAAGATCTTGAAGCCCTCGGGCGCTCTCCGGCAAGCGGCGGCGTGCAGGGATGGATCTGTCCTTTCTCTGCATGCGGCACGGCGGCGTGCGGTGGATTCACGACAGAGCAGAGTGCTCTGTGCGGGTAAGGTGCGAGAAAGGAGAAAGGTGTGGGGGAAAATGACGGGGAAGCCGAGGCAACGGGCGGCGCGGGGGTACTTAAACCCCCCTGAACCGCAGTTACTGCCTGCGATTCATTGTGACCGAGATCGTGTGTGTGTGGGGAGTTATTGCGTCCGTTAGCAATGCAGAAAGCTATTAAATCGCGCGTAACAGACGCAGTTAATCCCACGTAGCGCGACGTGGGTACTCAAGTACCCTGTGTGAAGTGACGCAACGGCCCGTGGGCCCGGCGTGCAGTGGCAGGCGCGTGCCGTGCAACCACATCAAACCCAAGGCGTCGTGGGCTGCGGTTGCGTGACATGTGTGGAGCCTTACACGCGAAGATAGCAAGGCTATGGTTTGAGCGGCAAACGTTTGGAAATTTGGCCAAGTGCTGGGATCTCGGCAAAATCCACAGCAACTTGGTCTATCCGGATCGATGAAGAAAACTCCACAGGCAACAATGGAGTAGGTCCGAGTTCGCATTGTGATCAACCGAGTTGAGGTGCAAATAGACTGAGAACGTCAAAGAGGTTATTTGGTTTAAGCTGGCAGGGCCCAGCGTCCAAGTTCATCGGACCCTACCAGCTTCGGGGACTAATGTCGGGGGCTACCCCTGAGTAGGGGTAAGATAGGTGAGAAATGGAGTTCATGGCACTATTTATCGAGTTCGGCCGTACCGAGTTGGTACGGGCCGGATAGGATGATGCACAGTCGGGTAGGGTGCTATCTGGCAGGAAGAACAGGAGACCAAGGGAAGATTCAAGTATCTGTCTGGGTCAGCCGAGTAGCACTTGGGTGATCCGGATAGAGAAGGAGTTGTTCTACTCGGAGGCAAAGTCAATGGATCCGTTGAGGTGAATGCCGCGTATCCAGGAGCCATACCAGTGTGCGGTTCAACTTACTAGGTACGTGGTAATGCGTAGCTGAACGTGGGTGCAGTACGGTATGGGGGGGTGTCAAGTCCTGTCTCTGACAAGGGGGACAGGACATGTCAGCGGCCTACCGTGGAGACTGACAAGGGGGACAAGACATGTCAGCGGCCTACCGTGGAGACTTTCGACGACTTTATCAGCGAAAACACGGAGGCGTGCACTGCTGCATAGTGGAGTTGTCTACTCAGTACTTTTATCTGTAAATAGTGGGTGGCCACCAGTATATAAGTAGGCCTCCCCCTCCTGCGCGAGGGACGACGACGACGCTCGGTGAACTGGTCCTAGAGGCAATACTACTCACAGAGAGAGAAGAACAGAGAGAGAGAGGAACTATTGTACTCGGCATACCATTATACAGAGAGAGAGGCAGGAGTAGGGGTGTTACCTCCACACGAGGGCCCCGAACCTGGGTAGATCGTGTTGTTTGCAGTGTTCTGAGCGCGCCAGTTTGGCGTGCGATCCCTCCCCGGATACCTATAGCGTCCATCGGCCCCAACTTTAGCCATCCTATGGCATCTGTCTTCTCCACACCATGACAATCAACCTCATGGTCCATCGGATCCAAGTAAACACACCATGTAGCAATTACATAAGAATGATCTTGATCATGTTAGGAATCTCACAAGACCGTGACATGATAGCACAGGGAGGAGAGATCACCATCTAGCTACTCCTATGAACCCGTAGTCCAAGTATGAACTACTCACGCATCTGTCCGGAAGCAATCATGGTGATGTAGAGGACTTCGGTGACGATTCCACCTTCCGGTGGGATGCTAGAGCAGGACTACAGAAGCCCTAGATTGGATTACAACACTTGCGTATCAGTTTCGTGGAAAATTTCGACGTCCCTGATGTTTTTAGGACATAAAGAAATATATAGGTGAATAGGCAGTGCAGGGGGCCACAGACCCCAGGCGACCTGGTGGTGCGTCCTAGGCCCCGCTCACACCTAGGGGTCGCCTAGTGGGGTGGCCCACCTCCTCATGTTGTCCTTCTGGCCCCGCCTTTGTTCCGGGTGAAAAAACTCCTCCGTGGATTTTCAGGATTTTTCGTAAATATTCCTTGTATAACTTTTTTGAAACAAAAAGACAGCAGAAAATAAGAACCGACCCTGGTAACTGGGTTAATAGGGTAAGTCGTGGAAAATATCTTAAAATGATACTCCCTCCGATCCATAAAAAGTGTCGCTCATTTTGTACTAAGTTAGTACAAACTTTATACTAAATGAGCGACACTATTTATGATCGGAGTGAGTATAAAACATGGGGAAATTGATAGAAACCAAGCATGAAGACGTATCGCCCGATGTGACCCTTCGCAATTCAATATCTTTGCCTACCTGTCTACTTCTTGAGACTCGCAATCAAGGACCTCCAACCTCTAATGGACAACGCAGCTGGTCATGTGCCTTCTTGGAAGGATTACCTACTAAAGAAAAGTGGATTTTTTGTGGGGTTCCACGACATATCCCATGCTTATAGGCTAGGGTTTCGTGAAGGGAGATGAGCGATGATGGACTACTCAGCTGGACAGGAAATGGGGGCACAATTTACCCAGGTTCAGGGCCCTTGTGTGAAGGTAAAACTCCTACTCCTACCTGTCTATATAAACTTGGAGAGTTCGCCTAGGTTACAATGGATCTGTGGCTCAGAGATTGTATCTGGTGCAGGTGTATATGTGGTATGAGTCTAGGGTTCTACAATTCCCTCTCAGACTTTATATAATAGGCTAGGTTCCGAGAGTACATACACATATTAGATACAACTTAGGTTGGTTAGTCTTGCGGGACACTCCACATTCCGAGTAGGGCCTCCATCCGCACCCGTAATGGGCATAGCCTTTTCCGTCCTGGTGGGTCACTCGAAGAGCACATGTTGGGCCACACCCAGTATATCAACCATGGATGCCCATTTGGCACACACGTCAATAGCCTCTGAGTTCCTGGTTGAGTCGAAGACTTGATCAGGGACTCCATTTCGAACATCCTCATGACTCCACTCTGATTTACACCTGAAAAGTGATTTTGACAGCTCAGAAGTTCATCGAGCCATATGGTATCAGTATTCGAGGGAATTGGCATAGTGAGCCGGGCGCACTCGATAGTTCGGGGACAGTTAACTTTACTCAGAAGAAACATTGCTAGCCTTCTCAGATTCAAGTCACTGGGCTCGAATCTATAAAAGACAGGGGTAGCTCGACTCACACCTCCAATGTCTTACCGAGTCGAACTCCAGTTGTCAGTATTTTTACCTAACACGGCCGTTAGGATTTATCGTCGTTCCGTAGGCACGGAAAAAACTAGGCAACACAGTAGTTGTGCGACTCCCAGGCCAGGGGAACTGATCCACATGTCTTACCTTCATATTGCACCCATGACATCCACATTTGTTACGCAGCTGATGCGATATGGGAACCGAGCTTCCGCAACCGAGGACAATTTAACTTTGGAAACTTCCTATACTTGACTCGGGTGCTGCCAATGAGATGAGCTGAAAAAACGCAATCATCATTTCAGCTCAAATGTATGATCAACCTTACCTACTTCACAAGTGACGTCACAGGGCTCTACATTTCTTCTCTCCACAGTTGATGTGACACGACGGAGAGGGGACCTTTGTCAGACATGACGAGGGTGCACTATGTTGATCTCTTTTGTCCGCTCAGTGCACGAGAATCAAGGAACTGAGCATAATGTCTCTTTTGATACGCGCTCGTAGTAGGGAAACCGGTAGTGCGTCGGTTCATCTCCAGATCCACGTGCGCGGCCGGATGAAAGGCACGTGGAAACAACTAGGGTCTAGTGGCTCAGATTCTTTGGGGTCCCCTATAAGTACCAAAGATGGGGAATGGGCTTGAGCTCTTATCTTCTTTGCTACGCAAGCACCTTATTCTTCCTTGTGTGTCCATTCATTCTCGCTCGCAAGCTTCTCGTAATCGTCACCATGAAGAAAGAGAAAGGATTCTCATCGGCATGCGCGACCACCAGCTCCGGTGCCTTGAAGAAGAAGCAAGGAGGATGGTAGAAATCCTCAGTCTCCGCCAAGGCCTACCAGACTCTGGAAAGCGAGGGTATGATTCCGGTAGAGGGCACCAACGGCTGGCGGCGCCCCGACAAGGAGACAACACCGGTTCCGTGACCCGATGACCGCGTGTCCTTCATCGACCACATCATCGCCCACTTTCATCGTTGCACTGCTGTACACATATGTCATTCAATTGAATGATCTTCCCAACAATATCCAACACATAGCGTGCTTCATCGTTTTGTGTGAATGCTTCGTCCGCATTCACCCAAACTGGGCACTCCGGAAGCGGATCTTCATGCTGAAGACCCAACCAGGAAAGGGTGACATCCACGAAGTTGGCGGATGAAACATCCAAGTTAAGTCAAACATCGACTACGTGGATATGAAGTTTTCCGTTTCTGTACAGAACTGGAGGCAGCGCTGGTTCTACATCAAGGATGAACCACGTGCTAATGGGAAGCCATTGTTCTAGTCTGATGTTGTGGTCACTCGTCGAAAGTCTTGGAGGAACAAGGTGAATCAAGAGGAAAAGGAATAGACCGAGGAACTGATGGGCCATATCGCAATTCTCCGAGATAGAATATTAGGAAAGGAGTTGACTAGCGTCACCTTGCTGCCACCTTACTCAAGGGCCGCATCAAACCTCTTCAACCTCAGGTCCATGGAATGTGGGCATACATGGGTGCCCCTGACCCAACCAAGGTTCAAACTAAAGAAATTTCCAGCAACAAGCTCTTTACCAATGTCCGGGTGATCACCAAGCTCAAGTAATTCGAGTCCAACTTCAAGTCGACCCAACGACAAACATGACGTCTAGTTGCAGTGATTTTAATTACTTCTGTAGCACTCTCTCCATTCTATATTAGATGATTCTCATATAGATGTAACTAGTACTAAAATATGTGTAGATACATTGATACGTTGCAAACATATCTATAAATTTTTATGCTACATGCTTATTTTATACCCAATACCTTTTGTTTTCCGCATGTTTTCTCATGTTTTCCTTCGTTTTCCGGATGTTTTCAAAGACTAAACTATTAACGAGATGCCATAGGTCAGTTGTTGTTTTCTGCTATTTTTCTATTTTAGAAAAGTTCTTAAAGAAATATTCTCGGAAAGGGCTAAAAATCCATGGAGATCGTTCTTAAAGAAATATGCCCTAGGCCGCGCCTGGTGGGCCCCTGTCTGCCCCGGCCACCGCCTCTCTCTTCGCCTATAAATTACCCCTAACCCTAAATCGTTCGGGGACGGAGTTATTTTGCATGAAACATATAGAGAGGCACCGTCAGCTCGAAAATCCAATCTAGGGCTTCTGCAGCCCTATAACGGCACCCTACCGGAGGGGAGAAATCACCACTGGAGGCCTCTACATCACCATGATCGCCTCCGGACAGATGTGTGAGTAGTTCATCTCGGGACTACGGGTTCATAGCAGTATCTAGATGGTTGTTCTCTACCTTATGCATGCGTGTTTAGAGTCTCGTGAGCTACCTCACATGATCGATACCACCGTTATATAATTCTGCATGTTGTGTTTGCTGGGATCCGATGAACCATGACGATGAACTATGATATTATGATTATTTTGTTCATGTCAATCTGAGGTGTTTCACTTATATTTGTAGAGAGTTTTAATATTGTCTTGCAGTGCTCTCCGGTGTTTATGATTACATTGGTCACGTAGTTGTTTTCACCTCCAAAGAGAGGGTTTATATGCTAGATATTGGGTTCATGCCTCCCTTACATCTGTGCTCGAGTGACAGAAACGTGACAGATGAGGGATGTGTTGTTGCTACTAGGAGAAAACAACGGTGCTCTTGTCTACGGACAAGGACCACTACTTACATTACATATTGTTCTTAATGCATTTGTCTATTTCACACAAAGCAATCACTTTGTTGCTGCAACTTAATACCAGATAGATTTGTTGGATAGCTTTATTGAGGTGGACTTTTAGATATGGATGCATGCTGGATAACGGTCCATATGTCTTGACGTAATGCCTATAATATTAAAACCCGTGAACTATATCTCTTTTTTTAGGCTGTCACCGGGGGGGGGGGGGGAAGAGAGAGAGAATCCCCACCTGAATTTTACTCAAAAGACACAAAATTACAGGTTACGGAGGGAGAGGTAGGCGCGCCACAGATCGGCCGCCTCCCTAGTTTCCGCTGAGTGAAAGCGGTGAGACCAAAGGGTGAGATCGTGGATGATGTTAGTAATAGTTACATTCGCAGAGTAGTCTATATGACGGAAGGTCTTAGCATTACGGGCATCCCAAATCTTCCACGAAATTACCAAAAGAATTCAGTCCCATATGGTCTTGCCGAGACCCTGTGGCATGGGTGCGTCCCAAATGGCGGAGGGGGTGCAATTTGTTCATGATTTGTCAATTGCCCAGCTGTAATTTGTTCACCCAGCATGTTTTTTTTTCTTTGAAGAGACATCACTAGTGAAACTATGGCCCCCGGTCCTATTTTTCTCATTATTGTAGCCTTCTTTCAAGCACTTTCATCATTTTTTTTCTTGATGTACCTTTTTTTTACTTTATTACTTTTCATTACTCTATATGTTTAATTCTCTAGTTTTAGCAAGACGGGAAGACTGACAACCTTCTCGAAAGTTGGGGACAAGAGAGAGTTTGTGTGTGGTGTGCAGGTTCCATGCTTGTCGACGCACCAGACAATAACAAACCTTCTCCAAGACTTCCAAGTCCTACTGGATTGATAACCCTGGTTCCTTAACTAGGGAAAAAATTCCGCTAGACTACATCATACCTTCCACTTGGGGTTACCCAACGAGCTTGTGATCACGTCTGCACCATACATCTATCTGAGAGTCATCTAATATGGAACGGAGGGAGTACGTCATACATGAAGGATGCACATAGTTTGTCGTGATAGTAAAATCCTAGCTAGTCACTGATTCCTTTCTGAGACCATGCAAAAGTGCCCCCAGCATAAGTATCTTGCGATCGATTGATGAGGTAGATTTGGTATGGTAATAAATAAGCATGTGAGTACAAAAAGAGACAAGAATATATGCCTCCAATAATTAAGGAAAGAATCAGGATACAAAAAAAGGCTACAACTTTAGCATATGACACTTGCACACGAAAAAACAGGAACACAAAGAAAGAAAATCGTACACGAACTACGCTTACAACACCACCAAGACGTACGCTTATCACCCAACAATAGAGGAACATACCGATAAGAAGAGTGATGAGTGTCATTGTAATAGTCAAGAGGATCCTGCAGTCTAGACTACGTATAGAAAAGTAATTCCCTCGCGGCGCGATCACTCTACACATTGAAGTAGTAAGAGTATCGCAATCGCCGTTGAAGGGCATCTGATCACGGAGGTTCCATCGCGACACCTAGAGCCATTGAGGCCACCAAGGGCAATGTTCCATCGAGACAACCATTTCACCTTCTCTTGCCCTTCCAAACGGCAACCATCATTATATGAGCGAACCTGAGCACTATGTGAGGAAACAAGAAATTATATCCTATTAAAGGACAACGATCACCGAAACCTCACCGTTTGAAAACACCCCTAAGGAGGCCGACCATTGCCGTAGAAAGAACCCAAGAACTTAATTTATAAAGAACCAAAGGACGATAGCGCTCCCAAGGAGAAGAAGGACGCCCTCGGGTGTCACCATCACCGACCAAATTCAAAGCAGCGCTTTCACCTGTTCCATATGTGCTTCCAAAAGCCCACTCCAATCAAGAGGAGGGTTCCTTTATGAAGCCTCCCGAAATTTTTCCTAGAACCCTAACTCCACCTTGAAAATCTCATGGACATCGACTTTCGTAGACAGACAAGGATCTTCACCAACATAGGCGATAGCCTTAGGCCGAGAGTGGTCAAACTAAGCAACAACTTGAGGACAACAACCCCAAGGTTCTGGAGGATCTGGAGGAGACACACCCCCACTGAGGCGGCATGGGTAAAAGGAAGCACATCCGCGGTGAAGCAAGAAAGACTATACAAGAGCTTGGATCTGATCAGAGAGACATAGAAGAGTTGTTGTGCAAATACACCACGGCCATCAATGACCAGCGGCGACGACGAGGAGGATGAGGCATAGGGTCGGGGTCAGACCGTGCGGCAATCGTCTTCTTCTAAGTTACCGAGAATGCCTCATTGGTAAGGGTAGAAGCTCAAGGATTTCCCCTACTCCAGAATGATCGCACATGTCTTACTCATCCTTTAAAATACTTTATATGGATGTACATATAGCCACTTGTTTTAATTAGTACGATTATGGCCGTTCACAAAACATATATTCTATGGGATTACTATAACTAATTTTGGCCAAGAAAGATTTATAGCCCTGAAGTATTCATCTCATTATCATCGGAGTGTTAATGACCATTTGTATAATGGAATGAAATATGACGATACAGATCCATATTCATTGACGAAAATCTGCGTTAATTAATTTGAAACAGAAGGAGCATCTGATTACCTTATTGATTTTCTCATCTCAAGTTGATACATATTTTAAAATGATTGAGGCCTCCAATCCATCGAAGTGTCATGTAAACAATAAGATGAGGCGACATTGCAAATTTGCAATTAAGGAAGAGAGCGCTGAGGTATAGTATCATATTATGATACAACATTTGAGACGCTTGAAAACATCGATGTGTGCTTATTTCCTCGTTATTGAGTGCAGATTTCTGGCACCTGAGTTTTAGGATCATTTTATTTATAAAAATCATGTTCTCGATGATGTACCCCATAAATGTACAAAATCTCAATTTAATACGTTGTATTTTGATCTACATAAAAATGATAAATGTACATATGTGATACTGAACAAGTATATTTTCAAATCTCCAAAATGCATAAAATCTTTTCATTATTGTCTAGCCCATTACATAAAGAATTTCACGATGTGATTTTTCTTGCTTGTAGAAAACATCATTGACTATAATTTTTTTACTTATAAAAATAGTTCTTATTTTTTAAACAAAGTGATCGCTAGATATCGGAGCCAAAGTGATTTTTCATTATTTCCTTCTCTAGATAGTATTATAATATTATGAACAATGGGAAACGCCACAGTGATTTTGAGATCATTTAGAAATCTCGCAGTATCCGGCTTCCAGCGGTCTCGAAACAAGGTGTAACTATTTTACTTGTATTGCACAAATGATTTCAAGCGAAATCCTGAATATTTGCAGATGCCCTAGTCAGGCCTTTACAATGCATCGTCTCTTAACACGTTATCATCTGAGTAATAAAAACTTAATAAACAAATAGTTCAATGCATTGCATCTTCTTAGTTGTATCTAAATATAAGGGATGATTTAACGCTCATGCATGCATATGACTGGGCTATTACTTTTTTTTTGCATATGAAAGCAAAAGAGATGACGTGGAGGCTAATTAATGAAGAGAGAGTCAAATGGAGTACATAGCTAGTTACTGTAACATCACACATATCAAAATAATATGAGTCTATAATGAAATAAATGAATCATTGCATGACACCACATGTAAATTACTACTCATTGTGGAGCTAGTTGTCGTGGTGGTGTCACGGCAGATGCCATAGGATGGCTAAAGTTGTGGGAACGATGGACGCTGGAGGCGCTCGGGGAGGGATGCCATAGGATGGCTAGAAAGATGTGATGTTACTAGCTTATGTTACTTCCCACTGTGACTAGCCTTAGTTAAGATACAACCTGATACTCTCTTTTTTTCTTTATTAACTATAATGTCATATAAATAAAATGGCTATAAAACCACGATAAGAGATTTGCATTGGCATAGTCCTCGATGTACTAACTGGATCCCAAATATGGAGATTCAAATGCTTTGACACCCCTCGAGATCACCGCAATTTAATGGTATTTCCGCAAATCTTGGAAACCTGTTTTCTCATTCCTTCGTATCAGCCGTCCGTATCAAGCTCATTCGAGCACTGGTCTCCTCAACCCACGTGTAACCGGGTGCCCTCCTCATACCGTATGAACCCGGTCCATACACCACATCCCTCTTCCGGGCGGCTCCCGCTTCCACAGCCACAAAACCAGAATGTTCACGGTCCACGCACATGGTCTACCCAACCTCACAAACTCCCCAGCACGTATCTCCGAACCGGCAATGCTACACTAGTCAAAATATTTTTTCATTCAAAAAAAGTAACGCACCATTCGTCTGGTTCTTAATTGAATGTGTGTAATTTGTTATACTACTGTAATTTACTCGGCCCTCTCCTCCTCTTCTCCCCCATTTCGCCCCTCTCCTCCTCCTCGGAACCCCCTTCCGCCGTGCTCCCGCTGCGCCCGTGACGCGCCGCGCGCGCGCGAGGTGGCCTCCTTCGAGTAGGGATAGGGTTCGCGGTGTCGGAGGAATGCGTAGGTCGCCGCCCGCGGGGGTGTCCTGCCGCCGGCGCGCGATCGAGGGGCTGGCCGCCGTGCTCCTCCTCTACGCGGTGCTCGTGTTCGCCCTCGAGTCGCCGCTCGTCTCCAAACGGACACCCGGCGGCGGTAGTGGTGGCGGTGGCTCGTACGCGCTCCACCTCGACGGCGCCGAGGAGCGCTCGGCCCCCGCGCGCCCCGAGAAAGAGCCCCGTCCCGCGTCCGTCTCCGGTGGCCTCTCTCTGGTGGTCTCACGTCTTCAACTCCGCCTCCTCAACTCCTCACGCTCCGGGCCCCTCCGCCGCCCGATAGCAGATGCGGTTGCGGGTGGCGCCCGCGTATTCTCCGAACTTCAGAACCTCGACCCGGCCGCCGTCGCGCCGCCCTTCCGCTCGGAGGCAGACGATAATTCCATGTGCACGCAGTCGATCGTGCTAACCGCCCAGGAGTTCCAGGAGAGGGGGCGCGTGGTGGAGCTGCCGTGCGGGCTCACTCTGGGGTCCCACATCACGGTGGCGGCGATACCTCGGCGCGCGCACGCGGAGGGGGAGCCGAAGATCGCTTTGCTGAGGGAGGGCGAACAGCCGATCATGGTGTCACAGTTCATGATGGAGCTTCAGGGGCTTAAGACGGTGGACGGCGAGGACCCACCTCGCATCCTCCACTTCAACCCGCGTCTCCACGGCGATTGGAGCGGCAGGCCGGTGATCGAGCACAACACCTGCTACCGCATGCAGTGGGGCACTCCGCTACGCTGCGAGGGTCGGAAGTCACATGGTGATGAGGAAACCGGTAGGGGACCCCTTTTGGTTCATTCGGTCATCTTCTCATGTCTCTTCAGGTGGATTCTCCGTTTAATGTGTTGAATGAGTGAATTGATGTGCAGTGGATGGTTTCGTAAAGTGCGAGAGGTGGATCCGGGACGACCAAGAGCAGTCCGAGGAGACCAACACGGCGTGGTGGCTGAACCGGCTGATTGGGCAGAAGAAGGAGGTCAATATCGATTGGCCATTCCCGTTTGTGGAGGGAAAATTATTTGTTCTTACTCTTAGTGCTGGATTGGAGGGATACCATGTAAATGTGGACGGGCGACATGTCACTTCTTTCCCTTACCGCACTGTAAGTACATAATATCCTTCGTCTGATGCAATCTGCAAGAAGAAATCGTGTCAATGGACTTGCATTATCAGTGGTGGCATTAGTATAGTTTTAAGATTTAGTGGTTGAGGATATTTGAGGTTGGGTTGATTGTTGGACCTACCTTTGCAATTAACTTTTGTTTCTTGTTGCTTCTCTTACAGGGGTTTGTGCTTGAGGATGCCACAGGATTATCATTGAATGGGGACCTTGATGTGCAATCAGTGTTTGCAGGGTCCTTACCTACTACACACCCGAGCTTTGCACCACAGAATTATCTGGAGATGTCAACTGTTTGGCAGGCACCCCCTCTGATCGATGAGCCAGTTGAAATATTCATCGGCATCCTTTCATCTGGCAATCATTTTGCTGAGCGTATGGGTGTCCGTAAGACATGGATGTCTGCTGTACGGAAGTCACCTAATGTAGTTGCTCGCTTCTTTGTTGCACTGGTAAAATCTTGAGTGTAAATTAACACCTTTTGTTACTTTTTCGTGTTCTGGAACATTATAATGTTAAACTGATGAGCATTCTTCTCTCCAGCATGGCAGAAAGGAAGTGAATGTCCAGTTGAAAAGGGAGGCAGAATTCTTTGGAGACATTGTTTTTGTGCCATTTCTGGATAACTATGATTTAGTTGTTCTGAAGACTCTTGCAATATTAGAGTATGGGGTATGGAAAATAGTTTCTTAATTTGAAGTAATTCTTTTTTGATGTGCTATACCTGTTACTGTATCTTCTGACAGTGACCGACTCTGTTTCCAGCTTGATGTTGTCTCTGCTAAATATGTAATGAAGTGTGATGATGATACTTTTGTAAGACTTGACTCAGTAATCACTGAAATTGGGAATGTACCAAGTGGTATAAGTCTTTACATGGGGAATATCAATTTCCACCACAGGCCATTGCGCCAAGGCAAATGGGCAGTGACTTATGAGGTAAACCATATGTAGTATTTTTGTTTGGCAGCAGTTATTTCTTGTTAGAGTGAATCGAGCTTTGCATCATTTGTTTAATATTCAATTGTTCCCTCTTTTATTTTGCTTGGGGCCCATTGATTTGCCCATTAACAAATAAATTGGGTTATATTCTGTGTCTATTGTCATCAACACCCTAGTATATTAAGTGAATGAAAGATTGAAACAAAGTGTGTCGATATCAGGATAGAAACATCTGACTAATGTGCCCATTCTTCTATGAAGTACTGTTTGATTTGTTAAATGCAATGTTCTTTCTACTATCTACTTGAAGTAAAGTGAAGGATCGTTTAGTATAAGCGACGAGATGCCCTCTAAGGTGCTGATGACGGAAGTTGTGGATCTTTGCTGGTTATTGTTAACTTGTTTAGCTATCTAAGCAGGATGACAGCATTTTTCAGCCAACTAGGCTTCTTGTGTCTTGATTCGTTGCCTTTTCTTGGCCTAAAGCCGTAAACCATGTCTCAACATTTAGTTGTATGTTTACTAAAGTTGGAAGGAACCTTGCATTTTTCTCCCGACATGATTTTATCAGGGTATTGTAATTATCTTTCACTTTACTTTTCATAGTTGAAAGTACTGGTTTGGACTTCGGAATATTCATATAGAAGTTTGGATATATCTCGATGCAACTTTGACATTTCTAATCTGCTTATCACTTCACAGGAGTGGCCAGAAGAGGAATATCCAGCCTATGCTAATGGCCCTGGATATGTTATATCATCCGATATTGCTGCTTCTGTTTTGTCAGCATTTAGAAACGAAACATTGAGGGTAAGATCTAATAATTTTCATTTGAAAAAGTCGCCTCTATACCATAATGTTCTGAGTATACTTAAACGATTGAGCTTGCCAAAAGACTACGAGATCACAATTTAAAAAGTTTCCATAATATCACTTTGGAGTTTGGACCATAGGTGAGCAACATATCTACTGTTCCTCCATACTAGTTGAGTAATACTCCCTTTGTTACATTGTGGAACAGAGGTAGTAGCTGGTAAGAACATTATGTGGCCCCTCATTTAACGATGGTATAGACTAGTGTGGAAATCTTTCTGTACCTGTCGTCAGTGCCTGATAGCAACTCATGGTCAGGAAGATATATATTTAATTTACATTTTCCTTCTGTGCAGCTCTTCAAAATGGAAGACGTGAGCATGGGTTTGTGGGTTGAGCAGTTCACAAAGACAAGACATGTTCAATACATTCACAACAGCAAGTTTTGTCAGTTTGGATGCATAGATGATTACTATACTGCACACTACCAATCGCCACGGCTGATGCTGTGTTTGTGGCAGAAGTTGGTGGACGGAAAACCACAATGTTGCAATGTGAGATAACAGTAATGGAACCGGTAGGGGTTGAATAGTAGACTCTCGGCTGAAATGATTTGGTTACTCTGATGTTCATCACCACTCAGGATTGACTAATTATACCATGATGGTACATTATGCCTCTAACTTGTCCTCTTGGGGAATGGGGACTGACATGTAGAAATGATTTCCTGGGTATATATTAAAGATGATTAACCTAGTTTAAGAAGCGTGTGCCAGCTCAGCAGTACTCACTTCTTTTAACCAGATGGATACAAGTTTGCAGTTATTCCAGGGATGCCTAAAACTTCATAAGTACTCCATGCGTATCGAAATGTAAGATGTTTTACGGTTTATTAGACAAAACGTACCTAGACATGTTTTAGTGCAAGATACACATGAATCTATACACTAAAACATGTCGTACTTTCTATTTAGAAAACGCTAAAATATCTTCTATTTTGGTACGAGGGAGTAATATGAAAACAGTTCACTTCAGTTGTTCCTACTTGCAGTATCGTTGACAGTAGTAGTTTCAGCTGTTGACATGTTGAACACAACCCCGTCAAGTATGTGTGCGCAGTCAAGAAATCACAGGTCGCCTTTTATTGTAGAACATCTCATTAGCTTCGGTTGTGACGTCACTGAAATTCCGTAAAGTAAATTATGTACTCCCTCTTTCTCAAATCAATTGTCACAAACTATGTATCCAGACATTTTTTTTAGAAATGGGGAAAATCCCCGGCCTCTGCATCGAGTGATGCACACAGCCTTTATTAATTATTTAAGGTTCAAAATATCATAAAAGTTTACAAACTCATAGCACTCACGAGAGACAAGCCTCCCAGACAGCAGACAAAAAGGTAAAAGTAAACTACAAAAGTCTACTAATATGCTGTCACGTATGTCAGGAGAAAAAATCTTGTGCCACCATAAGCAAGCGCCTGCACCCATCTGCCATGAGCTCCCTCTGATCCGAAGGTAAAAGAAGTGCCCATAGTTGGATCCAATGCACCGCCATATGAATAACCTGTAAAACACGAAAGTTGTCCTTCCTGTTAAAAATAAGATTATTCCTACAATTCCAAATAGACCAACAAATAGCCGAAACTCCAATGCGAATTCTATTTTTAGTCTTCTTATGAATCCCATTAAACCAATTCCCGAACGTATTTGAAACATTGGAGGGGGAGGTATATTATAAGCACAAAAAACCACACGTCAAACTAGCTTAGTAAAAGAACAGTGAATAAATAGATGGTCAACTGACTCTTGGCTCCCACAAAAGGAATAATGCGTATCACCCTTCCATCCGCGCTTAGCCAGATTATCTCTAGTAAGCAACACCTTTTTATCTAAGAACCACATGAAATTTTTAATCTTTAGCGGGATTTTCAATTTCCACAGATACTTTTTGAGAAAGATCGTATGCCCATTCATGAGATATTTATACATGGACTTAACCGAAAAAAGCCCATTCCGAGTTAAATTCCATCGAAACCTATCAGGGAACGAGGTAAAGACCACTGACATCAAGCGCACACATAGATTCGACCATAAATCCCAAGTAACTCCAATAAGGTTTCTCCTAAAACCGATATTAATAGGTGGAGCATTGTGAAACACATCATGTACCGAAACATTTTTCCGTTGCACAATGTTATATAGGAGAGGATACTGGTCCATAAGTGGGGTTGGTCCTAACCACGTATCCTCCCAAAACGTTATGGTTTCCCTATTCCCGAGAATAAAAGATCCTCTACGAAAGAAATCATCCTTCACTCTCATTAGACCCTTCCAAAAGGGAGAATCAGTAGGTCGTGACTCAACATGAGCTAGAGATTTGCTATGAAGATATTTGTTTTGCAGCCACTCCTGCCAAACACCCTCTTCATTTTGAAGTTTAAACAACCATTTACAGTAAGCATTTATTTTTCAGCTCAAGCACTTCCACACCTAATCCACCCTGATCCTTGGGTCTACAAATAATGTTCCATTTAGTCAATCTGTATTTTCTTTTATTCTCATCACTTTGCCAAAAAAAAACCGAGACCGATAGAAATTAAGTCGTTTGCACACCCCCTTGGGAATCTCTAGAAAAGAGACCATAAACATTGGTAAACTTGTTAACACCGAATTAACAAGAACTAAACGATCCCATAGGATAATAACTTCCCTTTCCAACAGGCCAGTTTATCCTCAAAACGACTCTCCACAGGATGCCACTCGGAGTTTCTTAGTTTCCTATAATGGATTGGAATACCCAAATATTTTAAAGGTAGGGAACCAAACTCACAACCAAAAATTTGTATTGATTCTCAACCTCTTTAGCCTTTCCAAAACAGAAAACTTCACTTTTATGAAAGTTAATTTTGAGACCCGAAAACTGCTCAAAGATACACAAAATTAACTTGAGGTTAAGAGCCTGAGAAAGATCATGCTCTAAGACATAATTAACTATGTATCCAGACATAATTTAGCGTTAGATACATCAACTTTTGTCAATCTTTGTGATAGTTAATTTGAGACGGAGAGAGTATGTGACTTCATTATTCTACTGACTGACATTCAATTTTGCGGTGAAATATCCTCGGGGTGTGTGAAATATCCTCCGGGTCTGAAGATGGTACTTATCTTGAAAGATAAGTGTTTGCATAAGAAGCAGTTGTTAATTATGTACGGTACTTGCGCGCTCATACAAATGGTTTGCTGTTGAATTGTGGTAAATTATAAGGGCATCTCCAGCCGTTGCGCCCCCCCCAGGGCCCAAAACGCCGCCGTTTTGGTGCCGCCGCGGCGCTAAACGGCGCTATTCTGGAACCTGGGGGGGGGGCTCGTTTCCCAGTCGCGTCCCGAGCCCAAAAAATCGGCCCAAACAAACGCAGTTGAAAAACTAGTCGAAATTTTATTGAAATTTGAAACTGCGTACATATTCGGCGCGAATTTAAAGCTAAAACGATAAATTTAAACTAAAAACAGCGGATACTACGCGATGACTACGCCTACGTCTACGCTTCGTCGTCTTCGTCGTGGCGGTGCTGGTTGGAGGGTCCAGCTCCGTCCTGGCTCGCCGCGGCGAGACGGCGCTGCTCCGCCCGCTCCGCTCGGGCCTGCAGGCGCAGCCGGTGCAGCTGCGCCTGCTCAGAGGGCGGGCGGTTGCGCCGCCGCTCACCCTGCAGCGCCAACTCACGCTGCGCCTCGTAGAGGGCGATGACGCCCTCCTGCTCGACGGAGGCAGCCCGCCGGGCCATCTGGCGGCGCACCGCTCGCGCCGCCTCCTCCCGCTGGTGCGTCTCCAGGGAGGCTCGAACGGCGGCTGCCTCCGCCGCCGCCGCGGCCTGCTCGAGGGCGCCGCGCACCTTGCGGTAGGCGTCCTCGTTCTGCGAGGTCTCGAAGGAGTGCAGCCCGGCGTGCTGCTCGGGCCACACCGGCTGCCTCCTCACCTCGCGCCTCCAGTGGCGGGCAGCCCGCCGTGCTTCGCGCGCCTCGTCGTGCTCGGGCGGCTGCTCCGGCGCCACCACCTGCGGCTCCGGTGCAGCTCGCTGCGCTGGCTGCAGCTCGTCGTCACTCTCGGGCCACGCTTCCCAGTGGTTGTCCATTGCGGCGGGGTTCGAAGGTGGAGAAAAGAACGGCGAGGAGGGGTCGAGAATGTGCGTACGGGGAGGGCGCGGCCACCGTTTTTATAGCCTGGCTGGGCCAGTCGCCGCGCCGCGCGTGTCGCCGCTGCCGCACCGCCATTAATCCGGTGGACTTTGACTGGCCACGCGTGTCGCCGCTGCATGCACTAGCCGCCGCCTCCGGCAGCCTTTGATGGCGCGGGCGCCGAGAAGGAAGTCACGGGCGGGGGTTTCCGTTCCCGCGCTTTCCCGGCGCGTCACTGACAGCGTTGGCCCGCCCGCGCGGCCTCGCAGTTTCGCCCCCCCAGGCCGAACCCAGCGGGCTGGGTTCGGCCTGGGTGCCGCGGCGCCAAATAGAGCCGAAACGGCGCTATTTGGGCCTCTGGGGGGGGGGGGGCGAGTGGTGAAGAAGCGGCGCTATTCGCCGCTTCCGCCGCGAAAAAAGCCTCTTGGGGGGGCTCTGGGGGGGACGGCTGGAGATGCCCTATCTTCTTATGGATTTTCCATCGTAGTTTTATCATCGTATTATTTTGAACTGTCTTTTGTCTGATAGCAGTACGAGGTAAAGCTTGTACTGCATCTGCATGCGTGGACATTGTATTCCTACAGGAGTGCTGTCCAAAGTCCAATGCCCCCACGTACAGGAAAAGATGGGAAGCGGAACAAAGTTGAATATGCTTTTGTACGAGGATATTATTCAAATATGCGTTGAGTAGCTGGCAAGCATAGCTCACATCTTTTTATGCTGTTTATTGCCGCTTTCTTTCTGGATATGACACTGTCCTAAGATCGATATGTTCTGTACCTTTTGAGGCTTTTTTTTCCGTCCATAGTTCGAGGGGTAAGTGCAAACTCAACGCCCCAAATTCAGGCTGATTTTGATTCGCTTTTGTGGTAGACAAATCGGGCTAATTTTTTATCCTTTTTTGTCTGTTTGAGACGATCCGTGGACAAGTTTTGGTCCGGACAATGGATTTAGAGTGGAGTCATCTCAACTGGTTCCCCATTTTTGTCCTGATTGGGCCTATAAATTATTTCTGGCTTATTTTCATTTTTCTTATATATGTCTTATGTCTTGCTCTTTGCAACAAAAATGACTACAAAAATAATAAATAAATTTCCAAAATTAACAACTAAATTAGTACTATATAAAATACAAACAATAACAACTAAATGATCACTAAATAGTTTAAAATACACATAGAGACATAGTTCAAATTACAAATAGATCAAAATAACACAAGATTCAAATTTATATATAGAAAGGAGGAGATCACTGGATATTCTTTTTTGCCTTTTTAACAAACCAAGCCCTTTGATCTGCATCCATGATGCTCAGATAATAATATTCAGTTATTATTCTATGTCTACGTTCAGAATTAAGATTTTTGTCATCATGTTGTAACGCTATTGATGAGGACATCCCTAGTGCTTCTACACTTTCTCCCGTTGATGATGTTGTTATTCAAGAGAAACATGATGAAGTGAGAATTGGACCAATGACAAGATCAAGAACTAAATTATTACAAAAGCAGGTGAATTCTCTCTTATTAGAATATGATGTTTGTTTTAATGGGAACTTTATACTACCTAAATCCATACACTTATGTATACTCAGGTTTGTTGATAACACAAGCATGGATGGAGGAGCACATTAAGAGGAGATGGAAAACATAGAGGAGCTTCTGGAAAACAAACACCAGAAGGTGGAAAACAGAAGTTTATTGGTGGAAAACAAGCACATGCTCATGAAGAATCAAGATGGTGTTGTTTTCCACAAGGAGGGTGCACCACATATTGTTGTTGCGCCATAGGCTAGTGGACCTGCGTGTCCAAAGGGGCCGCACCCCTTTGTGGGTCGGTTTGTATCCCTAGGAGTCTAAGTTGAGTCCAAACCGAGTCCAACATGGGTTCTATTCGAGTTAGGCCTGGTGCTTGCGCAATGCCCATTGTGGCCGCACCATACCCCCCTCATATAAACCCCCTAGTGTGAGTTAGAGAGGTAGACTACCTTTAAACATAAACCCTAGAACTCCATTGTTGATTGCTCGAAGCATTCATCAGGAATTGATACTACTTGCAAATCTGAGTGTATTCTGCTGTTCCATTGGGAATAAGGAGAAACATGACCACTTGTAGCCGGTGGCTACTTGTGCAAGAGTGTGGAGTCTCGAATATCCGAAAGGGTTGAGTGATGTTGCAATTATTAACAGGGTTTAGCCAAAGGAGAGATCGAGGTATCACATTGGTTATCATCAAGTTCACTGAGAAGATCGGGCATCCCCTTATCATCTTGGTATCAGATTACTGGGTTTACTCGGTGATCTGTATTTATCCTTTAGATTCGAGTGTTTTTCATACCTATACAGAAAAGGCCACAAAAAATAGTTCTAGATCATTGCCTTAGCCTTAGATAATCTCTAGTTTTCAATTTCTAGTGTTGTTTTGTGTTTTGATTTCGTGTCCCTTTTCTTCTTTTGTGTTTTTAGGTTTCGAGTTAGGTTTAGGGTTCATCGAGTTCGTCACAATGTCCACCAAAAATTCCCTGCAAAAATATCAATCCAATTTGTGCTTGTGCTTGCAATTTGAGTTGAACTCGATTTCCTGCCGTGGCAGCAAATCTCGCCAAAATGCTGCCGCACAGCTTCCTTGCCGCACTCGGATTCCACCGCCGCCGCGCCATGTTTTGTACCGGAATCGGGCTTACCAGTGCCCTTAAAACCGCGCTCGCAACACCCTCCCGCTCACTCGCGCGCGCTGCCGCGCCTTCAGTTCGCTGCCGTGAACCCCCTCGCTGATGTCGCCTCGCGCGCGCAAGACCACATACACCGTCTGCGTTTCGGCGCGCAACAACCGCGCCCGCTCGCTGCCGTCACGGCAGGGTTTCTGCGCGTTTTCTGCTGCAAACTCGCTGTCGTGGCTCAAAACCGGCGTGTTTCACTGCCGTCGCGGTAGAACAACGACACTTCCTGCCGTGTGTTTCATAGCTCCTTTAGGTGTTTCGGTTAGTTTTTCTTTTTCATTTTCTTTAGGATTTTCTTTTCCAATCTTTGTGAACCATTAGCTACTGCCTTTCTACAGCAATATATAGGTACCTTTCCCACAAAGAGTAGCTATTTTATTGCTCATTCACAGGCTGCTCACATTCCTATCATTGTGTCACATTGATCATAGATTTGTTTTCACTTGTTATTTTTGCTCCTTTAGTCGGCCAGTATAAAAAAAGAGAAAAAACAGAAAATAGAAAAAACAGAATTGAGAAAAAGCAAAAAGAGGCCATTGAGACATATTGCTATCTATATATCATTTGGAGTTGTTTTCATTTCTATCATTGACACTACACTTTGAGCAATCTTGTGCCTTTTTATCTTTGAGCTTGGCTAGTGTCTTTCTAGTGCATTGCAAACTTCCATACACATATTTGCATTGCCCCATTTGTCTCCAATTTTGTGTGTGTTTCCTAGGTGTTATTTTTTTATATCATTCACAAATAACAATAGGACTTATTAATTGGTGATTGTTAGGTATCCATACCAAGCCCCACCATATAACATGTTTTACCTTTGTGAGAGCTATAACCCCTGGGTATTCTATTCTTCACACCAAGTCATATTAGTTGCTATTACTTGTGGTAAGATTTTCTTTTCACTTTGGAACAGTAAGGATCACCTCTTTTGCTGGTTTTGAGTGAGTTGGGAGAGAGCACCACAACCCATAACACTTTGTTTACTTCACTAACCTATTAAGCATGTCTTATACTAGTGATGTTTCTGCGCAGGCTAAGAGGACAAATGGTGATGAGGCTGTGAAGTGGACAGAATTGGAGGAGATAAGAGATCAATTGACTACAACTATTGAGTCAAAAACAATAGTGTTGCACTCTTTGGTTGACAAGCATGGGGTGGATATGGATACACATGTTCAGAATTTGGGTTTGCAAATTGATACTGTTTCTAATACAGCTGCTGCTACACAAGAGCAAGTTACCACAATGCAAGCAACTCTCACAAATTTGGCTACACAAATTGCTACTTTGACAACTTCGGTGACTCAAAGGCTCCCTGTTCAGGAGGATAATGGTAGTGCTCTTGGTGACTATGATAATGATGAGGGAAATTTTATTCCTCAAGGCCGAGGTGGAGGGAGAGGCAATGCAGGTGGTCGTGGCTTTGTAGCAAGGAGGATCCAAATTCTAGAACCAAACTGAGAGGATGATGGGCTTGGCAAACCAAAATTCATGTTGCCATCCTTCAATTTAGATACTGATGATGTAGAAGAATATCTCACGTGGGAGCTGAAAATTGAAAAATTATGGAGGATGCATGAGTACACTGAGGAGAGAAAAATAAAACTTGCTTCTTCAGGTTTTGATGGCTATGCTTTGCTATGGTGGGATAATATTACAAGAACAAGAATAAGAAATAGAGAACCTGAAATTACTACATGGAGGGAGATGAAGCAAGTTATGAGAGACAGATTTGTGCCCAAAAATTATTTGAGAACATTATATGACAAGTTACAACACTTGATACGAGGTTCAAACACCGTTGATGCTTATTTTAGGGAGATGGAGCTGATCATGCTTATTTCTGTTTTCCACACCATACGTTTAACCTCTTTGTGTTCAGCAAAACCAGTGAGATTGACAACCTCACTGCTTCGTTGGGGCAAAGTGATTTTATTGTGTTGTGTAGGTTCCAGGTTGCTTCTGAATCGGTAATGCGCCCTGCCATCTCAGCTGCATCAACCTTCTGAAGTTACTGATTCCTCCTACTGATCGATTCAACCTTGGTTTCTTTCTGAGGGAAACTTACTGATGCACTCTTCATACCTTCCTCTTGGGGTCTCCCAACGAACGTGTGTTCGCACGCATCAACCCCGAATAAGCACTTTAATGGATTCAACTTCATTTTGTAAGTGCGGAGATTGTTGAAGGTTTCTCGTAGATCTTCAAGGAGCGTATGCTTTTCCTTGGAAACGACGACAATATCATCCACATTAACATGGACGTTTTTGCCAAATTTGACTATGCAAGCATCTTTGTGCCATCGTTCTTCAGGTCAAAAGGCATGGTTATGTAATAGTATGTTCCATAGGGTGTTATGAAAGGAGTTTCTATTTCATCTTCTTATTTCATGCGTATTTGATGATAGAAGAGCTGGCAGCGGGTTCCCAACCCCAAATTAATAACAACAAATTCTCTTCACTATTTTTGCCCTGGATTTATTATTTAAAGCATAATTGTGTAAACAAAAGAGAAAGAGGGATGACCTTCTACCCAGATGCGTCCTTCTATGGGAGCCGCTCTTGTGAAGTCTACTTGGCTTGTGACGTACTATATTTTCTATTTACCATTCGTTGACATAAGCATACACCTCTCTAAATAATAGACACTCCTCCACGGTATGTGATTGTTGACATGCACCATAGGATTCGGTTAGCCATGGTTTGTGTAAGATGGATGGGAGGATTGTCAAGCTTTTTATACTTCTGTTTCATTAAATAAAAGCTCTAGAACATGAGTTGATCTCTGCTTCCCTCTGCGAAGGGCCTTTCTTTTACTTTTATGTTGAGTCTCCATCTTCTAACTTTATGCACAGTTGAGAGAGCATAGTTGCCATTCTGAGTTTTATGTGCATTTGTCCCAAAAACATTATTAATTGATTCATGATGTGTTATTGCTTGTTCTCTAATTATTTGTTCTAGTCTTCCTCATGAACTTTGAAGGTGTCCTGTCATTTATGGTTTGCCCCACTCTTAAGGACTAGCGAAATATCACTTTGACATGTTTTCTCTATACTTGAAACAAACGGATATCTTTCGATGCATTGTTATTCATGATATTTTATTTGTGTTACTTCTCATGATGCAAGGAGATTGCTATTCTTTATTGTTAAAATTCTATTTATCATGCTTGTGTTGAACTTCTATGATCTCAGCTTACTTATGCTTTTAAATTATTGTTGATCAAGTTTATGTTGGTAGCATGTCACCTAAAAAATTATGTGTTTTTATCGTTTACCTACTCGAGGACGAGTAGGAACTAAGCTTGGGGATGTTGATACGTCATAAACGTATCCTTAATTTCTGATGTTCCATGTTGTTTTCATGTTGTTTCCTACATGTTTTCTATACACTTTATGTCATTTTTATCGATTTTCCAGACTAACCTATTGACAAGATGCCACAGAGCCAGTTCCCCGTTTTCTGCTATTTTTAGTTTCAGGAAATATTCTCGGAATTGGAAAATTTGAAGTACGGAGGTCCTAAAATTCCCGAAGGTTCCACGGAGTCCCGAAGCCCGGAGGGGGGCCACAGGGGGCCATACCATAGGGCGGCGCACCCCCCGGCCGCGCCATGGGGTAGTGTGGGCCTCCACCGCCTTTGCCCTTTCGCCAATTTATACCCCCAACATATCAACCCTAAAAATATACCACTTCGTCCCGAGAAACACCCGAGGCCGCCGACATCGTCATCCCGAGATCGGGACGGTTCTGGAGCTGCTCCCGACACCCTGCCGGGAGGGGAATTCATCACCGGAGGGGTCTACACCGCCATGCCCTCCTCCGAAGTGATGCGTGAGTAGTTCATCCCTGGACTACGGGTCCATAGCAGTAGCTAGATGGTTGTTCTCTCCACTTTGTACCTCATGTTTAGATCTCGTGAGCTGCCTCACATGATTAAGATCATCTTTATGTAATGCTACATGTTGTGTTTGCTGGAATCTAATGAATGTTGAATGCTATGTCTTATGATTATCAATGTATCATGTTATCTTCATGCATATGTTATTTATGATCTTGCATGCTCTCCGTTATTAGTAGATGCTCTAGCCAAGTAGATGCTAGTAACTCCAAGAGGGAGTATTTATGCTCGATAGTAGGTTCATGCCTCCTTTGCATCTGTGCTCAAGTGACGGAAAAGTGACGGATGGAGGATGTGATGTTGCCATTAGGGAGAAAACAACGGTGTTTACCTAGTTTACATTGTTTACATTACACACTTTGGTTACTGTGATAATCTGTTGCTTGCAACTTAATAACCAGCGTTTGTTCGGATGATATTTGGAGGGTGGATTATTAGTCATATATGCAATTGGATGATGGTCTATGTATTATGTTGTAATGCCCGCATGAATCACATAGTAATCTTTATGTCTTGCATATACACTATGGTGCAGCCTTCATTTTTGTCAATTGCCCAGCTGTAATTTGTTCACCACGCATGTTATTTATCTTTCACGGAGAGACACCACTAGTGAACTGTGGACCCCGGTCTATTTTCTTACTAATAATACACACACTGTTTCTACTGTTTTCACACTGCTTTCATACTACTACTACTGTTGCTTTCATACTGTTTTCCTACTGTTTTCTACACCATACATTTAACGTCTTTGTGTTCAGCAAAAACGGTGAGATTGACAACCTCACTGCTTCGTTGGGGCAATGTGAGATTTACATTTGCTCTTTTGCGATGTCAAGTGGATTTCTTTGCTTCACTAAACAACATTGGCCGTAGCTAATGTTTAAAAGTATCAATAGCACTTTTTCCCTTACAGAATCCATGGATTTTTGATTGTTGCACTAATCCTCTAATGTGATTTACTCTTTGAGTGTGGTGTAAAGGAAGTTTTCAAGGGTCAAGAGAAGAGGGTGGTATATGTGATCAAGAAGAGTGCAAGGTCAAAGCTTGGGGATTCCCCCGTGGTTCATCCAAGCATATTTTAAGAGGCCTCAAGCATTCCTGTTTGTTTTTCTTTTCTTTTCTCCTGTTTTCTTTTGTTTTCCTTGCTGCAATAATATAGTTGGACCCTAGCATTCCTTGTTTGGGAGAGAGACACGCTTCGCTTTTTTGTTTGAATACTTGCTATGCTAGTATTCTTAGTTTTTTTCTAGCTGCTGCAAAATTCCTGTTTAGCTCTTGTTTTCATTGCATCTCTTGTTTAGATCTGTTAGTTTTAGTAGTATTATGTGAGTACTATCATGTTTTCTTACTATAGCATTTAGAGAGTGATGCACTTTGTTGGGAACCCCAAGAGGAGGGTGTGATGAGCACAACGGTAGGAGTTTTCCCCTTAGTAAAAAACCAGGCTTATCAATCCAGTAGGAGAAAGAGAATCTTCGGAAGGTTGATGCCACTGCCGGTGGTGCTGGCGCTTCACCAGTGTCAGCAACAACGTGGAACCTGCACACAACACAACCAAAATACTTTGCCCCAACGGTACAGTGAGGTTGTCAATCTCACCGGTCTTGCTGAAAACAAAGATTAGACGTATAGTGTGGAAAAAAGTGTATGCTTGCAGAAAGTAAAGAGAGCAGGAAATTGTTGTGGTTTGTTTAACAGTGTGGAAAATGGACCGGGTTCGTAGTTTCACTAGTGGTGTCTCTCCATAAAAGATAGCATGCTGGGTGAACAAATTACAGCTCGGCAATTGACAAATAGAGGTTGCACCGTAGTGCACAATATGACATGAAGATTACTATGCTATTTAGTGTGGGCTTTACAACAAGATACATAGACCGACATCCATCTACATCTATCACTAATAATCCACCCTCAGGTTATCATCCGAACCCCCTCAGGTATTAAGTTGCAAGCAACAGATAATTGCATTAAACAAAGTGTGTAATGTAAGCAATGATTATGCACACGGGAGCTCTCACCGCTATTTTCTCCCTAATGGCAACAACACATCCTCCACATTCACGTTTCTGTCACTCGAGCAAGGCAACAAGGAGGCATAAACTCACTATCAAGCATAAATAATCCCTCTTGGAGTCACTAGCAACTACTTGGCCAGAATAACCACTAGCAATGGAGAGCATGCAAGATCACAAATAACATATGCAAATAAAGACTATAATAAACTTGGCATAAGGTCAATATTCATCGGATCCCAGCAAACGAAGCACAGAGAATTACATAAGATCAATCTCGATCATGATAGGCAGCTCACGAGATCTAAACATGGAGGCAAATGAGGAGAACACAACCATCTAGCTACAACTACGAACCCATAGTCCAAGGATGAACTACTCACGCATCACTCCGGAGGCAGGCATGGTGATGTAGAAACCTCCAGTGATGATCTCCTCTTCGGCAGGGTGCCGGAAACAACTTTAGAACCCCCCTGATCTGGGGTTTATGGTGACGGGGGCTGCGGAACTTTTTCGGGGATTTTGATCAGGTGCTTAGGGTTTTCCATCCGGGGGGCTTAAATAGGCGAAAGGTCAAAGGCGGTGGAGGCCGGGGGCCCCACACCCATAGCTGGCGCGGCCAGGGGGCCGCGCTACCCTATGGTGTGGCCCCCTGCTACCCCTCTTCGGTCTTCTGGATGCTTCCGGGGAAAATAGGACTTCTGGGCTTCGAGTTTTTCAATTCCGAGAATATTTCTAGAACAACTTTTCTGAAACTAAAAAACAACAGAAAACAGGGAACTGGCTCTATGGCATCTTGTTAATAGGTTAGTCCGTAAAATCGATAAAAATGACATAAAGAAGGGAGAAAACATGTAGCAATTGGCATAATATCTTCATGGAGGATTAGAACATAGGTATACGTTTATGAAGTATCAGAGAGTTTTTGTTAAAGCATGTTTTGTATAGTGCTTGTTGGGAAAAGAAACTGCTGCTTGTGGTAGAATTTATAACAGTGCAAGTAGAATCTTGTATAGACTGTGGCTAGACTTTTTCATATCATGCTAGATGTTATTTTAATTCTAAAGCCTTGTGGTTATTTAGTAGCATGATTAGCCTCAAATAGCTGAGAGTGTTTAATGTGCCATTGAAAGAATCATGAGTTGTTCTTGTCATATTGAAGCATAAATTTGTGGTGTTCTCCTTTGGATGTTTTATTTGGTTGACTTGGCGCATGCTCACACCATGTTTATGACTATGAACCAGTCACTTATAGCCTCTATGATCATTTAGTTTTTGAACTTGTGGTACCACTTATGCTTTCATTAATGATGTTTATGTCGCTATGCATGATTATGGCTTTTATTCTTTCTTGATTTGTCGCTCCCAGTATTTTGCTAGCCTCCACGTGTACTGAGTATGAGCTCTACTTGTGCATCCAACTCCCAAAAACCAAAGTTTACCAAATGTGTCCACATACCTACCTACATGTGGTATTTAACCGCCACTCTAAAGTAAATTGCTCATGTGTTACCTTTAAAACTTTCAAAAGTACTAATGTTTTGTGCTCCTGTTTTAGCTCATGAGGACGTAAATAGAGAATCTTTATCTCACTTGTTGATTGGACTTTCACACCCTAGACTAGTGCCTTGATCCGCTTATCCAATGATAGAAGAGTTGGCAGCATGGTGCCCAGCCCCAAATTAATAACAACAAATTCTCTTCACTATTTTTGCCCCTGATTTATCAGTCAAAGCATAATTGTGTAAACAAAAGAGAAAGAGGGATGACCTTCTACCCAGATGCGTCCTTCTATGGGAGCCGCTCTTGTGAAGTCTAGTTGGCTTGTGACGTACTGTATTTTCTTTTTACCATTCGTTGACATAAGCATACACCTCTCTAAATAATAGACACTCCTCCACGGTATGTGATTGTTGGCAGGCACCTGGGGATTCGGTTAGCCATGGTTTGTGTAAGATGGATGGGAGCAGTGTCAAGATTTTATACTTCTATTTAATTAAATAAAGCTCTAGCACATGAGTTGATCCCTGCTTCCCTCTGCGAAGGGCCTTTCTTTCACTTTTATGTTGAGTCTCCATCTTCTAACTTTATGCACAGTTGAGAGAGCATAGTTGCCATTCTGAGTTTTATGTGCATTTGTCCCAGAAACATTATTAATTGATTCATGATGTGTTATTGCTTATTCTCTAATTATTTGTTCTAGTCTTCCTCATGAACTTTGAAGGTGTCCTGGCATTTATGTTTTTCCCTACTCTTAAGGACTAGCGAAATATCACTTTGACATGTTTTCTCTATACTTGAAAAAATGTATATCTTTCGACGCATTGCTATTCATGATCTTTTATTTGTGTTACTTCTCATGATGCAAGGTGATTGCTATGCTTTATTGTTAAAATTCTATTTATCATGCTTGTGTTGAAGTTCTATGATCTCAGCTTACTTATGCTTTTACATTATTGATGCTCAAGTTTATGTTGGTAGCATGTCACCTCAGAAATTATGTGTTTTTATCGTTTACCTACTCGAGGACGAGTAGGAACTAAGCTTGGGGATGTTGATACGTCATAAATGTATCCTTAATTTCTGATGGTCCATGTTGTTTTTATGTTGTTTCCTATATGTTTTCTATACACTTTATGTCATTTTATCGATTTTCTAGACTAACCTATTGACAAGATGCCATAGAGCCAATTCCCTATTTTCCGCTGTTTTTAGTTTCAAAAAAGTTGTTCTGGAAATATTCTCGGAATTTAAAAATTCGAAGTCCGGAGGTCCTAGAATTCCTGAAGGTTCCACGGAGTCCCGAAGAGGCCTAGAGGGGGGCCAAACCATAGGGCGGCGCAGCCCCTGGCGCGTCATGGTGTGGTGTGGGCCCCCCAGGCCTCCACCACCTTTTCCCTTTTGCCTATTTATACCCCCGACATATCAACCCTAAAAATATACAACTTCGTCTCGAGAAACACCCGAGGCCGCCGTCATCGTCATCCCAAGATCGGGAGGGTTCTAGAGCTCTCCCCGGCACCCTGCCGGGAGGGGAATTCATCACCGGAGGGGTCTACACCGCCATGCCATCCTCCGAAGTTGATGAAGGTGTTGACCTCTAAGTTGGCCCGATCTTCACGAATCGACAAGAATGAACGAAGAATGCACGAAGAACGCGATGAACACGATGAACACGAGAGGGGGGAATCGAGGGGAAATCGAGGGCAAACGCGTGGAAAACACAAAAGGGGGAAGATAACTTGTGAAGCCTACGAGGGATCGCAAACCCAAGTCAACAACACGCTAATTGAAACCGATTCCTCTCACCGGTCGGTCCACCGATCCAACAGAAGCCACAAGGGGAAGGATGGCAAGCACTACTAGAATCACAAGGTGAAAGAGTAGCTCCTTGGAGAGATCTTGATACGGTCCTAGATACACATCATAGGAGTAGCCTCGTAAGAGGAGTCACCTCACAAGAGGGATACAAGGGCATAGCCCGAAGTTCTCAAATCATCCCTAACCCTAGATCTAGCCACCGGAGTCCCTTATATAGCCTAGCGGGGTAGGTTGGATGAAAAGGAGCCAAAAAGGGGCTTTTACGCACAAAACAGGGGGGCCGGCCTGTGAGGCCGGGGTGGGGGCAGGCGCCCTGCCTGGGGATGGCCCGGCCTGGGAGGCCGGCCTGAGGCCGGGGTGGGGGCCGGCGCCCTCGGGCTGCTGCCCGGCCTGAGGAGAGGGGCTGGCCGACCTGAGGCCGGGGTGGGGAAGGGAGGAGGCTGGCCTGCTTGGCCAGGTGGCCGGGCTGAGGTGGGGGAGGCCGGCCTGGCTGGGGGTGAGGCCGGGAGCCCCCTTTTCCCTCCGTTCTTCCACCTCGGAGCTCTGATCTTGACCCCGTCTTCACCCGCTTCCTTCCTAGCTTCATGTGCACCTTCTTGGATGTGTTCTTGAGCATCTTGGGCACCATCTTGGGTCTCCATGTGGTGATCCCACCTATGCATGTAGAGGGGTATTTCATGAGGTAGAGCACCGTTCACCAAGTCACCGGAAACATACGGAGATAGGAGTGAGTTCACCTTGTTGTGTATCCATGTTGTCCTTGGTTGAATACCGTGGGCTACATCATCTCCCCCCCTTGAAAAAGAGTCGTCCTCGACTCTCGTTCCATCCATATGTGAGCGGGAGAAGGAATGTTGACGACGAAGATGTCGTTGAAGTTGAGCCGCTTGTCGAAGTTCATGTGACGGTAGGCTCGTAGTGGGGGTGGTCCAAAGGTGATGAAGATCATGAAATGGTCCTCCTTGGATGGTTGAGGAAGATCTTGCGAGGTGGTGTAGTCGTTGAAGTTGAGCCTCTTATCAAAGATCATGCCAAGGTATGCTCGTGGAGGGTGTAGTCCAAAGGTGATGACGATGTTGACATGGTCCTCAATGGGTGGATGAGGATGAGCTTGCGGAAGCGGTAGAGTGTAGATGAACTTGACGCATTGGTTGTTGTTGATGCTCGTGTCGAAGTCCATGTACCTCGTGGCGGTTGATGTGTAGTCGTGGTGGTCATTGTCCTTGACGCGCTTGTCGAACTCCAAGTGCATCTTGCCAATTGGTATGTAGTCGTGGGAGTCATTGTCGTTGACGCTCTTGTCGAACTCCAAGTGCATCTTGACGTGTGGGATGTAGACGGAGAAGTCGTTGTCATGGATGTGCTTGTGGAACTCCAAGTACATCTTGACATGAGGGATGTAGGCGTAGAAGTCGTTGTCGTGGATGCGCTTGTCGAACTCCATGCACATCGTGACATGTGGGATGTGGGCGTAGAAGGCGTTGATGTCGAAGTGCTTGTTGAAAGTGCACTATGGTCAACTAGAGGGGGGGGTGAATAGGTTGACTACCAATTTTTCTTTTCTTTTCCTTTTAAGGGGCTTAGTAAGATAAGATACGATTCTCTAGATGTGCAACTAAGTGAACAACCTATGTGAAGAGAGTAGTATGCGCAACGGAAGTAAAGCGTAAGGTAGTAAAGCAAACAACAAGTGTAAACAAGGAGACAAGGATATGTTTCACCGTAGTTCCTTCTCAAAGAGAAGTACGTCTACGTTGGAGAGGTGGGGAGCCACCTAGGCGCTCCTCAATAGCACGGTTGTGCACACCTTGTTCTCCTTGAGCTTCTCCGGTGAGGGAGATGCTCGTTTCCACTATGAGGTCGACTTGAAGGCGTTGACCAAACCTTTACAAGGGCTTGAGGTCACTCCACAAGGATGGAGGCTCTCAAGCAATCCGTAGCTTCTTGCAACAAGGTGAAAACTACAAGCACGAGATCTACTAAGGTTTCTAGGCCTCAAGTAGGATTCTAGATCTACTAGGTTGTGGTGGATGGATTTGAAATTCCTTTGGTGGAAGTGTGGATCTAGGTCTCCTCTAGCTCTCCACCAAGTTTGGGAGTGATTGGGTGGACGGAGAGAGAGATCTAAGAGGTTGAAGCTTTCATTAATGGCTAGGAGAGAGAGTGAAAAAAGCTTAGCATTTATGAGGTAGGTGAAGGGGTATTTATACTCTTGGCCACGAAGTAGCCGTTTGCAGTCCAGTGCACCGGAGGCTCCGGTGGTTTCACCGGAGGCTCCGGTGGGTCTTCTTTGCACTGCGCAGTTGCGCAGTGCCTTATCCTTTTTGCGCTGCAGAGGAGGCCGGAGGCTCCGGTGGACCGAGCGGAGGTTCCGCCCACCGGACCCGCACCGGAGGCTCCGGTGGAACCTCCGCCACTTTCCAACAGAAGGGGTGCCGAGCGGAGCTAGCACCGGACCCTTCACCGGAGGCCATTTGCCCTAGCGCCAGGGGGCCACCGGATGTCCACCGGAGGCTCCGGTGGAACCTCCGCCACTTTCCAACAGAAGGGTGTTTGGGCGGAGGGACCACCGGATGCACACCGGATCCTTTTTGCACACAGGCTGAGTGGCAGCAGCGGGCTGAGCCTCCGGTGGATTCACCGGAGCCTCCGGTGGATTTACCGGAGCCTCCGGTGGATTCACCGGAGCTTCCGCCCCTGCATATTTTGGCTTCCTGGGATCCTTTCTCTTAGCACTTTTCGAATATATTAAGCATTAGCCCCATAGATATAGTGAACCTAATAACCTGGGCATTTTCATCATTTGAACAAACATTAGATCCAACAATTATGTTGTCATATAATTACCAAAACGGACGATGATCTTTCACTTGTGACGCGCCTTGTAGATCTTGACTTGAGGAGTGTGGATGGAGAATGCTTTGTCGTAGAAGCTCTTGTCAATCTCCATGTGGATCATGATGAGCGGAAATTGCTCCTTCCAACTCCTCAAGCCGGTGTCGATGTTCATGCGGTGTGGAGAGCCTTGGATGTGGATAAGTCCATGAGGCCGAGGATGCTTGATAGGGTCACCAAATCTCTGCAAAATAGACATCAAAGATGGAGAGAAAGTTGGTAAGCCGTTAGTGTCAATAAGCACAAATGGGGTTTTGCTCTCAACTCTCATCTCACTATTGGTGGCTATCATGGCAATGCCTCTAAGAACACTCATTCTTTTTCCACTCATTATGGGCTTGTGGCTCTCACTCACGTGATGGTGGATCTCTCTCTCACCACTCATCTCACTAGAAGTTTGAGAGGGGACACTAGAAGGCTCCAAAGTCTTGGCACAAGAGGTGTGCGGGTTTGTCGAAGTCGTTGCATTGCTTGGAGTCGGTAGTGTCATAGCATGTGGCGAGGAGGACTCGAGCATCTCATCTCTTGGATTGATCTCCAAGTGTGGAAAGGGTGGCTTTCTTGGAGGAGGAGGTAGGGTCATGGCTTGTGTCAAATAAGGCTCCATCATCTCCGTGATGTGCTAGTGTAAGCCATGCCTTGTAGCATCCTCAAATGGTCGATGATGATGATGATGAAGATATCCTTGGCTAGAATGGTGGCTTGCGCGTGGCCTTGTGGAGGTTGGCATGAGATGCTTTGAAGTCAAGGGGTGATTGTCACCCAATTCGTCGTTACCTCCATCAACGATAGATGGGCCATTGACGCCGGCTCTAGAGGGGTTGCATCGTTGGTCTCTATCTTGAGGATAGGCTTGAAGAACTCGTGTCAACACTCGCGATGAATTCTCGGCCTCATTGCAATAGACGCTTTCGTCACCATTGGTCGACATGTCCAAGGAATTGAGAGCTAGTTGGTTCAAGGCATAGTATTGGCCTTCACTCATGTAGGCATGGTCACCATTTTGGTTGGCAACCATGATCATCTCATTGGTAGCATTGGAAGCTCTCTTGTGGATGGTCGAAGTTGGCAATTGTGTCATTGGAGACGAAGAAGAAGAATGCCTTAGAGATGATGGAAAGGGATGAGCCTCTTTGACAATGTCACATGCATCAACGTCTTCATCATAGAGTGGTGGAGTGGTATCCTCATGCGCATGGTGATGTCGATCTTGTGTCATGGGAGGAATAGCTTCGCACTCTTGATGTTGTTGTCGCGCTTGTGGCGATGAAGGAAACTCATGCCCTTGATCATGAAGGTCATTTTTTGTCCTCAAAGAATGTCGCTCATGGAGGTTGTGGTTTGGTGTTGGTGGTGAGGTATCTCGTGCCTCTTGCCTTGACGAGGTAGTGGTATCATAGTGTCCATGGCGAGGATGTTCTTGATCCTTGTCGAAGGCGGGGTGCGAATAGAAAGCACAATCTTGGTGAAGATGAGGTGGAGGCTCCCATTCCTCATATGGATGATGACGCTCATGGTCCTTGCACCTTGTAACATTGAGGCAAACGGCGCTCAAGTCGTTGTCTTCATGGCCTAGATGATGTGGTGCTTCATACAATATGGGAGGAGAAGAATCATGGATAGCATCTCCATTTGCTTGATGTTGACGAGGTCGCTCATGTGGGTCCTCATCAAAAATAGGAAGTGAGAAGTCACTTGGAGCATCTTCACTTGTTTGTTGTTGACGTGGTCGCTCAAGAGGTTCCTCATCAAACATGGGAAATGATAGATCATGAATAGCATCCGTTCCTAGTGGTGGTCGAAGTGGGCGCTCATAGGGGTCTTCATCAAAGAGAGGAAGTGAGAGATCATTTGTAGCATGCCCACTTTGTTGTTGATGATGGTGGTGCTCATAGGGGTCCTCATCAAAGATGGGAAGTGAAGTAACAAATTGAGCAATCCCACTTGGTTGTCGTCGATGGTGGCGCTCAATGGGGTCTTCCTCGAAGATGGGGAAAGACAAGCCATAGGGAGCATTCGCACTCGCTTGATGTTGAGAAGTTCTCTCATTTGGGTCTTCATCAAAGATAGGCGGTGTAAGCTCATGTGGGTCATCCCCGTTGGTTTGGCGATGGCGATCATGATGGAGAGGATGGCGCCGGTGGTCATTGTGGTGGAGTTGAGGGAGGCATTCACTAGAAGCCATGTCGAGGGCACCTTCTTGATAAGGGACTTGGTCTTGGTGGTCATTGTGGTGGTGACACACATTTTTCCTTGGAAGCCTTGAATGTGGACGAGCACCATCCACGAAGCCATGTAGACCATAGTCATGAGTCGAGCTTGGAGAAGGTGGGTGATGAACAATATCCGGTCGTAGAGGGTGATCTTGAAGAGGGTCACCACAGCCTTGTCGGTGTCGAGGTCGAGGTAGTGGTGATGGCGAGCAATGCTCAAACAAATGTCGTCGCGGTGGTGGAGGATGCGGTGAGGTGGGGTTACCACTCTCTCCCATATGTCGATGATGATCATGGTGACGATCTTGGTGATGAGCTTGGTGATGATAGCTTGACGTTTGTTGATGACGAAGCTTGCGGCGCTCCCACACTTCATGTGTGGGATGACTCCGAAAGTCATTCGGATGCCTTGGCTTCTTGGCCTTCCCGCTTGATGGGGCCTCGATGATGTCCTTCTTGTGGCGCCGTCTTGATGTTGAAGGAGACAATCTTGACGTTGCAAACTTGTCGGATTTCTTATCGTTGCACCATCTTGAGGTTGAAGGGAGTTGTCTTGTGTTGGCCTTGGAATTCTCCTTGAAGTTCCATGGTAGTGAGCATGAACCATCGGACATGTGATGTATTGGCCATCAAAGCTTGGAGACGAAATGCTTGTAGGTGAGCTCGTCCATGTCGGAGTCATTGTCGGTGTAGAACTCCGCCATGCTCGAGGATGCGTTGTCGGTGTAGTAGGGCTCCATCTCTTCATCCAAGCTTTCGGTGTCGTAGTTGTAGTAGTGGTTCATGTCGTTGGAGCTCATGGAGTCGAAGTTGGCGTGGTTGTTGTGGTGCTCCTCCATGTCGATGATGCTTGGGGAGGAGTAGTCGCTGTAGAGCTCGACGTCGTGGTCGTAGTAGTGGTGGTGATCCACCATGTCATGCTCGTAGGAGTGGTCGTCCACCACGTCATGCTCATAGGATTGGAGGTCCATGTCTAGCTCGTTGTAGTCGTAGTGGTCCATCATGAACTCATCATGGTCATCATGGCCTCCATATGATCCGCTCTCGCTACACATTGTTAGTCACAAGCGCAAGTGTATATATAGAGTGTGAGGACCTAAGAGCTCAAACCTCACCTTTTAGAAAATGTTGGAAACTAGTGGACCATGCCAAGAGAAACCGATAGCAAAAAGAATGAAGTGACTTGAGTTCGAAAGATCCCAAAAACACGCTCCAAAACACACACGGCTTATGGGTGGATGACAATGGGTTAGAAATGTGGCGAGGAAAACGACAAATCCAAAGAAAAGTTTGTTGTCAAACATGGAGAAGAATCAAAGAAAAGTTAGCACAAAAACCAAACCTATTGGAGGAAAATGATATGGTGGAAACTAAAAACACACACACACACAATTGATAAATGGGGTTAGTGCGGCCAATGGACGAGCGGAGACGAAATGTACCTATCGAAGACTAAGCTCAATGCCGCACCAACGCAAGGAGGACGCTAGCTCAAACCGCAATTAAGTAGAGGCAATAAGATTCACAATGTGGCAACCGGTCACTCTCTTCTCTCTCGCAACTCGAAGCTATGCGTTCCTACAAATGATAGCAATTGGCATCGATCTTTGCTTCTTTTGGCTCTTTTTGCTTCTTGCTCTTTCTCCTTTCTCTTTTTTTTTTTGATTTTTCGCTTTTTGATGATGCGGAGATGATTCCCAAATGTCAATGCCTACTCGTAGCTAGTCTCTCACAAGCGCAAAACTCGCACTCTCGGTGCCACAAATGCGATGCCAAGCGGTGTAAAATAACTAGTCCGAATAGGTAAGGTACACAAAGGAATGGGTTAGTTCAAGCGGAAACAAGTTATACCTATGCGGTGGATGATCTCGGACTTGCGGCTGGTGGATGTCGATTTCGTGTGGATCCGATGATGTATATGCGTAGGCGATGTCGATGGCGACGAGTAGGAACTTGCCTCACTCAAATCGGAGCAACGACGACAAAGAAAAACAAGATACAAAATCTGTCCAAGAATTGAAGAGCAGGATTTTTCTGAAATTTTTGCTCAATTTCGAAATTTCTCCCAAATCAAGAAAAAATTTGGAAAAATTTGAGAAATGTGGCTGAATAAAAAGGCGGGGAATGGTTTTTGGCAACAAATCTATGAAGCAAAACCACGAAAAACTCAACAAATCGAGAGATCGGTCGAAATCCCTTTCGGCTATTTTTGGTCAACTTTCGAATTTATGGTGGAGAGAAGAAAAATTGGTGGTAGGGGAGGGGTGGGTTGTCGGATTCGTGTCAATCTAGCTCTGGATACCAGATGATGAAGGCGTTGACCTCTAAGTTGGCCCGATCTTCACGAATCGACAAGAACAAATGAAGAACGCACGAAGAACGCGATGAACACGATGAACACGAGAGGGGGGAATCGAGGTGAAATCGAGGGCAAACGCGTGGAAAACACAAAAGGGGGAAGATAACTCGTGAAGCCTACGAGGTGTCGCAAACCCAAGTCAACAACACGCTAATTGAAACCGATTCCTCTCACCGGTCGGTCCACCGATCCAACAGAAGCCACAAGGGGAAGGTTGGCAAGCACTACTAGAATCACAAGGTGAAAGAGTAGCTCCTTGGAGAGATCTTGATACGGTCCTAGATACACATCATAGGAGTAGCCTCGTAAGAGGAGTCACCTCACAAGAGGGATACAAGGGCATAGCCCTAAGTTCTCAAATCATCCCTAACCCTAGATCTAGCCACCGAAGTCCCTTATATAGCCTAGGGGGGTAGGTGGGATGAAAAGGAGCCAAAAAGAGGCTTTTCCGCACAAAACAGGGGGGCCGGCCTGTGAGGCCGGGGTGGGGGCAGGCGCCCTGCCTGGGGCTGGCCTGGCCTGGGAGGCCGGCCTAAGGACGGGGTGGTGGCCGGCGCCCTCGGGCTGCTGCCCGGCCTGAGGAGAGGGGCTGGCCGGCCTGAGGCCGGGGTGGGGAAGGGGGGAGGCCGGCCTGCTCGGCCAGGTGGCCGGCCTGAGGTGGGGGGAGGCCGTCCTGGCTGGGGGGTAAGGCCGGGAGCCCCCCTTTCCATCCGTTCTTCCACCTAGGAGCTTCGATCTTGACGCCGTCTTCACCCGCTTCCTTCCTAGCTTCATGTGCACCTTCTTGGATGTGTTCTTGAGCATCTTGGGTCTCCATGTGGTGATCCCACCTATGCATGTAGATGGGTATTTCATGAGGTAGAGCACCGTTCACCAAGTCACCGGAAACATACGGAGATAGGAGTGAGTTCACCTTGTTGTGTACCGATGTTGTGCTTGGTTGAATACGGTGGGCTACATCAGAAGTGATGCGTGAGTAGCTCATCCCTGGACCACGGGTCCATAGCGGTAGCTAGATGGTTATTCTCTCCACTTTGTACCTCATGTTTAGATCTCGTGTGCTGCCTCACATGATCGAGATCATCTTTATGTAATGCTACATGTTGTGTTTGCTGGGATCTGATGAATGTTGAATGCTATGTCTTCTGATTATCAATCTATCATGTTATCTTCATGCTTATGTTATTTATGATCTTGCATGCTCTCCGTTATTAGTAGATGCTCTGGCCAAGTAGATGCTAGTAACTCCAAGAGGGAGTATTTATGCTCGATAATGGGTTCATGCCTTCTTTGCATCTGTGCTCGAGTGACAGAAACGTGATGGGTGGAGTATGTGCGGTTGCCATTAGGGAGAAAACAACAGTGTTTACCTAGTTTACATTGTTTACATTACACACTTTGCTTACTGCGATAATCTGTTGCTTGCAACTTAATACCCAACGTTTGTTCGGATGATATTCGGAGGGTGGATTATTAGTCATAGATGCAGTTGGATGAAGGTGTATATATTTTGTTGTAATGCCCACATGAATCAAATAGTAATCTTTATTCCTTGCATATGCACTACGGTGGAGGCTTCATTTCTGTCAATTGCCCAACTGTAATTTTTTCACCACGCATGTTATTTATCTTTCACGGAGAGACACCGCAAGTGAATTGTGGTCCCCGGTCTATTTTCTCATACTGATAATGCACACACTGCTTCTACTTTTTTTTACACTGCTTTCATACTACTGCTACTGCTTTCATACTGTTTTCCACACCACACGTTTAACCTTGTTGTGTTCAACAAAACCGGTGAGATTGACAGCCTCACTGCTTCGTTGGGGCAAAGTGATTTGATTGTGTTGTGTAGGTTCCACGTTGCTGCTGAACCGTAGTGCACCCTGCCACCTCAGCTGCATCAATGTTCAGAGATTGGTTGTCCTCCTACTGGTCGATTCAACCTTGGTTTCTTTTCTGAGGCAAAACTTGCCGCTGCACTCTTCATAACCTTTCTCTTGGGGTTTACCAACGATGGCGCCAAGGCTCCATCAAGGAGCGAGCATAAATATCTTATAGCTCAGTACATCAGAGCGGATCAATTTGACGAAACGACAACTGAATCCAAGCAATGTCAAATTCCACGCCATAGTTCCTGGACATTCAACGTCTTCCTTGGGCAAAATCACCTTGGAAGTCACGCTCGAAGAAGAAGGAAATTTCCGGACCGAGGATATCTCTTTCGAGGTAGTCCCATTCGAGAGTGCCTACCACGCCATCTTTGGCAGGCCAGATTTGGCAAAGTTCATGGCTCGCCCATGCTAAGTACACAATAAGCTGAAGATGCCAGGTCCAGAAGGCATTATTAACGTATGTGGTGACTTTAAAATGGCAAAACAATGCGAGCAACACAATCTATGTACCTAAAAAGTCATTGCACACAAAGAACTGAAGGAACTCACCAAGGAGGTGAAGCCAAGTGAAATGTCGGCTAGCAAAGAGGCGACACTTATGATGAACCACACTTTTAGCCCAGGCGATAACACCAAGAAGTTGAGACCAAACGACAAATACCCCTCTCAGGAGATTACCATAGGAGATGGGATGACTGACAAATAGGAAAACGCGCTCGTCAAGTTTCTCCTCGAAAACTGGGACATTTTTGCCGGGAAACCAGCTGATATGCCGTGTTCCTAGAGAACTTGCCAAGCATGCCCTAAATGTCAAAAAGGGAGCAAACCCTGTAATCAGGGGCTTTGACGCTTCGATGGACCAAGGCGGAAAGCCATGGAAAGGAAATTATCCGTCTTTTATCCTCGGAATTCATCTAGGATGTTATCTGGACTGAATGGGTTGCAAATCCCGTCTTAGTACCAAAGAAGAACACAAATATTTTCCGAATGTGTATTGATTATACCGGTTTAAATAAAGCATGCCCAAAGGATCCCTTTGCGTTTCCCCAAATTGACTAGGTTATAGATGCCACCGTAGGATCGGAACTAGTATGTTTCTTAGACGCCTATTCAAGCTACCATCAAATACGGATGAAAGAGTCGGATCAGTTAAAGACTTCCTTTATCACGCCTTATGGCACGTATTTCTACATAATCATGCCCTTCGGGCTGAAGAACGTTGGTTCGACATACCAACGTTGCATGCAAAGGTGCCTTGCCACTGACGACATTGACGTCATGACAAAAAGCAAGACACCTTGTTGGACGATTTACGAGAAACTTCCACAAATTTACACGAATACAAGATCAAGTTGAACCCGCTTAAATACGTTTGCGGGGTTCCAACTGGCAAGCTTCTGGGTTTCATAATTTTCCAAAGAGGAATTGAAGTTAACCCGAAAAAGATAAAGGCGATCTAAGAGATCAAGCGGCCCACATGCCTAAAAGATGTCCAGAGACTAACTGAATCAACAGCCGATTCATTAGCCGTCTGGTAAACAAAGCACCCCCACCCCCCAATATCGGCTTCTTAAAAAGTCAAAATCCTTCACATGGACAGAAGAAGCGGATGCCGCCTTACAGCAGTTGAAGAAAGTGCTGGATGAATCCCCGATCTTAGCCGCGATAAAAGATAATGAGACAATATTACTGTATCTAACTGCAACAACAAGAGTAATCAGTGTCGTCATCATAGTGGAACAGAGGAAGCAAGGACGAGAGCGCTGGCAACCCGGAGCGGGATGGCATGGCCGTGGACGCGACCGAGCTCGAGGAGGCCACCACGACTGTGGGACGGAGACCCACGGAGGGCATGATCACGCCGATGGTTTTCCCCTTCACCATGATCACACCCACGGCACCTTCGGCGGCCATGGCATCGGCATTGGCGTGGGCCTACATGGCCACGGGCTGCGTCCAGGAGAAAAGAAGGGCCGCAGACGCCTCGTCCTGCACCGTCCTCGCTTTTAACCTCACCCGCCGGCCCTGCGTCTTAATGGACTCCAGCTTGGCCTCCCTCTTCGTTTTGGGCTCCTTCGCTGGCTTGGACTGGTCGTCCTTCACCATCGTCGGCTTAAAGCTTGGGGCAGCTACTGTGGGCATCGAGGCAGTGGGAGTGGGAGTGGACAAGGGTTTGGGATATGGAAGGCGTTTATGTCCCTACGCGCTGGGCCAAAGAGGGACAACGAGTTCCGCGGACCGTCTCAAATGTGGATCAAAATTGTGCTAGGTTTAAGGCAAAGTCGTCCTCCTCCCACACCCCTCTTTCCCGTCCGTTGGGAGGCGTTGGATTGGATTTTTCGTCAAAATCGGTCCACACGGACCAAAACAGACAAAATTGTCCGTGTGGAGGCGGGTTGGGTTTGCCGTAACGATATGATTTTGATGCGTAGTTCATAGGTGTTAGTGCAAGTTATTTGTTTGGTTTTTGTGCATCCAGCTACTTGGTGCATTTAAGATTCAGATTAGGGTTTTAGTCTCCTAAAAGATTCCCGAACGCAAAACTAACTCTTTTTTTTAGAGAAAACACAAAACTGTCATGTGGGTATTTTAGTTGCTGATGGCCGTGAGAATGACGTGTGGGTCCAGGCCTAGCATGTTTTTTTCATGCAACCGGCAGCGCTCTGCCTAGACCTGCCATGGACATCACTTTGTATTACAGACTGCTAGTTGCAGAGACATCATGACATGGCGTGGTTTTCATCCCTAATTTGTTCTAAACAATTTTTAATAATGCGAACATTCGATTGTTGAAGTTTCTCGTTCAGATTTGTTGGGGTCAGGTCAAACCTCAGCGCATGTGCGGAAGGATGAACCTGGTCCGCTGTATATTCTTTTGTTGAAAACTTATCTCTTCTTTTTCAAAATAGGAAAACCCTCTACCTCTGCATTAGAGCGATGCACAACAAAAATGTTACTCCCCCGTCTTAAAATAATTGTCTCAAAGTTGGACAAAAATGAATGTATATTATTTTGAGAGGAGGGAGTAGTACATATAAGTATTACCACAGGGAGTGGTCACATGAATAAGCCATATAAAAGACACACTCAGACAACTACACATGATGCAATCTTTGTCATCCGCTCTTTCTGAAGATATCCCGAACGACCGCCATCAAACAAATGCATACGAAGTGTAAACATCTCCGCTGGTCCTCTCGAAATAGATAGATAGCACCACATGTGAATTTAACAAATAGCTCGATGAACTTCCTGTAAAAGGTGATATGCTCTCGTATTATTAAAAACTATATCATTTTGACTATAAGCGAACGTATAAGATATACTTCTTCTGTTCGGAAATACTTCCTCCGTCTTAAATTAACCGTCACAAACATGGACAAAAATAGATTTATGTAGACGAGAGGGAGTAGTTGATACATTCATTTGAAAGTCATGTACTAGGGAACGGAGGAAGTAAAAGGATGTTAAGACTTATCTCCTACGCCAGTTGCTGTTTGCTTGTTATCTACCATGGTGGTTGTTGCGTGCTCTCATCAGTTGAATTAGTGAACGCATGAGCAGCTAATGGATGATAAAAGGTTTGCTCTCTCTCGCTCCAGCTGAACGTGACGGGCCAATGGCGCACCGTTCTCTCTTTTAGTTGTGATGATGTCGCAATCAGACATCGAGTTTGCGTGTAATTTACAGTGGTTGGCCGAGTCTCTACTACTACCGTGCATACCTACCTATTACTTCATTTTTATAATACATACTCCCTCCGTTCTTAAATATAAAATGTTGTAGCTATTACTCATGTTATCTAGATACATACCAATATGAGTGAACATATACACTAAAACTTGTCTAGATACATGTAGACATGTGTGAATGTAAAAAATGGCTAAAACATCTTACTTACATTTAGAAACAGAGGGAGTAGTACTTAACATTTTAATTTTAACCACATACATAGTAAAAATGAGTGAATGTATACACAAAATGAGTATACATTCGCTTATTTTAGAATATAAAATATACCTTACAAAAGTAAATGGAGGGAGTACGACATGTCGGATGCAATCTCCGCGGAATTAACTAACAAATCATGAAAATTCCTTTAAAAAGTACTCCCTCGGTCCGAAAATACTTGACTTATTTAAATAAATTTTAGTGCATACATATATCTATATTTAGAAAAATAAAAGTTAAATATTTTAAGACGAAGGGAGTACGTAATACTAATATAATACTTTTGCAAAAAAAATGCAGATCATTAAAGAAGTTCACAACAAGTACAAGTGATGTCAAACATAATAGAAATTAGATGTTTATATCACCTAACGACAACACCACTGTCACTGCTTCCCTACTGGAGCACGCCCAATTTTCTTCATAACAACCGGGAAGTCTCCGTGCACGTTCCCTACCAACACACCAGAATGGAAGTCATCGCCATTGAACTTTTGTATTGATCCAAATCTTCTGAAACCAAACCTGTAACACACATAAAGCAAATGAGATCCACCATCCTAAGGGAGTAGCCACTAGACAATTTCCCGACCTCTTCAACACTACCGATGAAATCGCTACTGATGAGGAGATGGGAAAATCTTAATTGTATTCCGTACAACGCCATAGACACTATAACGTTATTTTTGATTGACCAAACTAATTTAGGGATCTCGCTCCACTGCCAAACGCATCTCCGAGGTCCCTACCCCCTCCCACTGCTAGAGCGGCAAGTAGAGGAGGCGGAGACCCGTCGAGTCCCGGTTGAAGACGAGGGAGACGGGGAGGATGATGGTGGTGGCTAGGGTTGAAAACCCTAGATCGCTTTCCTTAGCTCCACGGAAGAACAAGTTTCGCAAGTACACGTACTAACATGAATATATGAAATCTCAAATAGAGAATGTGTGCTTTCGATATGCCATCACAATACTAACCTACTTTGACCCGCCGGTAAAAAAAAAGAGTTAGGATTTCTTTCAAACAAATATCAAGTTTCCAACATCTTCCAACATCGGCGGAACACAATTTTACTCTCCTTTATTTGGATTCAGTTTATTTTTTACAAAATAAAGAATGTTATGCATTTGGTCTCTTCATAGGTCAACATGCTTAGCCTAGCCAAGATGTGGCCAAATTTGTACATTTCGGTACTGCAAAGTGCAAACTGGCCAGTAACAGATATATTTACTACCAACAGCATTGCTCAATCTGTCCACTTAGAAAGAAAGAAAAACAAAGAAAGTGGACAGCTACCAAGATACCCCAACGACATTCCCCAACCCACATACGCCATTGTTTTCTCCCTCGCGTACAGCTGGACGCTTCGTTTGCTTCTTCCGTGTCTCTCTCTCTCTCCTCCTCCTCGCTAAGACGACTCACAGAGAACAGGAGAGAGAGAGAAGCGAAAATCCCCCAGGCCCGAGAGCAAGGGAAGGCGCGAGAGCTCGTCTTCCGGCGAGCGTACCATGGCGGCGGCCACGTCGAGGCCCCGCGGCGACTACGACCATCTCATCAAGCTCCTCCTTATCGGCGACAGCGGCACGTACCTCTTACTCTGCACCCAAGCTCCCCCCCTCCCTTCTTCTCTCCCCCGAATTCCTAGCTCCTGCTTCTGGTTTCGTGGACGCTTTTGAAGGTTTAGCCTGTCTTGCGTCCTCGATTAGACCGATTTACCGCGACCTCCGGGCGATGTACGCTCATGTGCCTTGCATTATTTGCCGCTCGGAGTACACATGTACTACTAGTTTCTCTGATTTTGCATATCTCAACTGCTTGTGGCTTGGACCGTATAGTACGAACTCTTGCTGCCAAGGATGTAGCCATGTAGGGAACATGATCTTGTTTAATGGAGTGTTACGTGGTTGCTTATAATTGGAGATTCAGGAGTGGTGTTTGGAGATTGGTGTCTGGTTGACATTCTTCTGTGAGAATCATGGTAGCCGTAGATAGGACCATCCATCTAACCTGCAGATTAGTTCCTGAAAGTGCCTTATGTGTGCGCGGCTATTTGGACCATCCAGTTACTCTGATTGCACAATGCTCTTTGCCCTTATTTTATATATAGGCAGCTTTGTTCAAGTCATAATTTTTTTGGAACGTCCTAAAAAGGTGTTCAAAATTAGTCTCAAGGTAGTTTATTGAGTTGAGCTAAACCGTGACTAGTATAATCTTGGGTAGAAACGGTTAAAGAGGAGGACCCCCTATTAATTGACTAGGTTAGGGTGGGTTCATGTTTTCACTTTTCACTATGGCTTACTGGTCCAGATGGGTCTACAGGGCAGCTTTTGAAGCTTTTCTAGAGCCACATGACACTTGTTCCAGCTGGCACACTTTTACCGTCCAATTTGGCATTGAAACTACATGTCTACTTGTTCATAAAGTCACTAGCATGGTCCTTCTAAGTTGTGAAATAAATTCTACCGTATTCATTCGTTCAAATCACTGCAGTGGAAACTTCATAGGCAATCTGCGTCTAACTCTTGCATTTAGTGATGTGTAGTAAGAGATGTGATTGAAAAAAAGAGAACTGCATGTTTTTCAGTCTGCCTTGGATCAAACCCTGGACATTCGCATTTCAATTATTCAAGTATCTTAATTTCCCTGGTATAGTAGAAGCAAGAGAGATTTTACTTGGCAGTCAAAATATTGATCCAATGCTCCGAATTCATTGGTCTATGAGTGCAGTTAATTGGCACGCCTGATAAATTCTCACTCTTCTCATTGCTTGTTCTGTGATTTCTTTTGCCATGTGATGATGTGTTGTGAGAACATCCTCTCAGATAAAATACTGTATTCATTCTATTTCGGTGTCCCTCTTCTAATCTTCAGGAGTAGGGAAGAGTTGCTTACTACTGCGGTTTTCTGATGACACATTCACTACAAGCTTTATCACCACTATTGGGTAGGCGCAAAACCGTCATTCTCTCTTTTAGGCATTCACTTCTGAAAGTGAATATTCTAAACTTGATTTTTCTTTCTGTTAAGCATTGATTTCAAGGTTAGGACAGTCGAGCTTGATGGAAGACGTGTAAAATTGCAGATTTGGGATACTGCCGGACAAGAACGTTTTCGGACAATTACAACTGGTATATGCTTTCTCTTTTCTACTCTAGCACCCAGGGTGTACTAAATTTGAAAGATGGAGTAAGTATCTGTTCTCGGTAAAGCACCATATTTGGAATAGAATATTTACCATTTAAGCACATGCATAAAACTTTGCAGGTTCCTCTTTGTCCTCAAGCGAGTACGGGGCCGTACACTATTGTTGTTAAGTCATGCATAGATATGGTATTGTTTGTTAGGGGTGGCCATCACATCTTTCACTTTCTCAAGTTCTTGAATCCTGATGCATTTTATTAATCTACTGCCTATAACTATAACATAATGTTTAAAAAGTTTTACTTGGAGGGGGTTGAGATTTGTCTTGCGAAAAAGGCATGATTCCTAGCCTGGGTTTGAATACTGGTCGCATTATAGAACACATAAGATGAGTATGATTAAAAAATCACTATAAAGTAACCTTAATTTTTGCTGGTATAAGGACGTATGGCTTTGCTCAGTCAGATCATACTTGTGAGATGTGAGACTTTTCCGATATTTTGGAACTTCAAAAGACAAGGCATCCTCGATGAAGCATACAGAGCGAAATGTACAGACCTGAAAATGACAGGACATGCTTATCAGGCTTGATTTTTTGATCTTGGTTGGTTTCATGTTGAACACTTGACAAACTGGTGCAACTTTAACCATGCATATAGCATCATAAGCGTTGAATTCACACCATATATCGAAAAAGATTATAAGTACAACCTCCTGAAAACCACACGCCATTTGATCTATGCTCATGTGAATATTGTACATTTTACATTCTTTCGAATAAAAAGGATCGCTTCTTAATTGCAAATCTGTCTAATCTTGTTTCGGAAGTGTAAGTAGACCAGATGCATGTGCATATGCCCAACTATAAGTCGGACGGTGTGGAGATCTTTCATTAATGAACATATGTATTTGCTGGTTTAGAGTTACTTATTGGGCATTTATGCAAAGGCGGTAGAAGTTGACAATATATATTCTGTATGTACAAGTTATCAAGAGTCTAGCACTACAATTTCCCAAAGGTTTACCATACCTGAACATTTTTACTTATTTCTAAGCATGATTTATGCTCCTATTTGTTCGCTTTCCTTTTTTCCATTTGCAGCTTACTATAGAGGAGCAATGGGCATTCTGCTTGTCTATGATGTTACAGATGAATCATCCTTCAACAGTATCCAACACGCTTGTGCATCTCATTTGTTGATTGAGGATGGAAGTACCCTTCGTTTTTGTTATTGAATCTTTCTTAACTAACTTCCAGACATAAGAAATTGGATTCGCAACATAGAACAGCATGCCTCTGATAACGTCAACAAGATCTTGGTGGGAAACAAGGTCGATATGGATGCAAAGCGGGTAACTGCTTCCAGTGTTCCATTCTTTTCTAATGCTAGCTATACCTGGCCAACTTTCCTTCCGCTGTTCGCAATATAATGGTTTATGGCTAACAGGTGGTGTCCACAGCTCAAGGCCAGAAACTTGCAGATGAGTATGGGATTAAATTTTTTGAGACGGTAAGATTCGTTAGTATATGCAAAGTACTGAAGTTATTGCTCTTCATCAATCACCGTAAGACTAGCTGTGCGCCAGGGTGATTATTTTCAACATTTTTAACTCGATTTTTATACAGAGTGCAAAAACAAATCAAAACGTGGAGCAGGTATTCTTTACCATTGCTAGGGACATTAAGCAAAGGTTGACTGAAACTGTTGCCGCAGCAACCGAGGTAACACTACCCTGGCATGTCATGTACTGATATACAGGATGGAATCTGGTTTGTTCCATTATCAGTCGTCATTGCTAATATTTACCTGATCATGCAGGCACCAACTATTCAAATCAGTAGGCAAGACCAAGATCAGGCCGGTGGGGCCGCATCAAGATGGTCATCGTCCTGTTGTAACACCTGATCAATGGGTTGGCGCAACTGCACGGCTCATCCTAGTATAGCCGGTGCCGTCTTCTGTATGTTTACTTCGGTGACATGCCAAGATGTATATTTCGCCCGGTTGATTGATTTGTAGCTCAAAAGATCAATCCTGTGACCATTTGGTGATGTTATTCCCCAGTGAGGTGTTTGCTTTTCATTGTTGTGCTCTAGCTCCGTTGTTTAGTGCTGATTTGTGCTTTGCTATTCTTATTTTAGCTCTAGGATTACCAGAGCAAACAGTTCAACAGATAAGCTGACGTATTTGCTCACTTCATTCATGTAAAAGGGATCTTCTGGGACAGGAGTATCTGATTGTCTGAAGTCATGCTTGTGCATTGCTGCATGTATGTTGTCTGATTTCTTCCATGTGCATAAGATTCCAATTTTAATCGTGCAGACTGTCGGTAACAAGTGGGCCATCCGTGGATTGTGAATTCTTCCAATGAGACGAAATGTCCTTCTTGAAAGAAAAAAAAGTAGCCGGTTTATACAAAATAGGTAGGGGATGCAAGTGGACGTCCGCCAGCATGTACCCATCCCGTCCGCCAGTGTCTCGGGTGTGAGCATTTTTGCTGGTCGGTGCTTTGCTTCGTTTCTGACCGTCCGCCCAGTCCAACGGACGGGGGGCTTGCATGCCAAAAAATAGGACAAGTTTTTTTTTTTTTTTAACACAGGAGAGCCCTCGAAAGGGCTGGAAGCATTACATTAAATCCAGGCGGTGGATGTACAGAATATTGCAAAGGACCCCATAAAGTAAAGAATTACACATAGGTCCTTGGTAAAAGCAGAAAAGACCTCACTAAAAAATAAGAAAACGCAATCGGGTCCTTCCTCTTTCTCCATCGCCGCGCTGTGAATCGAGAGCGCCGCCACCATGCCCGGTCGCGGGGACATGGCCACTTGCTTCCGAGCTGGCGTAGAACGCGGCCTTCGATCCGAAGAGGGCCTCACACTGGAGGTTGTCAAGATGCCGGAGCTTTCTGCCGGCTTGCAGATAGGCCACACCATGGCCTTGGATGTCGAACGGCACATACGGGCCGCCGATGATGCGCTCGATGAACTAGCTTCCGAACTCCCAAACTGCTCGACACCACCACCCATCATCACTTCAGCTCCACCCTGCAGTACCACAACGCCTGATGTATGAAGAAGGAAGAAGGAGCAGGAGCCTCGAACAGCCACGAACTCATCACCAACACCAGTCGCTGCATACGGTCCGCCATCGAACTCCCAGCTCCTGCCACGGGCGGGAGGAGGCAGACGAAGATGATAGGTGAAGTGAGGAGCCATCAAGGACGATTTATTGGAGCAGCAGAAGAAACTAGTCGCCGCAGAACTCCACCATGAAGCTCTGAGCCACGACGAGCGCTTCCACTTCGGCAGCGCGTCCACACCACCACCAAGATCACTGCTCCGACTGGTCTTATTCGGTAAGCCGGGCCTCACCTCCCCCGCTAGCAACAGCTCCTGCCACGAGAGCTTTGCAACCGAGAGCAGTGTGCTCCGGGCGCACCAGCCATGACCAGCTATGGCCGGCGACCTACCCACAACAGCAACCACAACGAAGCAACGACAACCAAATCTAAACCTACTATCTACAGAGGGGTCTCCGGCGCATCTCCTTCGCCATCTCCGGCCGGCCGCGCCGCCGCGAGAGGCTCGGGATCTGCCCGGCCACACACGGGAGACTCTCAAGGAGCTGAAGCAGACGGATAAGCACGAGGCACCGCCCCCAACGATGCTATATTTCGCCACTGTTTATTAGATATACTACGATCGAGACTAAAAAAAAAAAAAAAAGGACAAGTTAAGTAGCCTATTTTAGCTGGCTAAATGGGACTCTGTGTTTCTAAGGTGACTGACTTTGTTCTAATCTCAGTAACATTTCTTATTTTATAAATCAAATTTCAGTCACATTACTTAGGTTTTCAATAGGTTTTGAATCAATGTCTAATTATCATCACTCATCCAACTTCATATATATAATTAATCTAAAACTCTTGTAGCGATTAAAATTCTTACGTACCACTTAAGTTGGTATTGAGAGCCAAGATAGTATTTTCATATTTCTCTTTTTTGCGAGAAGAAACCCATATCTATTATAAAAGCTCACCAGAAGCACAAAGCACTCCAAACATAATAAAAATTGCATCCATATATTTAGACCACCTAATGACCATTGCCACCATAAGAGCGAGACACCGACGCGCCGCTGTCGGTACTCCCCTACCGGAGCTGGCTTGACTTTGTTGATGACATACGGAAAGTTTTCATGCACGTGCCACTATAAGGGCCATCGCCCCAAAGCTGAAGTAGTCGCCATTGAACCCTCTAATCGATTTGAATATCCTGACACCAAAAAAATCTGCAACACACGTTGACAAAATATGATACACCACTCCAAGGGAACAAGTGACCAGACGTTTTTCCGCCTTCCTCGATGTCATCGTTGAGATCGCCACCGACTAGGTGGGTGAGGAGACGGCGAAACCTTATTCTTCTTGTTATGCACAATATCGCCAATAAGCAACATAACGTCGATGTTGGTTGAACATTTTACTCTAATTTTATGGACCTACTGTAGCGTCGAGCATAGGTCCGGGGTACCCATTCCCTCCCGCCGCCGGAGTGGCGAGTAGTGATGACGGAGACCCATTCCCCAGCAACCGTTGAACAGAGATGGAAGACGGGTGTTTTTTTTCTTTCTCGGGGGAGAAAGCCGACCATATCACGATAGAGGCCACAACATAGCCCCGGAGGGTCTAGCTTTTTTTTTTTTTTTTGAAATGGGGATAACCCCGGCCTCTGCATCGAGTGATGCACACAGCCTTTATTACTTATTAAAAATCATTATAGCCAACCGTTTACAATCGTTTAAGCCTTACAAGAAACAGGATAGTCTCCTTATACCGAAACAGCAAAACCAAAAGGAAACTACGAAATCCTATTATGATGCTGCCACGTATGCTGGGAGAAAAAATCATGTGCCACCGTAAGGAGACAAGTGCAGCCATCCACCATAAGCTTCCTCTGGTCTGAAGGGAGTAATAAAGCCCATAGCTGGATCCAATGAGCTGCTGAGTAAATAACCTGTAAGACATGAAAATAGTTCTTCCTGTTAAAAACAACATTATTTCTACATGTCCAGATAGCCCAACAAATGGCCGATACACCAATCCTAATCCTTTTTTTAGTTCTCACATCAATCCCATTAAGCCAATTCCCAAACATATTAGTCACGTTGGAGGGAGGAGGAATATTAAAAGTACAAAAGACCACACGCCAAATAAGTTTAGCTAAAGGGCAAGAAATAAAGAGATGATCTACTGTCTCGTTGTTCCCACAAAAGGAACAAAGCATATCACCTTTCCACCCTTTTCTTGCTAAATTATCTTTTGTCAAAATCACCTTCTTATCCAAAAACCACATGAAGATTTTGATCTTAAGAGGTAGTTTTAATTTCCACAAATAAGTTTTGAGAAAAATAGTATGTCCATTCATCATATCCTCGTACATAGATTTCACAGAGAAGCTCCCATTCTGAGTAAGTTTCCAAAGAAACTTATCAGTATCCGAAGTCAAGGAGACATTCATGAGACGCAAGCACAAATGAGACCACATATCCCAAGTAATGCCTACTAAATTCCTACGAAAGGAAATATTAATAGGTGGTGCATTCTGAAATACATCAGCAACAGATACATTTTTAGACTGCACAATATTGTATAAGAGAGGATATTGATCAGATAGGGGGGTTTGGCCTAACCAAATATCCTCCCAAAATCTAGTTGTTTCACCATTTCCAATTTTAAAGGAACCTCTACTAAAGAAATCCCTCTTAACTCTCATTAGACCCTTCCAAAAGGGAGAATCAGTGGGTTGTGCCTCAACTTGAGCTAAAGATTTGCTATGTAAGTATTTATTCTGTAACAATTCCTGCCAAATACCCTCCTCGTGAAGTATTTTAAACAACCATTTAGCCAATAAACACTTATTTTTTAGCTCTAGCACTTCCACACCTAATCCACCTTGATCCTTGGGTCTACAAATAATATTCCATTTTGTTAATCTATATTTACGCTTGTTGTCATCACTCTGCCAGAAAAACCGTGATCTGTAGAAATCAAGTCTCTTACGGACGCCCTTAGGAATCTCAAAAAAGGATAACATAAACATGGGTAAACTTGTTAACACAGAATTAACAAGAACTAATCGATCCCCATAGGATAATAGTTTCCCTTTCCAGCACCCAAGTTTGTCCTCAAAACGACTCTCTACTGGGTGCCACTCTGAGTTTGTAAGTTTTCTGTGATGAATAGGAATACCCAAATATTTAAAAGGTAACAAACCAGACTCACAACCAAAGATTTGTTTATACTGGTGCTCTACCTCTTTAGCCTTACCAAAACAGAAAACTTCACTCTTGTGAAATTTAATCTTGAGACCCGACAATTGCTCAAAGATACACAAGATTAATTTAAGATTTAGAGCTTTATCAAAATCATGCTCTAAAAATAATACCGTATCATCAGCATATTGATGGATAGACAAACCTCCTTCAACTAGGTCTGGAATAAGACCTCCAATTTGTCCAATTTCCTTAGCCCTAGCAATTAAAATAGCAAGCATATCTGCCACAATGTTAAAAAGAATTGGAGAGAGAGGATCACCCTGCCTTAATCCTTTTTTAGTTTGAAAAAATGGCCAATTGCATCATTAACCCGAATACCTACACTTCCACACTGAACAAATTGTAAAATCATATCACACCATTCCTGAGAAAACCCTTTCACACGTAAGGCCTGAAGAAGAAAAGGCCACTTAACCTTATCATAAGCCTTCTCAAAGTCAATTTTAAAAAATACCCCATCCAATTTCTTCCTATGAAGTTCATGAATGGTTTCATGCAGGATAACAACTCCTTCCAAGATGTTTCTCCCAGGCATGAAAGCTGACTGAGATGGTCTAACCACCTTCTGCACTATCTGGGTAATACGATTAGTACCCACTTTAGTGAAAATTTTAAAACTCACATTAAGAAGGAATATAGGTCTATATTGCTGGATTTGAACCGCATTATCATTTTTAGGAAGCAAAGTTATCACCCCAAAGTTTAGTTTAAACAACTGAAGATTACCTTGCTTAAACTCTAAAAACATGGCCATCAAATCCGATTTAATAACCTCCCAAAAGGTTTTATAAAATTCAGCGGGGAAACCATCAGGACCTGGAGATTTATTAGGTTCCATCTGTGATATTGCCTCAAAAACTTCTTCCACTAAGAAATCAACAGTGAGAATATCATTTTCTTGTTGAGATAACTGGGGCATATTCTGAATATTACTCTCCACTAAGGAGATATTATTGGGTGTGGAAGGTCCAAATAATTTCTTGTAATATTCAGAGATATACATTCTCAAGTCCTCATCCCCAACAATAGTTCCCTCCTCTTGTTCTAACTGAAAAATCATCTTCCTACGATGTTTCCCATTTGCCATAAGAGGGAAATATTTAGTATTCTCTCCCCCTCCAAAACGTGCTTAACCTTAGCCCTTTGCGCCCATTTACTTTCTTCCTCTCGACGCAATACACAAAGACGATCATTAGCATTACGAAGAGTTTCCCTCTCTCCCAAAGATAGAGGTACACTCTCAGCTTTAATGTCCAACTCCTCAATAACCCTGATCAGCTTAACCCTCTCGATTCTATATTTGCCACTTAAATTTTTAGCCCATCCCTTAAGAAAACGTCTTAAGTGTCTAATTTTGTTCTACCAAACCACAATAGCTGAATCACCCTTGTTAACAGCTCCCCATTCAGCAGAGACCAACTCAAAAAAACCATCCAATCTGAGCCACGAAAGCTCAAAAGAAAAACCACTTTTATTACCCACATGAGCACGAGCACCAAAATCCAAAAACAAAGGAGTATGATCCGAACCATTTCTAGCCAAAGCTTGAACGGTTGCTAGAGGAAATTTTTGCTCCCACTCCACGGTAGAAAGAATTCTATCTAGTTTTTCAAAAGTTGTATTAGCTCTCCTGCTAGCCCAAGTAAATTGTCTACCCGATAATTCAATGTCTTTTAAGTCTAAGCTATGAATAATTGCATTAAACATAACAGGACATCTAGAGTTATAATTATCATTATTCTTTTCTTCAGGTTTTCGTATTATATTAAAATCCCCACCCACCAACAAAGGTAATGTTTCATTTTCACAAATACGAACAAACTCTGATAAGAAATTAGGTTTAAATTCCTCCTGGGCAGCACCATAAACAGACACTAGAATCCACTCAAAACCATCATGCTTTGACTTAACATAAAGTTTAACCGAGAACTCTCCTACATCCACATTCCTGACCTCTATAGATGAAGAGTTAATGCCGATGAGCATACCTCCTGATCGACCTCTAGGTGGTAGACAAAACCACACAAATTCCAAGACCGAAGCTAGGTGAGATAAAAAGGATTATGCAAAGTGAGATCTCCCTGTCTCAGACAAAGCCAAAAAATCAAGTTTCCTCTCTCTGATACTCTCCTAAATAAAATGATGTTTACCCGGGTCACGAAAACCCTCGCTGTTCCAGAACATCCCACATAAATTATGCATCTTGTTTAGTATTAATACGATTAATTCTTACACTTCTACGTTTGTTAGACACAGAGTAATCCTTTTTTTTTCCTAACTTTCTTAACTTTCTCACAATCAACCACTAAATCAATTGGAGAAGCAATAGTAGGAAAACACTCATCATCCACTAAATCTTCTGTGAGACTAGCAATCTTGTTGAGAATTAAACTACGAGGCTGGGGGTCATGATTATTATCCAAATTATTATGAAGCAGAGACAAAGTCCTATTCAAATCTCCATCTTTAATTAACTTAGCAGATTCCAACTTAGAGGCAGTAGAAGTACCCAAAGAAACTCCTATACTAGCAGCTCTATCAATAATATCAGAATCAGAGAAAGACAAAATCGAAAAATTCTTAATAGAATTCGAAGACTTCATACCTGCCCCCGAGTCCCTCCTGGCAGCGAGTAACATCGCCCTCTCCAATTGCGTGTCATCCGCATTATGTTGGGCCCGTATACGACCACTTGACCGCACATCCGAAGTAGTAGCGTCAAGAATACCTCCAAATTCCTCAATCATCTTCCTTGAGCCATCTAATTTCGGGCTACCAAAACCAGCTAAAGGGAATGATGGAAATGGAGTGATCGGGCTGTTAATGAAAGCCATAGGTGGAGCCGAAGATGACCCAAATTGCGGGGAACTAATCCCAACGTCCATACTTGTACCACCTGCTCCAACCGAAACACAAATATCATTAACATTTACAGAAACCGAACCCTGGACCCCACCCATATGCGTACTGTCTAGATCATCAGAAATAGCAAGAGTATTAAAATCTGCAGGTTCCAAACTAGAGGCAACAGAAGAAAACATACCTCTGGAAATGATACTAAACCATTTCCATCAATAGCATGAAAAGAAATCTCAGCCTCCACTGCATCAACAGAATCCCCACGAAAAAAACTCTCTGCTGCATTCCCCTCGGACCCAGCCGTGGCCACGAGGGCAGAGGGGGACCGTACCGCACCAGGGCAGCAAACACCAGGAAGGGCTGCAGTGGGTTCCCTAGGCTCTGCCCCAATCATAATCTCTATCGTGGCCATCTGATCAACCGGCAATGGAATCATAGTTGGCGACACAACAACAGTAACATCATCAGTGCAGAAAACAGTGGCAGAAACTGCACCCCTCTCCCCACATGGCTGTTCGTGTTCTGCAGACCGAGCCGAAGATGATCCCTCTGATCCCTCAGACAAGCCGAGAGCTAGGGGTACCGAACTACCACCCAAAAGATCCATTGCGGTATCATCGGTATGTATCATCGCAGCAGCAGCATCAAAAACCTCAGCCCCGACAGATAAACTAGAGCCCAGGTCTGTCGCAGAAACAGAAGCAGTAAAGTTTGCGGCGGTAGCGATTCTTGCCGCGCAGCTTGCACTCAGTTCTGCCACAGACGCAGAAATAGTAGTTTTTCCTGCCACGGCATCAAAAACAGCAGAGTTTTGTACCATGCCGGCAGGAATAGAAGTAGGATTCTGTATTCCCTCTGATGACTCCACCCTGTCCACTAAAACAGTAGCTGCATGAACATCATGAGTAGTACCCTCCATAGGACGCCCAGTAGCCGAGGAAAACAGCTCCGTAATTTCTCTTCGAGCACGATCGAAAGCCTGTTTAACCGAAGGAGAGAATAAAACCCCAACCTTCACCGTAGAACCTTTGGGAGCATCAGAAGCTTCACCAATCGGAGTAGTAGTGTTCTGAGCCGAAGACCCAGCAGCATCCACCTTATTTCTTCTAGTTAACTCATCAACTTTCTCTTGAAAATCATCACCCAAACCGTCAGAATCATCATCACTATCCTCATCACCCCCCTCATCTCCAATCATATCAACATCATCAGGTTGTGGTTGAGAAGGTCCCTCCACCTCGAAGTTCAACTTATAAAACCCATCTTTAATAAACATCTGGAATCTCTTAGGAATTTTCAAATGGTTGATGCACCCAATCTTGATACGAAGAATACCATGTTTCCTAGTGAAGGCCATATCAATCTCAATAGTCATGCCAAACATATCTCCCACTGCCCATAAAGCCAGGAAATCACCAATGTGAGGACTCGGAATCCCTTCTACTCGAAGCCAAACCTCAGGTAGAGCACTACAGGGTTGTGGAGCCTGAGTCCAACTATCAATAGTCATCTCACAAGAACTGTTAGGCACAATACAACGACCAAACACCTTGAGTCTCTCCAAATCAGTGCTATTGGGAAATTCAACCTGAAAGATATTATGCCCCATTCTGACAACATTCCATACAAAATTCACCGAAGGAACCAATCTCTGTAATTGTCTAGAAATCCCCGGTATTGTCATCTCCCCCCTGTCACAACAACAGACGCGAGACGATGGTTCTCCATCTTGGGCTTATAACTCTCAGTACACGGAAACTTGAAGAAAATGAGCTCTTCATGACCGTACCCATATACTAAAATTTGTGGCTTGGGTGCTGCCAACAAATGGCACTTCCTTTCACCATGTGATGGCCCCTCACAGAACTGACAAATAACCACCGTGCAAGCTCTAGAGCGATGACCAGCTAACCCACACCGATAGCACTTCTTTGTCTTACGAGGCGCAGCATTAACAAGAGCATTGGACAATTGATCTGCCGAAACCACATTCTTAGCCTTGTTCAAGTTCACAGCAGCCACTAAGGGAGGAGTATTGGTGGCCAGAGCAATTGTAACATTGGTAGCAGGCGGTACACTTGCAGCTACTGCAGGAATCAAGACAGGAACCGGATTCGGCTGTTGCACCACCCCCGCTGCCTGAGGATGAACCTGCACCGGGACAGAGGGCGCCACGGCCTCTTGGGCATTTCCCTGTTGCTGTACTGAAGTAACCTGATGAACCGGCCTCATAGCATTATTGTGCATCAAAGATCTACCCCCATTATGAACATCACCATACCTTCCTGTGACTCCTCGATTGTCATACTGTCCATAGCCTTGCTGCTGCTGATGGTTATAGTTGTTGTAGCCTCCCACACTATGATAGAAATCACCACGCCCACGGTACCCTCTGCCATCATAGTGACGACCACGGTAACCCCCTGCATGGGATCTTCCTCGATGACCACGAAAGCCACCAAAACCCGTGCCAGCATGAAACTGAGCCCCTTGCTCGAAGGATTGTACATCTGGAGCGCCCGCAGTCCCACTCGGACCCCCAGCTTCGAAGTTGGAGAAACGGTTGTAACCCGCACCCCGATCTTGGTTGAAACCTTCACGATGATCACCCCCACCGCGAGCGCCCCCACGGTTCGCCATGGATGGCGGCTGCTGTGCGTTCGACCAGAAGAAACCAAAGATACGACGCAACCCTAGGCCTCCCTTCGACGGTGAGATATGAACACTCGTCCTGGATACAACCCCCGATGGACCCACACGAAGTGGGCTCGAATTTTTTCCCTGACAGGCCCGTCTAAAGCCCTTAACTGTCTGTTTATTCGAAGTTTGAAAATCCGATCCAGAAATCATGGATCGCCTCATCGACAGAGGTTCTCTGGATCTCGAACCACGGCGTTCAACCTTCGTCCAATCTTGCTCGTTGACAACATCTTCCACGAACAAAGATGATGGCATGATCGGCATTTTTGGAACTCGAAATCTAGGCGACAAGCTCACCGGCGAAGAAGCAAACCGAAGAACCTTGGAAGCCTCCTGTTGCCTGCGCTTCTTCATCATCTTCTTAAGCCTTTTCTTCTCCGCCGATTGTAGTTGGATCGGAGAATCCGTCGATGGCGTCCTGCAAACCTCGAAATAGTCATGTAAATCGTTTACCTCACGTACCTTAGGTATCGCGCCGGACTCCGAGTACGAATCACCGGCGGCAAGGCACCAGAAACGTCCTCCAAACGGAGCCGGAGTGCCGCTCCCAGCGAGGCCAGGAAGATCATCCTTGACGGGAGGGACACTGCGCGTACCCTGAGGAGCCGCCCCCGGCGATCTCGCGAAGCCCGCAGTCGCCTCCGCAGTCGCCTCCTCAGTCCTCTCCATTGTTTGACTTAGTCTAGCTAGGTGCATGAAGTCCTAAAACTTAGTCTATTAATCGGTAGTACGTTTTGGTAGGAGCATTGTGAGATTAGATTCATGGATTTCTCACAATAATCTCTGTCAATCAGCTCAGATGCGAGTGTACGGTGATACAAGTGCGCGACCAGCATTCTTTGTGTTCGCTGCCCCTAATCGGCCGTCTAGTGTTGCAAAGTCGCTGCGGAGTGATGTGGCCGATCAAGCAACCAGTGTACTAATTTCAGAACATAGGTCTACGAAATCAGCTGTCGCCTCTTTGTTTTCATCAAGGCAACATCATAGAACAAGGGCAACAAGATAGAATACTAACTGGGGCAGATATTAGTAAAGAATCAAAAGGCATAACGAAGCCAACTGGCGACAGGCATCCAGATGTTAACGGCGCCGAGGAACATCCAGAGCTTGTGATTCCGATTTGGTTCCACGCCAACACAAATCCAATCACGATCTCTCTATACTTAATAGCAAAGTAATCAGGTCTAATCATGACCTGTTTGATTTTTATTCCATGCCATTATCCTAATCGTTCGGCCAAGTCTGGTGGCCGTTTTGAGCTGTTGCTGACGGTGTTGTGGCAAATGTGCTGGGTGATAGGGGCGTTGCATGCCACCCTGTGTTTTGTGGCGCCCCTGCTAAGAGAGAGGATGGAACCAACTCATCATCACCTCCTCTGCCGTACGTTAGCCTGGCGTGGGGTGGCTGGCCAATGTCCGTCCGTTTCTTCTATTTTAACATGAGGACTATGAAATGTTTGTGGCGGCATTTGGATTTCGGCGGCTGGAGAGATCGACGATGTGCATGAAAGATGCATTATTTTGGTTTGCTCTTTTTGAAGAAAATTGCAAAAAATCACCGCAATCAGCAACATCGCTATAAAAAATCACTGACTTTTATTTTTTCCGCAAAAAACACCGGCCTTGGAACGAAACGTGACAGTGATTCTTTCCTTTGGCCACACCAACTGTTTTTCGATAGGTCTGACCCACTTTCAAACGCGACGAGTACCAATTTTCGGACCATTTGACTATGCATTGACTATGTCCTTAAAATAGACGTGGGCCCAACAGTAGCCATGGGACCAACATGTCAGCATCTTCACCACACACATTCTCTCCTAGACATTGTGTCAAACACCTTCTATGCATTGACTGCACCGACAAGGTCGCAACACGCAGCAAGCCGAGGTCTAATTCGAGAAAGGCAACCGGCCACCAGCGCGCACACGGCACGCTTGCCAGCACAACAACTAGTGCGGCGAGTAGCATGAGTAACTCCCGCGGCCACCCGCGAGCCTCGAGCGCGTCGGCGTGACGAGACACGAGAGGAGCCGCCGCGTCCACACGCGTTCTAGAACTTGTCACCGCGCGACATGTTGTTGCTCTGGCTGTTAGGCTCGCTCGAAGCTGCTCTCTCATCCGAGGCCAGTCTGGTCCGCCAACCCCGACGACATGGTGCTCGTGCTGTAGTCTATGCACGCCCACGCAATGGTGCTAGTGCTACAGTCTATACACGTCAACGCCATGGTTCTGCACGCCCCACTACAACAGCACAGGCTGCAAAAGCGTCACCGTCATCCTCTGGGATAACCCAATCTTCACGAATTGACCAAGGGTGTACGAAGAACACACGAATAACACGGAGGAATTGCGGAAACAAAATCGAACACACAAGAACCAAGATAACTAGCAAGTCCTACCAATTTGATCTCCCGGCAACACACCCCGAGAGTAGCCTCCGGATCTCACAAATCAAGTCCAACTTACTCTTATTGAAACCACTTCACCTTCACGGCGGGTCAACCGAGTCAATAGAATCTCAAGAGTTAGCTGAAAAAGATTGGAAAGACACTACTAGAATCCCGAGAGAAAGAGTAGCAATCTCAAAAACTCTTGATACAATCCAATAGATTTATTAGAGGAGTAGCCTTGATAGATCCTAGATACAAATCATAGGAGTAGCCTCACAAGAGGGGTAGGAGCATAGTTCACAAATCACAGTTCATCGTCTCTTACCCAAGATCTGGGACCCGGGGGTCCTTTTCATAGTGCCAAGGTCGAAAGGATATGTGGAAAGATAAGATACAAGGCGGTGTGGTATGTATTCTGCACGTAGGCAGGTTGCCAGATCGTCCAGAGTTTCGGTTGCCAGATGATCCGGCGGCTAGAGCTGCCGCTGGGGAGCTGGATCTCAGACGTCAGACGGACCGGCCCTGGGCATCGGACGGTCCGGCCCTGGGTGTTGGTCGGACCGGCGGTCACCGAATGATCCGGTGTCAGAGGCACGCACGCAGACAGAATAACCGAGGGTCGTTGCGGGGGTGCCGGTAGCGTCCGTCAGGTTTCCGGCGCCTGGGGCAGCGCCAGACGATCCGACATGCTAGTGCTGGATGATCCGGCGACTGACGTCTACGCAGGTTTCTGGATCAGTCTGATGCCTTTTCCCGGATGGTCCGACGGTTCCAGGAGAGCCCTTTTCTCTCTTCCTCTTCTTCTATCTTCACGTCTTCTTGGTCAACGTCTTAGCCAACTTCTTGAGCATCTTCTTGGTGCTTCCGGCACCGTCTTGAGGACCACCATGGGGTAGGTACCTAAGCACGCATAACATGGTCCCATGAGGTAGCGATTCATTAACCGAATGGTCAACATCATGAAAGAATAGGAGCAAGTTCACCTTGTCTCGAAGTGTACCAACTTGGGCTCTTGTCATTGTACCATTTGGAGTACTCGGGGTGCTTGGTGGAATGGGTCGGGCTGCATCATCTCCCCCCCTTTGGAAAATCGTCGTCCACGAATCTTGAACTTTCTTGTCATCTTGATCACCTTGAAAGGGGAAATTGTGTGCGACCTTGAAGTTGTCATGAACGAAGTACGTAGACCTTGGGATGTCAAAGTTGTAATCATTGTCGTTGATGCGCTTGTCTAATTCAATGTGGGAGGCCTTGGCGAATGGGTGGTACTTGTTCCAAGTCTTCAAGTCCGGGTTGAAGATGATGCTTTGTGTGATGCCATGTACGGTGAGAAGTCCGGAGGCCTAGCATTTGGTATGAGTTCACCATATTTCTGCACAAGAGACAACAAATATGGAGAGAGAGAGAGAGATTTGGTAAGCCGTTAGTGTCAATTATCAAAGATGGTTTCTCTCTCTCAACTCTTATCTCACTTTTGGTGGCCAGCATGGGTAAAGCACTCTTGATTTTTCCACTCAATATAGGCGTGTGGTTGTCACTCTCCTTTTGGTGGATCTCTCTCTCACCACTCAACTGTCGCACCCTGGTTTCTAGGGGATACTCATCGGGCCGAACTGGATAGCAGATGCTTGGATTATGGGGCATAACTGCTCCCACATCCCAGCTTCCTGGTAGGCCTGCGCTTATGCGCGACAACACAAGCCCTGCTATTCCACCGTCGATGTAAACTATCCCCTAGAGACCATAGGCACTACTGTCGACGTACTTCATACCAATCACACATGGTACGTCAACAGCGTTAAACGGAATGATACCACAACATATCTCTAAGACACAAAAGATTGAAATAAGATTGCAAATAGCCTTCACTAAGGCAGAGAATAGCAAATACACTCATACAGAGGACACATGTCCCAACATAGCATCATTACATAGCAGCGGAAGCATTCAACAGGTCTGAGTACAGACAAATCCAAATAGGCCTAAGAGGCCGGCAATGAAAGGAAAAACGGAGCCCATCCACGAAGTCGTCGGATCCTGCCCGGGTCCAGCTATCTACTCGTCTGCAGTCTCGTCAAACTCCACGAAGTAGCCATCCTGGTGATCCTCGTAGTCGTAGTCGAAGTCTGCGTAAACCACAGCCCCAACGGGGTCAGTACATCCAAGTACTGGCAAGCAAGACTCACACTTCATCAAAGAGTTACCCGTCAACACAAGCATTGATGCTTGGGATCAACGGAAGAGATAGGTGTTATAAAAGCTGCAGCGGGCTGTTCTAACCAACTACAGAAAATACTACAAGTTCCGGCTAACAGAAGAAGATAAGATCGAGGATTGTAACCAACTGAAAGATAACTTCAAACAAACCCATCCTGGATCTCGCCCCTTATCCGAAGAAGAAATCCGAGGATAACTCACACCGTTGTATTAAAGATGAGTCAAGTTATTGTGTGAATAACCTGTTACTAGTCAAGTTATTTAGCATTGGGTGATACATGGTTGATCATTATGTTTAAGTTGTCCTGAGTACTTGTTAGCCAGTACTTTCACCAAGTAATCCATAACCGCGGAAAACACGGCTTCTCGAGAAGATTTATCCCTGCTGGGTGTGCTCCAGTACCCGTACACACTCAAGCCACCAACTAAAACTTAGGTGGACTTGACACAACCCAACCATCTCTACAATCCATCCTAGGAGCCACGGAGCTATAAGGTCCCGGCCAGTCCGCCTAACCTAAGCGCAAGGGTGAAAACCACACCCCCCCGGCACCACAGGCCTCGCCCTATATGCATCATCATCATCACCAGTAACCAATGGGGGTACCTCCCATTATGCAAGGAGCAAATGGAACACCCGAACTAAGTGTGGCTCTTCGGACAAACTGCAGATCAAGTCTAAGTCGAGGGGGGTCCCATACTACCACCCGGATGCGGTGAGCACGCTCATCATGGATCAGTAGACAAGACCCTTTTCCTATTAGGGTCGACACTAGCAGGCCTCAAAACCACTTAGGGCCTCCTGCCGGTGCCTTATCATCAAATTATTATTACCATTAGCAATTAACAGGATTGATTGATTAAATTCGAGCCCCCGGTACAATAATAATAGTAAAAGAGTAACCGACAACAGACTCGAGCAAAAGCAACCCTAAGCATGCTAGATGAGAACAGGCTCAAGCAATGGCTGTAGGTATGGAGGTGAGGCAATATCATTGGTTCAGGGTATCATGTGATAGGTTCGGAGAACAAGCAACGATACATAGGGCTAGCAATAATAGACAAAAGGATAGTATCGACAACAAGTGTGGAAGGGAACTCGATGATTCATGTGAGTGATAACTTGCCTGCAAACCCAGTAGCCTGGTACTGAGCTGAAATCCTTAGAAGGGGTACCGTACGTCTCTTCGGTCTCAACGTCGTCGTCTAAAGCGAGAAGAAGCAAACACACAATCGAAAGAGACGAACAATCAATACATGGCATAGGATGCACAACCATGGGATGATGCATGTCATGTTAATAGTTGCATCAAAAATAAACTAGTTGCATGGTAACACAGATTAAATGGACACATATGCCATTTTGAGTTGCATATGAAAAGCCCATGAATTTTGGGTTAGATTATTTGTTTTCCAACTAATCAACAGATGAAGGTGAATTAGTATGATGCATGGATGAGGAAAACAACAAAATAACAACAATAGAACCAATTTAAGATAGGGTTTACCAATTTAGAAATTTATTCAGTAAGTTATGGGATTTTTTGGTTCCTTAAAGGGGTTACACGAATAGTTGTTGTTTTCACCAATTTAAATTGTGCAAAACAAATAACAAAATTCATATTTGAAAATTTTATGCTTTTCTAGGTTGAAAACATATTTTGCATGTTCAAAATTATTTTATTTTGAGCAAGTTATGATTTTATCAAATTTAAATGAATTAAACAAGTATTAAATTATTTAGGCAACTTAAATTATTGAAATCATGAAACAAAATTTATATTTGGTTAGGTGGTTTAATTTGACATGGAAAACATATTTTATTTGTGTTATTTGGATTAATATTGAATTAGTTATGGAATTAAGCAAATTGCAATTGAATTATTTGAATTCAAATTTGAATTGCATTTTGAAAACTCAAAACAGAAAACAAATGCTATAGATAGATAGAGAATTTAATTTGGTGCGGTGTACATATTTTATTTATTTTTGTTGGAGTTGGGATTTAAAAGTTATTTGGGTTTGAAGTTTAGGGGCTAAACCGTAATAAAAACTGGGCTGAAATTAAAGGAAAACGTGCAGAAAAACAATCTGCACCGCGCAGTATCCAGCCCCAGCCACTGACAGTGGGGTCAGCGGCACTGCGTGGCACCTAGGTGGCAGTACTGGGGTGAGGTGGCCTGCAAGGTCCATGACGGGTGGGTCCCACGGGGGTTGCGCGCAGGAAAAAAAATTGGGGAGGCAATTGCCTCCCCTAGGATTCGAACCAGGGATCTGGGGGAGCGCTCGCATGGTCTCTGCCAACTGCACTGGACTCGGAGGCTTGTCAGGTATGCAGTCGGTTTGATTATAGGGTGTATTTTCGCGGGTCTACTGAAACTAACTGAAACGTTCTCGTGCGTGCAGGTACCGAAGGCGGACAGAGACGAGCGATGGCTGACGACGAGCGCCGGCGATCGCTGAGGGTGCGGTGCCCCGCCGCGGATCGCGGCCGTGCGCGGCTGCCGGGGGGCGGTGGCGGTGCTACGAGATGGGGCCGGAGAGGCAAGGAGCGGGAAGGTGCGGGCTCACCTCGCGGACAGAACGGAGGGATCGGTCGAAGCAGAGGAGCGGTCGGTGGCGGAAACCTTGATGGCGGCGGAGCTCTGGTGCACCTCGGGGAAGGCCGAGGGCACGGGGAGGAAGAGGGCGCCGGCCCCTTTCCGTTCCCGGCGTTGGCGTGCGCGGATGGTGCCCTCGTCGCCGGCGACCACCGGAGGAAGAGGTGGTGGCGCACGGTGGTTTCAGAGTACAGAGAGGGGTTCGATTGGGGGAGATGGGAGGAGATGCGGCGCGAGGGAGGAGAAGGGGGAGGAGATGAACGATTAGGGCTAGGGGAGCTCGGCCACGTACTTTTAAGGGGAGGAGGAGAGCTGCGATCGACCGTTCTCTGCCTCCGATGGGTACGTGGACTCCATAGATGGAGTTCGTACCTGTACGGAGGAAGAAGACAACAAACGTGGGGGGGGTATGGGCCCTTAGGGTAGGTTGGGCTGGACCCAGAGTGGGCTGGCTCCTCTCTTATCCCTCTCTCTCTCTATTTTTTTTTGTGTTTATTATCTTTTTTTTTTGTGCAGATTTGGATAAAGAGAGAAACCATTGGTGTTAGAGTTTAGCAAAATTTGGGACAATGTTTTTATCGATTAAGTTTTGTAATAGCACTTGAAAACAAACTTTTGTTTTTCCAAATAAATTCAATTGATGTTATTGTTTGGAAATTAAAATGAGTTGAGCAATTTGGTATCAAAAGACATAATTGAAAGTTTAGCCAAAATTAAGTTTTTGATAACAATTTTGGTGGAAACAATTGTTGGTTGTTTTGTAGTTTTTTAGTTGAAACAGGTAACATCACAAGTATGACAAATGATTTGAATGTTTTGTTTGGAATTTCATATAGAAAACAAATGCAACCAAATAGAAAACAAGTGCAAAGATGATGACATGATGCAGTACTTGAATTAAACATGAAACAAAACATTCTAGGGGAGATTTTCTTACTTGGGATGTTACAAAACGCCCCCCCTTGAAGGAATCGCGCCCCGAGATTCCTACTGAGAAGTGAAAAGGTCCGGATACTTCTTGCGAAGATCCTCTTCGGTCTCCCATGTTGCCTCTTTATCGGAATGATGCGACCATTGCACTTTCAAGAACTTGGTGCTCTTGTTGCGAGTCTTACGAACGGTCTCATCGAGAATACGAACAGGGTGCTCCTCGTAAGATAGATCATCTTGCAGTACAATGGAATCATGATCAACTGCACGATCTGGATCTTTGAAACACCTCTTGAGCTGTGACACGTGAAACACGTCGTGCACCTTGGATAGTTTTTCTGGAAGTTCAAGACGATAAGCATTTTCCGCACGCCTTGAGAGAATGTTGAACGGACCAATGTATCTTGGTGCCAGCTTTCCTTTCACACCAAAACGATGAGTGCCTCTGAGGGGAGTTACACGGAGATATGCTTTGTCACCAGGTGCATAGATCATATCCCTGTGCTTGCTATCATAATAGCTCTTCTGACGAGACTGAGCAATCTTGAGATTGTCACGAATGATGCGAACTTTCTCCTCGGCTTCCTTAACAATGTCAGGGCCTAAGAGTGAACGTTCACCAGCTCCAGACCAATTGATTGGACTCCTGCATCTGCGACCATACAGTGCCTCAAATGGTGCCATGCCTAGGCTTGCCTGGTAGCTGTTGTTGTAGGAGAATTCAGCATATGGAAGACAATCCTCCCATTTCATGCCAAAGGAGAGACCACATGCTCTGAGCATATCCTCGAGAATCTGATTGACTCTTTCGACTTGCCCTTGAGACTGAGGATGATAAGCCGTGCTGAACAGAAGTTTGGTGCCCAATGCTTCTTGAAAACTCTTCCAGAAATGAGAAGTGAATATACTTCCACGGTCTGAGCTTATTTCCAATGGAACACCATGAAGAGGAACAATCTTTGTTGTGTAGAGTTCTGCTAACTGGCTAGCTGATATTGTTTCTTTGACAGCAAAGAAGTGAGCTACCTTAGTGAGACGATCAATAACAACGAAGATTGCATCGTTGCCCTTTTTGGACTTTGGAAAACCAGTGACGAAGTCCATTTCAATCATGTCCCACTTCCACTCAAGAATTTTCAGAGGTTGGAGAAGACCGGCTGTTTTCTGATGAACTGCCTTAACACGTTGACAAACGTCGCATTCAGAAACGTATTGAGCAATTTCACGTTTCATGCCAGACCACCAGTACAGAGTCTTGAGATCCTGGTACATCTTTGTACTTCCAGGGTGGATGGAGAGAGGAGTTTCATGAGCCTCCTTGAGAATAACATCTTTGAGACTTTGAACTTGAGGAACCGCAATGCGTCCTTCGAAGAACACCGTTCCCTTGTCATCAATTGAGAAGCACTCATACTTCACATTGCCTGCTTTGATGTTATTTGCGATCTTCTTGATCTCAGCATCACGAAGTTGCTCAGAACGAATCTTGTCCTCGAGAGTTGGACTAGCTGTCAAGTTTGCAAGATAACCTTGAGGAACAAGACCAAGGTTCAGCTTCTGGAATTCTTCATGAAGTGGAGGTTGGCTTTCCATGATCATGAGATTATTGCAATACGACTTGCGACTGAGAGCATCGGCCATAACATTAGCCTTGCCTGGAGTGTAAGAAATGGTAAGATCGAAGTCTTTGATCTTTTCAATCCATCTCCTTTGCCTGAGGTTTAGATCTGGTTGAGTGAAGATGTATTTCAGACTCTTATGATCGGAAAAGATTTCAGTGCGATTACCCAACAAGTATTGCCTCCATTTCTTGAGGGCAAACACAACTGCTGCGAGTTCAAGATCATGAGTGGGATAGTTTTGCTCATGTGGGTTCAACTGACGTGAAGCATAAGCCACAACTTGACGTTCTTGCATAAGAACTGCTCCTAGACCTTGTTGAGAAGCATCACAGAATATCTGGAAAGGTTTGGTGGTATCTGGGCCAACCAGAACTGGTGTAGAAGTGAGTTTAGTCTTCAGGAGATTGAAACTTTCATCACATTGTGGAGACCAAACGAACTTGTTGTCCTTCTTGGTGAGATCAGTGAGAGGTTTAGCAATCTTGGAGAAGTTTTGGACGAAACGACGGCAATAGCTAGCCAAGCCAAGAAAACTTCTGACTTGCTTCACCGTCTTAGGAGGTTTCCAATCAACAATTGCCTTAACCTTTTCTGGATCAATGGCTATGCCCTTGGCAGAGATGACATGACCAAGGTAAGCAACTTCTGGAATCCAGAACTCACACTTGGAGAACTTGGCATACAGACGATGCTCGCGAAGTTTCATGAGAGTGAGACGAAGATGTTCTCCATGCTCTTCCTCGGATTTTGAGTAGACCAGAATATCATCAAGATATACCACAACGAACTTGTCGAGGTATTCATGAAAGACAGAATTCATTAGTCTGGAGAATGTCGCCGGTGCATTGGTGAGACCAAAGGACATGACGGTGTATTCATATAGACCGTACCGAGTGGTGAAGGTTGTTTTTGGAATATCTTCCTTTCTGATCTTTATCTGATGGTAACCCATCCTCAAATCCAACTTTGAGAATATTGAGGCTCCAGCAAGTTGATCAAAAAGATCATCGATACGAGGAATTGGATATTTGTTCTTGATTGTTTTCTCGTTGAGAGGACGATAGTCAACCACGAGTCTCTTTGTTTGATCCTTCTTCGCAACGAACAGAGTTGGGCATCCCCAAGCCGAGGAACTAGGTTGAATGTAACCTTTCTCCATGTACATATCGATTTGCTCCTTCAACAACTTCAGTTCAGGAGGAGCTATCTTGTATGGATGTTTGGAGATTGGAGCAGTGCCTGGTTCAAGTTCGATCACGAACTCAACTGCTCTGTCAGGAGGCATTCCTGGCAATTCTTCTGGAAAGACATCGGGGAAATCACAAACCACCGGAATAGTTTCAATAGATGGTAGAGGATTTGCATTGAGAGTGTAGAGTTGAGCAACTGGATTTTCAGCATGGAAGTAGACTATCTGGCCAGAAGGGTGTGTGATTTTGACAGACTTAGCAGGACAATCAATGACTGCTTTGTTGGCTACCAGCCAATCCATCCCAAGGATGACATCAATATCTGAAGAGTGGAGAGCTATCAGAGATGCCTGGAATGGAAGGTTTCCAATTGTGATCTCGATGTTCTGGCTAACTTTACTGCTTTGCCAGCTAGATCCCGGTGATTTCACTAAGAGAGGGATAGACAACTGTTCGAAGTTGATTCCACTGTTGTTTGCAAAGCATTGAGAGATGAAAGAGTGTGAAGCACCAGAATCGAACAAGACTTTAGCACGATACGAGTTCACAAGAAGTGTGCCCATTACAACCTCCGGAGATTCTTCTGCTCCCTGGGCCTTGACATGGTTCACCTTAACGGTTCTCACGCCAAGGTCGTTGCTGTTGTAGCAACCCAACGGAGGACCATGTATTCTTGTCGGGGTCGACCTGTGGCGAGGTGGAGGTGGAAAGAGGTGCCTTTGCGGACACTTATCGGAATAGTGGCCCGACTGTCCACACTTGTAGCATGTAACAGCAGAACGAGGAGCTGTTGGTCTTGGCGGAGATGGAGCACCTCCTGAAGATACCACTGGGGTGGGAGGGCGGGGAAGAATTCCTGCCGGGCTTGGCAAGCAGATGGGTGGTGTTGGAGTGGTATATGGAACCCAAACTCTTCGTTTTTGTGGAGGCATGATAGCTTTTGAAAGATTAGCCTGTTCACGAGAGTGCTTACGAGATTCCTCAACCAACTTGCGCCCATGCTCTTCATTTAGAGCGATGTTGACGAGGTCCTCAAAATTCTTGGCCTTGACGTTGGTGAGAGCATACTTGAGTTCCGGGTTGAGACCCCTACGGAACTTTGCCATCTTTCTCGCTTCCGCGGAGATTTCATCTCCGGCGTAGCGAGCCAGACGATTGAACTCTCTTTGGTATTCCAGAACGTCCAGATTGCCTTGTGTGAAAGAATAGAATTCCTCACGCATTTTCTCCATGAGCCCATCGGGAATGTGATGGCGCACGAAGGCTTCCTTGAAATCCTCCCATGTGATCGCCACACTAGAACCTCTCATTTCTTGGAAATTCTCCCACCAAGACATAGATTGTCCACGGAGAAGGTAGGTCACGTAAGGAACACGGTCCTCGTCAGCCACATGAGCTACCACAAGAGTACGGTTCATTTCACGGAGCCAGTCATCAGCATCCAATGGCTCGGAGGAGTTATCAAACGTGCGCGGGTTGAGCTCAAGGAACTCCCGAATAGACACACGGGCGTTGCCATTACTCCCAAGGTCTTGGTTCTGCTGCATCTGCTTTATAACTTGTGTCATCTGAGACAGCACTCTCCCCATCTCAGGTGGCAGTGTGGGTTCTTCATCACCACTTTCCATCCTGAAGAGGATACCAAGATTAACACAGTAACCGGATAACAAAATCCAATATAAGTGCTTAAAAGGATTACTTCAGACGGTAAGAAAGTAGCATGGATCAAACATATACTACCCTCAACGTTCACCATAAATGGTTCGAGTACCACACGGGTGCGGTGTTGAAGAAGAAAAATCTCCGGAACAAAACGGATGGAGGTTAACAACTATAGAGAAGATTTGTGAAGGACGATGTCGAAGCAACAACTGGGAAACAGGAGACCACAAACACCTGAGGTACTACGGAAGAACCCAGAACACGTGAAATCCTAACTTGAAAGTTTAGATGAGAAGAGAAAAACAACGTTGCACTTCCTTACCAGAAAAGGGAGGGTGGGTGGGGAAAGAAATAAAATGGCAGAATTCCTACTCTCACGTTTCATTTTTCCTATATAGCTACAAAATAGTTTCTAGACTCAACTGCGACCAGTAAAAGGGATCCTACAGGCAGACATGCTCTGATACCGTTTGTCGCACCCTGGTTTCTAGGGGATACTCATCGGGCCGAACTGGATAGCAGATGCTTGGATTATGGGGCATAACTGCTCCCACATCCCAGCTTCCTGGTAGGCCTGCGCTTATGCGCGACAACACAAGCCCTGCTATTCCACCGTCGATGTAAACTATCCCCTAGAGACCATAGGCACTACTGTCGACGTACTTCATACCAATCACACATGGTACGTCAACAGCGTTAAACGGAATGATACCACAACATATCTCTAAGACACAAAAGATTGAAATAAGATTGCAAATAGCCTTCACTAAGGCAGAGAATAGCAAATACACTCATACAGAGGACACATGTCCCAACATAGCATCATTACATAGCAGCGGAAGCATTCAACAGGTCTGAGTACAGACAAATCCAAATAGGCCTAAGAGGCCGGCAATGAAAGGAAAAACGGAGCCCATCCACGAAGTCGTCGGATCCTGCCCGGGTCCAGCTATCTACTCGTCTGCAGTCTCGTCAAACTCCACGAAGTAGCCATCCTGGTGATCCTCGTAGTCGTAGTCGAAGTCTGCGTAAACCACAGCCCCAACGGGGTCAGTACATCCAAGTACTGGCAAGCAAGACTCACACTTCATCAAAGAGTTACCCGTCAACACAAGCATTGATGCTTGGGATCAACGGAAGAGATAGGTGTTATAAAAGCTGCAGCGGGCTGTTCTAACCAACTACAGAAAATACTACAAGTTCCGGCTAACAGAAGAAGATAAGATCGAGGATTATAACCAACTGAAAGATAACTTCAAACAAACCCATCCTGGATCTCGCCCCTTATCCGAAGAAGCAATCCGAGGATAACTCACACCGTTGTATTAAAGATGAGTCAAGTTATTGTGTGAATAACCTGTTACTAGTCAAGTTATTTAGCATTGGGTGATACATGGTTGATCATTATGTTTAAGTTGTCCTGAGTACTTGTTAGCCAGTACTTTCACCAAGTAATCCATAACCGCGGAAAACACGGCTTCTCGAGAAGATTTATCCCTGCAGGGTGTGCTCCAGTACCCGTACACACTCAAGCCACCAACTAAAACTTAGGTGGACTTGACACAACCCAACCATCTCTACAATCCATCCTAGGAGCCACGGAGCTATAAGGTCCCGGCCAGTCCGCCTAACCTAAGCGCAAGGGTGAAAACCACACCCCCCGGCACCACAGGCCTCGCCCTATATGCATCATCATCATCACCAGTAACCAATGGGGGTACCTCCCATTATGCAAGGAGCAAATGGAACACCCGAACTAAGTGTGGCTCTTCGGACAAACTGCAGATCAAGTCTAAGTCGAGGGGGGTCCCATACTACCACCCGGATGCGGTGAGCACGCTCATCATGGATCAGTAGACAAGACCCTTTTCCTATTAGGGTCGACACTAGCAGGCCTCAAAACCACTTAGGGCCTCCTGCCGGTGCCTTATCATCAAATTATTATTACCATTAGCAATTAACAGGATTGATTGATTAAATTCGAGCCCCCGGTACAATAATAATAGTAAAAGAGTAACCGACAACAGACTCGAGCAAAAGCAACCCTAAGCATGCTAGATGAGAACAGGCTCAAGCAATGGCTGTAGGTATGGAGGTGAGGCAATATCATTGGTTCAGGGTATCATGTGATAGGTTCGGAGAACAAGCAACGATACATAGGGCTAGCAATAATAGACAAAAGGATAGTATCGACAACAAGTGTGGAAGGGAACTCGATGATTCATGTGAGTGATAACTTGCCTGCAAACCCAGTAGCCTGGTACTGAGCTGAAATCCTTAGAAGGGGTACCGTACGTCTCTTCGGTCTCAACGTCGTCGTCTAAAGCGAGAAGAAGCAAACACACAATCGAAAGAGACGAACAATCAATACATGGCATAGGATGCACAACCATGGGATGATGCATGTCATGTTAATAGTTGCATCAAAAATAAACTAGTTGCATGGTAACACAGATTAAATGGACACATATGCCATTTTGAGTTGCATATGAAAAGCCCATGAATTTTGGGTTAGATTATTTGTTTTCCAACTAATCAACAGATGAAGGTAAATTAGTATGATGCATGGATGAGGAAAACAACAAAATAACAACAATAGAACCAATTTAAGATAGGGTTTACCAATTTAGAAATTTATTCAGTAAGTTATGGGATTTTTTGGTTCCTTAAAGGGGTTACACGAATAGTTGTTGTTTTCACCAATTTAAATTGTGCAAAACAAATAACAAAATTCATATTTGAAAAGTTTATGCTTTTCTAGGTTGAAAACATATTTTGCATGTTCAAAATTATTTTATTTTGAGCAAGTTATGATTTTATCAAATTTAAATGAATTAAACAAGTATTAAATTATTTAGGCAACTTAAATTATTGAAATCATGAAACAAAATTTATATTTGGTTAGGTGGTTTAATTTGACATGGAAAACATATTTTATTTGTGTTATTTGGATTAATATTGAATTAGTTATGGAATTAAGCAAATTGCAATTGAATTATTTGAATTCAAATTTGAATTGCATTTTGAAAACTCAAAACAGAAAACAAATGCTATAGATAGATAGAGAATTTAATTTGGTGCGGTGTACATATTTTATTTATTTTTGTTGGAGTTGGGATTTAAAAGTTATTTGGGTTTGAAGTTTAGGGGCTAAACCGTAATAAAAACTGGGCTGAAATTAAAGGAAAACGTGCAGAAAAACAATCTGCACCGCGCAGTATCCAGCCCCAGCCACTGACAGTGGGGTCAGCGGCACTGCGTGGCACCTAGGTGGCAGTACTGGGGTGAGGTGGCCTGCAAGGTCCATGACGGGTGGGTCCCACGGGGGTTGCGCGCAGGAAAAAAAATTGGGGAGGCAATTGCCTCCCCTAGGATTCGAACCAGGGATCTGGGGGAGCGCTCGCATGGTCTCTGCCAACTGCACTGGACTCGGAGGCTTGTCAGGTATGCAGTCGGTTTGATTATAGGGTGTATTTTCGCGGGTCTACTGAAACTAACTGAAACGTTCTCGTGCGTGCAGGTACCGAAGGCGGACAGAGACGAGCGATGGCTGACGACGAGCGCCGGCGATCGCTGAGGGTGCGGTGCCCCGCCGCGGATCGCGGCCGTGCGCGGCTGCCGGGGGGCGGTGGCGGTGCTACGAGATGGGGCCGGAGAGGCAAGGAGCGGGAAGGTGCGGGCTCACCTCGCGGACAGAACGGAGGGATCGGTCGAAGCAGAGGAGCGGTCGGTGGCGGAAACCTTGATGGCGGCGGAGCTCTGGTGCACCTCGGGGAAGGCCGAGGGCACGGGGAGGAAGAGGGCGCCGGCCCCTTTCCGTTCCCGGCGTTGGCGTGCGCGGATGGTGCCCTCGTCGCCGGCGACCACCGGAGGAAGAGGTGGTGGCGCACGGTGGTTTCAGAGTACAAAGAGGGGTTCGATTGGGGGAGATGGGAGGAGATGCGGCGCGAGGGAGGAGAAGGGGGAGGAGATGAACGATTAGGGCTAGGGGAGCTCGGCCACGTACTTTTAAGGGGAGGAGGAGAGCTGCGATCGACCGTTCTCTGCCTCCGATGGGTACGTGGACTCCATAGATGGAGTTCGTACCTGTACGGAGGAAGAAGACAACAAACGTGGGGGGGGTATGGGCCCTTAGGGTAGGTTGGGCTGGACCCAGAGTGGGCTGGCTCCTCTCTTATCCCTCTCTCTCTCTATTTTTTTTTGTGTTTATTATCTTTTTTTTGTGCAGATTTGGATAAAGAGAGAAACCATTGGTGTTAGAGTTTAGCAAAATTTGGGACAATGTTTTTATCGATTAAGTTTTGTAATAGCACTTGAAAACAAACTTTTGTTTTTCCAAATAAATTCAATTGATGTTATTGTTTGGAAATTAAAATGAGTTGAGCAATTTGGTATCAAAAGACATAATTGAAAGTTTAGCCAAAATTAAGTTTTTGATAACAATTTTGGTGGAAACAATTGTTGGTTGTTTTGTAGTTTTTTAGTTGAAACAGGTAACATCACAAGTATGACAAATGATTTGAATGTTTTGTTTGGAATTTCATATAGAAAACAAATGCAACCAAATAGAAAACAAGTGCAAAGATGATGACATGATGCAGTACTTGAATTAAACATGAAACAAAACATTCTAGGGGAGATTTTCTTACTTGGGATGTTACATCAACTCACAATAATTTTGCTCTTGTCGCGTCCATGCTAATGTATTTGCATTGTCGGCGATCATTTAACTATGTGTCATGGGATGAAGCATTAAGTTCTTGTTGTTCCACTTGAAGCTATGGTAGTTTGTGCATGCATCATGCATTGCACCTTTGTCGAATTTCCATGCGCGTCCAATAAAAAGGTGACACACTGTCTGATGCATCCCAACTTATTCCACCAAATCCTCCATTGACACCCAATGGTCCCATGACAATATCACGCGCAAAGGCCTGCAAGATAAGGTGAACTCACTCCACTCTCTCTCTACATGTTAAATGACTTGGTGAATGGTACGCTACCTCATGTAAATACCCTATGTGTGCTCAGGTTTGATCCTCCATTGGAGCTCCAAGACAGTGTCCAAGAAGCTCAAGAACATGGCCAAGATGACGCCCAAGAAGCTAGCAAGGAATGCCAAGAAGATGGCCTCGAGGAAGAAGAAGAAAATCCCAAGAAACCCGGCCGGCCTGGCCGGCTCCCCTGCGTCCCAGGCCGGATACCTAACAGAACCGGCCGGCCTCCAGCCCGGCCTAGGCCGGCTCTCCTGCGTCCAAGGTCGACGACCCTACAGAGCCAGCCGGCCTCCTGCCCGGCCTAGGCCGGCTACCCGACGCACCAAGTCGGCGACCTAACTGAACGTCCCGGCCTCCAGGCCGGCCTCAGCCTAGCCAGGCCGACTCCCAACGTGGGAAAGAGGGAATATCCCCTGTAATGCCTACCTACCCCTCTTTTACCTCCTAGACTACAAATTGAATCCCCTACTGAAAGCGCATGGTTCCCCCATATGTGATTTTGGTAATTAATGACAATCCTTATGGACTAATGTTTGCATTGAGTTATCTTTGTAGATCTTGTCCATAGGAAATAATGGAGTTCATGTGTTGAACTCTATTAGCTTCCTTGATGGCCATTGTTACTTTCAAGGATTTATATGAAGAATGGTCATGGTTTGAGTTGAGCTTATTGCTAGCATGTCTTGAAGAAAAGGATTAGGTGATCTTTCATTATCATCTTCAAGACATCATCTTTAGAAGTGAGAAGCAAAGATACAAGGTTGATCAAGCAAGCGATCAACACACGAAGCTACAAGTTGTACCAAGTGGGATTGTGTATCCCATGGTATGGTAAGCATTTGTCAATATAGCTTAGTGAACTAACCCATGATATGTGTGTGTCGCATCTCTATGTGTGGTTAGGTATCTTTCCATGGGCATGGACCAAAAGGAAGATTTCATATAGCCCATGGTCTATGTCGTCGTCAAGCGGTGTTTGTCATCTAGCTTGACGTGGAAGCTCAAGTGAAGCATCTAGAAGATATCCTATGCTTGATGCTTGCCACCCTTTTGGAGATTGTGGCCTTGTGAAGATTTGCCGAAGGGTCTCTCCCATAATGGTGTATGGGGGAGCTAGTCTCTCCCATAATGGTGTATGGGGGAGCAACTTGCAAGTCTTCATCAAGCGGAGTTTGTGCTAGCAAGCGCAATAAAGAAAGAAGATCCAACTTGAGAGAGTCAAGATCGTCATCATCTAGATCAAGTGGAATGCTCAAGGCAAAGGTATAATCTTGATAGGTTTTCTATTTTACCGGTCTCGTGTCTTTGGGAGACCGGGTTATAGGATAGATAGTCGTACTATCAAGAGGGGCTCTCAAGTGAGTAACTCGATCGAATCGTTATGGAGAGCTCAAACCTTTGCATACTTTTCATATCATCTTTCTTGGTTCTTATTTGGCTTTTGTCTCCTTTGGGTTTTAGTGCTTGTCGTGATCTTCATGACAAGACTTGGTTTCTCGAAAACGGATTTCGTAAGAAAAACTTGTTGCGTTTTCGGTGGTGAAAATATTCCGTTCGTCTTTGAGAATGTTCCCACACCTTCCATGTGTGGTAACTTCTCCATACTTTGAGGTATCAATATTTTCACTTGTTATTTGGATACTCCTTGCTGTTATCTTTCCAATGCATTTGGACTCACCTAATTCGGAGTTCATTCGCAAAAGTTATGTGAGTTTTCGTGTTGGAAGTTTATCGGGTGTTCCTATTTGAGAGTTCTAAAACTTTACCCATTTTTTTTATATTACATTGGTGGACAATGATGTTTCTCTGCATATAATTGTAGATCTCGTTGTGGTGATTTCAACGAGCCCAAGATCATCAAAAACGGAGTCCGGATGAAAAAGTTATTGCAGTTTTCGTGTTGTTGTTTTTGTAAGTCTTGCGAGGGACGGAAATTCCGGTTCAAGTTTAAACCGGAATATCCGGTTGGCATCTGTCCCTCCACTCCGGAGGTTTTGCTCGAAAACGGCTAAGGACCGGAGTCAAAACTTTCTGGAGTGAACCGGATTATTTGAACCGGATTATTCGGGGCATACCGAATATTCCGGTTTGGGCAGTTTTCGGACCATATTTCTCACTGGAGTGAACCGGATTATTTGAACCGGATTATTCACTTCGGACCGGATATTCCTGTCGGACTGGATATTCCTGTCCAGTTTTGAACCGGATATTTCGAAATATTCTGCTCAGACTGCACACAAAACGGCTAGTTTTTTGTGGGGACCTATTTAAGGGGGCTTTTTTTCCCATTGGTCCCCAAGTCTTCCAAGCTTGTATTTCTCCCTCTCCCCCACCATTGTTGACCTTGGAAAGCTTGCCCCTCTTCCAATCCCTCCTATGGTTCTTGCATATCTTTGAGGGAAAAGAGAGAGGAGATCTAGATCTACATTTCCACCAATCCATCTTCCTTCTTAGTGAGGGAACTTAGTAGATCTTAATCTTGGAGTTCTTGGTGTTTCTCCTCCATTGTTCTTCCTCTCTTATTCCCCCATAAGCATTTGTTGCTTTGTTGGAATTTGAGAGTGAAGGATTTAAGCACTTGTGCTCTTGCCATTTGCATCGGTTGCATCGGTTTGCTCTCTCAACGAGGATTCGTGGAAGTTGAAAGTTTGTGAGCTTGTTACTCTTGGGTCTTGGAACCTAGACGACTTGTGGTGTTCTTGGGAGCCTCCAATTGAGTTGTGGATGCGTGCCCCAAGAGTGTGGTGACACCGAGAGCCTCCAATTGAGTTGTGGATGCGTGCCTCGGGTTTGAAGGTTGCCAATAGTGGAAGGTGAACTAGGCCTTTGTGGTGGGGTTCATCGGAGAATAGGGTGAGGCCTTTGTGGCGTTGAGTAGGCCTTCGTGGTGAGCTCACACCCCTCCAACAAGACGTACTCCCCTTTGTGGGAGGAACTCGGGAATACATCTTCGTCTCCGTGTGCCTCGGTTATTTCTATACCCGAGCTTTTTACTTATGCAATTTACATTGTGATAGTCTTCGAGCTTGAAGTTATATATCTTGCTATCACCTTGTTACCGTTCTTGCTTAGCATAAGTTGTTGGTTCATCTAGTTGACCCTAGAATATTTAGGTTGTATGCTTGTTAATTTAAACACCTAGTTTATTTCCGCATTTAGCAAGCATTAACCGGAAAAGTTTTAATCGCCTATTCACCCCCCCTCTAGGCGACGTCGTTGTCCATTCAATTGGTATTAGAGCCTCGTCTCTCTTTATTAGGCTTTACATCCTAGAGAGTACGATGTCGTTTAGAGAAATAGAACATGATCCCGCTTTTATATTCTATGGTAGAAACTATGATGTTTGGAAAATTCGCATTCTTAATTTTCTTGAGGACATGGGTCCAAAGTATGTTAAGAGAATTGTAGATATGGATTTTTCTCCTCCAAAGGATTCTCGAGATTTATCTTTAAAGGATGAGGAAAACTCTTATCTCGATACTCGTGTATCTAATGGTCTCTTGTGCTTTTTGAGCGATGTAGTTATTGAATCAATCATGCCTTTTCGGAACGCTCATGAGCTATGGACAAAACTTCAAGATATATATGATGTGTCCAATATTATTGAGGATGATTGTTCTCCATCCACTTCCGGCCGTGATGAGTTCACATCTTTCTCCACTCCACCAACATGTGATTTGTCATAAGGTAATGATATGGTGAGTGGTGATAGAAATTGCATTGTGGATAGTGAGTTTGCTATTGACTATACTTCATCTCTATCCCATTGCAATGATCTATCTTTGGACTTAATATCTTCTAGCACTCAAAATTACATACATGCTAGTGTTGATAGTCCTTGCATATCATGTAATAGTTGTTTAACTAAATCTCATGATGTTATGCTTTCTATGTCTTGTTTTCATAAAAACAATGCTTCCATTTCCTCTAGTACTTGTGTGACTAACAATGTAGAGGAATCCCAACTTTTGTTGGAACAAGACATGGACCTCAATGGAGCCTCATGCATTCTCTCTTCATCACCTTCCTATCCTCACTTGTGCCTTATGGCTAGGGATTCAAAGGTATCCCCACCATTGGAACCCACTACATCTTGTGATGATGAGGATGAGGATTTATACTGTGGAGAGTATGAGGATGAGGTATCCTTAATGGAGAAGGGTGAGTTGGTTCTTCTAGATCTCCCTAAAGGTAGTAAAGCTATCACTCCTTTTAGTGAAATATTGGCTTTTGCTATTTATAGCGCTAAAATCATTGAAAATAAAGGTGAGATTGAAAGAAGTGATGCCGATGAAAAGGCATCCCTCACTACGTCTCTTGAGGAAGAGTATGAGCTCCGAGTTAGTCTTGAGGAGAAACTTGAATATATCGAGGAGCTCTATAATGAACAAATAACCTATCTCACTAAAGCACGTGACCATACCAATGCTAAATATAAAGTGCTTAAAAATGAAAAGGTTGAATTTGTTGTTGGCAATGCTAATCTAATTGAGGAAAACTCTAGGTTAAATAATGAGCTTGCCAAGTTATCTTCTTCTATTTCTAATGATGCTTGTGCTACTAACTCCACATCTTGTGAAGCATCTATTTTGAAGGAGAATGTTGAGCTAAGGGCTCAACTTGATTTAATGACTAGCAAGTGTGGGAAATTGGAAGAGAGTCATGAAAAGCTATCTAGCTCTCATGAGGATCTTCTAGCATCCCATACCAAGCTAAAATTAGCTCTTGAGGCTATCACTACAAAGGTAACATCTTGTGAGCCTCATGTGGTAACTAGAACAATCTCTTCTATTAATGCTATATTGCCTTGTTCTATTATTAGTAACTCATCCTCTCATAATGTTTCTACATCTTGTGATGAGTTGCTTTCCTTGCCTTGTTGCTCTAACAATGAAGCATCTACTTCCTCTAGCTCTTGTGTTGTTTCTAACCATGTAGAGGAAAATAAAGAGCTCAAGGCCCAAGTCACTTCTTTGAAGAAAGACTTGGAAAAGTGTCATGAAGGGAGTTCCACACTTGACAAGATGTTGAGAGTGCGAAGACTTCCCAATGACAAGAGTGGACTTGGATTCAACTCCAATCTCAAGAACAAGTCCATTATTGACAAGAAGAAGGGCCAAGAACAAGTCAAAGATCCGGCCAAGATTATTTGCTTCAAGTGCAAGATTGAAGGGCACCATGTTAGATCTTGCCCTTTGAAGAAGAAGCCTCTTAGTGAGAAGCAACTAGGGAAGAGGCCTCTTGTTCAATCTCATGCTCAACCACGAGTTTAACAACGGCCACCTCCTAAGAAGACTCAAGCCAATGCTACTCTTGTTGAGAAGCCTATTGAGAAGAAAGAAAAGAGTCGATGTTGCTACCTTTGTCGCAAGAAGGGACACTTTGCTTCTTCATGCACTAATGGTACATTATCCAACCCTATCCTTGTTGATAATGCTTATTCCATTCGGAAGGATAATGTGGGCAATGTGTTTGCCAAGTATGTTGGTGCTCCAAGTGGTGTCAAGAAAAGAACCATTTGAGTTGCCAAACCTATTGTGACTAACCTCTTAGGACCCAACTTGGTTGGGGACCAACAAGCTCAAACTTGATCAATAGGTGGAGTTGGAGGGCATTAGAGACTTGGCTATTTTATGAAGAATTAAGGGATCTTCATCAATTATATTTCCTCAAGCCAAGTCACTTGGATTATATATATATATATATATATATATATATATATATATATATATATCTCCTTCCCAATGTTCCTCCAAGCGGTAACTTGTGTTTAAATCATATATTCATTGAAAGTTGCTTTCTCACTTGCATATGTTAGTTTTGTTTCTAGCATGTGTCTGTATATGTAGTGCTTCCTAGTTACCTATCTTGAGTAATCTAGTTATGTTTGTTGGTTTGCACTCCATGTACTTGTGTTCTTTGTGTTGAGCCTTCATTGCTTTCATTGCTTATCTTAGTTGGCTCTTTGGGAGATTAATGGACTATCCCATTTTGGGGGAGTAATATGCTTTACACTTTAATATCCTAAAATGTGTGTACATGAGGAATACCACTTAGTGTTGATATATCAATATTATCTATTCTCTATGTGGTATGTCATTCTCATGAGAAATTCATTTCTAAAATGTCCATTAACTTTCTCTAGTTGGATTTATTTTTGCCTCTTGTTGATTTCAATGGATTATCACATTATGGGGGAGTAATAAGCTATGTGCATATTACAAGCCTAGAAAATGTGAACATGTGAGGTATTGCCACCTAGAGTTGATATTCTAGTTATCTTGTTCCTAAGTGGCATGTTGCTCAAACAAGTTCCATATTTACTTAAAATATCTTGTGTCTCTCTTCTTTGGTATCTTGTTTGTTAGAGAGTTTCGATTTTTATTTGAAGCCTTCAAGAATCTCTATCTAAGCATGTTTTTATTCCTATCTTTTACCACATGCTTATGTTTTGTGAATATGATTATGAACAAATCTACCACCGAGAAATATCTCCATACATATCTTGTCTTTGACAAGTTATAATAATTTGTGGTAAGTTTATTGATCATATTTACTTTGGCCATTGCTCTAAGATTGCATTCTTTCTTGCCAATGTTTTGTTTGGTTCTATTCCCTTGTGTCTTCCTTGCTCTACTCAAAATTTGTGTTGTGCTTTCTTGTGGTAGGAAAAGCAATGATCCCATACTTTTGCACTTATGTTCAAAGTCATACTTCCTTGGGTTGCACTATTCTTGGGGAAGCTATCCTACATTGAGTAGATCACCGTTCTTTAAATTGGTATTGCATCTAATGGATTTTATTTAAACATGACTAGTGTTTGAATAATATATATGGAGAGTAATGATTCCATTATGTGCATTTTGTATTCAAATGCACTATCATTGGAAGAACTATCCTATATGTGTATGAACACTTGTTGTCTTTAAATTTGTATTTTATCCCAATGACTTGTCTCTTTGGAAGACGAACATTTTTCGTCTTGGCACTTTGTGTGCTATCATGAAAAGTGTAGAGGGTTTGCTTTGTCTTTGATGTTTTTTTTTTGGTATCTTCTCTATTTGGTTTCCTCAATCATGTGTTGATTTGGGTCTTATATAATTTGTACAATTCTCTTTCTTTTCACTCTTGTGAGTGCCTTCTTGGTTTAATTGGTTCTTTGTCCAAATTTGTATCTTGTTTTGGTTCTTGAAAGTTTTGTGCATGCATATTTACTATGTATATCTTTTGGCATGCTTACTTTCGTTGATCCAATATATAGGATAAACTCCATCAAATCCTAAATGGCTAAGATGTGCATGAAATTCAAATTCATATTAATATGCTCATATTTATTTGGAGTTTGTCCTATGTATTGTAGTTGTTCTAACTACTTCGGACCCAATGAGTTTGGGTACCATTTTGTACTTGAATTTTGTTTTAGGTACAATGGAGATACATTGGTTGCTTGCTCCATTCATAAGGAAGGTGTTCTCACCATGGTATTATAGGAGTCAAGCTACGATGATTATCAAACTCGCATCCTCTTCATCACCAATGTCGTCTCGGTAACAAGTATCTATCTCATGCATACATTTCTAGCTTTCAACCTTGTGTAGGTTGCTTCTTTGCATGATTTCCCTTTGTTGCATTTCTTTTGGTTATTGCAAATGTCTTATCAAAAACATCTTTATTGCAACCATGAGTAAGCCGGGATGATTACATACTAAGGGGATATTTATAATCATTTTATGATTCACCAATCCCAAGTATATTAATCTAGCAACTTCTACTTGAAGTCTCTCATATGCAATATTGATGAATTCTCAAAAACCATTTGAATCTTTTGTGATATGCGTTACCTTTCTCGAAGCATTCCAACTATCACTTTTCCCTTGTGATATTTGTGATGCTTTGATGAGTTTTGGTTGTTCATATATATCCCTTTAAGATAAAATTAAGCTTAGTGCTTTTCTTTCAAGCAAAAATCTTATTGGTATATTTATGAACCTCTCTTGGATATCATGTTCTTCACCTTTGTACCTATTTTGTGTGTGCATGTTTCTTTGTGGATATATATATCTTTGTGATTGTTGTCCACTTAGAAACTTATACACACGATAATAGTTACATCTTTAATTGATATTCTATTTCTTTAGTGACCACTTTTTATTGCTTTATATTCCTTGGTGGTTCCTAAAAGGCACAAGCTTTGCTTTTGTTTTGGTATTCCTTTTGCATCTTAATAAGCTTGTGGACCTATGTGTTTTATCATTTGATGGTTTGTGTGTATGGGAAAGACATGATATGCACTATGTGCCTCCTATATTGAAAGACTATGTTGATGATTCTATCATCCTATTAGTCTCCTAAAAATGTTTTTCCTTGTCACACGCATCTATTTCGGTTGAGTAAGTCTTTATTTGTCACTTTTTGATCTTCATTGCTCAACTTTTGTTTGTTTACAAGTTGCTTTGCTTCATCTCCAATCTATTCTCTTGCTCTTGTTTGTGTTCAAAATTATCTAGAAGGGAGTGATGATTCCATGTTGTGCACATTATATAGTAATTCAAATCTAACATTGTGCATATACCTTGGGGAGTTCCCTCTTGATTTTCTAGAACACTTGGTTGATCCTATCAAAATATTGATGTTGGTCAATCGGTTTTTCGAATCCTTGTGGTTGGTTGCTTCTTTGTGAAAGTATCCTTCATTTTTACCTTGCTTGTAAATCTTTGGATCCTCAATATAGTTTGATCTCCCTCCATCTATTCATAGTTGGAGATATGCACTTGATTTTACTCATATCATGAGGATTGCATACACTATGGGGGAGCTCTTACTATATTGGCCTTCTAATCCTTTTGCCCATTTCGGCAATGGATGCCAATGGGGGAGAAGTTTAGAGGGTTTAAGGGAATTTGGTTTATGCTTTAGTTTAGTTCTTAAGCATTTGCGTTTCCATGCTATTGCATCCTTGCTCTTGTTAAGCATGTTTGCTTTATTCATCATATAAACCCTCGTAAAAAGGGATTGTCATCAATTACCAAAATGGGGGAGATTGAAAGCGCATGGTTCCCCCATATGTGGTTTTGGTAATTAATGACAATCCTTATGGACTAATGTTTGCATTGAGTTATCTTTGTAGATCTTGTCCATAGGAAATAATGGAGTTCATGTGTTGAACTCTATTAGCTTCCTTGATGGCCATTGTTACTTTCAAGGATTTATATGAAGAACGTTCATGGTTTGAGTTGAGCTTATTGCTAGTATGTCTTGAATAAAAGGATTAGGTGATCTTTCATTATCATCTTCAAGACATCATCTTTAGAAGTGAGAAGCAAAGATACAAGGTTGATCAAGCAAGCAATCAACACACGAAGCTACAAGTTGTACCAAGTGGGATTGTGTATCCCATGGTATGGTAAGAATTTGTCAATATAGCTTTGTGAACTAACCCATGATATGTGTGTGTCGCATCTCTATGTGTGGTTAGATATCTTTCCATGGGCATGGACCAAAAGGAAGATTTCATATAGCCCATGGTCTATGTCGTCGTCAAGCGGTGTTTGTCATCTAGCTTGACGTGGAAGCTCAAGTGAAGCATCTAGAAGATATCCTATGCTTGATGCTTGCCACCCTTTTGGAGATTGTGGCCTTGTGAAGATTTGCCGAAGGGTCTCTCCCATAATGGTGTATGGGGGAGCTAGTCTCTCCCATAATGGTGTATGGGGGAGCAACTTGCAAGTCTTCATCAAGCGGAGTTTGTGCTAGCAAGCGCAATCAAGAAAGAAGATCCAACTTGAGAGAGTCAAGATCGTCATCATCTAGCTCAAGTGGAATGCTCAAGGCAAAGGTATAATCTTGATAGGTTTTCTATTTTACCGGTCTCGTGTCTTTGGGAGACCGGGTTATAGGATAGATAGTCGTACTATCAAGAGGGGCTCTCAAGTGAGTAACTCGATCGAATCGTTATGGAGAGCTCAAACCTTTGCATACTTTTCATATCATCTTTCTTGGTTCTTATTTGGCTTTTGTCTCCTTTGGGTTTTAGTGCTTGTCGTGATCTTCATGACAAGCCTTGGTTTCTCGAAAACGGATTTCGTAAGAAAAACTTGTTGCGTTTTCGGTGGTGAAAATATTCCGTTCATCTTTGAGAATGTTACCACACCTTCCATGTGTGGTAACTTCTCCATACTTTGAGGTATCAATATTTTCACTTGTTATTTGGATACTCCTTGCTGTTATCTTTCCAATGCATTTGGACTCACCTAATTCGGAGTTCATTCGCAAAAGTTATGTGAGTTTTCGTGTTGGAAGTTTTACCGGGTGTTCCTATTTGAGAGTTCTAAAACTTTACCCATTTGGTTTTATCTTCCATTGGTGGACAATGATGTTTCTCTGCATATAATTGTAGATCTCGTTGTGGTGATTTCAACGAGCCCAAGATCATCAAAAATGGAGTCCGGATGAAAAAGTTATTGCAGTTTTCGTGTTGTTGTTTTTGTTAGTCTTGCGAGGGACGGAAATTCCGGTTCAAGTTTGAACCGGAATATCCGGTTGGCATCTGTCCCTCCACTCCGGAGTTTTTGCTCGAAAACGGCTAAGGACCGGAGTCAAAACTTTCTGGAGTGAACCGGATTATTTGAACCGGATTATTCGGGGCATACCGGATATTCCGGTTTGGGCAGTTTTTGGACCATATTTCTCACTGGAGTGAACCGGATTATTTGAACCGGATTATTCACTTCGGACCGGATATTCCTGTCCAGTTTTGAACCGGATATTTCGAAATATCCTGCTCAGACTGCACACAAAACGGCTAGTTTTTTGTGGGGACCTATTTAAGGGGGCTTTCTTCCCCATTGGTCCCCAAGTCTTCCAAGCTTGTATTTCTCCCTCTCCCCCACCATTGTTGACCTTGGAAAGCTTACCCCTCTCCCAATCCCTCCTATGGTTCTTGCATATATTTGAGGGAAAAGAGAGAGGAGATCTATATCTACATTTCCACCAATCCATCTTCCTTCTTAGTGAGGGGAACTTAGTAGATTTTAATCTTGGAGTTCTTGGTGTTTCTCCTCCATTGTTCTTCCTCTCTTATTCCCCCATAAGCATTTGTTGCCTTGTTGGAATTTGAGAGTGAAGGATTTGAGCACTTGTGCTCTTGCCATTTGCATCGGTTGCATCGGTTTGCTCTCTCCACGAGGATTCGTGGAAGTTGAAAGTTTGTGAGTTTGTTACTCTTGGGTCTTGGACCCTAGACGACTTGTGGTGTTCTTGGGAGCCTCCAATTGAGTTGTGGATGCGTGCCCCAAGAGTGTGGTGACACCGAGAGCCTCCAATTGAGTTGTGGATGCGTGCCTCGGGTTTGAAGGTTGCCAATAGTGGAAGGTGAACTAGGCCTTTGTGGTGGGGTTCATCGGAGAATAGGGTGAGGCCTTTGTGGCGTTGAGTAGGCCTTCGTGGTGAGCTCACACCCCTCCAACGAGACGTACTCCCCTTTGTGGGAGGAACTCGGGAATACATCTTCGCCTCCGTGTGCCTCGGTTATTTCTATACCCGAGCTTTTTACTTATGCAATTTATATTGTGATAGCCTTCGAGCTTGAAGTTATATATCTTGCTACCACCTTGTTACTTGTCTTGCTTATCATAAGTTGTTGGTTCATCTAGTTGACCCTAGAATATTTAGGTCGTATGCTTGTTAATTTTAACACCTAGTTTGTTTCCGCATTTAGCAAGCATTAACCGGAAAAGTTTTAATCGCCTATTCACCCCCCCTCTAGGCGACGTCGTTGTCCGTTCACCTACCCTTAGATCTAGGTTAGAGATGAATTGAGACTTGAGCTTTGCTCTTTTGTGTGTTCCTCTTGTGAGTCTACTCCTTATATGTGTATCTAGGAACGAATCAAGACTACTCCATCTACTCCGAAATAGTCATCCTTTCCCCTTGGGAATCAGTTGGTGTTCTCACAATTTTCCTTGACTGACCCTCGAGGATCTATTGGTGCGGTGGACCAGCCGTAGGGTTGAATTGGTTCCAATCAAGGTGAGTTCGAGTGGATTGATTGCCGAAGGCGGCCTTGGGTTTAGTTGTCGGTTTTCGAATCCTTTAGTTCGAACTAGTTATCCGATTACCCCTTTGTTTTCCCATGAATCCCCCTCGTGTTCTTCCTCGTGTTCTTCGTTCTCCCCCTTGTGTTCTTCGTGTTCTTGGTCAATTCGTGAAGATTGTGCGAACCAAGAGGTATACCCCTCATCATCTGGTATCAAGAGCTAGGTTCCCACGATATTGACCTCCCCATACCTCGTTTTCCACACAAAAAATCTTCCCCATCCCTAAATTCGAAAATTTCCACCAAAAATAGCCTCAAAAGGGATTTTGACCGATCTATCGATTTGTTGAGTTTTTAGTGGATTTGATCCGTGAATTTGTTGCTTAAGACCATTACCCACATTTCTATTTAGTCACTTTTCCCTAATTTGTCCACGAATTTGCAAGATCTAAGGGAGAAAATTCGAAATTTTGGGTTCCTAAACGTGTAGGAAACCCGACCTAGTCCTGTCCCAGGCTGGGCTCAAGGCCGGCTCCCTAGGAAATTTTTCTGATTTCGATTTTTGGATAGATTTTAAAAGTTGTTTTTCTTTGTCATTGTTGGTCCGATTTAAGTGATTCAAAGTGCGCCGCGAAACCCTCAACAGAATCTAAAACACCACATCGACAGATCCTCACGACATCGACAACCACCGGCCAAAAGTCCGTTGTCATCAATCAACTAGGTATAACTTACTTCCGCTTGAACTAACCCTTTTTTTGTACCTTGCCCATTCAGACTAGCTCTTTTATATTGCTTGGCATTGCACTAGAGGCACCGAGATTGCGTGTTTGGCACTTGTGAGAGCGTAGTTTCGAGTAGGAATTGACATTTTAGAAAAATCAAAAATAAAAAAAGAGAGAGAAAATGAAGAAAAAGATCGATGTCAATTGCTATTCATTGTAGGAACATGTAGCTTCACGTTGCAAAAGAGAAAAGAGTGACCGGTTGCCACAGTGCTAATCTTGTTGCATTTTAAAGTTTGTGATACGAGATAGCATCCTCCTTGTGTTGGTGTGGCATTGAGTTTAGTCTTCGATGGGAACATTTCGTCTACGCTCGTCCATTGGCCACACTAAACCTATTATTCATTTGTGTATGTGTCTTCCATTTGTTTCCACGCCTCAGAATTTGGTTCTTTGGCTATCATTTCATAGTGGTTCATTTCTACTTTTGACAACAAACTTTTTGTTCAATTTGGTTGTTTTCCCTCTCCACTTTCCTAACCCATTTGAGCTCCTCATAAAGTGCGTGAGTTGTCGCCTTTGGTTTTTCTCAATCTACTCGAATTTTCCTTGTGACGAACCATTCCTACCTTTGGCAATCTACTTGCTCCAATACAACCTTCAAGGTAAAGTTGGGTAAGTGACACACATCCACCAACAATATATGTACATTCCCTTGGTATCTCTTGTGTGCTTTTGCAATGGCTAGGGAAGGTGACTTCACAAGTCCGAGCTCGGATGATGTTGAGAACCCATTCTACATCGACAACACCCACAACTTTGTTACACATCGTGAGCATGTGCAATTCCGCGCCATTCTGCGTGATGGCTTGGAACGCTATGAGCGTCGCCTCCGTGAAAAAGATGCAAGATTCAATGATCAATTGGCACGCATCAACATCAACTTAGCAAATCTTGCTAACCGCCCTCGATCATCTTCATCTTTACACCAAACAAGGAGTTCCTTAAGGTCGAGCCAATCACGTGAACAACCTCATGCTCCTCACCAATCTCGTCGCCATGATCGTCATCACCACATGCAACATGATGGACTTCACCTCCAAGAGCATGAACTCCACCTTCTCCACAACCACACCGCAACAGTTAGTATGATGACAGCTCGCCTCCTTCACCACCTCCTCGAGATCAACAAGGATATGATGACCCTCTTCAACAACACCCTAGACGCCCGGACCTTCGGCAACACCATCCACAACCTCCTCCAAGCTCCGCTAATGACTATGGCTACAATGACTTTGTGGAAGGTGCTCGCCCACATCGAAGGCCTCCAAGGCATAATGCGCGTCACCATCATAATGACCGAGAAGATCAAGACCTTCCTCAACACCGTAATCATGAGCACGACCATCCTCAACACCGTCACCATGAGCAAGACCATCCTCAACACCATCACCACGAACAATATCGTCCTCAACACAATGAGCATGACGATAGTGAGCGCCACGAATCAAGACTTCACCATCGACACGAAGCTCCTCATGGCAATAGGAGACTTCCTCCTCCTCAAGGCCGTCAAGAACATGATGATATCGACCCATATGCTCATTCTCTACCCATCTATGACGAAGACCCCAATGAGAACAACCGTCGTCACAATGAAGACAACAATATGAGCACCATTGAAGTAAATGTTCCTAAGTTCCATGGAGACTCCGACCCGGATGTTTACATCTTTAAGTATATCAAAGTTGATAACATCTTCCGCACTCACAACTTTAGTGATGAGAAAAATGTCGCTACGGCTTCTCTTGAATTTGAAGGTTATGCCCTCTTGTGGTGGGAACAAGTCCAAGCCCAACGGATAGCCAACCACTTGCCTCCTATCAACAATTGGAATAAGATGAGAGAATGTATGCATGCAATATTTGTACCTCCTCAATACAAGCGAGATTTACTCAAGAAGCTACAAGAGCTCAAGAAAGGATTGAAAATGGTTGATGAATACTGTAATAAAATGGAAATCGCCATGACTAGAGCAAATATGACGGAACCTCAAGAACATACAATGGCCCGCTTCTTCAATGGCCTTACTCACCCCATCAAGAGAATTGTGGAGTTTCAAGCATATGACAATCTTGTTGGCCTTGTCCATCAAGCACTCAAGGCCGAACATCAACTATTCGAGCATCTCAAGTATTCTAAGCAAAAGGCCTACTTCGCCTCTAAGTTTTCAACCTCAATGCTTCCAATGGCTCAAGCATCTACACCAAGTGCCTCCAAAGGCAATCCAAGAGATACAAATGAAACAACAAAGTCTCCTCAACTCTTCAAGAAACAAGTGCCTACAACCACCAAAAAAGTGCTCCTCAAGTCAAGTCTAGCTCAATAACTTGCTTCAAATGTGGTGGTAATGGACACAAGTCTTTTGAATGATCCAACAAGATGATCATGATTGTCAACCAAGATGGTGAACGTGACTCAATGAGTGAAGACGAGTACTATGATATGCACCAAATTGTTTCCAACCCCTTGGATGAAGAACAAAATGACGATGAAAGCGTCTATTGTGATGTGGACAAAAGCCCATCCTTGGTGGTTACAAGAGTGCTAACAACATCTCCACAAGAAGAGCAAGATCAACGGTGCAACCTGTTGCAAACAAGAGCCGGAATAAATGGAAAGTCCATCAAGGTCATCATCGATGGTGGAAGTTGCCATAACCTTGCTAGCAAAGAGCTTTCTGACAAGATAAATTTGAAATACAAGAAGCACCCTCATCCTTACCATGTGCAATGGCTTAGTGACTCCGGCACCTTCAAGATACAACAAATGGTCAATGTTTTCTTCAAGATTGGTCCATACGAAGACACCGTAGAGTGTGATGTGGTACTAATAACCGGATGTCACCTCCTACTTGGAAGACCTTGACAATATGATAAGGGTGCAATGCATGATGGACGCACCATGCAATAATCCTTCAAATGGAACAACAAGAATTTCGTGCTCTGACCTATGTCTCCAAGCCAAATCATTGCCGACAATGCAAAAAAGTTTGCGCACACCCAAAAAGAGCAAAATCCTAGTGAATTGAGTGGTGTGAGAGAGATCCACAAAAATAAAGTGAGAGCCAAAAGCCATATATGAGTGGAAAATGATGAGTGTTCCCAAAGGCCTAGCCTTACTTGACACAAAACGTGTGATGAGAGAGCTTCGAGAAAACTCATCCATCCTCCACTTTGTCCTTGTGTGCAAAGGCGAAGTTCTTGATACTAACTCCATAACAATCTTTCATCCATCTTTGTTGTCCTTATGGTAGGAATTTGAGGACGTGTTTCCCGAAGAACTACCACCGGGCCTACCTCCTTTACGAGGCATCAAGCACCGCATTGACCTCATTCGGGTGCTCCACTTCCAAACCATGCTCCTTACCGCACCAACCCCGAGGAGACTAAGGAGATCGAGCGGCAAATCTAAAAACTTCTATATAAAGGTTTCATTCGTGAATCTCTTAGCCCTTGTGCCGTTTCGGTCATCCTTGTCCCCAAACAAGATGATACTTCTTGTATGTGCATGGATTTCCGACCTATAAATACTACCACCGTTAGATATAGACATCCAATCCCTAGGCTCGATGATATGCTTGATGAATTGTGTAGTGCTACAATCTTTTCCAAAATTGATATTAAAAGTGGATATCAACAAATTCGCATGAGCATAAGTGATGAATGGAAAACTGCTTTCAAAACAAAACTTGGTCTCTATGAATGGCTTTTCATGCCCTTTGGTCTTTAGAATGCCCGTTCAACATTTATGCGTATTATGAATGAAGTTTTATGACCTTTCATTGGAAAATTTGTTGTGGTTTCCTTTGACGACATCCTTATCTATAGAAAATCTTTGGAGAATCACCTTGAACATATTTCTCAAGTCTCGTTGGCTCTTCACAAAGCAAAACTTTTTGTAAATCTTTCCAAGTGAAATTTTTGCACTGACAATCTCTTGTTTTCTTGGGTTTTGTGATTTCCTCAAATGGAATTGAAGTCGATGAAAACAAAGTTGAGGCAATTAGAAATTGGTCTAACCCTACTTCCGTGGGTGAGATAAGACGTTTTCATGGTCTTGCCGGTTTCTATCGCCGCTTTTCAACCATTGCTTGCCCTTTAAATGAGCTTACTAAAAAGAATGTACCATTTTGTTTGGGGCAATGCTCAACAAAAAGCTTTCGATACTCTTAAGAAATGTTTGACCAAAGAACATTTGCTTGTTTTACCGTATTTTGACAAAACCTTTGAGATTGAATGTGACGCTAGTGGCATTGGTATTGGTGGCATTCTTATGCAAAATGGACGCCTCGTAGCATATCATAGTGAGAAACTTGATGGTGCTAGATTAAACTACCCCATCTATGACAAAGAGCTTTTCGCTTTGGCTAGAGTTTTAGAAGTTTGGCAACATTACCTTTGGCCTAAAGAGTTTGTATTCATTCCGATCATGAATCATTGAAATATTTGAAGAGTCAAGCTAACTTAAACAAAAGATATGCTAAGTGGGTAGAATTTATTGAGTCTTTCCCTTATGTCATCAAATACAAAAAGGATAAATAAAATGTAGTTGCGGATGCATTATGCCGCAAGGAATGCCTTCTTACACGTCTTGAGATAAATGTGATTGGTCCAGATGAGATAAAAGAGTTGTATTCTTCAGATGTTTTCTTTGGTCCTATCTTTCCTAAGTTCTTTCCAAATCGAGGCTTTGAAGATTTCTACTTGCATAAAGGTTTCTTGTTTAAGGCTAACAAACTATGCATTCCCGAGTCCTCTCTTCGTTTATTGTTATTGAAGGAATCACGTCAAGGAAGTCTCATGGGACACTTTGGACGAGACACGACCTATGCCATGCTCTCCATCCACTACTATTGGCCTAATATGAGGCACCAAGTCAAATGACTCGTCACAAGATGTCCAACATGTCTCCGAGCTAAGTCTACTTCCAACTCTAATGGTCTTTATATGCCATTGCCTACACCACACCTTCCTTTGAGTGATATTAGAATGGATTTCGTGTTAGGACTATTACACACTAAAACAAACATGGACTCTATCTTTGTAGTTGTTGATCGATTTTCTAAGATGGCTCATTTCATTCCATGCAATAGAACGGACGATGCTTCACGTGTGGAAAACTTGTTTTTCAGGAAATTGTTTGTTTACATGGTGTGGCCAAGCTAGGAGTGAAGCTCCTATTCTCCATCGCCTACCACCCGCAAACAGATGGACAAACCGAAGTGGTGAACCGCACTCTATCTACACTCCTCCGCCCATTGATAAAGACGAACCTCAAGAATTGGGAGGAATGAATTCCACATGCCGAGTTCACCTACAATCGAGCCACTCATCAAGCCACAAAGCGAGCCCATTCGAGATCGCCTATGGATTCAACCCCAACACTGCGCTTGACATCCTACCATTGCCTCTCCACAAGCAAGTTAACATGAACTTCGACAAGCGCATCGACTACATCAAGAAACTTCACGAGAGCTCAAGAGCTACACTTGAGAAGCACTACAAACACCATGCCACCAATATGAACAATAACAAGAAGCCCATGGTGTTTCAAGAAGGTGACCTTGTTTGGCTACATCTTCGCAAAGACCATTTTCCCTAAGAGCGTAACACCAAGCTAAATCCATGAGGTGACGGTCCCTTCAAGATCCTCAAGCGCATCAACGACAACGCATACAAGCTTGACATTCCTCAGTCCAAGTACCTTGTGCACAACTCTTTCAACGTGTGATACCTATCTACCTTCCATGAAGTCTAAGTGATGACAATAGTCACGGGTCGAGGACGACTCTTTTCGAAGGGAGGGGGAGATGATGCATCCCAGCCTATTCCACCAAGTCCTCCATCGACACCTATTGGTCCCATGACAAGATCACGCGAAAGGCGATGCAAGATAAGATGAACTCACTCATATCTCTCTCTCTACATGTTCGATGACTTGGTGGATGGTGCACTACCTCACGAAAATACCCTATGTGTGCTCAGCTTTGATACCCCATTGGAGCCCCAAGACGGTGGCCAAGAAGCTCAATAATGTGCCCAATATGATGCCCAAGAAGCTAGCAAGGAAGGCCAAGAAGATGGCCTCGAGGAAGAAGAAGAAAAGGGAGACGAAGAAAATCCTAGGAAATCCGGCCTCTAGGCCGACCTGGCCGGCTCCCCTGCGTCCCAGGCCGGCTACCTAACAGAACCGGACGGCCTCCAGCCTGGCCTAGGCCGGCTCTCCTGCGTCCAAGGCCGGCAACCCTACAGAGCCACCCGGCCTCCAGCCCGGCCTAGGACGGCTCCCCTACGCACCAGGCCGGCGACCTAACTGAATGCCCCAGCCTCCAGGCCGGCCTCAGCCTGACCAGGCCGGCTTCCCTGCGCGGGAAGAGTGAATACTCCTCTGTAATGCCTATCTACCCCCTCTTTTACCCCTAGACTATAATTAGAACCCCCTACCCTCAGATCTAGGTTAGAGATGAACTGATACTTGAGCTTTGCTCTTTTGTGTGTTCCTCTTGTGAGGCTACTCCTTAGATGTGTATCTAGGAACGAATTCAAGGCTACTCCATCTACTCTTGTATTTGGATCAAATCAAGGTTACTCCGGAATAGCCATCCTTTCCCTTGGGAATCAGTTGGTGTTCTCCCAATCTTCCTTGAACGACCCTCGAGGATTTATTGGTGCGGTGGACCAGCCGTAGGGTTGAATTAGTTCCAATCAAGGTGAGTTCGAGTGTATTTATTGCTAGAGGCGGCCTCGGGTTTAGTTGACGGTTTCGAATCCTCTAGTTCGCACTAGTTATCCAGTTACCCCTTTGTTTCCCATGAACCCCCTCGTGTTCTTCGTTCTCCTCCCTCGTGTTCTTCGTGTTCTTGGTCAATTCATGAAAATTGGGCCAACCAAGAGGTATAACCCTCATCACTGTCATAGGAACTACATCACACTCAACGCTATCTTCATAAGGCCCAATATTGAAAGATACATGCACCCTGTGTTGAATCTTGAAAGTGCCGGAGTCACTTAGCCATCGCACATGATAAATATGGGGATTCTTCTTGTATGGCAAGTTGAGATTCTCGCAAAGTTCTTTGCTAACAAGGTTGTAGCAACTTCCACCATTAATGATGAACTTGGTTGATTTTCCATTGATATCGGCTCTTGTTTAGAACAAGTTTCATCTTTGATCTTGGTCTTCTTGTTGGGAGGTTGTCAACTGCTCTTGTAACCACTAGTGATGGATTCCTATCCACATCACAGTAGACATGTTCTTCACCATTTACTTCATCATCCAAAGGGTTGATAGCAACTTGATGGAAGGCATAGTATTCGCCTTCTCTCATGGAGTCACGTTCACCATCTTCATTGAATATCATAACTTTGGTGTTGGTGACTCAAAGGATTTGTGTCCATTACCACCACACTTGAAGGATTGGATTGTGCTCGACTTTACTTGAGGAGTAATTATGTTGGTGGCTGGAACCATTGGTTTCTTGAATGCTTGAGGAGCTCTCGGTGTTGCATTTGAATCTCTTGGAGGGCCTTTGGAGGCTCTTGGATTAGATGCTTCTGCCATTGGGGGCGTCGATGAAGTGGAAATCTTGTTGTAAAAGAAGCCTTTTGCTTAGCATACTCGAACTCTTCCATTATTTGGCGCTCGGACTTGGTTGCTTGATGCACAAGGCCAACTAGAGAGTCATAGGGTTGGAATTCCACTATTCTCTTGATGGGATGATTGGGACCATTGATAAATCTTGTCATTGTTTGCTCTTCGAGCTCAATCACATGTGTTCTTATCATGGAGACTTCCATTTCCTTGTACTATTCATCAACCGCCCGCATTCCTTGTTTCAGTTCTTGTAGCTTCTTGAAGAGGTCATACGTGTAATGGGGAGGCATAAATATTCTACTTATAACTTCCTTCATATCATTCCAAGTATCGATTGGGCGCAAACGATTCTCAATCCTTTACACTTGCACTCGATACCCCCACAAGAGGGCACAATCTTCAAATTCTAGAGAGGCGGTGAAAACCATCTTTTCTTCGGTATAATTGTGCACTCGGAAGATCTTGTCAACTTTGAGAGCCCATGAAAGATATTCTTCTGGTTCACTTGTACCAAGGAACTTGGGGACATTGAAACGGATGGAGTTCATGTTATCATCTTCATTTGGTCGATGGTTGTCGCACCCGGACTTCTAGAGGATACTCACCGTACGAACTGAACAGTATTTTGATTGGATTACGGGGCTTACCGACACCCGCATCTCTTACGAGTAGGCCAACACTTATGTGTGACAACCAATCTTTACCATTCACCGTCGATGTAAACTATCCCGTAGAAATCAGGACACTACCATTGACGTACTTCATACCATACACACATGGTACGTCAACGGCTTTGAACAAGATGATAACATAACATATCTCTAAGACACAAAAGATTGAAATAAGTTGCAACTGGCCCTCACTAGGGCAGAGAATAGCAAATACAATCATCCAGAGGACACATGTCCCATAATAACATCATTACAACTCAGCGGAAGCATTCAAAGGGGTCTAAGTACAGACAAATCCAAATAGGCTTAAGAAGCCGGGAATGAAAAGAAAACGGAGCCCATCCACGATGTCTCGGATCCTGCCCGAGTCCGCTAACTACTCGTCAGCAGCCTCGTCAAACTCCACGTAGTAGCCGTCACCTGGATCCTCGTAAGCGTAGTTTGCGGAAACCACATCCCCAAAGGGGTCAGTACATAAACGTACTGGCAAGCAAGACTCACAGTTCACCAAAATGTAACCTTTCAACACCAAGCACAGATGCCTTGGGATCAACGGAGGAAAGGGGTATAAAAGATGCGGCAACTGGCTGCACTAACCACCTACAGAACATACTACAACTTCCGGATAACAGAAAGGGGATAAGATAGCGTATCGTAACCAACTATAACTGACCACCAAACAAACCCATCCTGGATCTCGCCCCTTATCCAAAGAAGCAATCCGAGGATAACTCACACAGTTGGATTAATGATGGATCAAATTGTTGTGTCCATAAGCCTATTACTAGTCAAGTTACCATTAGTTAGGTGTAAGTTGTTCTGAGTACTTGTTAGCCAGTACTTTCACCAAGTCAACCATAACCGCGGAAAACACGGCTTCTCGAGAAGATTTATCCCTGCAGGGGTGCACCAATTTGGCCGTACACGTAAGAATAACCCGCCAGATGGGAAGGCCTTTCCCACCAAGTGGGGCACTCAACACAACTCAACTCTTCTTCGCCTCAAGCCCAAAGCACCACGTGTTGTGCGTGCGCGGCTAATCGAGCCCCACGAAGAAAATGGGACCCTCATAGCACTGGAAGACCACGCCGCCCTAAATGCCGACTACAAAAGTTCCACCCTGGCCTCGGGTTCGTACCTGCATATGCGTGCATCAAATGGAAAACCCGAACTAAGTGTGGTGATTTGGACGAGATGCGAATCGAATCAAATTGAGGGGGGCGCCCATACACGCTTCCCACATGCGGATAGTGAGCTCATCATGGAATAGTAGACAAGACCCTTTTCCTATTAGGGTCGACACTAGCAGGCCTCAAAACCACGCCGGGCCTCCTGCCGGTGCCTTATCAGCAAATTATTATTACCTCAAATTAACAGGTTGTTGTTTAACATCGAGCCCCAGAATATAACAGAATATAATAACAGAAAGTAACTGATAACAGACTCGAGCAAAACAACCCTAAGCATGCTAGTAAGACACGGGCTCAACCAATGGGGTGATAGGACTGGAGGTGTGGCAATATCAGGGTTTAGGGTATCATGTGATAGGTTCGTAACAGAAGCAACGATACATATGGCTAGCAGAAATAGACAACGGAAAGTATCGGTAACCAATGTTGAAAGGAACACAATGGTTCATGTGAGTGATAACTTGCCTGCAAACCCAGTAGCCGGGTACTGAGCTAGATCCTCAGAAGGGGTGTCGTAAAGATCGTCGGTCTCAACGTCGTCGTCTATCCGAGAAGAAGCAAACAAACAATACAAGAAAATAAACAATCAATATCATGGCATAGTGCACAATCATGGGATGATGCATGTCAAGTTAATAGATGCATCAACATAACCTAATTGACATGGTAACACAATTTAAATGGACACATATGCAATTTTGGAGTTGCATATGAAAGGCCCATGGATTTTGGTTAGATTATTTGTTTTCCAACTAATCAACAGGTGCTAGTGGTTTAGTATGATGCATGCATGAGGAAAACAACAAAATAACAACATTAGAACCAATTTAAAATAAGGTTTACCAATTAAGAATTTTATTTAGTAATTTAGGGAATTATTGGTGCCTTAAAGGTGACTCACAAGTAATTGTTGTTTTCAACCATTTAAATTGTTCAAAACAAATAACAAAATTCATATTTGAAAAGATCATGAAATTTTGGGTGGATTACATGTTTAAAATATTGAAAAAGGCATTAGGAGGAATTTATTATGACTTAAGCAAAATTAAACAAGTTTTAAATGAATTTAAAACAAGCATGAATTTTATTTGCTCAAAACATAATTTCAAACTCATATTTGAAAAGTTTATACTTTGGTGGTTTGAAAACATATTTTGCATGTTCAAAAATAATTTAAATTGAGCAAGTTATGATTTTAGCAATTTTAAATGATTTAAATAAGATTTAAATTATTTAAGCAATTTAAATTATTCAAACCATGAAACAAAATTTATTTTTGAATAGGTTATTTGAGATAGCATTGAAAACATATTTTATTTGCATGATTTGGATTTATTATGATTTAGTTATGAATTTTAGAAAAATACAATTGAATTATTTGAATTCAAATTTGAATTGCATTTTGAAAATTCAAAACAGGGAACAAATGGCATAGTTGGATAGACAGTTTAATTTAGAACAATAAACATGTTTAGATTTTATTATTTCGAGTTATAGATTAAAAGTTATTAACCAATTAAAATTGAGGACTAAACTGTAATTAAAAAGGTTCTATTTTGAAAACAGAAAAGTGCAGAAACTTTTGTTACCGCACGGTTAGCCAGCCCCAGCCACTGCAGCGTGGGCCTGTGGGGCCAGCGTGGCGTGCTGCACGCGCGTGGCAGTGTGAGTCACTGATGTGTGGGGCCTGCCCGTCAGCGTCGCGCGCAAAAAGGTGTTGGTTTTAATCGAGCCGCGAGGGATTCGATCCCTGCACCTCGCGTGCGCGCACACGGCACTGAACCACTGCGCTGTTTTCGCTTCGTTGTCAGTAACACCGACGCGGGGAGGATAACGATTCAGATCTGAGTTTAACTGAAACTGAAACGCGCGCGCTGGCTGAAGCTAACTGACAGAAACGTGGTCGTCGCTCGCCGGCGGGGAAGCAACGCGGCCGTGCTCGATCTGGGGGGGTGTGTGCGTGTGCTGGATGCTTGTGCAGATGGTTGCGAGCAGCTGGTAACAGAGAGGAGGAGGAGACAGCACGGTGGCTCACCGGGAGGTGGTCGAGGTTGCAGAGCTCGGGGCAGATGGCGGCGGAGTGGTCGTGGACAGCGGCGCGTATCCAGGGGGTCACCGTGCTCCCTCTGGTGTCCAAACGGGCGAGGAGAAGGTGGAGGTTCGATTTCAGGGTCTAGGTAGGGGAGTGGACCTCCATGGAGACGGCGCCGTGGACGGATTCAGTCGAGGTTTCTCCGGGGAGATACAGCAGAGAGGGGAAAACGGTGGCAGAGGGGTGGAAATGGCGGCGGAGGCGAGGAACAGGGACCTAGGGGGGCTAGGGTTGGCGGCGCTGCCCTAGGGCTTGTTTTATAGGGGCGCACGGGGCTGGATCACCGTTGGAGCTCGTCGATGCCGCCGTGGCTGCCTCCGATGGCCGCCGTACACGAGGGTGACGGCAGAAACAGAACGAAGAAAAAAAACGAACCGTTTTCTGCGGGGAAATAGCGGGCTGGGCTGCGTTGCGGAAGAAAACGAGGGGAAGGAAAAGAGAAATGGGCTGGGCGCAGCCCACTCGCTGTTGGCGCCAAAACTTTGAAATTTTTATTTCTCCTTTCTGTTTTTTTTTTGCTGAAAAAGAAATTGGAAGGAAAAGATGGTTTTTAGGTTAGTGAAAAATTTGGAAAAAATTAGGGGAAGTTCCTTAGGCCATTTGCAAACAGCTGCTAAGTTTTATTTTCAAAAAGTTTGAATATTTACTTGCTGTTTGAATTTAAACCAATTTTAGGTGAATTTTATTATTAAAAGATCATTAATAAAAACAAACCTTTTAAATAGGGTAACCCCTATGTTAAATTATAAACCATTGATCAAAAGTGTTTTATAATTTGCATGGATTCAATTGGTTGCTGTTTGATGCTTGAATTTGGAATTTTAAATGTGTTTTTGGAATTTAAATGATTGATTTAAAACCATCCTTTTAACAAGTGATCACTATGGAACAAAATGAAACAAATTGGTTGTTTTTATTTGTGATTTTTATTTCAAATGGTGTAACAGAGCAAGTATGAAAAAATTGTTTGAATAAAGTTTAAATTTGAATTGGGAAAAACAGGGAAAAACAGATGCATCAAATAAGAAACAAATGCAAACAGAATGAAAACAATATGATGACATGATGCAATACTTTATTAAACATGCAACAAACATTCTAAGGGGATGGTTTTCATACTTGGGATGTTACAATGGTGGCGATAATGTAAATAATTATCATATCTTTGTTGTTGGCGATCACATGGAGTTTCATTATCATATTGTGGATGTTGGCGATCATGGAAATCATCATCACATCTTGGTTGTTGGCGATCATGTGAAGCTTCATCCTGGTGATGGTGGTGATGATGATGTAGTGTTGCTTCACGACGTTCACTATCTTCACAGTCATGATGGTGATCTCAAGGATGTTCCTGATCATCATTTTATTGTTGAGGTTGGTGTCGACGAGGTGGCCTTGGAGTTCTTCTTGTTGGATGTATACCCAAAAGGCAATAATATTTGTATATTTGTTTTATAATTATGATTCATATTACTATGTTATAACCGACGTGGCTCCTGAATATGAGATTCAAAGGAAAACTCACGCTCATGTGTAGTAACATGAACAGAGTATTAAACCCTAGTCTTGCCTTTTATGACTAATTCACCGGATGCTTGATGACTGTATTTTAATGGTCATGGACATTGTTTATATCAACATCAATGAATAGCATATTGTTGGATGGAACAATATGGTTGGGTATTCCCTAGTCGATGATATGCTAAGATATTCTATTAAGACATCTTTTGTCCTTAGTATCATATCACCGCACGATTATATTATAATGTATCCTTTGACCATGAGGTTATCGGGGTCTTATATTCTAGAGGCTTTACTTTGGTACTATCTAGAGTCACGCCATAAACTGGGTGAATGTAACGGTAGCCACTGGGTAATTCCAAAGGAGTATATTGCCTCGATGTTCTGAGATGGGAATTACTCCTCTGTAAAAAGAGAGATACAAGCCTAGGCCCACTCGGCATTCTTGATATCCATCAGTTCTGCAGACAATGTATGATGATGATACATCATGCAGGATATCATAATACAATAACGAGTAAAAGGAACCTTACTGGTTACCGAGATAGACAAAGATATAGTGAACCAAAGATTGTTTCACGGCAATACTGGAATCCATAGTCTCGGGTAAGTTTGGTATCGTGGGTAATGGGGAAATTGTATAATAACTAACATGTTTAATAGTTTATTCATATAGTGCGTGGGAGTCAATATGGGCGTCCATGGACCTGCTATTGACTATTGAAAAGGAAAGAGTTTCCAGTTTTATGTCCACGCACTATCGAACCTCTAGGGGAAACACACTTAAGTTAGGGATGGTTTATGTGTATATCGGTAGGTCCGGATCAACAAAGCGTATCATCGTAACGGTGTTTTTGCGTGATAGATATATTATATATGTCAGAGATAATTTATATTGAGGGCATTAGATGCCCTAGAGTAACATAAACAATTTCTATTACTATCGGAATTTATTTCGGAGTTTTTCTAAGAGACCGAATGAGGTTGCATGTTTTACGAAGAAAGTGTAGGGGGTATGAGATGTCCCGGGATGTCGGAAAAATATTTCTGGCATTGTTAGATAAGATCGATGATTTTATCTAAAGGGGGTCACAGGGTTCCGGAAGAGTTTCTGGCAAAAACCGAGAAATGGGTGAGTGCCGGAAGGGGCAGGAATTCCCCTCATGGCCGGACCATAATTTTGGGGACTGCCAGGTGGGCCTCAGGGTGCCACGCATTGGCATACCTGATCCCTACATTTTTTTTGAATTTAATTGGATACAAAAAGGACAAAAGAAAAAGGAAAAAAGAAAAGGAGAGGTGGAGTTGGACTCCACAAGGAAAGACCAATCTGAATCCTTTTAGGAGGGAGGTGCGACCACCCCTTCTGGGTCGGTTCCCCTCTTGTGGAAGGGAGGGACTCCTTCCTCCCAAGGAAGGTCTCCTCACTCATCCCACTATATAAAGGACCCCAAGCCTCTATGCAAAACACACAATTGGCTCTCAAGCCCCCTATCTATCTAGTAGAATTAGAGGGTCTAATTAGAGATTCTAATTAGATCCTCTCTAATTGAATTGGAGCTTTTTCTAATCGCGATGCTGAGGTGTATTCTCCCAATTAGGTCTATCTTCTAATTACTCTCTCATGTTTTGATAACTCCACCTTCATATACACCCACGACGTCTAGTCCTGGACGGTGAAGCGCTGCAGAATGATAACCCACAAGTGTAGAGGATCACAACAGTCTTCGAGAGAAAGTGTAACCCAATTTATTGATTCAACACAAGGGGAGCCAAAGAATACCTATAAGCCTTAACACCGAGTTGTCAATTCAGCCACACTTGAGAAGCACTTAACAAAATATATTAGTAACAAAAGATGGAAGAAAATAGTTGGTGGCATATGATGGGATGATTCTCTTGCATCTTCAACACACCTAATACAATGGTGATTCTATAGATGCACTGGTTCGACAAAGAGATAATAAATTATACGGGTACTATGATGGTAAAGCAAGGTAGGTATTGTAAATCTGTAATAAAAATGGAAGCAAGGTCACAAGTAACGAAACTGGGAGCAAACGGTATAGAAATGGTTAGAAACAAGGCCTAGGATCATACTTTCATTAATGGTAACTCTCAACAATATTAACATAACTGAACACATGATATTTCCTCTAACACTATGCATGATGGACGTTACTCGAAAATCGTTCCTAATGGATCAAATATGATGAGAATCGCGTAGGGATTCACAAGAAAACCTTAAAGTTCACGTTTCACATCTACGGACACCCCAACCCTGTCACTTTGAGCATCCAAAGATAGTAATAACAAACACCACAACCTATCTCTTGAATGGCCTCTTTTTAATACATTTGCAACACCCTCAGTGTCACCTTGGCACTATAGAGATTACTAAACACAAGCATCAAGAAATCTCATGATTCCATAATTCAATCCAACAAAATAAGAACAAGTTCATGATAAGTATCCCTCTAATCCATGATCCATAGAGTCACACACGGCACCCGCAGTGTCACCGTGGCACCGTGGGACAAAGGTGACTTCATGGAATTCAACTATAATAACATAGATCACAATCACATGAAGGTCCCACCATGGAAGCAATAGATAACCATATAGTTACTAGCACGACCCCTCATCCTCGCGGAGGGACTACTCCATCGTGGGAGGCAGCAACGTCGATGAAGATGGCTCCGGGGGCACTCCCCACTAGTAGGAAAACACTTATAGGTGCAAATATACTAGAAGAGAGTCTAAATAGGCAACGCTACTTCTAACTCATGGTAGCGTGTGGCTTAGTGGACAGGCTTGTTATTTCGCGTGCTCGCTGCAAGAACATTCTGCCAAGTTGTGCGGGCGAGAAAGACAATAGTAGAAGCATGTCCGCATGGTCACACATTGCCAGTAAGGTATCTAGTAGAAGTGATGGCTTCATGCCGCACGCTGCCAGTACAGATATGTGTTTATTTAGGGAACACGAGGCCCCGAGTCTCTCCCTCATTTCAGATCGATCTCGAGAGCTGGATAGAGCCCCTAGAGCCGCCTCCGCCGCCGTCCCAAGCACCTCCGCTGCCCCGAGCGCCGCAACCGCCTGCACCGCCCCGAGCTCCATCGCCATCCCCGTGCGCCGTCCCACCCCGAGAGCTGCCTCGAGCTCCGTCGCCCTCCTCGCGCGTTGGCGCCTCCTCGAGCGCCGCAGCCGCTTCCGCAGCCCCGAGCTCCATTGCCCTCTCCGCGCGCCGGCGCCGCCCTGCCCCGAGAGGAGGTACGCGCACCTCTTCCCCTGCCTCGAGTTTCTATTGCTGCAATTTAGGTTTAGACTTGTATGCCAACACCTAGTGTTAGTGCAACTTAGTGTTGGTGTAGATTTAGATAATCTAGTGTTAGTGTTAGATTTATTAGTGGATGAATCGATTAATCATGTTAGTGGATTTAGATAATATAGTGTTAGTGTTAGATTAATTTAGTGTATTTTTCCACTAGTTTCTTGTAGATGGATTGATGGTGTTGCATATATAGGATAAATATTAATGATGTTCTAATTAACATTTATGAATGAGTATAAGGAGTATGTTGCATTGCCGGTCAGAGAAGTTGTCCAGTGAGTGGATCTCATTCATGTGATCTGGGATTACACTCCTAAACCCGGGGAAAGTATTTGGATTCATGTAGAACAAACTGTACTCATTCGAGTTACAGTTTGTTACACATGAACTCTAATGCTTTCCTTTAGTATCGGAACATGTTTTCCCGGACCACAGGGATGAGATCCTATACCGGACAATTTCTGTGACTACCAATGTTGCATTCTCCTTCATACCCCATTGATGAATGTTAATTAGGATATTTCATTGATTATTGATATCCTAGATGGACGTGTTTCATGATCTATTTACTGATATCCGAATTATCTTAACTCATAGCCTCAAAGCCGAGAAGGGATAGATAAATTCACGATTCATGTTGGCTGGGTAGGACAAAGCACTTCCGGTTTTCCTTCATTGTGGACTAGGATCTATGAAGTGTCCAATCAAATTCCAGGATTACTCCGCACTGAGGAATCTCTCCGTCATAGGTGGTGTTGTGTCCAAGCCGTCGTTAACAAGTTTGCCGGCTACTATGCCGAAGTGAGATATGTAAGTTGGTAGACACGTTTGTCTACTACATTGCATTTTACTATCTGTTGAGCAGTGTTTCTATTTGGTAGGAGGAGTATGCCATCGGAATGTTCAATCAAGATTCGGGGTAGGCGCGTCAGCTCGGTCATTGTTGGGATATTTTGAAGGCTTCTCGTTCGTAGACTACACGCCGAATTCCGAGAAGAGAGAGATGATGTGCCATGTCAGACACATCGTCGGATGAAACGTCGCGCCCGGCAGAAGAAACACGTAGCGACCGACACCAAAACCAAGACTGATGCGGAGACGGAGTCTAGGAAGGCATGGCGCGCCCAGTAGAGGGATGTGGCGGAGAGAGCGGTGCGCCTTAGTCCGACGCGCTGATTCTCCGGTATTGCCGACGTTCATCCTCCGATCAAGTAGTCGAATGAATTTGTATCCCGCATGATGAAGTCTGTCTGTAAGTGATGAAGTATGTCCCCTCTTTGATGAACTTGTAACCGCCAAACTCAGTTTTATCAATCCGTTAACTATCTATTCGTGGATGATATATGTTCCATGATGATGAGAGATAAATTGAAGAAACGCACGCGTCACTCCCAGGGGGCGGCACGGGCGAAACCCTAGCCGTCGCCGCCCCCACACCCCCTCCTCCCCTTCCACCCGCCGCCGCCGGAGGAAGCCACCGGGGGCACAACCCTCCGCGTGGTGGACGGCGACCGGAGGGTCCTCGCCTCCTCAGCACAAACGCGGCGGGAGGCCTCCGGCCAGATGCGTTGGTCGACCCTGGATGGCTTGCGCGGACGCCAGCGCGGCGGCCCTGGTTCTTCTGGCGGCGGCTAGTGGCTGGGTCTACGTGGGCAGCCGGCGCTAGCCGGGGTGGCTCTGGGTGGCTCCGCCGATGGGATCTCGGGTGGCTCGGCCATGGTGCGGCGACCGCGGAGACCTCGACGGCCGGTGTCCCTCTCGCCTCTTCGTCACGCAAGCCTGCAGCGCCCCTCGAGCGGCTCCGTCACTTCAGCGGGACGGTCACGCAGGGTGATGGGCGCGGGTCTGGTGGTGGTTGGCGGCGGGGTATCCGTGTGCTAGGCTCTGGTGGCGGCACGACCTGCTGCTAGGCGGCGGGGTTCGTCACTTGAGCTCGGCGGCTGGCTGCATAGGCGGCTCGGCGTTTTGGCGGCGGCGGCGGCGCCATCGGCTTGGCTCCTGGGCAGCGAGGCCTCCTCTGTCTTTGGCGGCGGGAGGCGGTGGTGCTAGGGACCGTCGGCGGCAGGACTCCCGATGGAGGCGGATGCGGAATCCAGGAGATCTTCCCCCTCCCGCAAACGTCCCTGTTGGGAGTCGTTTCGCAGCGTCGGGGCTGCGAGACATCAGAATAAAGGAGGTGGTCCTTGGGTTTCCCATCGCGCGAAGATGAAGATCCTGATGTAGGTTCTCTTTGATCAAGCCAGGGTGTCGACCCGAAAGGCTCCGCCGGCGAGCTCCCATGGGCGACGCCTGGAGATTGCTAGATCGGTGAAATTCGGACACAATGCTCAGTCATCGAAGGTGAGATTGGATGACTAGCAATGGTGTTTAGAGTCTTTGCATCGATGGGGAACTGGATTGAAGTTATAAGATTCGTGGAGGCCGTATGTAAGAGGGGGCGACAGCATGCGTGAAGTCCAAAGTCCTACCTTTCAGGGTGAAAGCCCAAGGACTGGCCTTAATTGGTTGTGCCTGGCACTGGTCTTCTTGGAGCCGTTGTTTTGAGAGCGAGGATTATCTTCAGGGTGAAAACCCAAGGTCTGGCCTTAATTGGTTGTGACTGGCACCGTTCTTCTTGGAGACGTTGTTTTCGAAGAGATGGACATCAGCTGTTGTTTATGTGGTGGTTGTGCGGATACCGCGAGGACTGTAACTCTGTAGCGGGACTTTTCTTTTTTTATTTCTTCTTTTTATTGTTTTTCGACTGTGTGCATCCGTAATGACTATTGTTATTGCGTTGTTGCAGAGGCATGGTGTAATTTATATCTCCGCGATATTAATATACTTCCCTTTATCAAAAAAAAATATGTTGCATGATTAATTATGGTTTTGGGAGGTAATTTCCGGATTATGGTGGGAGGGCACAACTTTTGGATTGCCCAATCACAGGTAGGCTTGGGGACCGATTTTCGGGTCTCCGTTAACGATGCTGATGTAGTACATGACTCCTCGGACGTGCGCTGACGGAGGGAGTATCAACATTCGTGCCACTAAAAATGCGATAAAGAAAGCACCGCCAGATAGTCTTGTGTGGATCCATTCTCACACGGCACCTTCGAAAGCACTCCTTTGACTCGCAGAAACCCTTTTCTTCTTAGGACATCTCCAGCGGCAGTGCTCATTTGAGGACAATTTTTGTGTCCGATTGGGACATTTGAGCAGCCGTCCGGGAGCCGCGGACACGCGTTTTTGGACGTGCACCCAGCGGGGAATGCTCATTTGAGCGGACACATTTGGCTTCGATGCGCTCCAGGGCGCGCGCGAGAGCGACGCCAGCTACAAGTACGCCGCCAGGGAGCTCGCCACCATGCTCGCCTCCAGCCTCGCCGCCCGCAGCACGCGCGCTCGCCGCCCTCCGCCCTCGCGCGTGCACGCCCGCCGCCGCCCACGGCCGAGGCTTGGTTGCGCGACCTCACGGACGCGACCTCACGGACGAATGAGCCCCGCGGCGGCGCCCCGCACCACGCCCGCCACGGCCGAGGCGAGCCGGCGGCCCGTCTGGAGGAGCACCATGGCGTCCTCAATCAGGCCCAGGTCGGAGCGGTGGCTGTCGGGCGAGAGGGCGGTGGCGGCCGCAGCGCGAGGAGCGCCCGCGCCCGCAGCTCCAGCGCGGCCTCCATCCTAGGCGACAGCTCCAGCGTGGCGTCGACCAGACCGAGCGCAGCCACGGCGTCCCCGCCTCCGCGGGCGGGCGAGCGGAGAGCAGCGAGCGCGCGGCGAGGCGCGAGGCGAGCGCGCGCGAGCGCGAGGCGAGCAGCGCGCGGGCGAGCGGAGAGCAGCGGACGCGCGGCGAGCGGAGAGCAGCGGACGCGCGCCGTGGAGCTCTCCGGGTGCAGGTTCTTGGCGGCTCCCGGGGCGCGCGCGAGCTTGGACTGGTGACGCGCAGCCAGCAGCACGCGACGGAGCGCGGCGAGCAGCCGCGGCACACACAGCGCTCGCGGCCGTGGGAGATGACTACGACGAGCTTCGTGAGATTGGCGAGGCGGAGAGCTCCAGCTCGGCCAGGCGCGAGAGGTCGGCCACGGCCAGATGCCACTGCTCGCCGTCGCCTTCAATGAGTCTGGCTGAAGTGACTACAAACGGGGTCCGCCCACCGCCCCCGCCCGCCGCGGCCGCTCCCGCCCACCTCGCGCCGCCCACCTCGCGCCCGCCCACCTCGCGCCGCGCCCTCCGCGAGCTCGGCCTCGCCATAGCACGGGGCGGAGACGAAGAAGACGGGTTGTGGCGAGCTCCTTGTCGCCACCGGCCGGTGCGCAGGCGGTGCGAAAAAATAATATAGAGGAGAGAGAGTGGGGGAGAGAGAGAAGGTGACTGACATGTGGGGTGGGTTCGTGTCCGTGTGGACAAAGGAGACACGGATTGTGTCCGGCGGATGCTCAAATCTGACCCAAATTTGGGTCAGATTTGAGCAGCCTCGGACAAAAGACGGACCCAATTCTGAGATGAGCAGGCCCGCTGGGGCCTCGTTTTGGCCGGGGCTGCTCAAATCGGGCCTGTCCAGGGCAAATGAGCAGCCCCGCTGGAGATGTCCTTAGCCACCACGTCTCCACGAGCTGGGCGGGCACGCGTCCTCCATTCGCATGTCGACTCTCGCATGGGAATGGTCGACCGATGTAGTACATCTGGTGATCTGGGTACGGCTGGCTGCACACATACCTGGACTTTGAAAATAGGCTAATATCACGAACAGAATCCGAGCCGTACTGTCAGTGTATCGCGCTCAGATCGCATCTAAGCTCTAACAAATGTAAACGTAGTTCTTTCGTGCCTCATTCTAGAATAACGCTTCAACCCCTCCCTGGTAGGGATGTAATCAGGCTGATATGTGGCGCCACCAAGTCCCATTCAATTAGTCTCCATAGTTCATTTCGACGAACAAAAAATCGATGTATTGAACTGCTACAAAAAAATAAGTGGGATTAAATGGCCATAAACGGGTCCCACTTTTCATCCCTACTCCTCGGCCCGGTTAGGCTACTAATGTATTCTAGCGAATTTTATTGAATTCCAAAAAATCACTAAGTCCGGTTACTACACTGGTTTTAGAGGAGATAACACCCACCAATACCCTATCAAGCACCTCACTTTTGGCTACATTAAAAACTCTACACTATGCTAGTGTATTATGGGGAAGAGTATTTGAGTGGATTTGTAGGGATTTGGCGATGACAAAATACCCTCCCAACCCCAATTCTCTAGGAGGTGAAAATATACTAATAGTACACAAGGCATTACTTTTTTTTTTTGACTTAGAGCATCGCCGGCTCGCCGATCCATTTCAGGTCCGGATTTTATCCGTTTGTGTCCTGGCGCAGATACGAAAAATCCGTCCCTGTCCGGCACGGAGCAGGGTGCACCCAACACACCTAACTCATGTTGGGTTTTATTTTCTCATCTGATAGTTGCAGGCTAGAAGTGGCATGCTTACAACCGTAAAAAAAACATAACTTCAGTAACGCGGATCTACGGTGGCCGGAGGAGGTCGAGGGCACCGCATGGACCTCTAGTTCGAGTCGTTCTCCTCGTAATACAACTTGCGGCACCAAGTACCATCAAACACCTTCACTATAAACCTGTTGGTCCCGTTGTACCTGAAATGTAGGACTTATCCAGCCTCCAACTGGTACGTGATGGCGAAGTGCATCGACCAGTCCCGAAAGAACATTTGTCCATGGTTGTCGAAATAGACTTCTACGACCACGACGTCGTTGGGGCAGTTTTCCATCTGTAGTTCGAGTTCGCGTGGTTCTACGCCGTCAAGACAACGCACGAACCGCTCCGGGACCCTCAACGTGGCTGAATGCCGTCATTGAGGATGACGACAAAATCGGCGCCGAAAAGCCTCCGCAGCGGAGCGATGGGATGGTTGTCGGTGTACCCCGAGGAGTACGAAGACGACTACATTGGCTCTGCGACACTACCGCCACCACGCCCTCCGCGCGCTCCACGGCTGTCGAGACATCGTAGTAGTTTTCATAGACTGGGGTGCCATGAGACTACGGTAGAGACGTGGGGTAACGGGATAGCGTAGTAATACAGAACACGGGATTTTACCCAGGTTCGGTACGTCGTGATAGTACGGCGTACCTACTCCTGCACTTCTCACTATGTGGGACTAAAGCCCGTATAATAAGGTTACAATGTAAGGGAATAGATCCAGCTACTCGTCGAGGATGAACTTCCCGGCGAGTTGCGTAAGGCTTGAGCTTGAACCTAGAACCTTGGAACTAAAGGAACTTATGAAATCTATCTCCCGTCCGGCTTTATATAATAGCCGGATTAGGGCTTACAGAACCAGAAACCTAGAAGACTACGTTTAACTTGTAACTTGGAAAGTAAGGAATCCGTCTTCTCCTCCAAGCCAGATCACGCGGGCCGTGATCCGGGTTCTTCTAGAATCCGGCTTCTGCGCGTCGGACTACTGGGCCGCCCAATGGACCTAAGCCCATTACCATGTAGGCCACCCTGGTAGTCCGGCTCTTTTGTCTACCATCTTCTATACCCCTATTCAGTATATATCCGACAGTAGCCCCCAGGAAGGATCAAAACTCTGAAACTCCACCTTTCGTCAAATACATTTTGTCCGGGAAAACTTGATTCAGCAGTCTTGATTCTTTCTTCTTTCCTTTTGAAGGAGATGGTAACATAAAACTCGGAACTATGAAAATCCGGCTTTTTTTTCTCGCGATCCTTCGCGGAAAAAGAACTTATGACATCAGCGCCTCAATCACGCTGACGCAAGCGCCGCTTGGTTTCACGCGGGAAACCCTGCAACGTATCTCTGACAGATTCTCACGAGAAACGAGGAGATAGCCATCATTCCTCTGTCGTTCCGTTTCCCGGATTTTCCGGCGAGCGACACGCGTCGAACATCCAACGGTCAAAAGAGCCGTTGGCGCGTATCTAGAGGTTTTCAAGCTATAAATAGCCGTCCTCGTCGTCATCGGAAATCTTTCCTCACTCCACACTGCCCACGCCATTGACGCAAACGCGAGCACGAGAGCAAGAACGAGACCTTGCCCCGACGAGCCTTTTGCACGCCGGAGCGCTCACTCGCCACCGAAGAAGATGGCCTCTCCGTCGTCCTCACCGGCTCGCGCCTCCATCGACGAGCTTTTGGGCGACCTAGATCCACAGCTGGGGTCGCCCAAGCATGCCGGCGGCGGGCCGGAAAAGGCCACGGCATCCACGGCGGGCGGAGGAAATGCTTCCGCCGCCGCGGACATAGCGGGCCCAAGCACCACGACAACCCCGCCGTTCACACCGGAAATGGCGGAGGAGAAGATCGAGCTCCTTGGCGAGAAACTTGCCGCCGCGAAGGCCTCCGCCGCCGCCGCCGGAGCAGAAGAGGAAGAGGAAACTGCAGGCAACTGGAGTGCCTGCAGTATTCCCCCGGCTCTCCTTCCCAACTTGGAGAAGGAGGGTTTGGTGCTGAAAAAGAAATGGCGGCTCCCGGAAGAGGAGACTGAACCCATGCCACAAGAGGGCGAAAGGGTGCTTCTTGCCTCCCACCTTCTACGAGGTATGGGACTGCCACCTTCCTCTTTCTTCCTCCAGGTTCTGTCACACTACAACATCCAACCTCATAACCTTCCTCCCAATTCTATTCTGTACATGGCCGGCTTCCAGGCCTTGTTCGAAGGTTACCTAGGAATAGAGCCTAGGTTAGATTTTTGGCTGTATTGCTTTGGGGTGAAGCGTAACTCTTCGGAGGGCGCACTCCCAAATTGCGGGACCATTTCCTTTACTCTTCGGAGATTCCGAGAGGATTGGTTCCCCAAAATCAAAACCTCAGAATCCGTCAAATTTTGGACGGGTTCTTTTTTCTATCATCCCGACGTGCCTTTTCCTAAAAAGGCCGTCGGGGTTCCACCTTTTGTGAACTCCGCCGCTGTTCCCCAGGATAACTGGGTGACAGAGGCCGTCCAGGTTCTGCCTCCAGATCTGCTAAGGATCAAGAGGCGCATCGCCAAGCTCACCTCCTCCAAACCTCCTTTGACCGGTATGGACACGGTCTTTTGCTGGCTGGATAGACGGATTCAGCCATTAGCAAACCACGGAGGCCGTCTCCTGTGCGAATACACAGGAGCCAAGGATCCAATGCAGACAACCGACAAGGATTGGCCCGCAAAAGAGCTTAGGCGGCGCATCAATCAGTTGGTCGCATCGCGCGACCAATACACGGAGAGTCGGCCAATGTACACGGCCGACAACCCAGCTCCTAAGGTAATTTTTCCGTTATTTGGGTATAATCTCACTTCCTGGATAATCTGCCTTTTGAATCTGATTGGTTTTTCCAACAGCTTGTGGATCTTCCAGACTCGGAGTTAGCCTCCGAGGCCGAGCTGGATGCGCTGCCTACCGCCGCTACGGGTGGGCGCAAACGCAAGAAGATAATTTCTTCGGATGAAATTATCGACCTTGACGGAATCCCCGTCGCCACTTCCAGGTTATTTTCTTCTGGGTTTTTTCTTTTATGGGATCTTTTTCGTCCATCTTCGGTGTTTTAACCTTTTCCAGGTTTTTGGTTTTTAGCTTACCCCCCTCCAACTTGAAGCCGAGAAAGTTGAAGAAACTCAGAGCTTCTTCCAACCGAGGCAGCCAACCATCTCCCGCCGTAGCCCCGGACACGCCGCAGACAATGGCGGAAGAGCCTACTGCAGCCACCACCACCAAGCCCCCAGAGCCCAGCCAGCCCGTTGTGTCCGAGTCGGACACGAGGGAAAGGGCGGCTCCAGAGGTGGGGAAATCTTCTCGGACTTTCGACGAGGAAATCCCCACTTTTGACAAGGATTTTAAGGCTATAAATGACGGCTTGAACGCGGCCGGAAATCACTTCGCGGAATACGCGAAAGAATTCCAAGAAAACTTAGCAGGTTTGCAGCGCATGAGCCAGGTATGTAACTCTAGCCCCCAAGCATTAAACAAAATGCATGCTTTTTTGCTTTGATGTTTTTTGTTAACCATACTTTTCCTTGCTGTGTTTCAGCAAACCTCCGAGGCCATAAACCTGGAAGTTTTCAGGAAGCTCACTATCAAGAATAAAGAAGTTCGAAGTCTTCTTTCTATTCTTGAGGAGAGAGAGGCGGAGCTGGAATCATCTCAGCTCGCTTTGACGGAAACGAAAGGTAAGCTTTTTCGTTTTGAAATCTCCGATTTAAGACTTTGTCTAAGTTTTTTCCCGAGGAAATTGATCAACTCGGATTTTCCCTTGCTTTTCAGCTGCTTTAGCTGAGGCTAAACAAGCAGCGGAAGATTCTGGCAACGCCGAAATTCTCCGCAATGAGAACATTGAGCTTCACAAGAATCTTGTGAAGGCTCAGCAAGACCTGGAAGCCAGCAACCTGGCCCTTGGAATGGCTAATTCCAAGGCTTCCGAACAGGCGGAGAAAGACAAATCCACCATTCAGGATTTGACTGAAGCTCTGAACCTTCGCCTGGAGGAAGTTTCCGAGATCGACAAGCTCATCGGTAAATTTCTTACCCTTTTCCTCATCATTCCATGTTTTGCTTTCTCTGTTTGTCTCCTTAACCCTTTTGTATGTTTTATTGGATCAAACAGGAGACACCCCAGATGGCACTCGGGCTGCAGGCATCCGAGCTTTCGGGGAGACATGGAATTTGGTGAAGGCTGCTGCAACGCAGCTAGTAGGCAAGTTTCTTCCCGATAAATCTGGGGAATGCTCGGAGGTTGAAAAACTTCCGGGTATCATCATGGAGGTGGCGGAGTCCAAGGAGTCTATTCTCCGCTCCGCTGCACGGGGTGGTGCGCGCATGGCCTTAGGCCTTATGCGCATGCACTACCCTAGTGCCAAATCCTGGCGTGTGGCCACCGGTGTCCCTCAGGGATACACGGATGCGCAACGATCCACCATTTTTGGTGAAGTTAAGGGCCACGCCACCCAGATTGCCGCCATGGTAAATGTCGCCGTCAACTATCCAGAAGAGGAAGCTCCTCCAATCCCCGATGAAGAAAGCAGCGAGGAGGAGTCGGATTCTTGAAGGGTTACCTGGATCCTGGATAGAAAAATTAGACAATAGGAGCATTACTGTTCTTTCATTTGTAATCCAAAATGTAATGCTTCTTATGTATTAATGAAAATTCCGCCTTTTGCAGTTTAAACTATGAAATTACTTTGCAAGTTGTTTGTATTTTACCATTCCTTTATCTTCTAAGTTCTCTGGTGTATATGCTTTAACTGTCCTTAGTGTTTGAAATGGCTCAAATAGCATTATGAATCGTTATGCCGAGTAACTGGGGACGAACCAAGCAGTTTTGAAACTCGAAAACATGAATCATGCTAAAGGCATTTTTACTAACTAGTTCCAGTAACCCAGCATACGCACGATCAGATAAGACTTAGAGAAACAAGGAAAGTTTTAAGTGAAACTTGGGCACGCAGGCAATTCAAGTTTCCTTTAGCCGTTAAAAGGCTGAAAAATCATTCAGTTATGTAACGCCGAGTACGCAAGCACAATTCGGGTTAACATTGAGAAATTTGTAAGATCAATGGGAAATAGATGAGGCGGAAACACTTTGCACTTATAAGAAATATGGATGACAGCATTCCGACAACTTTATTTCATGATCTCAAAAGATGTTTACATAGATTTGAACTAAGTACAGAAGGGGACATAACTTGCTAGGTGTTCCCAGGCTTCCGCAATCCACTTGACCTTGTCAAACTTCTCCAGCATTTTGCTAAATGGTAAGGTTTTAGCCCCCAGCTAACTAAGAAATCTTTTTATGGCTGTGGCGGAACCCGGCAATTCTGGGACATCTTTTTCACACGTAAGTTCTGAGATGTTCGAGACTGCCTTTATCTTTTCTGGGTTAACTTCTATTCCTCTATGAGAAACGATGAAACCCAGAAGTTTTCCTGAGGGAACCCCGAATACGCACTTAGATGGATTCAACTTCATCTTGTAAGTGCGCAAGTTTTCGAAGGTTTGTCGCAAATCCTCAAGGAGTGTATCTTTTTCCTTGGTTACGACAGCAATATCGTCCACGTAAACATGGACGTTTCTGCCAATTTGACTATGCAAACAACGTTGCATGCAACGCTGGTAGGTTGCACCTGCGTTCTTCAGGCCAAAAGGCATGGTTACGTAGTAATACGTCCCGTACGAGGTTATAAAAGAAGTCTTGATTTGATCTTCCTTTTTCATGCGTATTTGGTGGTACCCGGAGTATGCATCCAAAAAGCATAAAAGCTCAGAGCCTGCAGTGGCGTCTATTATTTGATCGATTCGCGGCAGCGCAAACCTATCTTTCGGACATAACTTGTTCAATCCTGTGTAATCTATACACATTCTGAGGGCAGTTGTGTCTTTCTTCGGTACTAATACCGGATTTGCGGACCAGTCAGTATGGATTACCTCCCTGATGAAATCCGCTGCTAAAAGCCGGATAATTTCCTTGCCAATAGCCTTCCGTCTTCTTCCGTCAAATCGACGGAGACCTTGTTTGACGGGTTTTGATCCGGGAATAACCTTGAGTTGGTGCTCAGCAAGTTCCCTGGGTACGCCTGGCATGTCAGCTGGACACCAGGCAAAAATATCCGAGTTCTCACGGAGGAACTTGATGAGCTCGCCTTCCTATTTGTCGGTCATCCCAGTCCCTACAACGACGAATTTTGTCGGATCTTTGGGATCTAGAATTACCTGTCTTGTATTCTCGGATGCCTTGAAGCTATCTGTTGGCTTCCGAGTTTCTTTTCCTGCCGGCATTTCTTTCGGCGATACCTCCTTAGCTAACTCCTTCAGTTCTTCCTGAGCTATAACTCTTTGAGCGCAAAGGGCGTTTTGCTTCTCCAACTCGTTTGCCAGCTTGAAATCACCGGCAATGGTGATTACTCCTCCTTTGGGTCCTGGCATCTTCAGCTTGTTGTAGATATAGCAAGATCTTGCCATAAACTTAGCGAAAGCCGGACGTCCGAGTATTGCGTGATACACGCTCTCGAACGGCACAACTTCGAAGGATACTTTTTCCTGCCGGAAGTGATCTTTATCTCCGAAGGTGACATCTAGGGAAATTTCTCCTAGGGATCGTGCTTGCCTGCCAGGAACGATGCCATGGAAGCGTATATTGCTGTAATTGAGCTGGGACTCGGATATCTTCAAGTGCTTCAGTGTATCCAGGTACATTATATTGATGCTGGATCCTCCGTCCATCAGCACTCTTCTTAGCCTAGTGTTTTGAACAATAGGGCTTACAACAAGAGCTTGTGTGCCGGGTTCAGGGATATTTCCGGGATGATCTGACTGATCCCAGATTATCGGTGTGTTGGAGTACTTCAAGAATTTTGGGGTCGCAGGCACAACCGCATTTATTTCTCGAAGTGTTCTTTTGGCCACCTTTGCTGACGGGGTTGCCAGGAAAGTTAACATTGCTTCTCCGTCAACTCTCGGAAATTTAGGTTCGCCTTTTCGCTGCTGTTCCTGGATTTTGTCATCAGTGTCCGATTCACTGTCTTCTTTTTCAGCTTCTGGCTTTTGTTTGGCCGGTTTCCTCTTGGAACCCTTCCCTTTATTTCCGGATCCTGCATTGCCTTTCATATGCTTGTTTAGCCGGCATTGCGCGTTTGTGTGGGTTGGTTTCCCAAACTGAGAGTGGTGGACGCAGGGTTCCGACTTAATTCTCTCCCATTCTTCAGGAGTGTAATTGATGGGATCCGGACTGCGGCCTTTCCACTTGTTCCCTTTTTCTCCTCCAAAGGCTAAGTTAACCTCCTTGGGCTTTGTTGTTGACTCCGGAGTTCCTTTTTTATCAGAACGAGGTGTTTTCTTGGCCAGTATTAGTGACTCAATATTGCCTCCTCTTGCTCTAATATCATCTTCGGCTGCAGCATGCTCATTAGCGGTTGTAAGCATAGATCCGAGATCTTTGTGCTTTTTAGAACCAACCATGAACGGTACAAGTCCGGGTTTTAGGCCATTGACGAAAGCATGCATTGCTTGTACGTCAGTTACTCCAGAGCAACTATTCTTCATTGCAGTCCATCTGGAGATGAAATCCACGTATGGTTCGTCTTCAAATTGGGTGCAACGGTTCAGCTGGTTGATGCTATTTGGGCGTTTGTATGTTCCCCTAAAATGTTGGGTAAATACTCTCGCCATATCATCCCAACTGTCGACAGTTCTTGATGGTAAACCATTAATCCAATCTCTGGCTCCGTCTAGCAACATTAGGGGAAGAAACTTGACAGCTTCCAGGTCTGTCCCGTTGTTGATCTGGACGGCTGTGTAATAATCTGAAAGCCAGGTATCCGGGTTTGTACTGCCAGTATATTTTTGGTAGGTTGGACCAACTTTGGCGAAGCCAGAATGCAGGGTTATCCTTCGGATCCTGTTAGTAAAACACTTAGGACCAAAGTATAGATCATCCTTTTCTGCCCTATCAATATGTGCAGAATATCTCCCGGCTGAATGGACAGAAGGGGATCTGCTCCTTTCTTTTCCATTGTTGCGCGGACGCGTTTTTCCGAGGTTATCTCTATCTCTTCCGTTGTCACGCCCTCTGGGATTAGGTGGAGTCCTGCTCCTGTACCTTTCCTTATCTTTGGGCGGTGTCCGAGATCTTTCACGTCTGTGAGGTGTATCGTACCTTCCAGCTTTTTCAGCTGGGTTTCTCGGAGGTGGCATTATTTTGCCGTCATTCCGGTGTTTGTCTTCCCGATCGTGTGGTTTATATCCATCTTTCGGGAGATGAGGTCCGGTTCTAGACGCTGCGTCCCGGTTGTCGGGGTTTTTCTTGTCTTTTCTCGGATCCTCTTTTTTATCCGAATCTCCGGGTTCTTCCGGTCCAGGTGCTCCAGCAGCGCAAGTAACAGTTTTGCAGAGGGCGGACTTATCATGCAGCCTCCCTGATCGCTCTTGTCCTCGCTGTTGCTGCTGTAATGCTTTTCCTAGGAAAGCATACACCCCTTGGAGTTTTTCCCCGTTGGAGTACAGATCATTGTTCAGGATGGCGAACGCTGCTTCCGCGTTTTCAGCTGCGGTTTTGTATATTGGTTCGCCCTTGGCATCTTTGCCGTTTAACTGCTTTTGCCAAGATGGGTTATAGAACCTTTCTTTCGGCGGCAGTTCTTCCGGTTTTGCAATTCCGGGTAACCTCGTAGGTTTTAAGGCAGATCTATGCTTTCTCTCGTACTCCTCAATTTCTTCCTTCATGATTTTGATGTCATTATGGGTTTGTTGGAGATGTTGCCGAGATCTAAGCAGTTGTTGCTGTTGCCGTTGGAAAGCTTGTCTCCTGGCTTCCAGCATCTCAGGGGGTTCATTGGGTCCCACTGGAGTTTGTAATAGTTCTTGCTCTTCCAGTTCTGTCATTGGCGGAGCAGTGATTTCCTTAGATTTCTTTTCCGTAGGCTTTGTGCCACTAATATCTCCAACTTCCAGGTTTTCATCAGCGAGATCAGCTGACTTTTTCTTCCGGAGTTTGTACTGGAGTTTTTTAGAAGCACGGTGTTTTTTCTTGGAAGACGGAGGTTTTTTGACAGGTTCATCCTCTGTCATCTCCTTGACATTATCGGAGAAGTTTCTCCGTCTTCCCTCTCTTCCACTGGCGGAGGGGTTTTAGGGCTTTCCTGGCTATCGGCACCCGTTGTATCAGCTGGTTTTGCCATTAGCACTTCATGGAATCCCTCTTGAAAGGACTTAACTTTTCTTACGAAGGCATCATCATCTTCGTCTTCGGATTCGAAGTTATCCGATCCGGTTTCCGATTCCAATCTCGCCTCAATGGCGGCAAGCACGGACTCTGTTTCCGAGTTCATCGTCTGGTTGACGGATGTCGGATCTTCCGTCTCTGTGAAGGGTATTGGTTCTTCCGTCTCTGTGACGGGTGTAATGTTGTTATCTGCCTCTTGCACGGGATTTCCGTCATCCGTGTTTTCGGCGATCTCGGATTGCACCATGCCGATAAAGTGCGTATCACTGTTTTGTCGGCGATCTGAGCAAAATCCGGCATCATAGTCGTCTTCGACTGGGTATAGGGCGGGTGGGAAATAATTGCTTTCACCGCAAAACCCCATTGCTTCCGCGATTAATCCGATAAAGATGTTAGCAGATCCAATCGGTAAAACGCAGGCACTTACCAGGTGGTTTTGCGCCGGTATGTAGGATCCGTTGTCGAGGAAGCGCCCGACGTCGTCGTCGAATTCCAAGCTTCCGACAGTGATTGATCTTCCAATTCCGCCTAGTATCCCAGATCGGAACTTCACGCCTGACGTCGTTTGCCCCACGGTGGGCGCCAACTGTCGAGACATCGTAGTAGTTTTCATAGACTGGGGTGCCATGAGACTACGGTAGAGACGTGGGGTAACGGGATAGCGTAGTAATACAGAACACGGGATTTTACCCAGGTTCGGTACGTCGTGATAGTACGGCGTACCTACTCCTGCACTTCTCACTATGTGGGACTAAAGCCCGTATAATAAGGTTACAATGTAAGGGAATAGATCCAGCTACTCGTCGAGGATGAACTTCCCGGCGAGTTGCGTAAGGCTTGAGCTTGAACCTAGAACCTTGGAACTAAAGGAACTTATGAAATCTATCTCCCGTCCGGCTTTATATAATAGCCGGATTAGGGCTTACAGAACCAGAAACCTAGAAGACTACGTTTAACTTATAACTTGGAAAGTAAGGAATCCGTCTTCTCCTCCAAGCCAGATCACGCGGGCCGTGATCCGGGTTCTTCTAGAATCCGGCTTCTGCGCGTCGGACTACTGGGCCGCCCAATGGACCTAAGCCCATTACCATGTAGGCCACCCTGTTAGTCCGGCTCTTTTGTCTACCATCTTCTATACCCCTATTCAGTATATATCCGACAACGGCCACCGCAGGCACCGCAACCACGGTCACCGCCCCGAACTACGCCTGCACCACGACTAACTCGGGGTCGGGGAGCTCTCACCATGACCTACTGTAATGGGATGTGGGGGTGTTTGGGCTCGAAACCGCCCGAAATGATTTTAATAATTAGTTTGGAGGGAGACGAGGAGGCACTGTGTCGCTGCCTAACGGGCCCAGAAGGCGAGAGGGCGAGATTGACCGGACGCGTCTCATCCGCACATGTCCGTGACGACGCATTCATATCCTAAATTTGGAGTCAAACAGGCGCGAGACGCGTCCGTTTTTCAAATAGGTTGGCGCGTTGGACTGTTTTTTCGCCCACTCCAGAGCTATTCAGGTGTGCACGGACCAAATGAGCCGGCGTGTTAGAGAAGCTCTTACACTCGGATTTTCATTTAGGTGAGATAGCGATAGGTCACGAGAAATAAAAGGAAGATGTAAAGGACGAACGAGCACGGCGCGTCGTGTGGAACGAAATTGCGGCTCTCTTTTTGTAATTACTGTAACGATAGTGTGTATTGGAAAGTCACATGTGCTCCCGAGCACACTAGTGATCTGTTGTTTTAATAAAAAGTTTAAAAGTATTTATAAGTTATAAAAATTCTGAAAATAATCATGGTTGTTCTAAACAATGAATTTTACGAACATGTAAAATTCCACTTAAAAATACTTTGTATTTTGAGCTACACAAAAATAAAAAAACCGTGCATTTGAAAATATGCATTTTCACTATATACTTAGGTATGTACATTTGTTATTTTTGTGTAGCTCAAACTATAAAGTATTTAAAATTAAAATTTTACACGGTTGTAGGATAGTTATTAAGAACAACTAGATTTTTTGAAACTTATAAATTGATATTTTGGAATTTTTTAAACACCAGTTGTAATGTATGAGAGCAAGAAATCTCCACTCGAGTGTGTATGTCCTGCTTTCATAATTCTATGGCGATTTTACGAGTCTAAAATCACGTTCGGCGTGTAGAACGTAAGTTTTTACAAGTAGTTGTATGATTTTGCTCCCACGTGACAAATATTTGTATGGCTGGTGCTAATACTTCTTATTGTAACGGGAGTGTGTATGTCGTGTTTTCATAATTCAACGACGATTTTGGCGAAATGGGCTGTAGCTCCGCTATATTAATATAGAAAACATCCGAACAACACACATGAGACGATAACACCGGCTGGGGAAGCAGCCAAGGCACACTCAACAGAAAAGAAAGAAAGAAAACAAAATGCGACATTGGCAGATTGACTAAACGCCGGTGAGCATCAATTGCTGCGTCCACCAACATAGTACCACCACGCTCTTAGCACCGAATCGACAAGCACCAAGCAGCACCTTCAGGAAGGACACGCCACTGCCCGGACCAGCGCACTGGTCCTAGGGTTTACCCCGGCACACAAGGAGTAGTGGATGGAGGGTAGTCATGACGCCCTGGAGGAAGGGAACGTACCATGCAGGTGGCACCGCGCCAATGTCGAACAAACCGAGGAGGATTTCTCCCGAAAAAACCTATCCGCACCCCCCGGACGAGGCTGAGCCTCGACACCACCGGACCAACCGCCCACCAATGTGCGACACCACGTTCATGAATCCACCAACATCGTCTCCCCGAAGCAAACGTCCCGAGGTCTGCAAGGCGGAGGAGGGGATAGGCAAGTACAGGGAACTGCAGAACGATAGACGCACGGGAGGAAACAACCTACACGGTCGAGTACGGTAGTCGACCGGACGCGGTCAAGGGCACACGAGTCCTAATGGTGTCCGGTCGAGGCCGATAGGCCTCGTGAAGCCCGCCACCACGCCGGAACAGGCGGGCCACCGACTTTGCTGTTCTCGTGCATATCGGCCCGTAGGTCCGTCCGGCCCAGATGCGGCTGTTGGGCCCAGATCTGGGCCGTACATTCTATGACGATTTTACGAGTCTAAAGTCACGTTCGACTTGTAGAACATAAGTTCATTTTAGCTGGTGTGTAAAATGTACTAGTATTGTCTGGGTCGATTTAGAACTTGGTCCAGTTTACAATTTTGTTCAAGAAAAATATTAAGGCGTTGTGAAAAATGAGTTTTGCATTTGTTCACAATTTTCAAAGAATAGGAATCCTTGTAGGGATCTGAAGGTAGAGGGATGGATTGATTGAGACACAGATGCAATGCATACTTGTGGTTCAGGTTTGGGCCGTTGGTATGTTTCGATCATTGCTAGTATTAGTAGCGTGTCTGGGTGTAGTAAAACTAGTACTAAATTACCACCAATTTCGTGGTTCGTGACAAACATCAATGAAGGCAGGCATGGACGCACGCACCAATCCAACGTGCTCCACACCCCTATCTCTCTCTCTCTCGTGCCCACCGGCGACTGCTGTCGTGCACGGCACGGTCTAGAAGAAACCACGACAGAGACGATCGCGAAACGCACGACGCGTCCGTGCCGGCGCCGGCGCATCGCAATTAAGTCGCATTATTCATCGCAGCGGAGCGGAGATCGCGTCCACACGAGACACCACCAGGCGTGCATGCGCGACATCACACCAATCTAAGCAAACAAAGCATCGCCCATCGCGTCTCCGGTGTCCCAGCCTGCACGCCCCGCTGCCCTCTTGTGCTTCCTGTTTTTTTTTTTTTTTTGAACATGGGACAGGCCTCGAAAGGCCTAGATGCTGCAATAAGAGGCAGGTACAGACACGTTTACAACCAGGACAAAGATAAAAAAGGAAATTACAAAACAGTCCTGTGATTTAGCACAAAGGACCCTAAACGGAAACGCAGAAACGCGATCCGGTCCTTGGTCTCCTCCTCTGAGAAGACTGCGACGTCGGCCATCTTCCTCGCCGCCGGGGAACGGGCCACTTGGTGCGGGGACGATGTGGGACGCCAGCACGCAGTCGTTGAAGGGCCTCCAGACTTGGAGGTTGCACAAATCACACCGAATCTTCGGTGTTGGGAGTTGCCGGCCGCCGGCATGCTGGTTCGATGGCCAAGCCATGGCCACCGAGGAGAAGCTCCCACGAACAGCATCAAGAAATCCCTGGATCCATCTCGAAGACAAGATGATGAAGCAGAAGCAGCAGAACCCCTCCTCACCACCACGGCCGGCCAGGGGATCGCCTCTCTCCAATTTCATCGCAGCTCGGAGAAGGACGGTGGTAAGGCAGACGGATTTATTGAACCAGCCTCGATCTTCTCCGCCACCAAAGGTAGCCCACCATGGGCCTGTCCTGCAGTGGAAAGAAGCTCTAGCTTCCGCGTCGCTGCGAGCCGCGGCGAGCCAGCCGGAGAGGAGGAAGAGCGCCAGGACGGCAACCTCCAGCACTAAGACTGAAACAAACCTAGATCTACGAGCTAATCTACTGCTAAAGCGGGGGGGCCGGCACCCTAAATCATCTCCATACCGACTAGCGCGAACGCCAGCGGCAGGGATGGCCGGAGCACGGCGGCTCCTTCGGTGCACTCTCAAAGCTCAGAGCGGGGGGTGGAGAGGTTCGAGACTTCGGGTCGGGTCAGGCGGCCGCCTCCTGTTTCCTTCTCCGCGTCACAGCTCCAATCGAGCGGTGTACTGGCCGCCGGCTTTGCTTGCCTTGTACTGCCTCCGTTCCGTAATTTGTTTTGACCAATAATTAGTCTATTACTATGGTTGTTTTGACAGATAATTAATATCATTATATTTCTATTTAAAAGTACTTTACTATGATTATGAGTTCTTTCACATATGTCACAAATTAAGTGCGTAATCCTTGATCAAAGCCTCGGTCAAACAAAGCGAAATACACCTTATTTTTTTGGAATGGAGGTAGTAGTAGCTACGTCTTTTCTTTTGGATTCGAGTGTAAAGTTTTATCACTACAGTGGATGTAGTCAACGTTGTACCCATAAATGTTTACATTTAAATACAAAGTACAATGACCTACAAAAAAAATGAGAAAAATCATAAAATTCAGAGATTTGAAAATAGAAATATTCAGATCCACACTTTTTTTTTTCATTTTTATATAGTTCATATTACAAAGAAATTTACACTGCACTATTGGTTACGTAATATTTTTTTTCATAATTTCTTGAAACTAATTTTTTAATTTGTTTTAAATAGCAAGATCAATGGTGCACAAAATCTCCACTCGATTAATTTACAATATACAATTGTCTTCCGAAAATCCGTTCGGAGTAAACGTTAGTCCCTAGGATCATAGGATGTGTTGCATGCTTTTCCATCCATAAAGCAAATTTGTCAAAGCAACCCACCGTTTTTCCTACAGCCTCTTAGATATTATAGAAATTCGCTGGTATTTTCTTTTGTACATCAATGAATTTTCATACACACCCTTTTGCATTCAACCTTGAAACAAAAATAGGCGCGCCTAGTCGCATAAATTAGCTGCTATGTGTCTATGGTAACCATAATAACCACCTACAACTTTACAAAAAATGTATCGTACATGTTTTACCATGGTGAAACCAAACACCTTGTTTGTTTTTGGCAATTTTATGATGAATCAAAGATATCCATGGATTCTTGTTATCACCTTAAATTCTTTTAGGTTCTAAACCTTTTTTTTTTTAGCATTCCTTCTTCCAGTTCTAAACCTGAAGTCACTCACTACACGTAGCCCATATAATTCCATGGATAATAGCTAGAACTAGTCGATGTATCTCCTTATCCACAACACACACCCCTCGAACGTTCCTAACCCACACTCACGATGTCCTTCCACGTTATCTCTCCCACTGCCTCGTTTATATATGTCTGCACATGGAGTTTTGGTTGGCCGACCATACCCCTTTCATTGTATCCTCCAACTCACCGTCCAACCTTTCTCGCTAGCTGACATCCTTCACCTAAACAACGGCAACGGGAGCTTGCAACATGGCCGGACGACCTTATAGTGGAGATCAAGCTCACACCATCAATCTCTACCCTTTTTGCTAGCTGACATCTTTCACCCAAACAGTGGCGGTGGGAGCTTGCACCATGGGTGGGCGACTTTATGGTGGAGATCAAGCTCACACCACCAAGCACCATCCTTTCTTTCTAGCAGACATCCTTCACCCAAAAAAGGCAGTGGGAGCTTGCACCATGGGTGGACGACCTCATGGTGTAGATCAAGCTCACACCACCAAGCTCCACTCTTTCTTGCTAGTTGACATCCTTCGTCCAAACAGAGGTAGTGGGAGATTGCACCATGGATGGATGACATCATGGTGGAGATCAAGCTCATGCCACCAAGCTCCAAGAGATGGACCATTGGTCGCTCAACCAACCTCTGCAAACAGGATCCATCAGTGGCGAGCCCAATTGGGCAAGGGCTAGTGCCTTAAATGTGGGCAGTGAGATGTTAGTTGATTTAAATGCATATGCTCTTTAGTCATGCTACAAGCGAGTCCATTGTTTGCCACTAAGAAAACAAAAAACATGTTGCAATAATTTTAGACATTTCTTTACTAGAGGTTAAAATCATGCTGCAGTTTGATGCGTCCATATTTTGCACGATTTTGCCTATTATTTTTTTATATGTTTACATTACAACTTTGGCATTGTTCTATATTGGTTTCCACCTTTTATGTTGATTTTAACACCAACATATATTTTGCAATGACCTTTTCACAATATATTTTTATTAAGATTTTACTTGTTTTTACCTTGTCTTTATGTCTATGTATGTGTAGGTGGAAATTATGAATTATCAAGAGGAAAGGAGACAAAGAGAGAAGAATCCGGAGAAGTTACATGCACCGGATGGCAAGTTAAGAGGCTTAAAAATGGTCATTTTTCACCAAGCCAAAATCAAGATTGAAGACTACTAGAGCGTGTGTCTCGTCCATACGAGTCAACAAGTCAAAGATCACCCAAAACGGAGTTCGTATGAGGAAATGACGACAAAAATACTAAAGGAGAAATATTTGCGAGACGGGAATTTTAACGACCACGGTACCGTCGGCAGTGACCGTATACCCGCATGACGCCCGAAATTAGGCAAACTTCCGTGATTCTTAACTGATTTCGACCCCGTTTGAACAATAACCTTCCTAAACACTTTAGGTTGGTTTGGGGAGTCAAAGATGATTCATCTACAACCCTTGGATCAAGAGGAGACCATCTATATAAGGAGGGGAGGCCCTAGCCTCAAAGAGACATCTAGAGCATCCAGAGGATCCAGACATCCTCCCTAGCCGCCGCAAGGCTGCTAGAGGAGACACGTCCACCTCCATAGCTCCATCTCCACCACCGCCACAGCAAAGCTCTGCCGCCAAGATACCTCAAGATCATCCTCAACCTTGGAGGAAGACCGGAGAAGGAAGCCACCATGTCGCCGCCACGCCACCGACACCACCATCACCATCATCATCGCCGCCATCTTCCTTCCCCATCATGACTTACTTGATATGTTGTAATATGTCTTGAACCATCTCTTTAATGTTATGAATATTTGAGTTGTGACTTCGTGTGGCAATAAAGTTGTTCTATGCATGTGTTTGTTTGCTTATGTTTTTACTCATAATATTTGGAGATGTCCAATCTACATGCATAGTTGGATACATCCGACTACTTAGGCCACATACAAAGGAGATAGACGTTTTGTGCAAATCATTTGACCTCCTAAGCGACAGGTGGAGATATCTCTCGAGGAGTGCATACGTCTAGGAGTCACGGTTGTCCATAGAACTAAATGTCTTTGGTCCGGTCTTATGACCTTAATACTCACCATTGTTATGGTAGTTGTGAGGAGGCATTCTTGCAGCAGGGTGGAAAATTGAGTTGTCCTTGCCAATGGCAACTGGGAGGCAATGACATGTGAGGTACCGCCCAAGCATATGGTATACCCCAGTAGTAAAGCCACATTAGTGTATCTTAGTATTCGTACCATTAATTCCACTCTCATATTCGCAAATGTTTTACTTTACTTTTGTTCTTTACTTGTTTACTTGTATTCTAGTTTAGTCTTTACAAATATCTTTATTAAACTATTATTCTAGCAACCTATAGAGTAGACTATTTCCAGCATTGTTTGGGTGTGAACCATTGCTGCGGTTATACTTGTGTACGTGACAAGCTGCAAGTATATTTGTGTATGTGACAACGTTGTTGTGGGGGTTAGTAGAGAGCCAACCTTGACGCTCTCTGTGGGAAACGATATAAAACTGGAATAAAATATTTACTACTACAAGTACTGCAATTACCCTGAATTGTTGCAGATTAAGAATCCCGAGCAGCACTCATCACAGTTTTGTTTGTTGTTACACATGTTATTATTTTATGTTATTTTCGTTAATTTACTAATAAGAATCCATCTTTTCTATATTTGTGTTGGAACAATTGAGATATTTGTTGCATAAACACATTGCTTATTAAGTGTGCATGGAAAAGGTTGTAACTCTTTTTAGTGTTTTATGTTTGTGGATTCAGGGAAAAAAGTGATGCATACAAATAGAAAAAAATGTTACTTGTATAACCTTGTTTTTGCAATAATTAAATATTGCAATTTTTTAGTTGATCTGATGGCTGGGATGGTTGTTGATAAAACAATAATGCTCGTCTCTATATCGAATCATGTGTATGGGTATCACTACAATATAAATGGACAAACAATCAGAATATAGTACTCGATGGTGATTTGTTTTAGATTTGCTAATAATTCTAGATTTATTTAAATAATATTTTTTAAACATTTATTTGACAAATAGTATGTTTTTACCGTAAATTTGAAAATAGCGTGTTGTTGTCATTGCGGCTGCCGAAAGCCAGACTTTCGTCAACGCCAAGGACGAAAGACGGGTTTTGTCAGTATCCATGATGAAAGTTACGTATCTTATTACGTGCAAGTTTCGCGCTTGCCGGCCGGCTGGGACTTGCGCTATGCTTGCTTGGGCGTGTCGGTCTTCCCCGTCGTCCTGTACCACACGTTGTTCTCCGGTTCGACCGCGCGCAGCGGATAGGGTGAAAGTTAGACGAGGATCCCATGGATGAAGTGACAATTCCGGAACTTCACATCTAGCGCTCTCCTCAACGCCTCCCTCCGGCTTTCGCCGTTGTCCACTCTAGCCACGGCGACCACTATAATCTGCCAGTTCACACACTGTGTGTTGGCAGCCACATACAACAGTTTGTTTCAATTTTCAGATTCTTTTCTCTCCTGGTTTTCATGGCGCTTTCGGATCTTAAATTTGAAGATGGTATTATCTTTGAAAGGCGCATCAAGGATAAGTTTGGTTCTCCTGTTGTGGTTGATGAGGGAAGGAATCATAGGAATTTCTTTCTGGTGGTGGATTTCTCTCGTTCCCGCATAAAACTCAATTCTGATTTTGTAAGTCTTATTCTTCAATCTTGCTTTGGGGGAAAGGAAGCTCTTTTCAAAGTGATTTATCTGCAGAATTGGTCTTTTCGATTCTCGGTGTACTCTAAAGATGTGGGTTTTGAGATTTTCAAAGGGGGCAACATCTTTAACTCACTTTTTTGTATGAGATTTTAGCTATGGGGAAAAGGTGGTCCAGATTCTCGTAAAGAATATCAACTTTATTTGAAAGAACAAGAGAAGGAATGGACTACGGTCTCTTATAAGAAATCTTCTGGATCTTATGCAGATGTTGTTCATGCTCCCAGATTTTTTGAAGATCATCGTAAGATTTAGAATTCTTCCAATGAACCAGTGCGGAATTCTCGTTCAGCGCATCAAATAAGGGTCCTTCAAGAGGGGGAATTACTGATTTGAATGCGGTTAGTGGCTCTGGGCCCAAGTTTTATTGTGTCCACTATTTTTCGGACCGTCATTACCGGCCCAACTATACAACCGTATTCGTTTCCGAGCTTGTCGTAGATGGGGCCACATTGCGGATAACTGCCGTTAGAAGTCCGTGTCTAATGGGCCGGCCCAAACAATCTCGCGCGATATGGAAGCTAATCGGGAGAAACAGGGGACTCCTCGTTCTACGCGCCATGGATTTGACAACTCTACGGGGATTTCGCGGATAGATAGGGAGCAATTGATTTCTTTGCAAAATGCTAAGATCACCGAGCAGCTAATTTCTACACATGTGTCACTCAGAAGGGAAAACGTTGTCTCCCCGCATTCTGTCTCCTCTGTTCTTCCAGCAGGGGTTTTCTTGGCTACTCCGTCGGAGCCGAGGGGTACCGAATCCGATATGGCGAGCTTCGTCTTCGATCCACTCCTTTTCTCCCTCCTGATCGGGCGGCATTGGTGGTGGAGGGCAGGCCTGCTCGTGTCTGTGTCATTCACGGAGAACTCCGCCGGAATAATGAAGACTTGGCTATCCTCACCGTTGTTCCTATGCCCCAAGGTGAGGTTGATTTTCTGAATGTGCATGAGATTTTGGATGAGTTTCTTTGGATGGAAAATAGAGTGAGATATAAATCTATTTCGAAGTGCCCTTTTGGTCAAGCATATGTCAGATTTGATAGTGTTGAAAATAGGGATTGGTTTGTTACCAATAGCCTCACCCCTGTGATGATGTCCATTTGGTGTTTGAGAAACATGATGAGGGCATGAATTGGAGAAGATTCAATTTGAGTAGGAAAGTTTGGGTGCAGTTGATTGGATTTCCTGCTGACCTCAGGATCACTCATGAGATTGCTAATGATGTCAGGAGTTTTGGTGAGCTATTGGTTTGGGACAGACAGAAATCTACTGATTCTTATGTTTTTATCAAGATTCGTGTTGATGCACTGCCAGATATCCCTTTGAGTACTGTAGTGTCTGGAGCTGAGCAATTTGTGGGTGAGTCATGGACTTGTCCTATTGTGATCCTTCAGGATATGTTACATGGTGGTGGGCCACCTCCTTAAGATGATGTACCTCCTGATGGTAATCCACATCCTGCACCCGTTGAGCAATTCCATCACCCTAATAAGAATAATCATGTGGTTGGCCCGGTTGCTGCACATGATGTTATGGAAGAGGTGGAAGCTGTGCAGAATACTGCTAATCAGTGGTGCATCACCCTGTTCACATGGGTGTTGAGGAGAATTTAGCTGCTAATAACATGGTGGGAGGTCATTGGGCTATGCCTCCTGAAGATAACAATGTGGACATTGAACTGCATGCTGGTGAATTCCTTGAACTCAATGATTTGATGGAACCTGCACCTCATGTTAATGTCTTGGTCCAAGAAGATGGGAGAAGTAATATCACTATTACTGATATTGTTGTTGATAATGATTCAGAGGACTCTCATCATGGTCCCCCTCCTGCTAATCTGGGTGGTGATGTGGCTCCCATGGATATTGGTGTTCCTAACCCTGTGGTTGCTCTGCTTCCATTTGATCTGAACATCCCTCAGGTTGAGATGAATATGTCATTGGGCCTACAATTTGAATTTATGGAAGCCCCTGGGCCTGTACTGCTTGGCCCATCTCAGCCATTGGATTTATTTCCATCTGAAGCTGGCCCATCTGATTCTATTCAGAATACAGAAGTGGCCCAACTTCAATCTCCATTTTTGGAACAGTCACTCCTGGATTCTACTCATACATGCCCTAAGACCACAACTGCTCAGATGTCATAACTGGTGGTTTCTGCATAAATTGAGAATAATGCTTCTAGGATGAATAGTCCTCATGATTCTACCAACAGGCTCCCAACAACCCCTCCTAAACTTGTGGTGCCTTCTGTACTAGTTAAGCATGATGATGAGGAAGATGGTAGGGATGCTACTCCAGGTTTTCCTATTCCATTATACAGAAATCTTTATGTGGGTGCTATGCAATTTGGGCCAGAGGTGGCTGACCCTGTTTTTCAGAAAATGATGGGTCCCTATGAATTTTCAGACTATGACCTCCTTGGTGTACAGGGTGCTCAACTTTGGAAGGAGAATTTTTCTCCTAAGAATGGTGATGAGAAGGTAGTCAAAGTACCAATTGAATGGGTTAACTTCTTTATTGCTGCTCTTCTTAATTCTGATAAATTTGAACGAGCAAGATCAGTTCGTGTTTCCAATTTCTAGAAATATCTTAGTTATGGATCTGATTCAACATCATTCAAATAATTTATTATCCCTAATAAATTCTTAGAAACTCTAGCTCCTTCTTGTAGAGTTGATTCATCTCCCTCTGAGTTGCAGACACCACTTAAGAATTCATCTTTTGAACCAATGGTTTCCACTACTTCTGCACTACACATCAATATGAAGAGGAAAGATAAGGCACCTATGGTAGAGACCGAGGTGAGAAGAAGTTCTAGGTTGCTGCATCTCAAGAATGTCTTCAAGAAAAGCACATGCATGGATAGGAATTGCATTAGCTGTAATGCTAGACCTCCAATTGTCCCTGCTGAAATTGTTAAAAACCTTTCTCTCTCTTTCTGTAAGGTGGACCCTAAGGACTGCACAGATGAGGCATTTACGGATAAGGGGACAAAGAAGAAGAGGCAGGATTTGGATGCTGAGGATGAGCAGATGCATGCAGATGGAGGGAATAAAGTTGGAAATAGGGTGGAGGAAGATGCAGACTAGGGAGCATTCTTTTAGCTCTCCTATGTAGTTTTAAGATTTTGTTATATGATGGATGTTTCTGTAATGTATCCTCTATTATGGAATACTTTTAGAGTTTGGTATCTGTTTTGCCTCTGGTATGAGGATCACAGACTTGTGGTATGGTTATATAACTTTTCTAATGAGGAATAGATCATGGAATGTGTTCAATTGGAATATCAGAGGTATCAATGATCTAGATAAGTGGTTGGCAGTTTTTAATAAAATTGAGGAATCGGGATGTGCTATTATTTGTCTTCAAGAAACTAAGAAAGATAACTTTGACAATTCTTATGTTAAGAATTTCTGTCCTAGAAGATTTTCCAAATTTGAATTTGTCCCTTCTCATGGGGCATCTGGTGGACTGCTCATTGCTTGGAATGAGGCTTTTTTCATTAGTGGGACAGTATTTAAGAATGATTATTTGATATCTATCAAGTTTACATCTACACTGATGCTTCTTCTTGGATTTTGACAAATGTCTATGGTCCTTGTCATTTAGAAGCACGAGTTGAGTTTCTTGAGTGGTTTAAGAACATTGATTGTCTAGATGACCAGGATTGGTTGATTGTGGGAGATTTCAATTATGTTAGATACCCTTCGAACAGAAGTAGAGATGGTGGTAATGTTCAAAACATGCTTGATTTTAATGAAGCTATTGCTGCATTGGCTCTTCTGGAGATTCCCATTAAGGGTAGAGAATATACTTGGAGTAATATGCAAAGTGCACCTTTGTTAGAGAAATTGGATTGTACATTCTCTTCTAAATCTTGGAATGTGAGTTATCCTATCATTTTGGCTCTTCCTCTCTCTAGAACAATTTCTGATCATATTCCAGTTATGATACAAATTGGTACTAATATCCCTAAATCTACTATATTTTGGTTGAAGCACTATTACTTTAAGAATGTTGTCCAAAATATTTGGGAATAATATGTTCAGGAGAATGACAGTGCTAAACTCATTACTACTAAATTTAAAAGGCTTTGTAAGGGACTCAAGATTTGGGCTAGAAACAAATCTCAATTATCTATTGCCATCAAGAACACTTATGATATCATTGATTTTTATGATCAACTGGAAGAATTTAGAGATCTCTCTATTTGGGAGTTTAATGGCAGAAGGATTTCTAAGGACCATATGATTCAACTTCTGGCTAGACAAAATGCTTACTGGAAGCAAAGATCCACTATTAGATGGGCGAAATTTGGAGATTAGAACTCCAAGTTTTTCCATGTGAAAGCTACCATTAAGTATAGAAGGAATTGCATTGCCTCCATTATGGATGAATGTGACGCCCCGAGATCGGGCACTATGCAGATTTTAGCATTCCCGCCAACTCCGCATAATAACCGATTCCAGGTTGCCACTTATGATAACATTACAACAGTTCACGAATATTCCACAATTACAACAGAAACAGATAGATACAAGATGACTCAAACGAGCCAGGGATACAACTGATACAACACAAAGATCCAAATAACAGCGGAAGAAACAACATATCGTCCGTCTACGGACAAGATACAAATTGGACTAAGAGTCCTGAAGATAACCGAGAGCGTCCAATCCCTGCCCAGGCCAAGCCGGAGGGATTCCCAAGCTAACGTCGTCAGACTTCAAACCTGTTGACTGCAATGTTGAATATGCAGCCACGAAAATGAATTCGTGGGTCAGTACGGTTAAGTACTGGCAAGGGGAATAAAACCCATACTCACAAGTTACCGGCGTAGCCAGTCATCACAAGATACAAATACTTTAGGATCAACGGAAAGGAAGGGGGTTATTGCAAATAAGCGACAGCAGGCTGCACTAACCACTACAGAGGGATACTACCACTTCCGGCTAACAGAAAGAAGATAAGATCGAGTATTGTAACCAACTGAAAGATAACTTCAAACAAAACCCATCCTGGATCTCGCCCCTTATCCGAAGAAGCAATCCGAGGATAACTCACACAGTTGGATTAATGATGGTTCAGATTATTGTGTCAATAAGCCTATTACTAGTCAAGTTGTTAATCATTGGGTGTAAGATTGTTAATCATTAGGTTTAAGTTGTCCTGAGTACTTGTTAGCCAGTACTTTCACCAAGTAATCCATAACCGCGGAAAACACGGCTTCTCGAGAAGATTATCCCTGCAGGGTTGCACCAATTTAGCCGTACACGCAAGAATAACCCGCCAGATGGGAGATCACCCCACCAAGCGAGGTACTCTACACAATCCAACTCTTCTTCGCATCAAGCCCAAAGCACCTTGGGCGCACGGCTAATCGAGCCCAGAAGAAAATGGACCCTCATAGCACTCTAAGAACGTGTCCCCCTATATGCCGACTACGAAAGTTCCACCCGGGTACCAAGGGCTCGCAAGATCATGCATGCAGCAAATGGAAAACCCGAACTAAATGAGGCGATTTGGACGAGATGCGAATCGAGTCAAATTGAGGGGGGCGCCCATACTCGCTTCCCACATGCGGGTAGTGCGCTCATCATGGATCAGTAGACAAGACCCTTTTCCTATTAGGGTCGACACTAGCAGGCCTCAAAACCACAAAGGGCCTCCTGCCGGTGCCTTATCATCAAATTATTATTAACAATAACATTAGCATGATTGATTGATTAAACATCGAGCCCCCAGAACATAATGGAATAGTAACAGAAAGTAACGGGTAACAGACTCGAGCAAAACAACCTAAGCATGCTAGTAAGACACGGGCAACAAGCAATGGTTATAGGTATGGAGGTGAGGCAATATCAAGGTTAAGGGATTCATGTGATGGGTTCGTAACAGAAACAACTACTACTAAGGATAGCAGAGAAGAATCAACGGAAAGAATCGGTAACAAGTGATGAAAGGCAGCCATTTGGCAGCAAGTGAGTATACTTGCCTGAGATCCCGCAAGGTAGCAGAACTTGCCGTTGCTCACATCATCTCAACGTCCTATCCGCGAAGAAGCAACGAACTAAAAGAAACACCGGATGCAACAATTACTACTACGGCAAAAGATCCAGCATGATCCTAGTTTATATGCATGACATGGCAAGATGCAACAGGGGAAACAACTTAAGCAATTTAATCGGAACTGGAGTCCGGAGAAATAGGAATTGGTTCAAGTTGTTTAGCTAACCATCAATATTAAATGTTGATCAACAGGTTTAAACAAGGTAGAGGTGATCTATTCAATATTAAATGGAATAGGGCAACAATTGAATTAAATACCCCAACACATTCCAGATTTAATTATTAGGTGACATTACTATTACCCGCACCCACAAAATGCAATGCAAACATGATGCGATGACATTTTAAATATAGTTGATATGTTATAGAAAATAGGGCATAGGTATAGGGGTTTGGGTTTAGGGTGCACACGTGTGGAAAGAAGATCTTCGGGTTCGGCGCCGGTGTCTTCGGGATGAAGAAGAAGAAGACGACGAAGAGGGAGATAGACGGCGACGAGGAAGAATGGAAAGTAGACGTTCTCGCGTCGTCGTCGAGGTAGTCGAAGTAGGCGTAGTCGACGTCTTCGGGTAGAGGAAGTAGTCGACGTCGGGGGCGTAGGCGTTCCGATGTCGATGTAGTAGCGGAAGTAGTCGTTCACGTCGTCGTTCCCGTTCCGTAGCCGAAGTAGGCGTAGTAGTCGTGGGCGAACCGCTATATCCTTGTCTTCGAGGTCGATGGCGAACTTGGCGGCTCTCCGATCTTCGGGGTTCACGACATCATCTCCCGGACACGCACGAAGGCGGCCAACGCAAGCGAACACGACGAAGGCGATGTAGTCGTTCACGGTTCGTCGAGGAAGTAGTCGTGGTCGTGGTTTGGTCCGAGGTCCTCGGGGTGGCGGTACTTGTCGACGGAGATCTCGGTGTGCTCGACTCGACGGTGTACGAACCATAGCTGACGGGGTCGTTCTTGTCGTTGCCGTTCGGGTGCCGATGGCAAGTGTCGCGCGGTGTAGGATCACCGATGAGTGCACGGCGCTGCGGAAAGGGTCCACGGGACGCAAGGGCACGACAGCCTCGACCACGACAAACATCTCACGGGCATGAACCAAGTGCCATCTTGGGGTACTTCCGTCGAACACATGGTGGGCGTCAACATGGAGGTGGCGTGCACGTGGATGGAGCCGGCAGGACGAGGTCGTGGCGGAGCTCGGGCACCTGCGCGCTGGTCAGTTCAAAGAAGAGGTCGTCAGGGACGGAGCTCCAGGCGCGCACTGATGTCCATGGCGCTGCAGTGGAGAGGCCGAGAGCGTCCATGGCGCTCGGTGCGGGAGGACTCGAGAAGAGGGAGCAGCAGGGGCAGACGGCGGCGGGAGGAGCTCGGGGACGGGCAGGGAAGGCCATGGCGGGGCGGAGGTCGTCGTGGCGGTTGCCGGTCGCGCCGGGAGGGAGCTGTGGCGGCGCCGGCCATGGCTGCGGGCCGAAGAGAAGGAGGGGCGGCGAAGCTTCGGGAGGGGCGCCGGCCGTCCGCGCGGAGCAGAGAGATGGAGGGGGCGGCGGAGCTCCTGTGGCCGGAGAGGAGCGACGTCCGGCGGCGGGGCGAGGTGGAGGAGCACGGGCCGGCGGCGCACGCGAGGGAGAGGCGAGGGACGGAGGGGCTGGGCGGCGAGCGAGTGGAGGAGGAGGTCGGGGTGGGGAGCGACGGGAGGAGAGGGGCGACGGCGTCGGCTTGGGAGAGACGCAGCGAGCAGAGGAAGGGGATCGAGCGCTGCGTGCGGGAGTTGGGTCGATCCCCTCCCGTGCGTGTGCGGTTTTTTTTTTTTTTTTGCAGGTGGAGGGACTTAGAAGTAAATAACAGAAACGGCGGGGGGGTTTTGAGAGGGAGGAAAATTAGGGTAGGGAGGGGAGTGCGGCTGGGCCTTGTTGGGCCGGAAAATTGGGCATGCTGTGCTTTCTCTCTTCTCTTTTTTTTTCTTTTTTTTTCCAGAAATTGGTTAGGCAAAAAGAAAAGAAAATAGATTTAGGCACCAAATAAATTTTCAGAAATTTTAGAGAGAAAACATTTGATGAATTTTAATTAGTTGGCAAGTTTTAAATGCATGCAGATGCATGATGCTATGACGCGAAAAGGAAACAACAATTTCTATTTGGGGGGGGGGGGGAACCCCCAGGTGTTACAGCCGACACCACTAACAAGGGGATTGCGCCCTCGCAATCCGCTCACAAACACGGGAGAGGAAAGAAGTTCGACTATCGATTCTTCATGCTTCCGGCTGATCTTGTCGACACCACTAACAAGGGATTCTTGCTCGGAGTGACGACGATGTTCTTCCACCAGGAATCTTCCGATGATCGAACCTATTAGGTTAAAGGCTCAGAAAACGTCCACCCACGTAGGATCCTAACACTTGAAAGATTGAGTACGAGAGTAGACTCCAAAACAAATAAGATGGGAGGGGAAATAGAATAGGGATAAGGAGAAAAACAAGAATCCTATTGAGATGTTTTTCCAAAATAGTTTAGCAGAAATAGTCTTTGACACTCTAGAAACAACGACCGTTAGCGAGGTTAACCTACAGGCTTTGTGGACCCGTTGCTTCGATAACCATTCGTATCGAAACAATATCGGGAATCGGAACCAAGGCTCTGATACCATTTGTGACGCCCCGAGATCGGGCACTATGCAGATTTTAGCATTCCCGCCAACTCCGCATAATAACCGATTCCAGGTTGCCACTTATGATAACATTACAACAGTTCACGAATATTCCACAATTACAACAGAAACAGATAGATACAAGATGACTCAAACGAGCCAGGGATACAACTGATACAACACAAAGATCCAAATAACAGCGGAAGAAACAACATATCGTCCGTCTACGGACAAGATACAAATTGGACTAAGAGTCCTGAAGATAACCGAGAGCGTCCAATCCCTGCCCAGGCCAAGCCGGAGGGATTCCCAAGCTAACGTCGTCAGACTTCAAACCTGTTGACTGCAATGTTGAATATGCAGCCACGAAAATGAATTCGTGGGTCAGTACGGTTAAGTACTGGCAAGGGGAATAAAACCCATACTCACAAGTTACCGGCGTAGCCAGTCATCACAAGATACAAATACTTTAGGATCAACGGAAAGGAAGGGGGTTATTGCAAATAAGCGACAGCAGGCTGCACTAACCACTACAGAGGGATACTACCACTTCCGGCTAACAGAAAGAAGATAAGATCGAGTATTGTAACCAACTGAAAGATAACTTCAAACAAAACCCATCCTGGATCTCGCCCCTTATCCGAAGAAGCAATCCGAGGATAACTCACACAGTTGGATTAATGATGGTTCAGATTATTGTGTCAATAAGCCTATTACTAGTCAAGTTGTTAATCATTGGGTGTAAGATTGTTAATCATTAGGTTTAAGTTGTCCTGAGTACTTGTTAGCCAGTACTTTCACCAAGTAATCCATAACCGCGGAAAACACGGCTTCTCGAGAAGATTATCCCTGCAGGGTTGCACCAATTTAGCCGTACACGCAAGAATAACCCGCCAGATGGGAGATCACCCCACCAAGCGAGGTACTCTACACAATCCAACTCTTCTTCGCATCAAGCCCAAAGCACCTTGGGCGCACGGCTAATCGAGCCCAGAAGAAAATGGACCCTCATAGCACTCTAAGAACGTGTCCCCCTATATGCCGACTACGAAAGTTCCACCCGGGTACCAAGGGCTCGCAAGATCATGCATGCAGCAAATGGAAAACCCGAACTAAATGAGGCGATTTGGACGAGATGCGAATCGAGTCAAATTGAGGGGGGCGCCCATACTCGCTTCCCACATGCGGGTAGTGCGCTCATCATGGATCAGTAGACAAGACCCTTTTCCTATTAGGGTCGACACTAGCAGGCCTCAAAACCACAAAGGGCCTCCTGCCGGTGCCTTATCATCAAATTATTATTAACAATAACATTAGCATGATTGATTGATTAAACATCGAGCCCCCCAGAACATAATGGAATAGTAACAGAAAGTAACGGGTAACAGACTCGAGCAAAACAACCTAAGCATGCTAGTAAGACACGGGCAACAAGCAATGGTTATAGGTATGGATGTGAGGCAATATCAAGGTTAAGGGATTCATGTGATGGGTTCGTAACAGAAACAACTACCACTAAGGATAGCAGAGAAGAATCAACGGAAAGAATCGGTAACAAGTGATGAAAGGCAGCCATTTGGCAGCAAGTGAGTATACTTGCCTGAGATCCCGCAAGGTAGCAGAACTTGCCGTTGCTCACATCATCTCAACGTCCTATCCGCGAAGAAGCAACGAACTAAAAGAAACACCGGATGCAACAATTACTACTACGGCAAAAGATCCAGCATGATCCTAGTTTATATGCATGACATGGCAAGATGCAACAGGGGAAACAACTTAAGCAATTTAATCGGAACCGGAGTCCGGAGAAATAGGAATTGGTTCAAGTTGTTTAGCTAACCATCAATATTAAATGTTGATCAACAGGTTTAAACAAGGTAGAGGTGATCTATTCAATATTAAATGGAATAGGGCAACAATTGAATTAAATACCCCAACACATTCCAGATTTAATTATTAGGTGACATTACTATTACCCGCACCCACAAAATGCAATGCAAACATGATGCGATGACATTTTAAATATAGTTGATATGTTATAGAAAATAGGGCATAGGTATAGGGGTTTGGGTTTAGGGTGCACACGTGTGGAAAGAAGATCTTCGGGTTCGGCGCCGGTGTCTTCGGGATGATGAAGAAGAAGACGACGAAGAGGGAGATAGACGGCGGCGAGGAAGAATGGAAAGTAGACGTTCTCGCGTCGTCGTCGAGGTAGTCGAAGTAGGCGTAGTCGACGTCTTCGGGTAGAGGAAGTAGTCGACGTCGGGGGCGTAGGCGTTCCGATGTCGATGTAGTAGCGGAAGTAGCCGTTCACGTCGTCGTTCCCGTTCCGTAGCCAAAGTAGGCGTAGTAGTCGTGGGCGAACCGCTATATCCTTGTCTTCGAGGTCGATGGCGAACTTGGCGGCTCTCCGATCTTCGGGGTTCACGACATCATCTCCCGGACACGCACGAAGGCGGCCAACGCAAGCGAACACGACGAAGGCGATGTAGTCGTTCACGGTTCGTCGAGGAAGTAGTCGTGGTCGTGGTTTGGTCCGAGGTCCTCGGGGTGGCGGTACTTGTCGACGGAGATCTCGGTGTGCTCGACTCGACGGTGTACGAACCATAGCTGACGGGGTCGTTCTTGTCGTTGCCGTTCGGGTGCCGATGGCAAGTGTCGCGCGGTGTAGGATCACCGATGAGTGCACGGCGCTGCGGAAAGGGTCCACGGGACGCAAGGGCACGACAGCCTCGACCACGACAAACATCTCACGGGCATGAACCAAGTGACATCTTGGGGTACTTCCGTCGAACACATGGTGGGCGTCAACATGGAGGTGGCGTGCACGTGGATGGAGCCGGCAGGACGAGGTCGTGGCGGAGCTCGGGCACCTGCGCGCTGGTCAGTTCAAAGAAGAGGTCGTCGGGGACGGAGCTCCAGGCGCGCACTGATGTCCATGGCGCTGCAGTGGAGAGGCCGAGAGCGTCCATGGCGCTCGGTGCGGGAGGACTCGAGAAGAGGGAGCAGCAGGGGCAGACGGCGGCGGGAGGAGCTCGGGGACGGGCAGGGAAGGCCATGGCGGGGCGGAGGTCGTCGTGGCGGTTGCCGGTCGCGCCGGGAGGGAGCTGTGGCGGCGCCGACCATGGCTGCGGTCCGAAGAGAAGGAGGGGCGGCGGAGCTTCGGGAGGGGTGTCGTGGGATAATCACGGCAGATGTTACCAGGGGTAACTGATCTTGGGGCAAGTCGACACAGGCGTTCGGGAGAGGGTTTAGCTCAAAGGAAGACATGATACAACTTGATATGACAGCCGGCAATCGAAGTCGCCGGATCTCTACTCTCGATACAATAACTCGATTAGGGTTTACACTGGATACTCGATACCACTCGATATTGCTAAGGTTCTCAAATCTCTAGATCTCTGTCTCAAGCTACACCCGGGGGTCGGTTTATATAACACCCGTACCCCCTAGCTTTTTCTACAAGGCACACCCGGGTCCTACCCAGACACGGCGTGCTAACTCTAACTTTCCTTTACAACATCCCTAATCCGGATCACTAGGCCCACGAACTTGGGCCTCCACAAACATCTTTATCATTAATCGGATCCTGCACACCATCCTTTGGGCCGGGTTACTCCCCGGAGCCTGGCATACCGGGTTAGTATCCCCCCATCAGTAGTCCCCAGAATAGCTTGGGCTTCACGGATCTCCTTGAAGCGCTTGCTATTCCCTGCAAAGATACCGATCATAGGGGCATACGAAAACTGAGTTAAGATATCATGATATTCAGCTAGGCCTCACTCCATGGTGGCCATACAATAACCCGGACCTTTCCTCCATATACTTGGGTCCAAATTCCTAAATCCAAACCACAATAAGAAATGATAAGATCTCATGCTTGATAACCAGTCCTGTCATTACGGACGAACCCTTTCCTTCCTCTGTCACGATGCCTTGCCCAACACTTGACGCACATCTTGCGAAATCTTCATGGAAAACCATTACTCCGCAATTCCCGGCTCCTAACCGTTAAGATAAGCTCTCCCTTGCCTTATAAATAGCGCTTAGAGGGTAACCCTAAGCCCATCACCACGCCACAACTTCTCCTCTCCCTCATTGCTCCTAACACCTTCGCAGCGCCATCGCGAGGAACTCGCGCCTGTTACTGACGCAAGATTAACAGCGGCCGCGCCCGCCCTTGAATCGCCTCGTGCCGCCGTCAAGCGCCACCTTTGTACCTTCATTCCTCCCATCCGAGCCGCACCGCTCGTCGCCATCACATTAAGCCCCAATCTTCTTGGTAAGCTCTTCGCAATCAATTAATTCAGCCCCGCAGATTTTAATCCATCCAAGGTCAGATCTAGGTCATCCCGCGAATTACTTGTCCGATTGCACCAGATTAGATCGATTCAATGCTCACCAACCCCTTTAATTGCCTGCCTGATAGCCACAAATGATCTTCCAACCATCACTGATCACCAATTTTACTTAAAAGCCATCCGCGAACATCTCCATCTAGATCCGTTCCTCCGCTGTTTTCCGCTTACTGCATTAACACCCGGAAAAACCCTTCTTTTCCAGCTATTTCATTTGCGGTATAAATATGGGCAACCATCCGTCATCCCCAAATACCTTTTCCTACGTAAGTGACCAACAATTTCCACAAGTGTGCTCAATACCCGGACAGTTCTCAACTTCGTACCCTCTTGATACCTTATACTCGGATATTTCAACTTTCCCGGGTCTTATTTCATACATCCTTTTCTTTTTGTGTTTCGCAGGCCGACCCCATGGCTCCCAAGCGACAAGGAAAACATCCGGCTCAAGCAAGGACCACCCAAGCCATATCCGCCAATTGGGGGCGCTCCACAACCACTAAGGCCAAGTTGGACGAACTAACCGAGTTAGGCACCCTCCCCTCCCAGAAAGATATCCGCTGGAGGGTGCCAGGTAACGAAACTCATCCCACTCCCGCAGAAGACGAGGTAATCTGCTTTGTAGAGCACGTGACCCGAGGATTTCGCCCTCCGGGTCACGCTTTCTTTAGGGAGGTCTTAGATCACTACGGACTCCGGGTGTTCGACATAGGGCCTAACTCTATGTTGAACATCACCCACTTCATAGTTTTATCTGAATCGTATTTGTGCATGCCACCAAACCTGACTCTTTTCACTGAGTTATTCCAATGCAAACCGTGCCGCGAAAGCGGCGACGGGGCGCTTCTCACCTGCGGCGGGGTATCCATCCAACACCGTAGGAATTCTTTAATGCCAACCCTCAACCTGCAATCCTGTGCCAAACATTGGCAGTTATCCTTTTTTTACTGTCGCGATACCTCCCCCGACAGCGAGAAGAAGCTGCCGGGTTACTCAGAGACCCCCCTCAAACCCTCCGAGTCTTTCAGTGCCTTCGCACCAGACTCGGACAGGGAGGCAATCCTTCCTGCACTAGCCAAAATAGCCATTCTCTCGGCCCAAGGCCTCCTAGGGCTCAATTTGATAAAGACATGGGTCGACTTCCGAATCCAACCTAATTCCATCCGCACCAAATTGATGTGCGAGTATTCGGGTCACACTACAGATGCACTTCGCTATTCCTCCAAAAGCTTTGCGACTGGTGACACTATCAAGACCATCAAGAGCCTCTTGGCAGAGAAGCTGGATGTGATAAAGGGCATCTCCGGGTTACCTCCGTTTACTCGGGAAAATCCAGCTCCAACGGTAATACCCGGCACTCATAACTTGTCACCACATTTCAACTCGATACTGCTTCTAAACATTAACTTTATCTTTTTACCTTAGGCTGATGACCCCTTCTGGAGAGTGGACCCCCTCCCCCCCTCCAGAGACCCGGAAGAGGAGGACGAAACGACTGACGACAGCGAAGGTACTTACCCAGGATCTACATACTTTTGCTTGTAATACTTTCCTTTCGTCTGTCTTTTTCCCAATGAATACACATCTGGCTCGCAGGGCTGGAGGACGAAGGGGGAAACAACGAGGATGACCCGGAGAGAACCGAGTCTGACCCAGAGGCAACAGCCAGAGCCAAGAGGAAAAGCAGGGGGACAGTATCCAAGGTTCCTTTTTCCTCACTATCTTCCGAATCTTACTCCTTTGACGCCATGCGAAGACTTAACCATCAATTATCAAATTCGCCGTGCTTGAAGGAACCTTTCCCCGCCAAGCGCAGGGTAACTCGGAGCTCCCCGGGTGAAGATCCCCTTAACCCGGGCATCTCCACCCCTTTAGTCCCTCGTGGCAGTGCTCCTCCATCTCGTTCTTCCAACTCTCCTCAGCGCCACCCTTCTCCTAACCACCCACGTGCCGGGCAATTCCGGGTTCCATTAGTGGTTCCTGCGAACACCTCATCTACTTCAAGTGGCGAGCTCCCATCGGATTACACCGTAAATGCCGGGTAAGTTTTTGCCTTACTATTTCTTTTTGCCTCTAGCGACCTTTCATCCGAGCCACCGTCATCATCAATAACTGCCTTTTTTCATCTTTCTTTCAGTGCTCAGGTCACCGTCAGTGACCCGGAAAACACAGAAACGGCTAACATCCAGGTGGAGAAGCCGACTGACGACGCAGACGCCGCAACCGGAGGTGATGCAGCCACTAACCGGGAACAAGGCCCTCTGAGCAATCCACTTTCCCAAACCGTCGGATCTCCTTCCTTATCGGAACCGGTAGACTAAGAGATAGAAATTCTAGATACGAAGATGAGCCCTCCCAACCCGGACACTCAGACTGTCCGGGTCTCCACTCCAAATGCAAGGAAAACCCCCCTGCCTGATGACCAAGCTGCCGGCTCTTCCCGGACTTATTCTGATGAGTTAACGTTTGCCCAGATGCTGGAAACCCTGCGCACCTTACGAGCTAACGAGGAAAACATCCTGGGAGCCTTAATAACCAAACATGAGGTAAGTTGAACTAATGTTGCTTGTACCTTTGTCCAGTCCCCAAGTTCCGAGTGAGTTCATTCATGACTTGCTCGGGACTTTATGATACCATTGACTGATAACCGTGCTCTTCTATCCGACTAACACTTTTTAACATCCATGCAGTCTTTCGTGACTCAATATGAGGAGAAACTTGCAAACGCCACCAAGCTCATTGAAAAAGAAATATCTTTACGCGAAACGGCCGAGACTGAAGCCAGAAGGAATAGGCAATTAATGAAGAAGTACCGAAGAAGGGCTCACCGAGCCGAAGACGACCTGACAAGCCTTTCTGTCGAAATTTCTGATACCTATCGTTCTTTGCTTGGTATGCTTCCTTCTTCGGGTTTATCCTTTTGACCAACAGCAAAAAATACTTAGCTGATATATTCATTTTACTCCAGGCCCGGATGAAACCATGCCGGATGAGGATGATATTGCCAAGCTGAAGACCATGAAGAATGTTATCCGGCAGCTGTGTGCCGGAACCAGATGGATTTTGGAAGAGTTACGGTGGCCAGGTAGAGGACATGTTGACCTGAAGAGGATGCTGGACGCCTTTTCCACGATTCCTGAGTGGATTTGGCACTGGAAGCGCTCGTCCTGCCGGGTTGGAATGACCCGGGGGCTATCACTCGCCAAGGCTTACTTCCCCAAGCTCGATCTGGCAAAGCTCATGGGCGGCTTCCCCGAATTCAAGCTTGATGGTTCAAAATTCTCGCGGGAGGATTTTCAGGCTGTGCAGAAGGAGGTCCGTTACCCGGCTAGCGTGATCGCTGATGAACTGGACGTCAATACTCTTGTCCCTGCTTATGATGCTGCTGGTGTGGCAATTAAGTCAGATCTTCCCGAACCATATGACATGATGGCTCGGTGGAAGGAGGAAGCTGCTGCGATAAGGGCGGAGGCTGCCAAGAAACAAGCTGAAGCCGGCTCTGCTCCTGCTGCCTCAACATCAGTCGTTCCGCCTCCTGCGGGAGCTGGCGCCGCTGATCCGGGTGTTGCTGCTGCCACCAATGATGGCAAGGGTAAGGCCAAGATGAGCGCCGAGTGATATATGGTTTCCGATGCCTCTTCTTAAGCGTCAGTCGGTCGACATACTTTTTGAAACAGTCATTTTTTAGGTGGTGCGCCTGTGCACCTTTGATATTTTTTCACCAGTATTTTGTAATGCACACTAAGGCCTTGATATACTCGATGCCTGTTCCAACCTTTGTAAGTTTAAGCTCATCTATTCTCGATATCTGGTTTTATTTATTGCTCCTTTTGTGAAAACTCAATTTCCGGGTCTCATGGGTATTGACAAGCGGATTTTGCTTCGAAGTCCCCAAGCCCCCAAGACTCGGATATTTGAATTTTTGCAACTTATACAAGTAAGCCAGTTCTTTTCAAGACTTCAAGCTACCGGGCCCGGATTGCCGAGCCTAGGACACTTGATCTTGAAAAGGCAACAAAGTACTTTTTGCTACTTTCACAAAGATCCATGAGTTGTTTCACATCGGATTTGAAGTTATGCTTAATAGTCATTGAGTTTCCAGCTATTCAGCCTTATACTCTGCATAACTTGTGGTTTAGATGACCCTTTTGACTGTCTTGTACTGTAAGCCGGCTTTCGCGTGGATACCATGTTGTTACATCAATACGAAGACGTAGCCAGCCAATCCCCGTCGGGTTTCATGACTAACTGCCATCGTAAGCGAACAAATCATGCCACTTTAATGCGAGTCACATCGAGCTTAAGTAAGAGTAGCCAAGAAATTTGGACTTCTTTGTCCGGTTATAAGATTGTAGCCATACTCGTTTGCGAGTAATCGGCCCTTATAACTCATAGGCATCGTGGCCGGGTCTTTGAGTTTGTAACTGTGCTATTTAAGCGATCAGCCCCCAAGACCTAGATATACGCATTGTACTGAGAATACATAACCTGATAACAACCATCTCTTTTCTTGATAACCATCTCTTTACTTGATATGAAAAACTGATAACAACTATCTCTTTTCTTGATAACCATCTCTTTACTTGATATGAAAAATGTAGGTCAGCAAGCCGCCTCATTAAAAACCCGTCCAGTCCCCAAAGGTGCCCTGGATAGGAAAAGAGTATGTCAGAAAACCTGCTGCCTATTACATCGTGCAATTCCACTTGCCAATATAGTCTTTACTAAGTATAATACGGACGCAGCTGAGCCACGTTCCATGGTCTATCTCTTTCTTGCATAGATGAAGTGGTGTGTGCGGTGTCATTGACTGTAGCCGACTCTTCCCTTGCATCTATCAAATAATATGATCCGTTATGTAGGCTCCGGCTTACGATAAATGGTCCTTCCCATGGTGGTGATAATTTGTGTTTTCCTTCGTTTGACTGTACCAGACGCAGAACCAAGTCTCCTTCCTGGAATACCCGGGTCTTCACACGCCGGCTATGATACCTCCGTAGATCTTGCTGATATATGGCTGATCTTTCCAGGGCTTGTTCTCTTTGTTCTTCTAACATATCTACGGCGTCCTGCCGGGTTTTTTCGTTCTCCACTTCGACGTAAGCTGATACTCTGGGCGAATCGTGAATAATATCACTTCGTAACACTGCTTCCGCCCCATAGACCATGAAGAAGGGTGTCATCTGAGTGGATCTGTTAGGTGTAGTGTTGATACCCCAAACCACAGAAGGAAGTTCTTCGACCCATGCACCAGCTGCCCTGATACAGGGGACTCGCAATCGTGGTTTTAATCCGCGAAGCAATTCTTGGGTTGCCCTCTCCACTTGTCCATTGGCCTGCGGATGAGCCACTGATGCAACATCAAGCCGGATTCCATTGTTGCCACAGAATTTCTCCATCTCGCCAAGAGACATGTTAGTTCCGTTGTCGGTGATTATGCTGTGGGGATACCCAAACCGGTAGATAATCCTTTTCAGGAACTTGACTGTTGTAGCCGCTTCGCAATTAGTAACTGGCATAACCTCAACCCACTTGGTAAACTTGTCAACGGCCACCAGAAGATGCGTCTTCTTGCATGGTGACATATGGAAGGGACCAACCATGTCCATACCCCAAACGGCGAACGGCCAAGTTAATGGGATGGTCCGTAATTCCATAGCCGGTACGTGTGTTTGGCGAGCGTACCTTTGACATCCGTCACATCTTGCTACCAAACGTTCTGCATCCGATAGAGCCGTAAGCCAGAAAAATCCGTGTCGATAAGCTTTAGCCACCAGAGACCTTGTAGATGCGTGATGCCCACAGTCGCCTTCGTGTATTTCCTTGAGAATCTGTCGGCCTTCTTCTGACGCTACGCAGCGCAAGAAGACTCATGTTGCGCTTCTCTTGTATAATTCTCCGTTGATGATAGAATACCCCTTTGCTCGCCTCAGGATTTGTCTTGCTAATACCTCCTGTTCTGGTAACTCGCCCCGCGATAAGTAGGCCAGGTATGGCTCTGTCCACTCGGGGATGGCGTGTACTGTGGCCACGTACTCCAAATCCGGGTCTTGATTTGCCAGTTCTTCCTCAGACTCGGTTTTAACTGATGGTCGCCACAACTCGTCCAAGAACACATTAGGTGGAACCGGCTCCCTACGCGAGCCGAGTCTGGCGAGTGCGTCTGCTGCCTCGTTTTTTCTTCTGTCTATGTGCTCCACCTCATACCCGGAAAAGCACCCGGCAACCTTGTCGACTTCCCTGCGGTATGCTGCCATAGTTGCATCCTTTCTGTCCCAAGTTCCCGATACCTGTTGTACCACAAGATCCGAATCTCCGAAGCATCGTATTCTTTTAATGTTCATTTCCTTGGCCACCTTTAAACCATGCAACAGGGCCTCATACTCGGCCACGTTGTTTGAGCAATCAAAGTGAATTTGCAATACGTAACTCAATTTGTCTCCCTTGGGCGATGTCAGCACTACTCCAGCTCATGATCCCTCATATTGCTTTGACCTATCGAAGTGCATGGTCCATGACTCGGATTTTGGAACTGTGGTAGCCATACCTGTATGTGTCCAGTCGTTAACGAAATCAATTAAAGCTTGGGACTTGATTGCTGACCTGGGTTCGTAGTTTATGTGATAATCCCCCATCTCTATTGCCCACTTGGCTATTCTTCCCGTCGCGTCCGAGTTTCTGATAATATCCGACATTGGTATTGAGCTGACCACCGTTATAGGATGTTCTTGGAAATATGGCTTCAACTTCCTGCTGGCCATGAAGACTCCGAACACCAACTTTTGCCAATGTGGATAGCGCTGCTTTGCTTCTGATAATACTTCACTGACGTAATAAACCGGCCTCTGAACCGGGTAACCTTTCCCGTCCTCTTTGCGTTCCACGACAACCACTGCGCTAACGGCTCGGGGGCCAGCTGCCACGTATAGCAACATAGGCTCTTTAGGACCCGGCGCCGCTAGTACTGGTGCTTCAGACAATTGCTTCTTTAGTGCTTCAAACGCTTCATCTGCCTCTTCGTCCCATGCGAATTTATCCGATTTTCGCAAGAGCCGACACAAGGGTATTGCTTTTTCTCCGAGTCTAGATATGAACCGACTCAAGGCTGCTACACAGCCCGTGAGCTTTTGAACATGCTTCAAGTTCTCCGGCTTTTTCAAACTCTGGATTGCCTTGATTTTATCTGGATTTGCCTCAATTCCTCTCTCGGAAACTATGAAGCCGAGTAATTTCCCAGCCGGAACTCCGAACACGCACTTCGTTGGATTAAGTTTCATCTGGTACCTCCTCAGGTTTTTGAATGTCTCCTTTAGATCATCGATAAATGTCTCCGCCTTCCTGGTCTTGATGACCACGTCATCCACATAAGCATGGACGTTACGTCCGATTTGGTCCTCGAAGCACTTTTGAATACACCGTTGGTAAGTTGCGCCAGCGTTCTTCAGCCCAAATGTCATAGTTTTATAACAAAAGGCCCCAAACGGGGTTATGAATGATGTTTTCTCCCAATCCTCCCTTTTGAGCTTAATCTGATGATACCCGGAATATGCATCCAGGAAGCATAACAGATCGCTTCCAGCTACTGCGTCTATAATCTGATCTATCCTTGGGAGCGCAAACGGATCCTTTGGGCAATGCTTGTTAAGACTAGTGAAGTCAATGCACATCCTCCACTCGTTGGTCTTTTTCATCACCAGAACCGGGTTAGCCAACCAATCCGGGTGAAATACTTCCATGATAAAGCCGGCTGCCAGTAGCCGAGCGATTTCTTCGCCTATAGCTTCCCTTCTTTCCTCGTTCATTTTCCTCAAACCTTGTTTCACGGGCCTGGACTTGGGATCCACATGCAAACTGTGCTCAGCCAATTCTGTAGGGATACCCGGCATGTCGCTGGGTGTCCAGGCAAACACATCTGCATTCGAGCGAATGAACTCCACGAGCGCTCCCTCCTGCTATTTTCCCAGGTTAGACCCTATGGTAAACTGCTTAGTAGAATCCCCTTCGACAAAATCAATCTTCTTGGTGTCTTGCGCTGCCTTGAATTTTGCTCTCTCATCCTCAGTATTCGGTTTTTTCAAGGCTGTTCTATCGTCCGGGTTTACTTGAGATCGGTAATATTCGAGTTCTTCCTTCCGGCATGCCTGCTCGGCCATAACTGAATCTCCTTCGTCGCACTCGGCCGCTATATCCCGGTTCCCATGTATAGTGATGGTCCGTTTAGGACCCGGGATTTTCAGCTGCAAATACACGTAGCACGGCCTAGCCATGAATTGGGCGTAAGCCGGTCTCCCCAACAGCGCGTGGTAAGGACTGCGCAACTTGACCACCTCGAACGTGAGCCACTCCACTCGATAATTATCCGTCGATTCCCCAAAAGCAACTTCCAAGGTGATCCTTCCTTCGGGGGTTGCCGAGTGACCCGGTACGATCCCGTGAAAGATTGTGGAACTTTTCTGCAGCTGGGACTCTTTGAGACTCATCCGTAAGAAGGTCTCCCAATAAAGGATGTTGATGCTACTTCCACCGTCCATCAGGACCTTCTTCAGCTCGTAACCATTAACCTGCGGAGCGACCACCAACGCCAAGACTCCTGGACGCTCCACCTTTTCCGGATGATCTCTTCTATACACATCGTCATGAGCCAGGACCAGGTCTTACACCACTATAGACTCCTTGCCCACGACCTACGTACGAGTCTAGTAGTTCGTCGCAGCAGCCAGGTCCTTCCCAGATAGGTCCATCACAGCCTGGTGGTTCTGTGTGGCCTGTGTCAGAACCATCCCAGTCGGGTAGTTCATTGGGGGCAGCAACAACCACCTATGTACCAACATGGGATGCCACTTGTTTACGGGTTCGGGATGTCGCTTGGTTACCAATTGATGATGTCACCTCATTACGAGATGCAACCACCTCGAAGTATCCAGTGGAACCTATTTCCTGTGGTGTTGGCTCATCTTATGGGGCATCTTCGTAAATATATTTTAGTCCTCGCTCATATTTACCTTATTCGCCCACTCGAAGCACTAACGTAGCACTTGCAGGTGGGGATGACGAGTCTACACACGTGGAGCTGGAGGAGGACATGGTGTACTAGTTTCACCATCACCCATTACGCAGGACACACATGCACAAGAGGAGGATCCATTGTGTGGTCGAGTGATGTGTGACCACCAGTCCGAGACACTAGTCACCTTCTTGGCGTCGGCCATGGAGATCGCACCGGTATCGTCCTCATAGAAATGTATGAGACATCTATGTACCATTTGACATAATACTATGTATGAGACATATTTCTATCTATATATGAGATATTAATGTAACATTGGACATAATACTATGCTTCAGACATTTATTAAAATTACTAATAGATAGGAAACAATTACGATGGGAAATTAAGATACATCCACACTCTTAAATTAATATGAAGACTGGAATTAAAAACTTCAACTAACTACACGAAGTCATCTACCGTTGATGGAGCCTTCGGCCTCCGTCGATGCACCACTCTTTTCCTTTGATGATTCAACACCCTTACCCTTCGACGATGCATCATCGTCCTCGCTCTCGCCCATCCACAAATGTGGATATTTTTCAAACCGATCGAGCCCAGCCTGGTAGTTCTTTGGGGAAGCAGCCGCCACCTATGTACCAGCACTGGGATGCCGGCTGGTTACGGGTTCGGGATGTTGCCTGGTTACGAGTTCATCATGTCGTCTGGTTACGGGATGCAACCACCTCTACATATCCAGTGGAACCTGTCTCCCGTGTTGTTGACTCATATTATGGGGCATCTTGTTAAGTAGATTTAGTCATCACAGGTGGGCATGACTGTCTCCACCATCGCCCGTTACGCAGTACACACAGACAGAAGAGGAGGATCCGTTGCGCAACCGAGGGATGTGTGACCACCATGGTCCGAGACGCTGGTCATCTTCCGGGCGTCGGTCGCGGAGTGCGCACCTGTATCGTCCTCATAGAGATGTATGAGACATCTATGTACCATTCAACATAATACTATGTATGAGAAATATTTCTATCTCTATATGATATATTTATGTAACAGTGGACATAATACTATGTATGAAACATATTTCTATCTATCTAGAGTTGCTTCAGACATTTATTAAAATTACTAATAGATAGGAGCGGTTAGAATGGGAAATTAAGATATATCCTTACTCTTAAATTAACTATTAATACTGGAATTAAATACTTCAACTAACTACACAAAGTCATCTACCGTCGATGTAGCCTCCGTCGATGCACAGCTCTTGTCCTTCGATGATTCAGAACCCTTACTCTTCGATGATGGATCACTCTTGACCTCCGACATGAACATAGCGTCATCTTCCTCGCTCTCGTCCATCCACAAATGTGAATATTTTTCAAACCACCCACGCCCTGATTCATTCCTAAATTTTCAATCTCAACTCGCTTCTCGTAGCTTGCAAGCAAACCGAGAAGTTCTTGCCGGCATTCCTCGGGTACCTATTTGGCCACCCGTATCATCGTAATACCTCCCCAATATCAGTGAGAAAAGTGTCACTATTGATGAGTTCCCCCACTGAATTTTCTTATTATGTACCCTCAAGTTGCCCGCACACCACAAAAGACGCTCAAACATATCGCTTACCCAACTACGATCTGTGGGAAACCCGGGTAGGTGGCGGGAAAAAGGGCGGGATCAATGGTGGCGGGGAAAAAAGGCGGAAGCAGCGGTGATGAGAGAAATGGACGAAAGCAATGGTGGCCGAAAAAAGGACGGGACATACATGTCATGCCGGGAACAAAAAAAGGCCAAAAGGGTGAAACAAATGTAGGGTGCAACTCCTTTGAGCATGGGCTCGGCCGAGACGTGCTTGTCGGCACGGCCATTATGCGAAACGCCAACTCACATGCAAATCAGACGTATTTCACTGATGTAATTAACGTAAACAATACTTTCGTCATGGGTACTAACGAAACCCTTCTTATTGGCGTGACAACGCTGACACGATATGTGTCCTTTGTTCTGCTGGTGCACGGGAAACTAGGAATCACCTATTCTTTGAGTGTGCTTTTGCTGCCAGATGTTGGCTCCACATAGGGATCGACTGGGACCTAAGCAAGCCATGTCTGGATCGTGTCATGCAGACCAATGTGTCCTTCAAGGAACCTTTTATCCTTGAGATTTTTGCATGCATCACATGGAATATATGGAAGTCTCGCAATGATTTCATCTTCCAACACATCGAGCCATCATGGGGACAATGGAGGACCTGATTCAAAAATGATTTGGAGCTTCATCAATATAGACACAAAACTTGCATTGTTGCTAGTTGGTTAGCTTGGATCACTAGAATTCTCCACTAACTTCCTACTAGTTGTAATTCCTCTTCTCTCCCCCTAAGACTATGTTGTACTTCACTTTTGTAACTCTTGGGTCACCCATTGGTTGACTCTATTTATCTATAAAACACCGTAGGCTCTGTCCCTACGGTCTCAAAATTCAAAAAAAAAACCTACTTCCGTCCCTTGCATTTGAAAGAACAGGGATGTCGCCTAGAGGGGATGAATAGGCATTTTAAAAATAATTACGGTTAACCCTTAAATAAATATGAAATAAACCTAGCGTTTAATTTATCAAGACAAAACCTAAACACGTTAGGTTCACCTATGTGCACCAACAACTTATGCTAAACAATATAAACAACTATGTGATAGCAAGATATGTAAAAAAAATTAAGCGCGCAAACCGTAGAACCATCGTTCTACGGTAATTTTCATTAATATACAAAAAATTACAAAAGGAACGCTCAAAAAACGTTCATCCAATGCCAGTTTTCTCTAACATAGATGAAAATTAACCCCCACCTAGAACTGAGTCAATCCAATTAACAAGAGAGATCTTGTTAAGAGGTTTACACATGTGCTTAAGAATGAGAAGGTCCTTTCTAAGTTCGAACTTCCAAAACAGATAATTATGCATCCGATTTTCGAAGATCTTAGTATTTCGTTGCTTCCAAATATTCCAACAGCCCATAATCAAAATCAACATAGCAATCTCTTTAGGCAAAATCGCACAAATGAGGAAGCATTCATCAAAAACTGAGATACTTCTTTTCTTCCCTTGAAGGATATTGGACCAACATTCTCTAGCGAAAGAGCAGTCAAAAAACAGGTGCAGAGAAGTCTCCTCCAGATTCTCATCACAGAGAACACGTGAATAACTCGGGATATGGAAGTTCTTCCTAGCCAGCAGATTTCTAGTGTTCAATCTGTCATGGAGTAGTAACCAGAAGAAGATTTTATATCAAAGAATATTAACTGATCTCCATATGTTCTGGAACACAGTGAGCAGGAGAACCAGTTATCAAAAGATCATAAGCTCTTTTTGAAGAAAAATGTTTATGTCCTTTGAGAAGCCAAACATCATGATCTGAAGTGATGTTAAATTCTTGAATATCATGACAAATGGTTTCAAATTGGTGAAAATCTTCCATAGACAATGCAAGATGAAAGTGGTCAGAATAATCCTGGGCAGAGTAGAAATCCTTAACAGATATCTCCTTATTTATGCAGAAAGAGAAAAGCTCTAGGAATTTGACATGAAAATACTGATCTTTCCATATGTCCATCCAGAACAGAACAGAGTCCCCAGATCCAACTTGACAAACTGCCATATCTTTATATAAAGGGACAAGCTTCAGCATACTCCTCTACCAAAAAGAGCCCACGGGTCTGTAGTTCACAAAGTTGTCCATATAATATTTCTCCCTGATGAGTTTGATCCATGGAAGATCCTCATTATTGAAGAATTTATGGATGTGTTTCAGCAGCAATTCTCTGTTCGGAACAAATATGTTTATAACACCAAGACCTCCTTCATTCTTAGGTTCACAAACTTTTTCCCAAGAAATAAGAGAAGCACATCTGTCATCCATACCATTCTTTCTCCAAAAGAAAAATCTGAGCATTTATTAATCTGCTGAATAACAGAGTCTTGAACCAGGAGAGTGCTCAGGTAGAAGATAGGTAGACTAGAAAATACTGATCTGATGAGGACCAGCTTCTCACCATAAGACAGAAGAGATGTACACCCAACAATTCTGTCACTAATTCTAGTCAAAATAGGCATCAAATCCAAAACCCTAGGTTTATAAATGGACATAGCCATGCCAAGATAAGTGAAAGGGAAAGATCCCTCAGAACAGCCAAATGCATGCAGCATGGAATTCACCCTGTCTTGCTGAAGATTAATAGGAATCAAGCTCGACTTGTTATAATTAACTCTTAATCCAGTGAAGGCAGCAAAATGACTAAGTAAGCTTTTGGCATGCAACAATTGTTGAGTACATGCTTTCATAATAAGGATGGTGTCATCAGCATATCGAACAATAGGAAAATCTGGACATGCTTGTGACTGAATGGGGGGCTGAATCAACTGATTATTCATAGCCTCATTAAAAATGTCTTGAAGCAAATGAGAAGGCAGCACAAAAATCAAAGGGGATAGGGGATCACCCTGTCTGACTCCTCTCTTACACCTAAATTGCTTGCCAGGAATACCATTCAGCGGAATAGAGGAGTAACCAGAGTTATAGATAAGCTCAATCCATCTCAACCATCTGGGACCAAATCCCTTGGCAACCAGAATCTCATGGATAGTCTTGTGTTCCAAAATGTCAAATGCTTTCTCAAAATCCAGTTTCAGAATGACAGCTTCCATATTAGAACTTCTACATAGATGAATATATTCATAAACCCAAGGTAGACAATCTTGAATGGATTTGGCTTTGAGGAAACCATATTGATTGACATGAATCAAACAAGACATTTTGGTTTGTAATCTGTTAGCTAACAGTTTGGTGATGATCTTGAGGGAGCAGTTCGGCAGAGAGATGGGTCTAAAATCAGAGGGAGTAAAAGGACAATCCTTCTTGGGTATCAGAGTGATGAAGGACGAATTGATACTCTGGATAGTAACATTCCCATGATAAAAATCATCTAGTAACTTATAAAAATCCTTAGCAATAATGGGCCAACAACTTTTGATGAAGTTTGTGTTAAATCCATCACGTCCAGGTGTTTTATTCATAGGAAGCTGCTTAACCACCTTATCAATTTCATCTTTAGAAAAGGGGGCCTCCAAATCCTCTAATCCCTTAATCTTGTGAATAAGATTGATCAATCCTAAATCATTAGAAGTCTCAGAAGCAGTACCCATCCTCTGCTTAAAGGCTCTGGAGAGAATTGCAGCTTTAACTGAATGCTCATTTTGTTCAACCCCTTGTTCATTGTAACACCCGGGGGTCCCCCCCCCCAAATAGAAATTGTTGTTTCCTTTTCGCGTCATAGCATCATGCATCTGCATGCATTTAAAACTTGCCAACTAATTAAAATTCATCAAATGTTTTCTCTCTAAAATTTCTGAAAATTTATTTGGTGCCTAAATCTATTTTCTTTTCTTTTTGCCTAACCAATTTCTGGAAAAAAAAAAAAGAAAAAAAAAGAGAAGAGAGAAAGCACAGCATGCCCAATTTTCCGGCCCAACAAGGCCCAGCCGCACTCCCCTCCCTACCCTAATTTTCCTCCCTCTCAAACCCCCCCCCCCCCGCCGTTTCTGTTATTTACTTCTAAGTCCCTCCACCTGCAAAAAAAAAAAAAAAAAACCGCACACGCACGGGAGGGGATCGACCCAACTCCCGCACGCAGCGCTCGATCCCCTTCCTCTGCTCGCTGCGTCTCTCCCAAGCCGACGCCGTCGCCCCTCTCCTCCCGTCGCTCCCCACCCCGACCTCCTCCTCCACTCGCTCGCCGCCCAGCCCCTCCGTCCCTCGCCTCTCCCTCGCGTGCGCCGCCGGCCCGTGCTCCTCCACCTCGCCCCGCCGCCGGACGTCGCTCCTCTCCGGCCACAGGAGCTCCGCCTCCCCCTCCATCTCTCTGCTCCGCGCGGACGGCCGGCGCCCCTTGATGGGGGGATACTAACCCGGTATGCCAGGCTCCGGGGAGTAACCCGGCCCAAAGGATGGTGTGCAGGATCCGATTAATGATAAAGATGTTTGTGGAGGCCCAAGTTCGTGGGCCTAGTGATCCGGATTAGGGATGTTGTAAAGGAAAGTTAGAGTTAGCACGCCGTGTCTGGGTAGGACCCGGGTGTGCCTTGTAGAAAAAGCTAGGGGGTACGGGTGTTATATAAACCGACCCCCGGGTGTAGCTTGAGACAGAGATCTAGAGATTTGAGAACCTTAGCAATATCGAGTGGTATCGAGTTTCCAGTGTAAACCCTAATCGAGTTATTGTATCGAGAGTAGAGATCCGGCGACTTCGATTGCCGGCTGTCATATCAAGTTGTATCATGTCTTCCTTTGAGCTAAACCCTCTCCCGAACGCCTGTGTCGACTTGCCCCAAGATCAGTTACCCCTGGTAACATCTGCCGTGATTATCCCACGACAGTTGGCGCCCACCGTGGGGCCTGCGTCCAAAGGCGTCCACATCACGGGAGAAGCTCGGAAGGGCATGGAGGATCTTGTCATTGGCGAAATCTACATTGACCACGAAGAAGAAAAGTTGGTGGATGATCCCGGCTGGGGGCCAGAACCGGATCACCTCGAGTCCGGATTTATATTGACGGTCGGCCGGATCAATATCTTCGTCGACACGGTACGAACGACTAACTTAAAAGGACAATATCATGTGCATACTACAGGAACTTCTAGCAGGAGCAAAGAGACATCAAAGCAGGCGGCAAATTCGGTTTCATCAGCCGCGCCGGGATACCTTAGATGGGCAGAACAAGAGATAACGTGGAGTAGTGATGGGAGGGCGATACATGTACACCCCGAGTGAGTGAAGTGTGGTGCATGGGACGGGGAGCTGCATGGTGGGGAGCAACGTCCGCATCACCGTTACAGGTAAGAACCATGTAGACATGTTGTAGCTTGTCCTCAAGACGCTTGAACCTAGGCACCTGACGCGGCAACGGGGCCTAGGTAGCAACGTGGCTCTGAATGTCTGCTATCATCTATGTATGTAATAGATAACCATAATAAGGTACTTACCTAGTAGTTTAGTAATAGAAATAAGATGTGATTACTTATACGTATATTCAACAGTAAAAATAAGGTATGTACCGCGTAGTTTCTGCTTCCCCTAATAGGCTGAAGTGGGTATATGTCCATAACAGAAGGAGGAGGCATCTTCAGACTGGGCCGTCTGCACTAAACATAGTCAAGTGGACCGTCTATACGTCCGGAGATAAGCGCCAACATCATCCTGCTGAAATGTCTTATTACCGAGCCATATAGTAGTCGTCTTAGTCACCCATTCTCCCATATACGGCTAAAGTTTCTCGAGCCAAGATGCCATAGTTCTATATCCTTGGCGCCCTAATCTGAAACGTGTATGTGTACTATAAGTAAAGATAGAATATTTTGAATGCATGTGCAAGTAAAGTTCGTGAAAGAAGTTTTATGGATGTGCGCAGGTAGGCGAGGAAGTCTAGCGGGAGGCTCTGGCAATTGACGCTTACCAAATTGGCTCATAACGTTGTTGGGACATCTCCTCCATCGTGATATAAAAAGCAATACGAGTCTGAGTTATCGATGCTGGATGTATGCCCAAGAGACGATAAAATGCATTGTTTTCATGGTTAATGTGTTATGTTTTTATGTTATAACTGCTATGAACATTGACTATGAGATTCAGAGGAAAACTCATAAGCATGTGTAGAAACATAAACACACCATCATAGCCCTTTGTCACGTCTCAAAGATAAACTCATAGATTAGATGCCTGTGTTTTTCTGGTCCTGGACATTTGTTATGTCAACATTAATTGGAGCACATTGTTGTTTCAACATTGTGACTGGATATACCCAAGTAGCTGAGACACTACGAGATATGTTTTAGCATTGCTATAAATAATATCCTCACAACATTATTAACTTGTTAGCTTTCTTTGACCATGATAATATACGGTGGTTTATTCTGAAAAGTTTACTTTGGTGTAGTCAAGTATCACACCGTAAACTGGTTGATCAAAACGGCTATTACTGGGTAATGTCGGAGATGTAAATTTCATTGTGATAGTTCAACACTGGGAATTAATCCTCCAAATAATAGAGAGATACATCCAGGATACTATAACACAACAACGAGTAAAGGAATCATATCGGATATAGAGAATAGTGTGACATGGTGATTAGAGATTTTAATCATGTTCATGTCGTTTATCTCACTAGGAGGTATTGATTGGTATCGTGTAGTAATGGGGGCATACTTGATAATTGACAGGTTCAGTAGAGTTCCTTCATACAACTTCTAGGAGTCAATATGAACGTCCATGGTCCCGATGCTTATTATTGATTGAGAAAAATGTTTTCCGATCATGTCTACTAGCTACCGAACCTGTAGGGGTACACACTTAAGGCATCAAATCAGTTGTTCACATTAGGATGGTTCGGAGAAGAGAGCGAGTATCATCATAACAATGTTTCTGCATGATGGATATGTTATACATATGAGAGAGAATTTATAAAAGAGGCACTGAATGTTCCGAAGTAATGGAAACTATTTCTATTACTATCGGACTTTATTCTGGAGTTTTTATGAGAGAGAAAATTATTTTGCATGTATTTTGGAGCATATGCAGGTGGGCATGAGATTTCCCAAGAGGTTAGAAAGTGTTTATAACATCGTTGTATAGAGTCGATGATTTTATCTTAAGGGTACATAGCGTTCCGGAGAAAACCTAATAAGTTGGAAGTGCCAGAGGAGGGACACCGCCCATGGTTGCACCCCAGCTGATGGGTTGCGGACACATGAGGCCTAGGGCCACATGGTGAGGCACGTCGCATCACCAGACCTTTTTAATTTTTGGTAATAAACAGAAAACCCAAAATAAAGAAAAATAAAAAAGGCAGGTTTCCGGTGGGATTTAGATGGACTCTCTAGTCCAATCCGAATTGCACTTAGGTCTTCTGTAATGGTGGTATCTTAGCCCGGTATCATAGGCACTATGCTGACGTTGCACTATCTTTAATGAAGAAAAAGATCCAGGTTGTATCTTATATAATACAGCTCTAGCACGTTATCATAGGAAAAAAAGTTGTTAATACAATCACACACAAGGATAAGGCCAAAATCATTAAATGCAATCATTCTTAGATACAACTCTTAAGAAATAATGCATTAGGGATGTTGTCTCTTATAATTCACCACCACCTAGAATATCACGCTAAGATACAATTGCTGGTCTACGCTGCAATTTTTTTTAAAAAAATTGCCCTACGTAGTCCACGAAGATCACTATGCAGATAACGGGACATGCCCATACATGCAAGCATCAGGATAACCACTCACCGAACAGCGGATTTGATGTAGTCGTAGAAGAGTTCTGAACAATCATAGATCCTCATAACTAAGCATAGTTGTTTATGATAATCCAATATCATATATTTATCTGTATTATTACCATGTTTGTTTTGTTTTGCACAATATGGTCATTATCTTGGAATATTGATGAATATTTCAAAAAGTGAATATTACATCAAATTCCTCATATGACCTTTATTCAAATATTAAATTTGAACTTTATGTATGTCATACATAAATTCCTGGACAAGGTGATAAATTGGAAACATTTGCATGTTGCCCATTTCATTCAATCCTTCTCCAAAGATTTGCGATCTCAACTTAATATAATTTTCACATATCTTTCATGAGAAGACACTTTTCTCCTTAATCCAATGTATTTAAAATATATGGAGTAAAAAGTTAGAATTTTACTACCAATAAACTTATTGATTTTATGCAAAACCTTTTAATCAATCATGCTTCATTCTTGAGCAATATTGATTACTATGGATTATCATTAAAATAACTCTAAGTTAATTAATGACATAGTCCCAACTTAAACAAACAAAGAAAATAATTTTCTTTAGCGGGTCTGAGAATTGTTTTCGTTTCACACTCTCACTTTGTCACACAAAGACATTTGATAATTATAACATTGTTTAGATCCTTGTCTCACAATTTTTTTATTATCACGATAATTTTTAATCTCTCAAAATTCATCACGAGTAATTATTGACTGAGAAAATATCCTTTGCCAATCCATGACATAATTTCTATTAAGTCCTTTTCTACTTTAATCAAATTTCTTTGATCTTAGTTTTTGAATCAAAGTTTTCCTTCCACTGACTTTTATGAAATATTGAAACTTGAATTGTTTCATCTATTCCACTTCAACAATATGAATAACTTGTCATATTGAATCTTTAAAGGAATTAAGTCAATTGAGAAAACATCCAAAACTTATGTGAATTTTGAAATTCACAAGTGCCTAGCACTTAATGGATTTTGGCAGTATTAAATATATTGGAGGCAACCTTTCAACCTTGATAAATCAAATGTATGACTTATCTCCAATTTATTTAACAAGCCATAAAACTATTACTCAAACTTGAGAAATTATTTGAATCAAAATATTCAAGACTTAATAATCAAACTTATTGACATAACACAATAAAGAAGACCATGAACTTTGAATTCCCAAGTTTGGAATTCCCACACATATTTTATAATTCGAACTCAACAGGGTTCACAAACATATAATAGTCATTACATAATGACGAACCCAAAATAACTATTATTTCGAAGTCTTAGTGTTGATTTTTTTTCTATTGACCTGGACTTCATGAGATGACTAGCTACACTCCAAGTGCATTTGCTACGTCATTCAGAAACCTCCTCTTATTTCCAGCATTTTCTCCTTCCAAAGTATCTGCCACTGGTGCAAGTAAGAGCATCAATTAGTATCTCATACTAAATGATTTTTGCTGGAACTATGTCAATAGTTGACGGTATAACTTTTATACCTGTCTTAGTCGATGTAGGGTCTCCGGTTTCAATATAAACTTCTGCTTCCTTGAGAAAGGCAAACAACATCTGAACTGGCCACTCTTCTGCAATGGTATTGTACAGATTTATAAAACCATGGAATATAGGCGAAAGTGATACAAGTATGATTTCACAGAAATTCTCATGAGTTATTGGAAAACCAACATATATGATTTTTCTTTCTAATCTGACCATCGTGATTTCAAACAGCTCTATTGGTTCATCCAATCCAAGCCGACTATTCATCAGTTCTCTGGTCAGATTAAAACGCTCATTGCACACTTGATGTGAGAACAGAGATTTCAGTTCCTCTACTAGATAGTAGGGATAATGGTTACAGAACGGATCAACCAGCTCTCCATCAATTCATATGTGCATGACCTCCTTGACAAGGCACACGTCACATTGGATGTGAGGTCCATCATGATCCTCATCTCCAGGCATGTGACTCGCAAAGTGATCCATATTGGAGTTCCTAAAAAATCCCATCAGAGCATGAAACCATTCCCCAAAAGATTTCTCGTTTGCAGCCAAAGGCTCACGACTCATCATTAAATTAAATTGATATTTAACAAACGGATCCATATCTACAATAAAACAAGTTTATTTAGTCACTATAGTTAAAAATTAATTTGCAAAACTTAGTTCAATTAAAATTGATATTAAGATATGCTCCCACTGAAATTGATATTCCTCAAGATCAACTTTCAGTGAAACAAGATCCCAATAGATTATGATTAGAAGGATGTATCCACCTCAACGAGCCATAACATAGAGAGTAGGCCACCACGCCAATCACACATGTGATCTCGCACTTCTTTCGATTTGTGTGGTACGAGCTCATGACTTTCATGCCTAAACAACAAGACAATCAATTGAATCCACCATATAGAAAGCACCTTGTATCTAAGTGAGCAAACTATAACCCGCCTCCCGGCAAGAAGAGATACGTTGGCCCTTGTATCCAAGTGATGAACGTGTACCCATGCCAGTTTGATGGTTCTACAATTGGGAGAACACGAACTATCTTGATATTTTAAGTGAGGAATCACCCTAGTAAAAGGACTACTGCGTAATCAACGTGGAATCGACAAAGGATAAACATCACAGAAAATTTATAAATTTGTGTGATTTGATATAGCCTTTTTTCTTCGGGGATTTCTTGATGCATCTCCAACAAGGATCCTCCATCTCCTTCATTTTTACCATAGTGTAAAATCCTAGGAAATGCTGCTGCGGTGAAAATTGCTTCAAGTTTTTCTGTGATGGAGAAAGGACCACTTTCTCCAATCATGTACTTTCTCCGAGCTCCACGTTTAACGCCTGATTATCGATGTTGAACAATTGACAATCCTTTGGCATTGACCATCATGTCAAAACACAGTAACATAATAGCTATACCAAACCACACGCACACTCTCAAAAACAAGTCAAACATCTCTAACGTTTTGTTTGCAAGTTTTAGCATGGCTGTAGGTTCTACGATCACTATTGTTATCACCTACGTGATTCAAGGTATGTTAATTCTCATTGCTAGATTAACTTTGCAGAATGATTGAAACACAAACATTACAAAAATGTCTAGAGCCTCAGTCTAAACTTATTCATAACCACGACCCCCCGTGTGGATCCAATCCACATACCCCTTCCATCATGCCGTTATATGAGACCAACTATGGTTTGACCCAAAGCTACCGAAGCGCTTCTTCGGATCAAGCGAGATATGACAGGGGCTACTCAAGTGTCCTAGGATTGCTAGAAGTTTGTAAAAAAAGTCATACCATGCCGCCGGAAACAAAGCAAACATGGCTTATTGGGAAGCATCGAAAAGAAACTTAATATTAGATAGCTTTCTAATATACTTGCACAAACTTATGCAATACCCGCATAAAATTGTGATCTAGGTCCAATCTTATCTACGCATAGTACACTCTGATACCACTGCTGGTCTACGCTGCATCATTTAATTTTTTTTGCCCTGCGTAGTCCGAGATCACTATGTAGATAACAGGGCATGCCCATACATGCGAGGATCGGGATAATGAGTCATGTGGCAGCGGATTAGATGTAGTCGTAGAAGAGTTCTGGACAATCCTAGATACTCACAACTAGGTCTAGTTATAAGGATGTCGCTAAGTCTTCCCTCGTCAGGGATCACACGTGTAATCTCTCTTATGGATTTCACACGTACACTCGTTTCAACCCGTCAGCGCTCCGCCATCCAGGACTTGGCACCAACAAAGAGAGACAGCCTTCTCACGTTGCTAATTGGTAGCTCTAATCAACTGTGATTAGAGCTATTATGAATCTAGAAGTTCTCAACACATGAGAGAGAACACTAATTAGAGCTAGGTCTAATCGAAAGAGTATAACTCAAAACCTCGATTAGAAGAGGCTCTAATTCAATTAGAGATATTTCTAATTAGAGGCTCTAATTCAATTAGAGGCTCTCTAATTAGACGTCTAATTATAGGCTCTAATTCTAGAGGCTATCTAATTAGATATCTAATTCTATGAGAAAGAGAAGGCCAATGGCTCAATTGTTATGTTCTCCAAAGAGAACGGGGTGGGGATTATATAGTGGGAGCAAGGAGGGCACGTTCCATGGTGGGGGGAGGTCGGTTTTCCCTCCTCTCCCATGGCCACACCACCCATCCTAGGGGAACTCGAATTGGACTCCCAAGTGGGGTCCAATCCCCCTTGTTTGAGAGGGGATGTTCTAAGACAAGGTCTCTCGAAGGGTTTGAACACTGGGGGCTAAACACACTTGCAGCACCCCTCGAAGGCCTGGAGAGGAAGGCTCGCGAAGGGCAACAATGGCAACACAAAAAGTTTACCCAGGTTTAGGTCATCGTACGGTGTAAAACCATACTCCTTCTTGTCTGATGGATTGCATTGCATTTGGTTACAGTACAAGAGGCGAGGTTGTGCTCGAGTTTAGACTAGGGGGACGCGGGGGCGAATGAGTAATTTGTGACTTCTACAGGAGAAAGGGAGCACCTTATGTGTCCGCACTGGTCCTCTTTCCCGCTCATTTTTGGCACGAAAGGATACCACATAGCGATGAGGAAGGGGCAGTGCGTGCTCCGCGACTTTCTGTGGTCTTGGCCAACGTGAGACAACGCCATCGTCCATCGCAGGACGGTGGAGGCTCCTGGTGACGTTTCCTTCATCTTGTAGCGCTGACTTGGTCTCCTTGCACCAAAGAGGAAAGATTGGGCGGCGCTTTGGCGAGGACAGTTGTCGCCCGCACATTATACACGAGAATGGCAATTCCTGCCAGGGGTCCTCTACAGCACGACTCTGTCTTCATCAGCGCGTGCAGGTGTGCGCTCGTCACCGACACATGGTATGTCTTCTCCTAAGGGGAAAACCCTCTCCGAGGAAAAATAGGGCGCGTCCCTCCGAAGAGGCTAGCCCCCTGCTGGCGGTATCTGGAGAGGGGAGAATGTCTCGCCGAGGGAGAGTTCCCTCCTGAAACCTTCTCGTGGAGGCTCCCACGCGCAAGTTTGACTGGGCCGCAACGGACAGGCCGTGGTACCTCGGTATCCACTGGACAGACAGTAGCTCCTCGGCCCGCGGTTCGCACACGTCCGAAGGAGGTGAGGCGGTGCCGAGCCAACTGCTGCCGGGCCAGCCGTGGGTACGTGGCACGGCGGTTCCCGAGTGACAACCCACGATCTCTTCGACGTGGCCGTAACGTCCCATCGCCATAACTGCTATGGGACCATGTCATCAAGTAGTCGCCTTTTCCGTTGAGTCCCATATGTTAGAGGGGGTTTGATGATCTTCCATGATTCCCGGGTCCGTAGGGAAACAGACCGGCACAGAGAGGAGGAGGCTCCATACGGGGTACAAGTAATGGATGCTCCGTGTCCTCCCAGGCTCGTGTTTCCTCTTCTTCCCCTGCCACACATCCTTTCCGCCTTGGTGGAGGTAGAAGATAATAGGAGGGTGCATGGCTCGTGGTCGACGAGGTCGCGCCTCCGAAGTAGAGACTGCCGTTGTCTCGAGGTGCACCGCTCGTATTGTGCTGGCGATTGTGGAAGCTCCGGAGGCCGCGGTGGAGCATACTCCTGCGGTCATCGAGGCCGTGGCGCGCGCACTATGCACAATCATGGTGGGGCGTCCGCTTGCCTCCCCGTGGGAAGGAGGTCACATGAGTAGTGGCGCACGAGTTCCTGGTGGGGCTGCATGGTCGACTCCGCAGCCGGCTGCGACTTCCGGACTCCCTCGCGAGAGTCATCGATCGCGACCCGCCCATGGGGTTGTGGCTTCACATGGTCGGCTTCATCAAAGGCCCCTAGGTGGGTGGCCATCAAGTTCTGCCCCATCGGCCGTTTGATGCTGGCATAGGGGTGGAACACCTTCGTCTCCTCCCAGAGGCTGGAGCGGAAAAAGATCCTCCACTTTCTCTTCAACAGGGAGGACACAATCTCTTTGTGAAGATCTTCGGGCGCCTTGGCGGATGCTCAGAGTGTTGCGTCAAGAGCGAGAGAAGCGACGAGGACGACACCTCCGCGAGTGAGGATGAAGATGAGGAAAGCTCCTAAAGTGTCAAGGTAGAGGGAGCCAACTCCGACTCGGACTAGCGCGTGCGTGTGCCTCCACTTGGGAAGCAAGCTTGGCCAGTTACTTGCTCCCCTCGCCCAAGACCTTTGCCTTCTCCTCGGTTTGGATCCTCTCTTGTATCACTTACGTAGCCTCGGGAATGGGATAGCCCTCTCCAGACATTTGCGCTTATTTTCACCCCTGTAATGGATCCCTGTAATAGATTTGTACTGATACATTTCTCATAAATAAATGTCTTAATCCCAACTTGCATTTTGCTTGTTATTGAATCGCGTGTGTTTTTCTTCGTGGGTCCACGACGCTTCCAAATGACCCCGAAGTGATTCCTTTGGAAAAGAAAAGAGGGTGTGAGACTTAGCTGTTTGTTGCGGTGCTCAGGGGCTTGGTGAGGAGAGATGTGTTGCGGTGCTGAGGTTGTGAGACTTAGCTGTTTGTCTCTCGAGAGGCCTCCCGCCAGTTCCTCGGGGAGGTCTTGTTTCTTGCTTCACGAGGGGGGTGGGTGGTCCTTCCTGCAACATATGGAAGTGTGCGTTTGTTGGTTCTGATGTAGGCGTCTCGGAGGAGGTCAGCACTATACCTGGCCATCTCAGGCCCGACCCTAAAATCCAAAGCCTAGACCCTATGGTCCTTCTCGTGGGCCGGGCTTGGGCCTAAGTTTTGAGCCCACCAGCAGGGCCTGGGCTTGGCATATTGGGATTTTAAGGAAGAGGCCCGGCCCATGTCCCTAGGCCCTAAGGTCTTTGGTAGGGCTTGGGAGGGCCTGGGCTTGAAAACTAGGCCCGTTGGTAGGACATGGGCCTTAGTTTTCTACCATGGGCTTTTTTAGGCCCGGTCCAAGCCCGGCCCGGCCTGGCCCATGGCCAGACATAGTCACCACCAAGGGCTTTGGGGAGGTGTCGTGCCAGGTAGAGACCCGTTTAGACAGAGCTCAGGCGCTTGTGTTTGATCTGATGGGAACTCATCCGTGCACGGGTACCGATCCCATCCCACGCTCGCGAGTTTCCCTCGAGTGGAAATTCCCAAACGCGCATTTCTCAAGAGGAAAAGGCTTGCCGAGGTAACAAAGGTGTGAAGAGGAACAACTAGGTTCACTGCTAGGAAAGGAAAATTGTTCATTACAACACGCTTGGGGATGCCGTGACCGTGCAGTCCCCGAAGATGCGCTTGACGTCACCGTGCGGACACGGGACTCCCATCGTCATGGGGCTGAATCTCGTGTGAGTCCAGGTGCATAGTTTGAGGATGTCGTGGTCTTGTGGCACCCTCAAAAAACAAAAGTTTTCCCCGTCGGAGCATGGATCCCACAGGCGTGGGTAGAAGCTCTCGCGGCCTTGTGGCGATGCATGGTGAGAAGCTTCATGAGACCCTCACAGAGAGAGGTCCTGGCGTTGTTTTTTACCGTGGCGTCACGGGTAGAACTTCCGTAGGTGTTGGATGTTCCACGGGTTGGTCACTGGCATATCTCTCGAGGGCACGCAACGTGTGTCGCCCGAAACGGCCCTTCCCACATGGGTGAGAGCTTGTGCAAGACTTCTCTGGATAGGATCCTTCTCAGGACCAAATCGCTCACCTCCGGTATGTGTGGCCTGATGTTGCTGCTGTGGTAGCGACGTAGACCTTGCCGGTACCGAGCCGTCGGAGGAGAAGGCGCCGTAGAAATGCATGGTCCAGCAGCCCGGGGCCAACTTCCCTGGGACCGATGTTTCTTCCTCGCGCGGCGGATTAGTCCATTCCGCGTTGAACTCTAATAAAGCTCCTCCTTTGACTGTCTTGGTGGTGAGGAATTGTATATCAAAAGGTTCTAGCTCGACCGCCCATTCCGCGTCACGCCCTGTGGCATTGGAGTTTCACAGGATTTTCTCCACGGGGAAGGAGAATACTAGCTTGATGGGGTGCCCCTGGAAGTAGTGGTGTAGCTTTCTGGAGGCGACAAGGAGCGCGTAGAGGAGCTTATGCTGCACGGTATACCTCTCACGAGCGTCTTGGAGCAACATGCTGACGAAGTAAACAGGATGCACGACAAGGGTGGTCGCAAGAGGATTGGCGGCGAGCTCCTGAGGCCCGTCGAGGTTCTCTTGAGGCTTTGGGAGGCCCTCCTTGTGGAGGTCTTGCCGCGCGTTGACGTTCTCTTGGGGAGGGACTAGAGTGGATTCCTCGTCTAGAGGTGCTGGGTTGGGGGTGTCGCCCTTTTCTTGTGTGGGACAGGTGCTTCCCTCTCCACGACAAGGGCGACACTGGCTATTTGAGGCGTAGCTGCTAGGTAGAGGCGCAGAGGCTCGCGAGGTCGCGGGGCGACCAAGATGGGTGGACTGGCCAGATACCTCTTGAGCTCCTCAAATGCCGTGGATGCTTCAGGAGTCCACTTGAAAGGGCCCGTTCACTTCATGAGCTTGAAGAATAGCAGGGCCTTGTCGCCAAACTTAGAGATAAAACGCCTGAGATTTTCCATGCATCCAGCAAGGCGCGACATGTCCTTGAGGCACCGCGGTGGTTGCATTTTTTCTATGGCTCGGATCTTGTCTGTGTTAGCCTCGATACCGCGGTGTGACACCAGGAAAATGAGGAGCTTGCTAGAGGCAACCCTGAAGATGCACTTGTTGAGGTTAAGCATGATGTATACGTTGCAGAGACTTTGGAAGGTCTCTTCGAGGTCGCTGATGAGGTGCGCTCCTGGCGAGGTTTGACGATGATGTCGTGAACATAGGTTTCAACGTTCCTCCCTATCTGAGCACACCAAGGTGATGCGCATCAGCCTCTGCAAGATAGCACCTGCATTCTTCAGGCTGAAAGGCGGGGCGACCAAGATGGGCGGACTGGCCAGATATCTCTTGAGCTCCTCAAATGTTGTGGATGCTTCAGGAGTCCACTTGAAAGGGCCTGTTCACTTCATGAGCTTGAAGAATAGCAGGGCCTTGTCGCCAAACTTAGAGATAAAACGCCCAAGAGTTGCCATGCATACAGCAAGGCGCGACATGTCCTTGAGGCGCCGTGGTGGTTGCATTTCTTCTATGGCTCGAATCTTGTCAGTGTTGGGCTCGATACCGCGGTGTGACACCAGGAAACTGAGGAGCTTGCCTGTGGCAACCCCGAAGATGCACTTGTTGAGGTTAAGCATGATGTATACCTTGCGGAGACTTTGGAAGGTCTCTTTGAGGTCGCTGATGAGGTGCGCTCCTCGCGAGTTTTGACGACGATGTCGACAACGTAGGTTTCAATGTTCCTCCCTATCTGAGCACCCTAAGGCGAGGCGCATCAGCCTCTACAAGATAGCACCCACATTCTTCAGGCTAATACATAGAAGAACAAGCCGCACGACATCATGACTGTTTTTCTCTTCATCCTCCTTGGCCATCTTGATCTGGTCATACCCCGAGAAAGCGCTCAAAAAGCAGAGGAGGTCACAACCGGCGGTGGAGTCCACTATCTGGTCGATTCCCTGGATCGGATAGGGGTCCTTGGGACACACCTTATTGAGGTATGTGAAATCGACCCAGAGTCATCCCTCACCGGTGTGCTTGGGCAGCACGACCGGGTGGATGATCCTCGCTTCCGGTATCTTTTCCACTTCACGGATGAGGAATTCTTGCTTCTTAGGCACCTGGCGTCTTGCCTTTTGCTTCACGTGTCGTGTCCCTGGGTACATAGCTAAGTGGTGCTCTATCACCTCTCTTGGTACGCCAGGCATGTCTGACGATGTTCTTGCGAATATGTCAACATTTTCCCAGAGGAAGGCGACGAGCGCGCTTTCCTATTTGGGAGGCAAGCCTACGCTGATGATGAGGGTATCCCCCGTTCCGACGACATTCAGAAAGATTTTTTTCGTAGCTTTCCTCTCCTAAGAAAATAGTTGATTGTTCTTCGGGACCTCAGTAGGCGCGCTCGATGGAACGCACCGCGCCCATGACGTCGCTATGAACAGTGAGGGTCTCACTGCTTCTGGGAATCTTGACAAGGTTGTACGCATGGTGAGTGACGGCCATGAACTTGGCTAGCGCGGAGTAGCCGAGGATGGCGTTGTAGGGGAGACCGATGTGCGCCACGTCGAAGTTGAGAGTCTCCGTGTGGTAGTTATGGCATGTGCCTAACCTGTAGGGAGGCGCACCCATCAAAGAGGAACCGTGGTTCCGCTGGTGGGCCCGTGAACGACCTCGTGGCCATCACGTGCTCCCGAGGTATTCGTAGCTTCTCGAAGGTCTCCATCGAGATCACGTTGAGGCCTGTGCCCCTGTCAACAAGCGTCTTGGAGACATAAATATTGTTAATCGTGGGGGTCCATACTAGGGGATAGTTCCCACAAAGCTGGTAGACTTGGGGGGGTCGATGACGTGAAGGAGATCCAATGTTGAGACCACTTGAGATGTTGGGAGGCCCCGACTCTCGGGCAGACGAAGTTGATCTCTCGGGTAGCCTACTTAAGGTGGACGATGGAGAGGGGGGCTAGGGACCTGCCGAGGATACACGCCACGCGACTAGGGGTCGTGAGATCCCTGTTTTCCCCGGGGAGATTGCTGCCATTGCCGACCTTGATGAAACACAGTAGGACTGTGTCGTCCTCAAGTTTGTCATGGCGGAAACAGTCATAGAGCTTGAAGCGGCTGATGAACTGCGTGCACAACATTTCCCACGTGCCAACAAATCCATCCGAGAGGTTCATCAGCCATGCGAGGGCCACACCCTTGAGCGCTGGGGGAAGTACCTCATCATGCATCTGTCACATCCCCAGCTTCCAAGTTGCTCGCCTCATCCCCAGCTTCCAAGTTGCTCGCCTCGTACCCTCGTAGGAAGTCAAGGGGAGGGGTAGCGCCACTATAGCGTGGAGGCAGCCGAGGGCGAAAAGCGAGGACCACTTTTCCACCCAGAGGCCCTGGAGAACGCGTAGCAGCAACCAGCCCTAGCACCGACGGGCCGCTCGCGGTAGTTGGGATACTCCAGGCTCACGCGGGCGCTATTTTGTGGGCGAGGGAGGTTGCGAGGCGCGGCGTCCGAGGTGTTTGACGGGGCTTCGTGCGAGCGAGCCCCCGCGGTGTCGACCACAAGCGTGGCCTCGTAGGTGGATCTAGTGAGCTCTGCGGTAGCGGATGGGGCGCAGGGGTACCTAGGTGCAACCCCGTGACCTGGGTTAGCTTGGCGACGCGTGGCAGGTTCCGCGTCACTGGCAGGGCCTCCGGCGGGCTTGGCTGGCTATGTTCGGACACAACCAATGAGGACAGGAGGAGCATCTCCCTCTTAGGAGCCTCAAGGTACTAGGTCGGATCCGGGGAGGACACCTCCCCATCTGGCGTGTCGTGCCCCCGGCATGGTGTGCGGGAGTGAGGGTGATGTCGCCCGCTGCTGGTGAGGTTGGAGCGGGGGCCGTCGATGGGCGCCCGCTCCAGGCTTGGGCCTTGCGACCGACGTGCCCGGTGCGAGAGATATCCATGGAGATAAGGAGGTGGAGGAGTGCCTTAGCCCTCTACCTGGCGTGCCAAATGTTAGAGAAGGGATGTCCTAAGACAAGGTCTCTCGAATGGTTCGATAACAGGAGGATAAACACACTTGAAGGACCCCTCGAAGGCCCGGAGAGGAAAGCTCGCGAAGGGCAACATTGGTGACAAGGAGAGTTTAGCTAGGTTCAGACCACTGTGTGGTGTAAAACCCTACTCCTTCTTGTCTTATACATTTCACTACGTTTGGTTACAGTACAAGTGGCGAACTTGTGCTCCAGTTTAGACTAGGGGGGCGGAGGGGCGTATGAGTCGTCCGTGCCTTCTACGGAGGCAAAGGAGCCCCTCATGTATCCGCTCCGGTCCTCTTTCCCGCTCATTCTTGGCGCGAAAGGGTACCACATAGCAACGAGGAAGGGGCAGTGTGCGCTCTCCGGCTGTAACACCTGGGGTGTTTTCCCTAATTTAGAAAAATTGGTTGTTTTTCTTTTTTTGCATTGCATCACATGCATCATCTGCACATTGTTTGCAAACCAATTCAAAAACAAAACAAAAATTTAAATCCATTTAAAACTTTTCAAACAATGCACCTATGTTTTTCAAACTCAAATTGTTTTTCAATATAAGTTGATTGGAATTAATTTTGCTTGGTTATTTCAAAAATCATTTCCTTTATGAAACACTATTTGAAATTAAAATGGCAAATTCAAATCAATTGGCAGTTTGAAATTTTTGAAAATAAAGTTAACAAACATTTGATCTTGCTGTTAGGAATTCCAACAAAAATTATTGCATAAAATAAAACCCCAAAAATCCTATTCTATTTCTCTCTTTCCCTTTCCTACAAAAAAAAATAAACAGAGAAAAAATAAAAAACAGAAAAACCAAAGGGAGGGCAGGCCAGCCCAATTGGGCCAGCCCACCACACCCCCACGAGCCAGCCCACCCCAGCCTTCCCCTACCTCTGTCCGTACAGAGGACAGGAGGTCGCTGTAGGTGCGAGCCCTTGGCGCCAGGGTGGAACTTTTGTAGTCGGCATTTAGGGCGGCGTGGTCTTCCAGTGCTATGAGTGTCGTGGGATAATCACGGCAGATGTTACCGGGGGTAACTGATCTTGGGGCAAGACGACACAGGCGTTTGGGAGAGGGTTTAGCTCAGAGGAAAACATGGTGCAATTCGATCTGGTAGCCGGCAATCAAAGTCGCCGAGTCTCCGATCTTGATATAATAACTCAACTCTGGGATTACACTGGATGCTCGATATCAAGCGATATTGCTAGGGTTCTTAGATCTCTGTCTAAACTAGACCTAGGGGTCGGTTTATAAAGCACCCGTACCCCCTGACTTATTCTCCAAGGCGCATCCTGGATCCTACCCGGACACGGCGCACAAACCCTAACTTTCCTCTACCATAACCCACAACCCGGGTTACTGGGCCTACAAGCTGGGGCCTTCACTAGTTTCCTTATCCTTAGCCGGATCCTGTACAACGTCCTTTGGGCCGGGTTACTCCTTGGAGTTTGGCCTATCGGGTTATCATCCCCCCATCAGTAGTCCCCAAAATAGCCTGGGCTTCATGGATCCTTCCTTGAAGCGCTCGCTATTCCCTGCAAAGATATCAAACACACGAGTATGTGGAGGCCGGGTTAAAGCGCCTCAATAAATAGCTAGGCCTTACTCCATGGTGGCCATATAGTAACCCGACTCTTCCCCAATTACCTAAGTTACTTTCCCAGGTAAAACCCCAAAATGTCAAGATTTTACACTTGATAATCGACCTAATATCACGGGATGGATCTCTTTCTCCTTTTCGTTCAGATCCCATGCTCAACATTTAAAGCGCATCTTGCCAAAACTTAAATAAATAGCCGTTTACTTCCGCAACTCCCGGCTCCCGCTCATTGAACCGGGCTTATCCATTCGCCCTATAAATAAGCTCCTGGGGGGTAACCCGAACCCTAACGGCTCATTTCCCCCCACTCCGCTTCCTTTCTCCCTCTGAGCTCATTCTCGCTGAGCGCCACCACGGAAATCCCGCGCGCATCACCGGAGCCCATCGTCCGGAGGCTGCGCTCCGCCACTGCTTGCCCCGCGCCGCCACCAAGATCCGCCGGCGAATCTCCATCCGGCCCGTCAGGAGCCGCGAAGGGCCACCAGGCCTGCGCCATCTGCCTCCGCAAGGCTTCACTCAGATCCCCTCCGGTAAGCCTTTTGCACCCATTAATTTGCCCTTGCAATTTTTTGATTTTACCTCAGATTAGATCCAAATCATTCCGCCAAGGATTTCTCGGGCATGCCGAATTAGGCCACTAATAGTCTTTCTAGTTCGCCCAATAGATAAAGCGCATGCTCCAATCCACTCTCCTACTACCTGTAATTGTTATTTTCGCCACAAATCTGAAGATAAAATTCCCAATCTGGGCCCAAACCACTCAAAATTTCCGCCCTGGCTTCAATCACCCGGCTAATCTTCCCCTTTCCAGTTCCTTTTATTCGCGCTAAGTACCCGTGTAGCCATCGATCGTCCTCAAAAGCTCCTTCAACATTTAGATCCCATAATTTTCGCCATAATGCTCGATACCCGGATAATTTCGAACTTTACTCTGCGAGCTAACACCCGGATTACGCGCAATTTCTCATGTCTCAATATTACCCTGCCGATACTCGGCCGGCTCACAACTTCCGTGTCTTGGTCTTCTTATCCTTTTACCTTGTACTTTGCAGGTCAACCACATGGCTCCCAAAAAGCAGGGGAAAACCCCAACCAAAGCTAAAGCCACCAACTCCATATCCGCCAACTGGGCGCGGTCTACGGTCACCAAGGCCAAGTTGGAGGAGCTGGTGGAGCTGGGAGTCCTTCCTCCTCAAGAGGATATCCAGTGGAGGGTGCCGGGCAAGGAGACCCGGCCCACCCCGACAAAAGGCGAGGTAATTTGTTTCGTGGAACATGTGACCCGGGGCTTCCGCCCACCGGGTCACCCTTTTTTCCGTGATGTTCTAAGTCATTACGGCCTCCGTGTTTTTGACATCGGGCCTAATTCCGTATTAAACATCTCTCACTTCATCGTCCTTTCCGAATCATACTTGTGCACCTCGCCAAGTCTAGCTCTTTTCATTGAGCTTTTTCAGTGCAAACCGTGTCGCGAAAGCAGCGACGGGGCGCTCCTTGCTTGCGGCGGGGTTTCCATCCAGCGCCGCAAGAATTCTTTGATGCCACCCTCACCCTTAACTCCCATGTCAAGCACTCGCAGCTATCCTACTTTTACTGCCAAGACACCTCCTCACCCGGCCAAAAGAAGCTGCCGGGTTACTCAGAAGGTCTTCTTGATATCTCTGAGAAATTTAGTGCCTTCGCCTCTGACTCGGATAGGGAGGCAATTCAACCTCTACTAGCCAAAATCAACACTCTCACGGCCCAAGGCCTCATCGGGCTCAACCTGGTGAAGACTTGGGTCGACTTCCGGATTCAACCCAATTCCATCCGCACAAAGTTGATGTGCGAGTATTCGGGACAATCTACAGACCCGCTCCGGTACTCGGATAACATCTTTGCAGCTGGCGATACCCACAAAACCATCAAGGGTTTTCTGACAGAAAAGCTTGAGGTAATCCGGAACATATCCGGATTGGAGCCCTTTACGCTCGAGAACCCAGCCCCCAAGGTGAAAACCCGACTTTAATGCCTTTATCTTTGCTCTTTCCACTCGATACAGTTGATAACCCTCGTACTGACACCTTTCAGGCTGATGATGATTTTTGGAAAACCAACACCTCTCCTAGCTCCAAAAGTCCAGAGGAGCAAGAAGCTGCTAACTCGGACGAAGGTATTTTCCGGATTTTGTTTGGTTCCTTTAAGCTCACCATAACCCCTTCATTTCCAACTATAACTCTGATGATATCCAGAACGAGAAGATGACGAGGAAGAAAACTCCGATGGCAAAGTAGAATCTGCCAGCGACGAGGAGGAACTGGAGCCGACAATCAAAGTCGGATCAAAAAGAAAAACCCAAGAGGCCACCTCCAAGGTTTCACATCTCCTCCTTGCATTCAATTCGTATTACTTTAATGATATACATATGAGTTACCTTGATGTTATTCCACTGGCCATTTTTGAAGGAGTCGCCCATGACCAAGCGCAGGTCGACTCGAAATCACCCGGGTGATGATGCCCTTAACCCTGGTATTTCATCGACCCCGACTCGGCGGGCTGGTAATTACCCTATCTTTTCTCGGTCAAAACATTCTCCTTGAACCATTCCCACATGACATCTAACTTGATAATTTCCAGCCTCTCCCGAGTCCAGCGACGGATTTCCTTGTGACTTCGCGGTGAACACCGGGTAAAATCCTCTTCTTGATGTTCCACCACATTTTATCACCCTTTCCTGACTGTGAATTTAGCTGCTTACTGACAACATCTACAGGGCCACGGTCGTTATCAGCGACCAAGAGGATATGGAGACCGAGGGCCCGGGTAAGGGGAGCCCGACTGATAAGACTACATCCGCGTCTAGCGGCGAAAAACAAACATCGCCGGCAAAGCCGGACGCACAAGAAGCCGAGTATCCGATTGCTTCCCATGCAAGCAAGAAGAACAAAGCCACCGTCTTGGGTGCAGAAGAAGGAGCGTCGGATTCCGACGCACAAATGACCCGGGTTCCGCCTCCCACTAAGAAGAAAGCTCCTTCTCGGAATTTCCAAGGCCCCGGGTCCTCTGATACGAGTAAAGACACTTTTGACCAATTGATGAACACCCTCCTCACAATGAAGACTTCGGAGAGCAAGATCTTGGAGCGCATGGCTGCAGAGCACCAGGAAAGGACACTTGGTATCTCATATTGTATACCTAGTCCCCAAGTTCCGAGTATGACTTGCAAAAGTTATGCTTGGAACTTTACGCCACATTCAGCTTACCCTAATATCCAACTAATACTTGCGTTCCTTGCTACTTGCAGGCACAGATAACCCGGTCTGATGAAACTTTACTGAAGACCGAACAACTTCTTCTTGCAGAGATAAAACGAAGGGAAACCCTTGAGGATGACATGAAAACTTTGAAGAAGGATGTTTCCAAATACAAAAAGAAGTGCAATGCCGCTCAGACCGCACTGAAGAAACTATCGGACCAAGTCACCGATACTTATCAGATCTTGCTTAGTAAGTTTTTGCTGCCGATTGGCTTCATGTCTTTTCTTTATTATACCAAACTCGGGATTACTGATACGTTCTCTCTCTTGTTACAACTGTAGGTGCCAACCTTGCGGCCCCAGAGGAGGATGCCATTGTCAAGGCTAAAACCCTAAAGACCGTGCTCCGGACTTTCTTTGCCGGCACAAAATTTATATTGGATGCCGTGAAGTGGCCTACGGAAGTATATCCGGGTGAAGAAAATCTCATTCAGGCCTGCTCCACTGTGCCCGGCTGGATTGAAATCTGGAAACGCTCGTCATGCCGGATTGGAATGACCCGGGCTTTCACCCTGGCCAAGGCTTTCTTTCCGAAGCTTGACCCGGCAAAGGTAATATCCGGGTTTCCCGAATTCAAGGCGGACGGTTCCAAATTTACACCCAAGGATTTCAAAGCCATACAAGCCGCAGTGCGCCCCTCGGCTACCACGTTGGCCGATAGTTTGGATCTAAATACGATTATGAGTGCATATGACGCTGATGGCAAAGTTGTTACGGAGGAAGCACCCCCGCCCTTTGATATCTTGGAGAAGTGGGCTGCTAACTCGGCCAGGAAGAGGGAGGCGACTGCGAAGAGAGAGGCCGAGTTAGGATCAGGTCCGTCTGCCTCTACACCAGCCGTCCCTCCACCTGTCCGCCCTGGTGCAGTGAGTCCGGGTAAGGGTGCCGGGAAGGCTAAACAGCAAGCCCAGGACCCAGAGCCAGAAGACCGTACTCAGGAGGCTGAATAGAGCAGTACCGTCATAATGCCTTGTTTACGTGATGCTTTGTATTCAAACTATTATGCTTTTGATAGTGCGCCTGTGCACTCCTGATACTGATGTCGTAACTTGTAACGCACTTTTAGTCCGTGATATACTTTGCGGCTTTCCTAGCCTTTTGATAACCGTATTGCTTGTCTATTCGTTGAGCTTTTTCTCGATACCCGACTCTCTATTTGGCTCCCTTCGTAAGACTCGGTTTTCCGAGTACCAGGGGCTTTGATAAGTGGACTTTTCTTTAAGTCCCCAAGACTCGGATGCTAGGGTCTTTCGAACTGCGATAGCCAAGTAGTTTGCTTCTGTTTCGAAGTCCCCAGTCCCCATGACCCAAAGTCCGAGTCATGGGGGTGTGGCCTTTCTCAGAGAACAAATCGTTTTTGACCGAGTCGAAAACCTAAGGCCATTCCACGGAAGTACTGAAGTTATGCTTGATAGTCATTGAGTTTCCGGCTATTAGCCTTGTACTCTGCATAAACTTGTGGTTTAGATGACCCTTTTGACTATCTTGTACTGTAAGCCGGCTTTCGCGTGGATACCATGTTGTTACATCCATACGAAAACAGGGTCAGACAAGTCCCATTGGGCTTCATGGCTGATTGTAATCGTAAGCGAACAAATCATGCCACTTTAGTGCGAGTCACATCGAGCTTAAGTAAGAAAAGTCAAGAAAATTTGGCTCCTTTGTCCAGTTATAAGATTGCAGCCGTACTCGTTTGCGAATAATCGGCCCCTATAACTTATAGGCATCAAGGCCGGGTCTTTCGGGTTTGTGGCTGGGCTACTTGAGCAACCAGCCCCCGAGACCTATATATGCTCAACGTTCTTAATGATACTGAAATATTGATGTCACATGGATACTACTTACTTGTAATCAGGCTGTAACGAAATAGGACTTGATAACCATCTCTTTATTGATGCGAGAAAGTTTGGATCAGCAGGCCGCCTCATTAAAAACCTTCCAGTCCCCTTAGGTACCCTGGGTAGGAAAAGAGCGCGTCTGAAACCTGCTGCCCGTTACATTGTTTAGTTCTCCATGGGGACCGGTCCCGGACTGGCGTGACCGACGCACATTCTCCACATGCTGGACTTTTTCATGATGAGTACCGGGTTTACTAACCGACCCGGGTGAGGTGTTTCCGTGACACGGCTGGTTGTGAGCGGCCGTGCAGTTTCTTCCTTTATAGAGGATTGCTTGGGGGAGTCATCCTTGATAAAAGCCACCATTTTAGCATCTTGTGCTACTTTGGATTTTGCTCTTTCGCCTTCAGTACTCGGCCTTTTTGATGTGGTTCTATCCTCCGGGTCTGCTTGAGACCGGTAATGCTTGAGTTCTTCTTTTCTACAGGCCTGCTCGGCCATCGCTGCGTCTCCTTCGTCGCACTCAGCTGCTATGTCTCGATTTCCATGTATGGTAATGGTCTTCTTGGGACCCGGGATTTTTAGCTGTAGATACACGTAACAAGGCCTAGCCATGAATTTGGCGTAAGCCGGCCTTCCAAATAACGCGTGATAAGGGCTGCGCAATTTGACTACCTCAAAGGTAAGCCACTCAACTCGATAGTTATCCTTTGACTCTCCAAAGGCTACCGCCAACGCGATTTTTCCCTCGGGGCACGCTGAATGACCCGACACTATCCCATGAAAAACTGTTGAGCTTTTTTGTAGCTGAGACTCCTTGAGGCCCATGCGTAGGAAGGTTTCCCAATACAGTATGTTGATGCTGCTTCCACCATCCATCAAAACCTTTTTCAGCTCATACCCATTGACTTGTGGTGCGACTACTAATGCCAAGACTCCCGGGTGCTCCACTCTTTCTGGGTGATCCCTTCTGCTCCATGTTACCTCCTGTTCTGACCATCTCAAGTATCTCGGGACAGCTGACGAAACTGAGTTGACCACTTGCTTTAGTATTTTTTTGTCCTTGTTAGAGCCTCCTGTGGTATGCACATGATATTGACCCAGTTGTTTGGGGTTAGCCTGGAAACCTCCTGCCCCCCCTTGGTTATTACCTTGATTTCCAGCCGCCGGGTTACCAGCTCGGGGTGGGCCGTTGCCCGGGTTTCCCCCTGGACCCGGTCCTCCTCCCCGTCCTGCACCTCGTATAGCTCTGTTCACTTCCTCATTTTTCCATCTTTGTAAGTCGGCGCACTGCTCCAGGGAGTGGTTAGCTGGCCTGCCGTTCCTGCTGTGCTTCGGGCACGCCATCCTGAATATGTCCCAATTGTTACCCGGCCTTGGCGGTTCTTGATAATTTCCTCCATTGTGATTACCTCCGTTGAAATTTCCTTCTGCTCTGGGCCTTGAAGACCCGGCTTCTGTATTGGCGACAAACTCGGAGCCTCCTTCAAACGGGCGCTTGTTCTGGCTATTTCCGTTATTACCCGGTGCTGATCCATTGCCGGTTCTTCCATTATTACTTGCGTTTGCTTTTACCTTCTTGTCATCAACTTCCTCTTCTGTAGTATCTGTCGCAGCGTGTTTGTTGCACGCGTCCATCAATTCTCCCATTGTAACTTCCGACGCATTTCGACTAGACTTCATGCGAGTTAACTTTTGCACTAAAGGTATGTACTTGCATGTTTTTGCCATGGCCTGTAGCGCATCCTTGGGCTGAATGTCCGTGGACGAGTGAAGTATCTCCATAACCCGGCGCACCCAACTGCGCGCCGATTCTCCCTTCTTCTGGACGCACCGCTCTAGGTCGTCAATAGTGAACAACTTCCTGCACGTCCCATGAAAGTGCTTGACAAACGCGGTCTTCAATTCCTCCCAGGACTTGATCGATCCTTCCGGCAAATTGGTGAACCACAACTTTGTTGCTCCTTCTGACATCATGAAGTACATGAACTTGGCTTGGAGATTCTCGGATGCGTTGCGAATTGACATTGTCATCTCATAGCTACTTAGCCATGTTTCTGGATCCATAGTTGGCTCATAATTCACTACTTTCCCTGGCTCTTTGAATTTTTCCGGGTAAGGTTCAGCTCTGATATTGTCCGAGAGACACTTGGGTCCCGCAAGAACGGTTGAAGCCGGCCTTGCTCTAGAAACGTGTGATGCCGCAGGGGGCGCGGCTGGGCGCGGTGCTGCGGGAAGTCCATGCGCTGCAGACCCGGCCGCGGCCCTCCGGGCTCTGGAACTGTCTACGACAGCCTGTGCTGCTGATGCTGCCTGAACACGGGGAGGAGGCGGCATTTGCTGCTGCTCTTCCCTCTGCCGTGCTGAACTTGTTTGGATATTCCCTTGCTGTTGACTGACGTATGGTGTCCCGTGCATACCGCTTCTATGATCCGGATAATTGGCTTGCTGTGCCACCGCAGTGTGCAACAGATCGATGGCTTGCCGAGTCTTCTCTGCATGGGGCGACTCTCCCACAGGGATTTGATTCAACGCGAGTGTCGCCGCATACACATTGTCCATGGGGTTATTGTAGTGACCGGCTGGTGTGCGGAATCGTGATGGTGGCGGTGGTGGTAGGTCGTTGCCGGTTGTGACTCTAGTCTGTGGTGGGGGTAGCCCAGTCCGTTCGCTTGCCGGATGTGTCGCTGTTGTAGCCGGTTGTGGTGCGGTTCCCTGGTTCACCACTGGTATCGGCTGATCCTGAGGTGTGACAAATAAATTAGCCGGATTGATAACCCCGCCCGTTGCTGGTAACCTGGTTTGATGCCTTTGATGTACTCTAGACGTTTCTTCTCGGAGCCGAGTTTCCAGCGCGTCCAGCTCACGCTGCCGCCTGGCCATCCCTTGCCTTTCTGCCTCTACCTGCCTTCTTTGTTGTTCCAGCGCACGACGAGCCACATCCAGATCCCTGACACGTTCCGCTGCGTTTTCCGGAGTGATAACCGTTGCAAGAACCGTGGGGTCTAGAATCAGATTATTATCGAATAAGGCCGGGTGGCGCGGGTTTGAAGGACCCGCCCCTGGTGTCCGGTTTCCCAGGAATCCGAACGTGTTTGCGTGCAACTCCTCGTCTGCTGCACGGCTGGTTACTGATGCCGATTCCCCATCAACCCGGGCCAAAACTGGGTCTCCGTTAGCCGCGCCCTGCTGTTGGGCCGCTGCCTGAGCCGCCCCGACTGATGCCGCGGCTGCGTTTCCTTGGTTGAGATTGGTCGCGGGAGCCGCATAGACTGCAACTCGGCGTACGATATCCGGTGTAAGTTCACGCTGTTCTTCCTCATCGTTCTCCTCCTCATACCGGTTCTCCAGCAAATCCAGGATAGACCCGGTATCACCTTCTCTTTCGACCCGGTCGCGCGGGGTCCATGCCGGCTCCTCCGGCTGTTCCCACTCCGCGATGGGTTCTTCTGCCGGATGTGTCGTTCCAATCGATTCTTCGTCATCTGATCGGATAGTAGCGGCTTCTCCAGGCACAGAATCAGATCCAATATTGTCAGGGATCGAATTGGAAGTACATACCATAACAACGAAGACGCTGATCCGGCCGATTGTCACGACGGATCCGGATTTGAGGTGATCCGACTCTGGCCCCCAGCCGGAATCGTCCACCATCTTTTCTCCTTTGTGGTCGACGTAGATTTCGCCGACGACGAGATTCTCCATGCTCTTCCGAGCTTCTCCCGTGATGTAAACACCTTTGGACGCAGGCCCCACGGTGGGCGCCAACTGTCGTGGGATAATCACGACAGATGTTACCGGGGGTAACTGATCTTGGGGCAAGACGACACAGGCGTTTGGGAGAGGGTTTAGCTCAGAGGAAAACATGGTGCAATTCGATCTGGTAGCCGGCAATCAAAGTCGCCGAGTCTCCGATCTTGATATAATAACTCAACTCTGGGATTACACTGGATGCTCGATATCAAGCGATATTGCTAGGGTTCTTAGATCTCTGTCTAAACTAGACCTAGGGGTCGGTTTATAAAGCACCCGTACCCCCTGACTTATTCTCCAAGGCGCATCCTGGATCCTACCCGGACACGGCGCACAAACCCTAACTTTCCTCTACCATAACCCACAACCCGGGTTACTGGGCCTACAAGCTGGGGCCTTCACTAGTTTCCTTATCCTTAGCCGGATCCTGTACAACGTCCTTTGGGCCGGGTTACTCCTTGGAGTTTGGCCTATCGGGTTATCATCCCCCCATCAATGAGGGTCCCCCTTTTCTTCGTGGGGGCTCGATTAGCCGTGCACGCACAGCACGTGGTTCTTTGGGCTTGATGCGAAGAAGAGTTGGGTTGTGTTGAGTGCCTCGCTTGGTGGAAGGGCCTTTCCATCTGGCGGGTCATTCTTACGTGTACGGCCAAATTGGTGCATCCCTGCAGGGTTAAATCTTCTCGAGAAGCCGTGTTGTCCACGGTTATGGATGACTTGGTGAAAGTGCTGGCTAACAAGTACTCAGACAACCTACACCTAATGATGATAACTTGACTAGTAATATAGATTACCTCCACCATAAAAATGAATGTCACCTTAATCAACCGTGTGAGTTTCCTTGGGTTGCTTCCTTAGTAGGGGGTAACATTGGATGGGTATTGTTTGGTGAGTAGTTATAGTTGGTTCTGATACGCTATCTTATCCCTTTCTTTTAGCCGGATGTTGTAGCGAGTCTCTGTAGTTAGTTAGTGCAGCCCGCTGCCGCTTCTTTGCAATAATCCCTTCCTTTCCGTTGTACCCAAAGTATTTGTATCTTGTGATGATTGGTTACGCTGGCATCTTGTGAGTATGGGTTATCCACTTGCCAGTACTTAACCGTACTGACCCACGAATCCCTTTTCGTGGCTGCATATTCCACATTGCAGTCAACAGGTTTGAAGTCTGACGACGTTAGCTTGGGAATCCCTCCGGCTTGGCCTGGGCAGGGATTGGACGCCATCGGTTATCTTCAGGACTCTTAGTCCAATTTGTATCTTGTCCGTAGTCGGACGCTATGTTGTTTCTTCCGCTGTTATTTGGATCTTTGTATTGTATCAGTTGTATCTCTGACTCGTTTGAGTCATCTTGTATATATCTTTTCTGTTGTTGTTGTGGATTATTCGTGAACTGTTGTAATGTTATCACAAGTGGCAACCTGAAATCGGTTATTATGTGGATTTTGGCGGAAATGCTGAAATCTGCATAGTGCCCGATCTCGGGGCGTCACAAATGGTATCAGAGCATGGTTTCCGATTCCCGATATTGTTTCGATACGAATGGTTATCGAAGCAACGGGTCCGCAAAGCCTGTAGGATAACCTCGCTAACGGTTGTTGTTTTTAGAGTGTCAAAACTATTTGTGCAAAACCTGTTTTGGAAACATCTCAATAGGATTCTTGTTTTCTCCTTATCTCTATTCTATTTCCCCTCCCATCTTATATGTTTTGGAGTCTTCCCCCCTTGTCTATCTTTCAAAGTTTTAGGATCCTACGTGGGTGGACGTTTTCTGAGCCTTTAACCTAATAGGTTCGATCATCGGAAGATTCTTGGTGGAAGAACATCGTCATCAGCCCGAGCAAGATTCCCTTGTTAGTGGTGTCGAGGAGATCAACTGGAAGCATGAAGAATCGATAGTCGAACTTATTTCCCCTCCCGGGTTAGGGGGTGGATTGCGAGGGCGCAATCCCTTGTTAGTGGTGTCGTCTCTAACACCTGGGGTGTTTTCCCTAATTTAGAAAAATTGGTTGTTTTCTTTTTTTTGCATTGCATCACATGCATCATCTGCACATTGTTTGCAAACCAATTCAAAAACAAAACAAAAATTTAAATCCATTTAAAACTTTTCAAACAATGCACCTATGTTTTTCAAACTCAAATTGTTTTTCAATATAAGTTGATTGGAATTAATTTTGCTTGGTTATTTCAAAAATCATTTCCTTTATGAAACACTATTTGAAATTAAAATGGCAAATTCAAATCAATTGGCAGTTTGAATTTTTTGAAAATAAAGTTAACAAACATTTGATCTTGCTGTTAGGCATTCCAACAAAAATTATTGCATAAAATAAAACCCCAAAAATCCTATTCTATTTCTCTCTTTCCCTTTCCTACAAAAAAAAAATAAACAGAGAAAAAATGAAAAACAGAAAAACCAAAGGGAGGGCAGGCCAGCCCATTTGGGCCAGCCCACCACACCCCCACAAGCCAGCCCACCCCAGCCTTCCCCTACCTCTGTCCGTACAGAGGACAGGAGGTCGCTGTCACCACCTGTCCCCTCCACCTGCTCCCTCCCCCCCTTATCTAGCTCCCCTTCCCTCCTTCCCAAACCCTAACCCTAACTCTCCCTCTCCTCCTCCTAGCCGTCGCCCCCCCTCTCTTCTTCCTTCCCCCAATTCTCCCTCTCTGAAAGTTTCTGAATTTTTTGGTTGCCTCCATGGCCGGAAAAGGGAGGAGGTGAGGTCGGTGTTGTGGTCGTCTCCGGCCCCCGTTCTCGCCGGGAATGGAATCGTGGTGATGCCCTCCTCGTCCTCGCGGTCTCGGACAGCCGGGAGAGGCCCCAGGGCCGCGCCGCCGTCGCCATCATCTTTCCCCAGGCGCGCTGCTGCTGCCGTCCGCTTCGCTCGTCAGGCCATCGTCCGCCTCGAGCCGTCCGCGCCGCCAAGCTCCCCCCCGAGGTGAGCACTCCCTCCGTCGCTGCACCCCCTCCCTTTGCTCTGTGTGTCACCAACGAGCAAAACGATCGCGCCGCCCCTCGTTGGCCGTCACCGGACTCCCGCTCGCTGTCTCCGTTCTGCAGACGAGATGAGTTCTGAATCTTCTGATTCGAAGTTCAGTTAACTTCCTCTTATTGCTTCATCTAGTAACAGCCCTGGTAACCAACAAAACCAATCGCACTAGCCCACTGGTAGCACACCTTGCGCGCGTCCAGCAGGTCCAGGGTTCGATCCCCCCCCCCCCCCCCGGCGCAAAGCCACACCTTTTTCTGCCTTTTTTCTTTTTTTTGCCCGAATTCCAGAAAAGCAGATCTGTTTCTTTAATTGTAAAATCAATAACAAATTAAATATGTCTCCAAATTCAGTGATTCAAATTGCTATGGATTCAAAATCTTGTGCTCTTTTCATTAGTAACAAAATTGCAACATGTTTCTGTAGTAATTTTTGCACTAAATAATTAAATACTGAAAATGCAATTAAAAGTTGAAACTTTGGAATTTCATAACTTGAGTTTGGTTCGTCCAATTTGAGCAAACTTGGGCTCTAAAAATATGTCTTAACAAACTCTACACATTGGTATTTTATTTGGTCACAATTGAATTAATATTGAACATGTTTCCCTCTGTTTACTAAAAAGGGCAGAATAAGAATGCTTATGAAAAATTACATAATAAATTCAATAATAACCCAAAAATTATGTTTAATAGCTCAAATTGTTCATTGAAACATTTTATACATGTTTTCAACCTTTTCAATACAATTTGTTTACTGTTTTTCCTAATTAAAAGCGGTGCAATAATTCAATGCTTTAATTAAACCTCTTAAATTGCAAAATTCATAACTTGGGCAATTCAAATCCAATTCCAACATGTAAAATATGTTTTCCATGCAAAATTGAATAAAATTTCCAAATATCAACTTTGTTTTCTGTTTTGAATAAATTAAATTGCTGAAAACAACTGTTTCTTATTTAATGCATTTAAAATTGTCAATTTAATAACTTGCTCATCTAAAATCCAAATTCAACAAATGAAATATGTTTTCCATCTAAAATTTGGTGTTCTTTCCAAATATGAATTTTGTTATCTATTTTGAACAATTAAAATGGGTAAAAACAACAAATGCTTGTGTAACTCACTTAAGAAGCCAAATTTCATAACTTAATAAATAAATTTCCAAACTTGGTAAACACCTTTTCAAATTGAAGCTATTGTTGTTTTCTCATCGTTTTCCTCATCCATGCATCATTCTAATCAACTTTCACATGATGGTTATTTGTAGATCATTTAATTCAACATTAATCCATGGGGTTTTCCATATGCAATCCAAATTGCATATGGGCCCATTTAAATATGTTTACCATGTCAACTAGTTTATCTTTGATGCATCCTTAAACTTGTCATGCATCCATATCTTGATCATGCTGGATCTTTTGCCGTAGTAGTAATTATTGCATCCGGTGTTTGTTCTAGTTCGTTGCTTCTTCCCGGATAGGACGTTGAGATGATGTGAGCAACGACAAGTTCTTCGGATGTACCTCTACTTGCTGAATTCCAGGCAAGTATACTCACTTGCTGCCTATGGCTGCCTTTCATCACTTGTTACCGATTCTTTCTGTTGTCCTTATGCTAGCCTTATGATTCGATGCTTGTGTCCCGATCCTATCATATGTTTTCCTTGCAACCAAGATACAACCTTCCTTCCACTTCCTATTAGCTGTTGTTTGTTTACCTTGTTGGCCCTTGTGTCGTAGTTGCATGCTTAGTGTTGTTTGCGCTCTAGTCGTGTTGTCCGTCTTATCACCTGTTTAGTTTGATAGTTGGGTTTCAATTCAATCAACAACATGTTAATGTTTTGGGTAATAATAATTTGATGATAAGGCACCGGCAGGAGGCCCGGCGTGGTTTTGAGGCCTGCTAGTGTCGAACTTAATTAGGAAAAGGGTCTTGTCCACCGATCCATGATGAGCGCACTAACCGCATGTGGGAAGCGAGTATGGGCGCCCCCCGCAATTCTGATTCGATTCACATCTCGTCCAAATCGCCACACTTAGTTCGGGCTTTCCATTTGATGCATGCATATGCAGGTGCGAGCCCTTGGCGCCAGGGTGGAACTTTTGTAGTCGGCATTTAGGGCGGCGTGGTCTTCCAGTGCTATGAGGGTCCCCCTTTTCTTCGTGGGGGCTCGATTAGCCGCGCACGCACAACACGTGGTTCTTTGGGCTTGATGCGAAGAAGAGTTGGGTTGTGTTGAGTGCCTCGCTTGGTGGAAGGGCCTTTCCATCTGGCGGGTCATTCTTACGTGTACGGCCAAATTGGTGCATCCCTGCAGGGTTAAATCTTCTCGAGAAGCCATGTTGTCCGCGGTTATGGATGACTTGGTGAAAGTGCTGGCTAACAAGTACTCAGACAACCTACACCTAATGATGATAACTTGACTAGTAATATAGGTTACCTCCACCATAAAAATGAATGTCACCTTAATCAACCGTGTGAGTTTCCTTGGGTTGCTTCCTTAGTAGGGGGTAACATTGGATGGGTATTGTTTGGTGAGTAGTTATAGTTGGTTCTGATACGCTATCTTATCCCTTTCTTTTAGCCGGATGTTGTAGCGAGTCTCTGTAGTTAGTTAGTGCAGCCCGCTGCCGCTTCTTTGCAATAATACCTTCCTTTCCGTTGTACCCAAAGTATTTGTATCTTGTGATGATTGGTTACGCTGGCATCTTGTGAGTATGGGTTATCCACTTGCCAGTACTTAACCGTACTGACCCACGAATCCCTTTTCGTGTCTGCATATTCCACATTGCAGTCAACAGGTTTGAAGTCTGACGACGTTAGCTTGGGGATCCCTCCGGCTTGGCCCGGGCAGGGATTGGACGCCATCGGTTATCTTTAGGACTCTTAGTCCAATTTGTATCTTTTCCGTAGTCGGACGCTATGTTGTTTCTTCCGCTGTTATTTGGATCTTTGTATTGTATCAGTTGTATCTCTGACTCGTTTGAGTCATCTTGTATATATCTTTTCTGTTGTTGTTGTGGATTATTCGTGAACTGTTGTAATGTTATCACAAGTGGCAACCTGAAATCGGTTATTATGTGGATTTTGACGGAAATGCTGAAATCTGCATAGTGCCCGATCTCGGGGCGTCACACCGGCTTCCTGTGGTATTGGTACATGGGAGACAATGCCACCGTCAATGGTAGGACGGCGGGGACTCCTGGTGATGTTTCCTTCGTCTTGTAGCATCGAATTGGTCTCCTTGCACCAAAGAGGAAAGCTTTGGGAGGAACTTTGGCGAGGGCAGTTGTCGCTCACACTTTATACATGAGAACGGCAATTCCTGCCAGAGGTCATCTGCACCACGGCTCTGTCTTTGTCAGGGCGCGTAAGCGTGCACATGTCACCGGCACATGGTTTGTCTTCTCCTGAGGGGAAACCCTCTGGAGAGGAGGCGGAGAGCTCGAAGTAGGACTCCTCTCCGAGGACAAATAGGGCGCGTACCTCCGGAGATGCTAGCCTCCTGGTGGCGATATCTAGAGAGGGGATAATGTCTCGCCGAGTGAGAGATATGTATTGAAGCCTCCTCGTGGAAGCTCCCACACGCAAGTTTGACTGGGCCGCACCGGACTGGCCGTGGTACCCTGGTATCCACTAGGCCGACACCAATCCTTTTTCTTTTTCTTTTTCTTTTTCCCACTCACTTATTTCTCAAATAAATTCAGGAAAATTCCTATGGAAAGCTTGTGCACTTTGTGAGATCATGAGCCCCACCCGGCATCCCCTAATATCAGGTTTTGCCCATTCGAGGAAATCTGGCCCCCTCCGACACTACTTCCATATGAGGAAAGTCCACGAAACTTTTCCGTAACCTTGTTACCCCTATATATAAAATCATGATATTATCAAACGATGTTGGAAACATATTTCTAACACACTAGGACATATCATGTCCTCCTTAACTTCTCATATAAAATTCTGCCTAACACCGACATAATTTCTCTCTTATAGTAACTTCCTCGAAGCCACTTTGATTGACACCAGACTTTTTTCTATGATATCGTAACGACATCGAACATTCATAAAACCAATAACAACATATTATTTCTCTCAATAAAAGGTTGGCACGGCTTAAACATGTGACATGTAAAGGCTCGATAACACATAACCATGTTTGGGCACTTACCAAACAATAACCAGCAGCGGGACCATAGACGTCCATGATGGCTCCTGTGTGTTCCCGAAGAACGAGGGAACCTTATAGGTTGCTCATTTCACTTATTCTCTTAACTTCACGATACTAACAATATCATGAGGTGAGACTATGTAATCTAGTCTGATCAAACTCTTTGATCATAACACATATAACTCGTTTACCGGTATCGTTCTCTTTTCTCATCCATATCCCTAATGACCCTGTGATAAATCACACTGTGTCTGGCCAACCGATATGTCATCGGTGATACTAAGAGGGCCTAGAGAATGTATCTCTCTATCGTTTAGAGGAGTTAAGTACTAGTCTTGAATGATCTCAGTTCCATTACACTTTCTAGGTCATACCCGGATATCACCGTTATAATCCCCAGTTACGGCAAGACGGTTGATTATATCCAAAGTATAACTTTCGATCACATGGTCACTAGATATTCTCATAGTATAGGACTAATAGTCAATGCCAACTTTATATGCATTGCTAAAATACATAATGATTATTTGGTCTCTTTTAGCAACAACATACACTTGGGTCGGTTTAGTACTATTGTTACCCTAAAAATAAACTCTTATGTTTTGCTAGACTTTTTTCTAAGTCCATGATCAGGAAAATATGATCATCTCACAAACTATGAATCTAATCTTAGATACAAGATTAGGAACTCTTGTTTGTTTATGTCTTCACACCCGCACAAAGATTTTCCTTTGAAAACTCACTTTTCAAGTGGTATAGCGGTTGTAGCATGATGGCATAAACTTAATTATGAACTTGGAGATAGAATAATAACTGAATATTATTGTCACTAGGGCATACCTCGAATAACAATGCATTTCGGAAGGCCTTAGGGGCTTGGTGTGGCCATGTTTGGGGTTTTCCAAACCGACCTAACACGTATCGCAGATGTGGGGCTTCCCAAACCGTCGCTCCCCACTGTATATACTCCCAATCCCTCGAAGGAGAACACATCAATTGGCCTTTGTGGATTCTCTCTTGTAGAATTAGAGACTCTAATTTAATTAGACCTTATAATTGAATTAAATCTTATTCTAATTAGATATTTGATGTGTCCTCTCCCGATTAGATCTAACTCTAATATCTCTCCCCATGTTCTGGGGTCTCTCCATCTCAATGTGCACCTGTGATTTTCTAGACCTGGACGACGAAGTGTTGCAAGACTTTGATGGACGTATGTGTGCGAGCTTTCATAGGGGTAACATGTGAGACGCTACTATTCTGGATCTAGAAGGCTAGATACGGGGAGACGGCAACAGTCCCACCGCTAGGCTTAGCCGTGTGACTCTTCATTAGGCATCACCAACATCGTCATCAATACACGTTTTGCATCTCCGTGTTGGTAACAATCAGATCTATGTTCGCCCGTACCTTCATAGTAGATCATGGTTGATGCGTAAAACAAATAAATTTAAATTCCTACATGTGGCCCAATAATCCAGTAGTTTTAATTTCTCCTGCACAAGCTAGAAATCCCGCCGAGTATCTCGTATTGAGCATGTGAGCTTTGTACGGCTCCCATATAATCTGGTAATCTTGCAATTGATCAAACTGCATCATGAATGACCCGTAGCAATTTTTCACTTGTTCGCCCGGGTACCATCTCTACAAATTGATAAAGTAATTAGTTTAACACAATAAACAACTTGATAAAACATGGAACAAAATTTAATGTTGTACACATTTACCTCCCTGTGCGCCCACATACTACCAATTGTAGGAAAATCGACTAAGTATCCATGAATGAGTTTGTACTCCTCCCAGGAAGTGTGAGCATCGATGTCAGGTCTACCCATAGAGAGTCTCTCTTAGGACCATAGGTGCAGGAGCAGTGAACACCCAATTATCGAAGAGAACTCCTTATTCTTCGTGCACATGATGCACATATCTAGGTACGTTGCAGCTAAGTCAACAGACCAAAAACTCCGTGACACTATATTTGCAAGGGTTTGTGCATCCGCAATCTCTCGTGCCATACTTATGAAGTGCGCACTAATAGTGTCGACGTGAGTCTCAATGAACACACCTTGCCAAATAGCCAAATCAAATATGCCTCCAGACATCTAATAATATGTGGTCCACTCAAGACGACATCAGGGTATCATAAAACACCAATCTTCATTGAACATACAAAAAGAAACTCAATACGTACAATTGAGAATAAAAATAAACCTCATAAATTATAACAATCTTATCTGAAACTGAAAGAGCATTTCCCCGCATCGTTTTGATGTTTGTTGGCAACACAATTAAAGCACTAATGTGTGCTAAGTATTTTTAGGTTAATGAGCTTATATTACATATCCCCTTTATGCTCATTGAAGAATTCAGTCTCCATGGTGGGTTTTCTGTATGGGCCGGTACTACCGGAAGGCGTTCGGTACTACCGAGTTTTCCAGGGATGCGTACTGGACTCTGCGCACTTGGGACTCGGTACTACCGGCCATGGTATGCTCGTGTGCACTGTTGGAGCTGTTTGTTTTTTGAGGGGCGGTACTACCGAACCCACTCGGTAGTACCGGGTTTTTCACTGGTAGAGCAAGATTGTGTACTGGACTCGAAGCCCAACCTTCTGGTAAATTCGGAACTACCGGGGGCGTCCAGTAGTTCAGCGCGGTACTACCGACCCCGCGCGGTAGTACCGGGTTTTTGCGGAAGGAGCGAGAATGCGTACTGGACTCTAACCTCAACCTTCTGGTTTATTCAGAACTACCGGGGGCGTCCGGTAGTTCATCGCGGTACTACCGGATCTGCCCGATAGTACCGACTGTGGTCACTGTCTGCGATGCTGCGTTGACCAAGGTGGAGAGATGCACGGGCAGTATACCGGACGCCGTCCGGTAGTACCGGGTGAAGCAATAAATGCCTCAAACGGTCAGATTCGTGGGATGGGTATAAATATCCCATTCCCTTCTTCCCCAAGATCTAGTTCGTCCAATCATTGAAGTGCATTTATTAGAGCTCACCAAATATTTGATTTCTTTTAATCCCTCCACCCAAACTCATTGATTCTTGGAGGATTGAAGGAGAAGGCCCCGATCTACATATCCACCAAGCCGTTCTTCATTTCCCCCCTCATTCACTTGAGGGATCTAGTGTAGGGTTTCCTTATAGAGAACCTAGACTCCATTGCTACACTTGTTGGTGATTGGTGATTGTTGGGAGCCCCCAATTAGGTCATGGGTGTGTGCCCCAAACTTGTTTGTAAATGATTCGATTCCCGCCTCAAAGGGGATCAATAGTGGAATATGAACTAGGCCTTTGTGGCGGGGTTCATCAGAGAATAGGGTGAGACCTTTGTGGCGTTGAGTAGACCTTTGTGGCGAGCTCACACCCCTCCAACGAGACATACTCCCTTAACAAGGAGGAACTCCGGAATGCATCGTGTCTCTGCGTGCTTCCTATCGGTTATCTCGCTCCCTTATCCTTTACTTGTGCTTGTATTGTTTTTACCATTGTTCTTGTCATATAGGTAAATTCCCCGTAGTTGCATTATCTAGAGAATTTACCTTTGTGTCCTTACTATCCGTTCAGAAACTTACTCAACCATGATAGCCAAGGACCTTCTGCCTGGTATATCAAGTGCGGGTTTTTTGGATGCACACCTGCGAAACGGGCATGCATGTTGTCACGCCAATTATTTGGAGCCTCTTAAGAAGGAACAATGACCGCGTCCACCAGCGGGACGACATTTTACACCACCCACACCACGTCATACTTTGATAAGTGACCGTGCACCCTTGCAGGGCAGACAATCTCAGTACAACTCATAGTCAAATATTGTCTATTTGATACGTCAGTGTGGAAAACCTTTTGTATAGACAATGCCCACTGAATCACGACTTTCCTTAACTGCTGCTTCATGCTGTACTGACCCCTGATTTTAATATTATTCATGTGGTACTCCTAGGACGATTCATGGTATTTATGCTCGGTCGTGACGTTCTGACTTATCCTGATTCCCGGAACGAGGAATAGATACATATTCGCTATTCTGTTCATCATCTTCATCCGAACTAAGATCTTCTGCAAGTCCATCTTCGTCTTTATCCAACAACCCTTCATGCATTGTTGCTCCGTACTCATCCGCATCAGCCTCCCCAATTTAGGCAGATCTTGTCGAATTACTACTTAGTGCTAATTCATAATGATTATAAATGTCTGACACAGAGCCATACCGATCAATAGTTTGCAAACCGGTTGGCTGACTACTCTCTCCATGCTGAAAATCACCGCCACCTTGTTCCAAATTATTCTGATTCGGAACAAACAACGCTAGGACTTTTGGTTTTGTTCCTCGGTGTTTGCATGATGCTAGCCAAGACACCCACTCATTTGTTCGATCGAGCGCTAACAACTCACAAATAATATTTGTATGACATTTGGTCCATAACGAGTCTAGAAATTATGATGAGATCCAAAATTCACCGTCAAATAGTACTAGGCACCGCTTATTTTCACTGACTCTAGCTCTGTCAACTGAATCTCCATTTTTTCAAATTCACCGAGCTCAACCCCTAACTCTTTTGCACGGACAGTACCGGAAGCATAGATCACAACGTACCCACTTCCATTATCTAAACAAATTTATTATGTCATCAAATACTACGCACCAGATATATCTAAATATGACGGCCACCGGGTAATATAACAAAAAATTAAAATATATAATACATCTAACTGACAAAATATATCTACACTAATCCAAACAAATATCATATTGACACTTAACCTAAAAAAATCTGGTGATTAGGCTTTACCCATGACGCGTGCGATACCCGTCGCTGTCGCTGCCCGGTTTCAATCTAGCACCACCACTCGAGCTTCCCCAATGCCATTACATTTGTATTAGCAAAATAGAGCTCCTCATAGAAAAGAATGGCGAAGAAAGCCTACTGGTTGGTCTGGTTGTCCCCCGACGGTGCCCGAGGGGGCCTCGGTTCAATCTTGCCGATTCTACCTAGACATGGCTCAAAACGAAGGGGTAAGGCCAATCCAGCATTGCTCCACCTCCCCACCCCTAACACCTCCACAGCGAGCTATCCCATCAACAGACCGGGATGCCCCAAACCTCCTCTTTTCTATTCCTTGAATTTATGGGTTTGTAGGAATTTTTTGGGGCAGAAATCGGTGGTCGTTTTGCTCCAAACTTGAGGGAAGAAGAAGAATTGAGGGAGGCAGAGGAGGAAGAAAGGGGTGAGTCGGGCACCGCACCCTTATCCAGCTAGTTTCATCACGGGTGCAGACGTAAATAGCTTTCACCACCGCTGGAGCCGAAATGTGGACCACACTTACAGACACGCCCAGAGACATGCAAGTCGGCTCTGGCACAACGAAAGGTGGATTTCGACACAACCCATGATGAAAGAAGTGCTATCAACACGGCAGTTGACGATGACATGCTATTTTTTGGGATTGACCCAAAACATGTACTATTTGTCGAATGAATGTTTAAAAATATATTATTTTAAAAAATTCCTATAGTCTATCGATGTCCCCCAATCGGGTGAAATTTTCTTAATTCTCAATCAAGCGAGAAAAGTATAAATTCAGCTTAGTTCCGGTTGCACTTTCCTATGTCAGTTGCATGTTTACGTAGAAGTGCAACACCATCGAGTTACATTTTTTTTCTAAATTGTGTTTGCATCTTTTTTTAGGTGAATGGGATTTAAAATCTTAGTAGTCTACTAAGATTTAGCAAAACAGATTATTTTAAAAAGAAAATTTAGATCAAAATTCACCTCTAGCTCTTGAAGGTCACAACCGATACGGCTAGCTGTTTTAAGTTTGAAAAACATTTGCCATGAGACACCGTTATTTTCTGGCATTTGAAAACACACCACCCAATTGTGTCTTTGCTAGGTACCATTATAATTTTGTGACACATTTGCCACAACACACCGTATGGTCAAAATGCTTTTGCTTCCGATGACGTGTAGTTTCGAAACTTTTTTCTAAATCAAATTTTAGCCCGAGGCAAAACGTAGTCTGTACGTATCAATTTTGGATATTAATATGCAAATTAATAGGGATGAATCAGCAAAGGCGTCCAACATAGAACTATACTGCAGTTCACATCTAATTGTGAAGAGAAAAATGAAAAAAATAGCCGGCTGGTACATAAGACAGGACACCGTCCATGGCCGCTCACAGCGATGACGTGGTCCAGCGGCCGAGAACGCTTCGGTGCAGGCAGTGGCGGCGGCACCTTGCCACACATGTCACTATTGAGACCTGGCCGACTACATGGGATGGCGACGACGTGGGACGGGGCTGGCCCGTGTTTGGGATGACAACGATTCTTGCTGGAGGTGAGAATCTGGGTTGGGGGCGATCGGCGGTAGGATGGCCCGCGAGATGGAGAACTGCAGCGGTTAGGGTTCGTCGAAGTTCGATGCAAAGGATCGTCATGTTTGTCTCCGCGTGAGGAAGAGAACAGTTCGATGGGAAATTCAGGATATTTTTGGAAAGGGTAATATAATAATTTCTAGGGGAAATGGCTGCACGATATATTTTGCCAAATATAACATAAAATTTTAATGGTATCTAGCAAATCGCAGGGCCTACAAGGGCAAGCATGGACAGAATAATACACATGCTCTGTCTAGTCTACACACATGATTTCTTTTATTTCAACTCAAATAAAATCACTTTCTTTCGAGTTCTTTGCTTGAAAAAGAGCAAAGCAACTGGACGGTGCGTTTGAGCAAAAGTCAGGGTGCGCTGGCAAATTAAATTTGAGTCATTCGACGATTTGCCACGTTTTAGTTTGCAATTTGATTATTTACCACCGAGCAAATAGTCAAATTTCACAAGTAAAACGTGGCAAATCATCGAAAATCCCGGCAAATTTTCCCTTTTAATGTTAACCGAACAATCGACAGACCGTTAGCTTGGTTTTGTCACCAATCTACCCGGTGTTCGGTGTTTGCATCCGCTGCACCAAACCACCGGCATCTCACCTCGCAACGGTCAGGTCGCCGGAGTCCAAATCCAGAAGCAATAAGTAGCTAGCACCCCATCTCCTTCCCCCAAAAACGGCTACTTCCTCCCCCCTTCCGCCACCTTCCAGAACCTTGTTCCTGCACCTCACGATGCCGCCGGCGCCGCGCAAGCGCCAGCTGGGCCGCACGGTCCTCGTCCTCGCCGGAGCGGGGTACCTCGCCTTCCTCCTCCTGTTCGAGCTCCCTTCCCTGCCCTTCTCATCCCCCTCCTCCTCATCGTCGCTGCCCACCCACCGCTCGCGCCGCCGCGAGCTCGAGGCCTCGGCGTCCACCTCCTTTTTCTCACCTGCTCGTCCCTCCAATCCATCCTTCCCCTCGGCCGCGTCTCCCGCGCCGTCGCCTCCGCCGCTCCCGATCTTCTCCTCCCTCCTCGTTCTCCCCAGGTTGAACGCCACCGCGACCCCCTTCGATGGCATCGCTGCCGATGCCTTCTCCGCCGCCAAGTCCCATCTTGCTCACCTAAGGACTGCCGCCGCCTCCGCATCCGCCACGTCCCCGCCCCCGTCCTCCCCGACCTGCCCCGCCTCCATCTTGCTGCACGCGGACAAGCTCCCGGCGGAAGGGGTCCGGACGGTGGAGCTGCCGTGTGGGCTCGCGGTGGGGTCGCACGTCACGGTGGTGGCACGCCCGAGGGCCGCGCGGCCGGAGTACGACCCCAAGATCGCCGAGCGCAAGAACGGGAAGACGCCCCTCATGGTGTCGCAGTTCATGGTCGAGCTGGTGGGCACCAAAGTGGTAGACGGCGAAGCGCCGCCCAGGATACTGCACTTCAACCCCAGGATCCGCGGGGATTACAGCGGCAAGCCAGTGATTGAGATGAACAGCTGCTACAGGATGCAGTGGGGCCGGTCGCAGCGCTGCGAGGGCTACGCTTCCCGTCCGGCCGAAGAGACTGGTGAGTTGCGGAGCTCATGCTTCAGATCTGCCTGGTTATTTTGTTTTGATTGAATTCATGTTCATTTGATTTGCTTCATCTTGCCATGATGCCTGTTATTCAGTTATTTTAGAAGTCTGGCTTAAGAAGATTGGATTCGAGTTGGTAGGAACTAGGAAGGAATTGTTTGTTAGTTAGGAAAATAGAAGCCATCAACTTCAGTGGTCTAAATGGCGTGGAATAGTGTGGATGGGTGGAATTTAGCAAGAAAAATGTGCAAATTTTGGAAAGAAATGTCCAGAGAAGGGTCGATATTTTTTTTTCCTTGGTGGAGAATGGTTCTGATGGTGATTGTGCAGCTTGATTTGTCAAATTAGTGGAATATTGTAAGAATCAAACAAGCATGGACCTGCAACCGTGTTTGAGGGATACATGTGGAGTTTGACTTCAACGTGGCAGTGGTTACTTAACTTTGTGTTCTCATTTTCTTCTTCGCCAATTAGTGCGAGAAGATCGCAAATAATTGACTGCTTAGTTTTTTTAGATGAAAAGGGATCACTCCCCTGTTTCATTGCTCATGAAACCATAACAGTGTCTCAGACAACCATAGTTTGTAGCAAAACAGAAACTACCGCAACTAGACCGAAACGACTATAACCCATGAACAGTACGCAGTGTACATGCATCTACAGTCCAATTGTTCCATTAGTTGCAACAAGCTAGTTTAGCGATTAATGAATGATTCTGGTTGTTTCAAAGGTTGTGAGTGAAGCTTTTTAGATTTCGAGCAAGTAGGCATTTCGTCTTTCTTGCACACATCCACATTTTCTGTAATTCATTTTGCAAAAAGGTGGCACACATGTTAACAGGGTACTGTTTGATCTTTCAGTTGATGCTCAACTGAAGTGTGAGAAATGGATTCGGGATGATGACAATAAGTCCGAGGAATCAAAGATGAAATGGTGGGTGAAACGTTTAATTGGTAGGCCAAAGGATGTGCACATCAGTTGGCCATACCCATTCGCAGAAGGCAAGCTATTTGTTTTGACTCTAACAGCTGGTTTGGAGGGTTACCATGTGAATGTTGATGGGAGGCATGTCACTTCATTTCCTTACCGCACTGTAAGTTTGTCATAAAGCCTCACAAATCTGGCTTAGTTGCATGAGTAGCCTCTTGAGATCTGGGTATCTGATTGTGGTCAACTGATGTTCTGTACAGGGTTACACTCTTGAGGATGCAACAGGCTTGTCTCTGAATGGCGACATTGATATTGAGTCAATTTTTGCTAGTTCTTTGCCCAGTTCACATCCTAGTTTCTCCCCAGAGAGATACCTAGAAATGTCTGAGCAGTGGAGGGCCCCACCACTACCAACTGAACCGGTTGAGCTTTTTATTGGCATTCTGTCCGCAGCTAACCATTTTGCTGAGCGTATGGCTGTGCGGAAGTCATGGATGATGTATACTAGAAAATCATCAAACATTGTAGCTCGGTTCTTTGTGGCTCTGGTAATTACTTGCTTTTCTCTTGTTTTTAGTTACTTGCATATTCTGAACCCTGACAAACCAAGCAATTTTACAGAATGGAAAAAAGGAGATCAATGCAGAACTCAAAAAGGAGGCAGAGTTCTTCCGTGACATCGTTATAGTGCCTTTCATGGATAGCTATGACCTTGTTGTGCTGAAAACCATTGCCATTGCCGAATACGGGGTAAGTGAGCTGTAATATGTCAGATATCATATGCTCTGCTGGGTTTTGTCTCCAGTTTTGTTGACATTTGTATGCTCATTAATGGTTGCTGTTCATCCAGGTTCGAGTCATCCCGGCAAAATATGTAATGAAATGTGATGATGATACATTTGTTAGAATTGATTCCGTATTGGAACAAGTGAAGAAAGTTCGAAGTGATAAGAGTGTGTATGTGGGAAGCATGAACTACTACCATAGACCACTGAGAGCGGGCAAGTGGGCTGTGACTTATGAGGTAGATTCATGTACTCTATTGCGTAACCAGCATACATCATGTCGCTTAAGAAATGTGGAACATGAAGACACAATACATTATGAGTCATGAAATGTCCTCCACTTGTGTTTCCATTTGCTGCCATGTGACAAGCAATCAAAAACCAACTAGCACCTGATCTTCTATTGGTGAAATACAATATTCACCTGCAGAGCAAAAGAACAAATCTTTTGGTGCACTGCAAGGATGGTTGCTGGAATGATTAAATTAACACAACTGAATGTAGTGCTTTACTTGGAAGACCTCTTTCTACAAGTGAATCTTTTTTGTACAAGATCAGTAAAATTCACCAATCAGCACGGTCCACTTTGAACTTCTTATACTGTCATGCAATAAACTTTAATAAGTTGTTTATACAAGACCAGTACTTTGAACTTCTTATACTGTCATGCAATAAACTTTAATAAGTTGTTTATACAAGACCAGTAAAAATCGACGCGATCAGTATGGTCCACTTTCACATCTTAATTTCTTATGCCATCATACATATACTTGAATAAGTTGTTTATACATGCAATTTTGTATCAGAAGCGGATTTCACATTTCTCCTATAGATCAGAAGGTCTTGTATTCATATGTTACTATTGGCAAACTGGGCAACCTTGTGATGAAAAAAGCTGATGTTGTACTTTCTGCTGTCCTTATTGGCGTTTCGCCTATCCTGTTTTTTGTATATCAGAAGGGAATCTTATGTTTTTTCTTATTTCTTTCCAGGAATGGCCAGAGGAGGTTTACCCAAATTATGCTAATGGGCCTGGCTATGTGATCTCATCAGATATTGCACGCTACATTGTATCCGAATTTGACAAACAGACGCTTCGGGTAAGCATCCCTTGGACGCTATCAACTACCACCCGCTGGATCTACTCACGTCGTGTAGAAATGGTGATAGCTAAGTTGTTTTTTCTTTATTATTATGCAGCTATTTAAGATGGAAGATGTCAGCATGGGTATGTGGGTGGAGAAATTCAATATCACTCGTGGACCGGTGGAGTATCGGCACGACGTCAGGTTCTACCAGGCTGGTTGCTTCGATGGTTACTTCACGGCACACTATCAGTCCCCGCAGCACATGATCTGTTTGTGGAGAAAACTGCAGTCTGGTAGCACCCATTGCTGCAATGTGAGATGACGATGGCGAAAAATGTGGGACAATATTGGTCGGAGAGATGATCCGCAAGCACAACTCGTGTACCAGACGATTGTAAGTCATCAGCGACTCCAAGGACGTTTGGAGGAGTGCTCTCTATTGGGCTTGTCAAACGATTCTTTCATTCTTTTGGTCGGTGGCCTGGTTCCATGCTGCTGATTCTGACACCTGATGGATGGATGCCCTCGGGATTCTTTTGACACTTGTTAATATTTGGTCGCGTCAAATTTTACTGACCTAGGAATTTTCATTTTGGGGGGGTATATTGCATGTGTACAGAATCAAGTTCAGAGTTCTATGTATGATATACGGAGTTTCACTTGTTCAGACTTGCTTATGGCAAGAGCTAAACTGAATAGGCAGGTCAATTCGCAAGGAACATGTGGTTGGATGGTTAGAGCATCTCCACGGGCACCCATCAAATTTGTATCCGGCACCTTCCAATTGGTCTCTCTTTGGGTGGCGCTGAATCTGTGTCCGTGATTTTGGTGGGTGGGCTCCGCAGCGGCACCCTCCAAACATGACCCGCCATCCGCAGACGTTAAACCGAACACATTGTGGGCATGTCGGACGAACGCCATGGTGCCGAACACATTATTTTAGAACAAGGTTTACAAAAGAAAACGTTAAACCGAACACATTGTGGGCATGCCGGACGAACGCCATGGTGCCAAACACATTAGTTTAGAACAAAGTTTACAAAAGAAAAGACAAAGTCTGGCGACGTAGCGTCCCTACTCGTCGCCGTCGGAGTGGTCCTCCTCCTCGCCGTCGGAGTGGACCTCCTCCTCGCCGTCCGTGCAGCATGGGTGGCGGACGCAAGTGGCATCGTACATCTTGATGTGCAACTTGCTTGTCCTGGCGTAGCGGAAGGTGAGCATCCAACCCTCCTGCAGCTGGTGCATGCGGGTGAATTCAACTCATCTGTTGCCGAGGAACAGGTGGCCATGGTGCCTGAACACGACGGTCACGCAGCGATGGGGACACCCTTCCAGCTGCAGGGTAAAGGAGTCCGGCTCCCTGCCTTCGAGCAGGACGCCGATCCTATCTGGCAGCATCAAAGAGTTGCCCAATGGCTGCCGGAGCATGACGAAGAACTCGGGGAGGGCATCTCCACCGGCGTCGTTGATGACCCACAAGTATAGGGGGTGTATTGTAGTACTTTCGATAAATAAGAGTGTCGAACCCAACAAGGAGCAGAAGGTGTTGACAAGCAAGTTGGATAGAGAATTCACTATAAACACTAGCAAACGGGGTTTAGGAGGTTTTTGATATATCAGATAAATAAAGTGCGAGTAAATAAAGTGCAGTAAATAATATTGCAGCGAGTGGCCCAATCCTTTTGAGAGCAAAGGACAAGCCGGTTGTGTTTCTTATGACTATAAAACGTTCTCGAGGACACATGAGAATTTCGTCAAGTGCTTTCGCTTCATTACGGTTGATTAATATCCATTGGTTCGTAAAGTGTTGTGTGGGTGAATCTATGATAATGCACCGCCCAACTAGGACTAATACATACTTGTGATTATACCCCTCGTAAGCATCCGCAAATACAATAAAGTAATTAAGATAAACTAACCACAACCTTAAAACTCCGGGATTCTACGCCCCCTCGTGCATTGGTTTCGTAACGGGGGTTTAGGTTTCTGTCACTCCGGCAACCCCATAATTAGTAGCCAAATACACAATGCATCCTCCTAGGCTCATAAAGGTGAAGTATCATGTAGTCGACGTTCACATGACACACTAGAAGAATAGCACCACAACTTAAATACCGAACCACGAGATATACTTCTCCCATGTCCTTAAGAACTAAACGAACTACTCACAAGACATCATATGGATCATAATCAGAGGTGATATAATGGATGATAACAATATGGTCATAAAGTGCTAACACCGATAAATCTCACAAGTATCAACTACTAACAAGTAATCCACATCGGGAGAGAGATCTAATGTAAAACAACGATATAAATCTCTAATTGTTACAGCGGGATGATGGTGGATGATGAGGGTGATGGTGCTGGTGATGAGGATGATGATGACGATGATCCCGATGAAGCCCGGAGTGATGACGGTGACGATGGCGGTGATTTCCCCTCTTCGGAGAGGAATTTCCCCGGCAGATTTCTGCATGCCAGAGAGCTTTTCTCTCTCGGGTGTTTTCCGCCCCGAGGCGGCGGCGGAATAATTCTCCGATGATGGTATGGGGCTTAGGGTTCCCTGGGAGTCAAGTACGCGAAAAATGTCGACCAGAGATGGGCCAGGGTGGCCACACCACCTGGTGGTGCCACCTCATGGTGTGGGCCCCTGGTGGCCCCCCTCTGGCTCCCCTTCTGGCTGGAGTCCTCCTACGAACTTCTAAGACCCCTCCGATGTCCCCCTTCTTCTTCTGATCTTCTGAAATATGGTATCTCGACGACGCTTTTTTCCATCAGATTTCTGGTCCTGGTGTTTATTCTCCAAAAATTATGAAATATGCAAAATAAGATAAAATAACATAAGGGATGCATCATAACATGAAATATATCGATGAATAACAGAAAATAACAACATAAAACGGTGATGCAAAATAGACGTATCAACTCCCCCCAAGTTTAGACCTCGCTTGTCCCCAAGCGAAAGTGAACTCAGTAAACTTGACCATAGGTTTATGGAGTGAGGTGTCAATAAAATAAAATACGGACAAGAGGCATCATATCTACAAAGAAGAAAGTCATTTTAGACAGCTACTCCTCTCATATAATCAAACTTGAAACAAGTAAAGTAACAACAAAGGTGCAAAAAGTAAATCACAATTGGTGAAGGAAAACTTCGTTTTTGGTCAGAGAATAATTAACATTGTACTTATCTTTCGATCAAAATCTTTTATACTAGATATATTGCAGAGTTTATCATGCTCAATTATAACGGTCTCTTTGCAAACATTGGTAACTTTCAAAGTGGTATTCAAGCAGATAAAAGCATTTGCAGAAACAAAGAAGAATAAAGAACATGATTGAGTAAATCAACATGTAGTTGGATGAACAACAACAACTCAAATGCTTGCTTAGAATGAAAGAAGTAGGTTTACTGACTCAACATAAATGTAAAAGATAGGACCTTCACAGAGGGAAGAATTGATCACTCATGTGCTAGAGCTTTTATTTTGTAAAACAGAGATATAAAGGTTGACCCTCCTCCCATCCATCTTACACAAACCATGGCTAACCGAATCCTCGGGTGCCTGCCAACAATCACATACTGTGGAGGAGTGTCTATATTTTGAGAGGTGTGTATGTCTATGTCAACGAATGGCAAACAGAAAATACAGTATGTCACAAGCCAACTAGACTCACAAGAGCGGCTCCCATTGAAGGACGCAACTGGTATAGAAGGTCATCCCTCTTTCACTTTTGTTTACACAATTATGCTTTGACTAATAAATCGGGGGCAAAAAGAGTGAAGAGAATTTGTATTATTATTTGGGGCTGGACACCCCACTGCCAGCTCTTCTAGCATTTGGATAATCGGACGAAGCCACTAGTCCAGGCGTGTGAGTCCAATCAACAAGTGAGATATAGATTCTTTATTTGCGTCCTCATGAGCTAAAACAGGAACACAAAACATGGATAATTTTGAAGGTTTTAAAGGTAACACATGAGCAATTTACTTGGAGTGGTGGTGAATTACCACATATGGGTAGGTATGATGGACACAAATGGCAAGGTTTTGGGCTGAAGGTTTGGATGCACGAGAAGCATTCCCTCTCACTACAGGTTTTTGGCTAGCAAGGTTGGGTAGCAAGCATAAGAATCAAAGCAAAACAAACAAAGACATATATGATAAAGCCAATCATGCAATCTTCCTTGAAGGTGTAAACAAACTTATTTGAGAATACTAATCTTATGGGCTAACAAATAAGAAAGATCATGGAATAATATATCTACATGCAACTCCCTCTTTTCTACTTAAGTCTCAACGAATTGTTGCTACTGACCGATGCTAAGTTTTCCAAAACCAACTAGATTATCTAGAAGCTCCAAAATTGATACCAATACTAATAACAAGGTCAATCTCATAACAAAAATTGAAAACTAAAATAAAGTGAAACAAGTAGATGATGAAACTTACCATTAATATTTCATTACGGCAACTCAAACCAAGGGATACAACGATAACCAACTAAGGAGCAACACTTCCAAACTGCAAACCATCCTATATGATATTTTATCTACTCATGATATGACTCTACTAAAAGGGTAAAAAGGGTGAAAGATAAAAGTGATACCGCGGCACTCTCCCAAGCTTGGAACAAGCCTAGGGGATGTCAATACAATTGACGAATCAATTCTTCGATGGTGGTGGTGAATCCTTCTCGATGAGCTTATCAATTGATTTCTTCAGATCTTCAATTGCGAACATAAGCATACGCATCACCTCCGTATTGTGATCAATACGGTTTGCATGCCTGTCAGATTGTGAATCCCAGCCACCAAGATTTCCCCCTACTCTTCCTTAGATTGAGAGCTTCCTTCATCTGCACGGCTAGAACGATCCATATCCCAGCGAGAAGGCAAATCTGCCTCGGGTACCCTCCTAGATTGATATTCATGAATTAAAGTACGGAAAGGTTTCTTCATGCCTGAAAGGGGTGTCGTTGAAGCTAAACAGTGGTGTGGGGCCTTCCCTCCGGTGCTCATCCTCGCCGTTTGCTTGCAAGGTTTTGCAACCACTCCAATGCTTGCAATGGTGGCGCGTGGATGCACTCGTGGGTTTTCTTCTACATCTCCTTCAGCTCCACTCGATCTCCTCCTCCGGCTTGAGGTCTTGGAGATCATCTTCCTTCGGTCTCTTCCCCTTGTTGTTGTTGGCGGAGACCATGATGCTTCTAAAACTGAAAACAGATCCTGGCAGAAACAACATGAAACAGAAACACGACGAGAAAATGATATACGGACCTCGGGGGGTCCGGGGGGTTATATAGAAAAAATATGTGTAACGAAAGGAAAGTCCAGGTCGAAAACGAGTCGGAGAGGGGCTCCGGGGCTCCCACACCATAGGCTGGCGCGGCCAAGGGTGGGCCGCGCTCCACCTGGTGGTGTGGTGCCTCCGGGCACCTTCTCCAACTCTTCTTCGGCTCGGTATTTTTCATATTTTCCAAAAACCAATCATCTATAATTGAAAAGGCAATTCACGAACTTTTTCTTAACATAAGTGTTACATATTCCAAAACAGACTATGCAGATTCTAGAATCTTCCCCCTAATGAACTTCTCCGGAGTCATTACTTGAATAACATCCACATCTTCATCATAGGAGTCCCCCAGAAATATAATGTTTGAGTCTTTGTCCATTTACCACTTGTGTAGTGTTATCCTTTAGGGAAGCAATTTTGATTGCACCAGAACGATACACTTCTTCAATAATATAAGGTCCTTCCCATCGGGAGAGTAATTTTCCTGCAAAAAATCTGAGACGAGGCCGATACAATAGAACTTTGTCACCAACATGAAACTCTCTTTTAAGGATTCTTTTATCATGCCATTGTTTAACTTTCTATTTAAAGAGCTTGGCATTTTCATAAGCTTCACATCTTCATTCATCTAAATGATTCAAATCAAGCATTTTTTTCTTACCAGCAAGTTTAAAATCTTTATTTAATTCTTTCACTGCCCAATAAGCTTTGTGTTCTAATTCTAAAGGCAAGTGACGAGCTTTTACATAAATCATTTTATAGGGAGACATACCCATAGGATTTTTATAAGCAGTTCTATAAGCCCATAAAGCATCATTCAACTTATCTGACCAATTCTTCCTAGATTTATTAACATTCTTTTGCAAGATAGATTTAATTTCTCTATTTGATAATTCTACTTGCCCACTGGTTTGAGGATGATAAGCTGAGACAATTCTATGATTAACATCATATTTAGCAAGGGTCTTTCTAAAACCACCATGAATGAAATGAGAACCTCCATCAGTCATAAGATATTAAGCACACCAAACCTAGGGAATATAACATCTTTAAGCATTTTTATAGAGGTCTCACCATCAGCACTTTTAGTAGGTATAGCTTCTACCCACTTACTAACATAATCAACAACAACAATAATATGAGTATAACCATTCGAAGGAGGAAAAGGACCCATAAAGTTAAATCCCCAACAATCAAAAGGTTCAGTAACAAGAGAATAACTCATAGACATTTCATTACGTCTAGAAATATTCCCTACTTTTTGACATTCATCACAAGATAAAATAAATTTAGGTGCATCTTTAAAGAGGGTAGGCCAATAAAAACCTGATTGTAGAACATTTTGTGCGGTTCTATCTCCAGCATGATGTCTGTCACGCCCCAAGACCGGGCCTGGGAGAATGACAGCCGCCGCGCGCCTATAGACCGAGGCCTATACACGCGCAAGGCGTAGAAAAGCAGGATAAACCAGCACTGTGGATCTCGAACAGATCAATTACTCGATTTACAAATTTACAAGATTATTACATTTACAAGATAAATTCTCTAACGTCTTCCCAACCCGACCGGCCCAGCCTACTCTTCGAACGACGAAGTCTTCCGCTGCAAACTCTGATAAAATCAAGGGGTGCAAGAGTGAGTACGATAAATATACTCAGCAAACTATTCATACACTTTCATATACGTTGTAAAATACACTATGTTTAAAAATACATGTAAAACATTTGTGTTATTAAGTAGTTAATCAGAACACATGGTGCCACACATGAAGGTAAGGTTCCCTACCCGGGACTCACAGGGGTGAACATTCACACTTTTACACTCTTAAGAGGGGTACTCCGACATCGACAGGCTCAACCAGAACCACACAGGCTCCGGAACGAGCAGAGCTCTTTGACTCGCTCAGACACCGGACACCTTGACCTACTCATGTCGGTCGCTCCTACGGATCCATCACCTACATTTTCCCGAACAAGGGCCGCTCCTCACGGAGAACTCAGTCAGTCTCATACCTGAACTGTGACCAGTACAATACAATCACCTTCGTAACACCAAGTTTTACTTCAGAAAACACTAGTTCATTGTTCATGCGAATACACGAGCTAAGCCCAGTTCGTATCGGTGGCTCCTACGGATCCATCACCACATAACGATACCAGCGAATAGCCCCGACATATCCACACATCTCTCGTACCAGTACGGTATCATGATTGAAATACAAAGTCCACTTCACAAAATATATGAGAGATGTAGAAAGAGCTTGCCTCAGTTAGCTACACTATAACTATCAAAGAATATCCACGACCGTATCCGCGACGATATTCGATCTCATACGCCGGTACCATACGTCACCAAAGAATACCACTGGCGGAGCTACTCGCCAGACACTACAATCGCCTGCTATCTTATGTTGGCGAACTCCACGGCCACCCTCTCTTATTCTCACCAGCATCTCTGACTAAACTGAATACGGGTGAGTATTATTTTCACCGGCACAAAGTCTGGTTCTCTCCTCTCTCTCCCTCTGTCTTTCTAGTTGTCTAAACGATGGACATTGTGGTAAACCACAACGAACAGCACGAGTCTTGAGTACTATTTATAGACTGTCGTTCATGCATACAAACGCTAGCTAAAATATCTCAGCTTGCCGCCCTGCCGCTGTCCTTACCTGACAAGCAAATGACCTACCTGTCCTGCTGCTATTTGCTCTTCTGTCCCAAAGTGGCACCAACGAGCTGACTCACCTTTCCCTGGGCATGCACAAGTCCACGCATGACTTGGCTAGTCGGCCGCTGCCAGCACAGCTAGCAGCACAAGGCGCGATGCCTCTCTAATCCAAGGTCTCACGTAAGAGTGATGCATGCATGATCAAAGCATAACCACATGCACTAGATTTTTTTACAAATATGACTCCCTGTCCAACGCAATTGTCAAAAGTAACCCCCTCGAAAAGTTTTTGTCAAAAATAACCTGGCAGGAGGACACAAAAGTGACACGTAAATATTTCGCCAAATCGGGTGGCGGAAAGTGACTTCCCGCCAACTACAATGGCGGAAGGTAATCCACAACGCCACGTGGCACATGCATACGCTTCCCTAGTATGCACGAAACTGACTTCCCGCCATACTCTCTGGCGGAAATTGACTTGCCGCCCCTTGGTTTGGCGGAAAGCGTACGTGTCACTTTTGTGCCCTCCCGCCTAGTTAATTTTGACAAAAACTTTCAGAGGGGGTTACTTTTGACAATTGCGTTGGGCAGGGGGTCATATTTGTAAAAAAAAACATGCACTACTCGATGCATGCATACGACATCAGACCAAAGAATAAAGCCAGCCTACCTTTCCATTTAATTAACTTATCTAATAATTGGTGCATACACAAACATGTCAGGTTAAGTTTTATTTTCTTTATCACACATAAGTAATTCTATCCAGATTAAACATAAGAGATTAGCAATATCAAAATAATTGGAAGACCATATTTACTTTATCAGCTTAACACCATTTTATCAGCTTAAATAATTATCTAAAAATACGGGTTATCACAATGTCCTCCATAAGCACTACCATGACACTTCTTTAATATTTCATGTTGTTCATGATCTGGAACACATCTTCTCATAATACCATCTACTCCTTCTTTATATAAACGTGGGTCATCCCAAAAATAATGTCTCAAATCATAAAAGAATTTTCTTCTTTGTTGAGCTGTAAATGTTGGAGGCAAATACTTTAAAACAATAAATTTAGCATAATCAGCATACCATGGACTATCTTGGGGTTTTACCTTTATTGCAACCAACTGTTCATTTGGAAAACTATCATTAACAGGAATAGGATCAAAAGTAATGTTTTCCAATCTAGACAAGTTATCAACAATAGGATTTTCAGCACGCTTCCTATCCATAATATGCAAACCAAACTCTTGTAAAAACAACATCCATCTAATAATCCTAGGCTTAGCATGTTTCTTTTCCATAAGGTATCTAATAGCAGCATGATCAGTATGAATAGTAACCTTTGAATCAACAATATAAGGCCTAAACTTATCACATGCAAAAACTACAGCTAAGAACTCTTTTTCAGTAGTAGCATAATTTTTTGAGCAGCATCAAGAGTCTTACTAGCATAATGAATAACATTCAACTTCTTATCTATGCGCTGTCCAAGAACAACACCAACAACAAAATCACTAATGTTTCAAAAAAAAAACAACAAAATCACTAGCATCACACATAATTTCAAAAGGTACATTCCAATCAGGTGGTTGAACAATAGGATCAGTAGTTAAAGCCTTCTTTAAAGTTTCAAAAGCTTCCTTACAATCATCATAAAAAACAAATGGTACATATTTTTGAAGAAGATTAGTAAAAGGCGTTGGTATTTTAGAGAAATATTTAATAAACCTCCTATAAAAACCAGCATGACCAAGAACACTACGAATACCTTTAACATACCTAGGACAGCGCATTTTCTCTATGGCTTCCACTTTAGCTCTGTCAACTTCAATACCTCTTTCAGAAATTTTATGTCCAAGAACAATTCCTTCATTAACCATAAAGTGGCATTTCTTCCAATTAAGAACAATATTAATTTCCTCACATCTTTGCAAAACTTTATCAAGATTGTGCAAACAATTATCAAAAGAAGTTCCATAGACGGAGAAATCGTCCATGAATACTTCCACAATTTCTTCACAAAAACCATGAAAAATAGCAGACATGCATATTTGAAAAGTAGCGGGAGCATTACACAAACCAAAAGGCATACATATATAAGCATAAGTACCATAAGGACAAGTAAAGGTTGTTTTCTCTTGATCTTGCTTCCTAACAGCAATTTGAGAAAACCAAGAATAACCATCAAGAAAGAAAAAATGAGTTTTCTTAGACAACCTATTTAGCATTTGATCAATAAAGGGCAAAGGATAACGGTATTTCTTAGTAACTTTATTAACCTTTCTAAAATCAATGCACATTCTATAACCAAATACTACTATTTGTGGAATGAGCTCATTGTTTTCATTAGGCACAACGGTCATTCTTCCCTTCTTAGGGACACAGTGCACAGGGCTCACCCATCTACTATCAGCAATAGGAAAAATAATACCAGCATCAAGAAGTTTTAATACCTTATTTCTTACCACTTTCTTCATCTTAGAAATTAAACGACGTTGATGTTCAACTAGCTTTGCATCACGTTCAATATTAATACATGTTGACATATAGCAGGAGAAATTCCCTTCAAATCATCAAGAGTATATCCAATAGCTCCACGCTGTTTCTTCAAAATTACCAATAATCTTTCCTCTTCTTCACCTAAAAGTTTAGCACTAATAATAACATGATATATTTTCTTATCATCAAGATAAACATATTTAAGATCATCATGCAGATGTTTAAATCAAAAACAGGATCCTCCTTGGGTGGTAATGTTGTACCCAAGTCTTCCACAGGCAAATTGTGTTTCAGTATCACCGGTTGACGAAGAAGAATATCGTCAATCTCATTTCTCTCTTCCATAAAGACATCACTCTTGTGATCTCCATATACTGCTGCAAAGCATTGTTAGGAGCTAAGAGAAATAGAAGCAAGTTGTTCAACTTTAAAATTCTCATCAGGCAATTTAGATTCATAAGGTGCTCTAGTAAATTTGGAGAAATTGAACTCATAAGATTTTCCATCAAATTTAGTCAAAATCTTATCTCTTTTACAATCTATAATAGCACCACAAGTGTTCAAGAAAGGTCTACCAAATATAATAGGACAAGTCTTACTAGCTGCCTTACCAAGTACTAGAAAATCAGTGGGTTATTTAGTCTTACCACACAAAACTTCCACATCTCTGACAATACCAATCGGAAAAACAGTTTCTCTATTAGAAAGCTGAATAACCACATCAATATCTTCAAGCTCACAAGAAACAATTTCATGCATAAGTTCTCTATAAAGCTCATAAGGTATGGCACTAGAACTAGCACCAATATCACACAAACCATAATAGCAATGATCACCAATCTTAACAGAAAGCACGGGAACACTAGTTTTCTTAGGTCTATGAGGATGGGAAACAATATCAGAAGCATCCTCACAAAAGACAATGTGTTCATCCTCCACATTTCAACAAACAAGATCTTTCACTATTGATACAGCAGGTTCAACAGTTATTTGTTCATCAGGTTCAATAGATTTCTTATTACTCTTATTAACCACACAAGCCACCATAGAGTGTTCCTTCACCTTAGCAGGGAAAGGCATTTTTTGAACATATGGCACAGGAACAACAGGATTAACAACATGCACTTCTATATTACCAGCAGGAACAATATATTTATAAGGTGCATGTTACTTGTGGTAATTCTTTTTAGGAATATCAAGATAGGAGGCAAAAGCAGTTCTCCACCAAGGCCGGCCCCTTGAAGAGGAGATCTCCAAGGGATCTCTATTGCGCATCGCTGGGGAGGAGTCTTGCTCCGACCCCGCTCCTTCCCGGAAGGAGCCTTGCCCGCTGGGAGACAGCACATGTGAGGGTGACGCTCTGACCTCTGCGCGGATGACGAAGCCGCTGCAGGAGACAGGATGGCTTTGACAGTTGCCATTCTCGTGTATAAAGTGTAGAGCTCCGCTGCGAGAACCAAAGACCCGTCCATGGCTTTCCTCTTTGGTGCAATAAGACCGAGTCCACGCTAGAAGACGAGGGCGGCGTCACCAGGCTCCCCCACCATGACGCCATGGACGGCGCAGCTGTCCCCCGAGGCGTAGTGTATGAGACGCTCCATCCTTTGGCATCTTGTGGTATCTGTTTCCCGCCAAGTGAGCGGAAAACAGGGCTGACAACCAGCATAAGTAGACCCCCCCACCTCCACAAAGGGGAGGACAACAAGAACAAGAGAGAAGACACCAAGTAGGTAGATCACTAGAATTCCCTGTTGTACTGTAACCTTCACAGTACAATCAATCAGACAAGCAGGAGTAGGGTTTTACACCATCACGGTGGCCTGAACCTGGGTAAACTCCTCGTGTTGTGATTGTTTTCCTTCGAGAGCTCCCCTCTTGAAGCCTCCGGAGGTGCGATTGAATGTGGTTAGCCCCTAGTGTTTGAACCTTTGAGTGCTACACTGACATCGACAGAACAACAACTCTGACATAGTTGATTAAAAGAGAGGAAGTGGTTCCATCTCAGTAGATGGTGCAGATAAAGGAAACGATGGTCGTTATTTTATTAGACCATTGAAGTAAGCTACAGATAGAGTACACTAGAATTACACTAAGAATTTAGTCAATTTCAGTTACAGTATGATGTTACTGACAGAAACATGCAGAGATCAAGCACAATCCTAGAACATCTAGTGGAGGATGTTGTAGTGCTAAACTAGAACTAGAACCAGGCTTAGATTGTTACTAAATCTACCAAGCGCATCTTCAGTATAGAGAATTTCATAAACCCTAGCTATAGAGGCAGGCATGGATTCAGAGAAGGAAGAGAGAGACGGAGAGGAGGAGGAGGACGTACCCAGAGAGCTTGACGAAGCCAGAGGCGGTGCAGTGGAGCTGTGTAGCAGTGTAGGAAAAGCACCGCGGTGAGCCCATCCATGGTGGCACCGTCTGCTGCAATATCAGATGTCATTGTCCATGGTGAGCACCACAACACCTCAACGCATCACTACCAACACCAACACCACCATCTAGAGCACGCGAGCCAGTTTGGAGGCAAGCAAGCGACTATGGAGCCATTATGGGGATTAGGGTTTGTGCACGATCGATACCAAGATGGAATCCCATATCAAGTTGGACAGAGTTGTAGAGGAGATAGAGGCGGGGAGTGTGCGCCCTACGGCGGTGGCCGAGGTGGAAAGAGCACGACGGAGGAGCACGATGGAGGTGTCGGCGATTTCTCGTTGAGAGAGAGATGGGGATAGGTTTGAGAGACTAACAGTGGGAAAGGGTCCTTTGACCTGAGTCAAGCCACTCAAGTGGCTGGCCAACCTGTTAGGAGGGGTATTTTGGCAAAAAAATATTACCATATAAATCCAATAGCATTTAAACTTCAAATATTAATTCTACAAAATCTATACACCCAAAATTCAAGTAAAAATATTCCACACACTCCTAAAATTATGAGGAATTTGGTTTTGAATTTATTTGATTTTAAGAAACTTATTTCGCTGAGTGAATTTTTCAAAGATCCTTAAGTGGAAATGGTTTGAATAAAATTATTTTCTAAAGAAAAGAATATGGGAAAATAGTTAGAAAGCTCAATATATGAACTATTTGAATTTCAATTCACTCCAAGTTTGTTTCTAATTATAAATCCTTGTGAAATAAATATTTCCCATTAATTTGGGGAAATTTGTTCAAAAGGATTTCAAATCAAATTGACGGGTTTTACAAGGGCATATCATTTATGCATATTAGCATGCAGTTGGTTTTAAACATTGCCTTAGTCTCAAGGAAAGTTCATTCTTGCATGAATGTTGAATTCATTTTCCAAAGCTTTTACAAAAGTCTTACTTGTATCTACTGCATTAAAATAAAATGTTTTAATGAATGATTGATTGGTTGGCTGTGGAACTAAGTACTAAATGTTGTGGTGGAGGTTCCAGCACACGGAAAATCTATGATTGATAACAAGTGTTGCATAGCTTGTACATCACCGTATTTATACGTCGACCAAACGTTCTGGTATGAACCACAGGGGTCTTAAGTATATTCTTCATTATCACATATTCTCAGATACGCTACCCCGTTGGGTCGTGGATGCGACCAAGGAGAACTGTGTAAATTTCCTCCGGTGGGTCTGGTGAAGGTAGTGGTGTCTCGGGTGGACCGGGGCCCACGTTGTACCAAGGATCTGGTCTGTCACGATAAGGGTTGAAGAATGCTTGGAATGAATCGAAGAACCTTACGCTGGACAAACCATACACCTGAGTGTGAAATTTTTATCAAGTCTAAGGTTACTTGTCATTGTATAGTGCATGGCATCACCATCAAGTTAACGATGGATTTTATCAAAGGGGCAACTAGCATCGACGATGCTCACACGGGATTGGGAAACAAGCGTGAGAAACACGATGTACCCAGGTTCGAGGCCATCGTGTTAGGTAAATCCCCTACTTCTGGAAGGATGAAGTATCATTGACATGATGTTAGAATGGCGCTCATGTTCTCTCTTAGAGAAGAAAGGAGTCCAGGGTGTATCGAGTATCTAGAGAGCCTAGCCTTTCAATGTGGCATCCGGCCGGTCTTATATAGGGACTGGCATGCCGGTTTACAGGTGGGGTCGGTTGACTCGTGGCAACCAACTGGGGCCCGCTGCATGGCCTGCTACAGGGCAATTCCTTAAATGAAGTCCAACACAGTGCACGCCTCCTTACCTTTGTGACACTGTTGACGACGTGGGAGACCAAAGTTTCCGGCTGAGCCGTCTCATTTATGTCTTGTCGAGTTGGTGTCGTGGGGGACCGTAGGTGGCATCACCCTACGTGGTACGTATGCTGCCCATACCCCCATGTCGTGTTGACTTTGGCTAGACGGCTGGGTTTGGGAGATGCAACTTGATCCTTGACGAGGTCGGCTTCTCCTAGCCGTTCCACCTTACAGAGAAAATGCAATCTGAAGAGTGTTATAGGTTGTCTGACTTCCTTAAGCCAATTGGATTATATGACGATGTTTACCCATGTCTTGGCCATATGGGGTCATCCCCCCGACACTAGCCCTCGAGTAGGTTGGGGCTTCATGGCCGACCTCGGCTGGGAAGGCGCGGCATGCTTATTTTGGAAATGGTAGAACACCTGGCCGGTTGGGGCACAATGCCTCGAGCGCTCTGCCTTGGCCGGCTACAACTGACCTCACAAGTGATGTGGGCCACGTCCCACCGCTCTGCCACCCATGACTCAGACTAGCCATAGTGGAGAGTATCATATATTAGTATCATGCATACGATACTAGTGTATGATACTACCTCTATAATGCATAGTATCATGTAGTAGTATCATAGCCACATAGTATTTATTGCTTTGTAGAATCCCAATATAAATATGTGGACAAGATTTAGTTGTAATTAAAATATCTAGTTTTATGTGCTATGATACCGTAACATAGGTAGATACCACTACACTCTCTTTCTTCATTCATTAGCTGCCACGTCAGCTTTTTTGTGGGGCCAAGTTGCATGATACCAGCTATGATACCACCACTATGGCTAGTCTCATCGTATCGTCGCTTAATTTAATGTGCCTAGATTTTTTGTGGCTGGGGCATGGGAGCGGGATCCCATGCAGCCAAACCACCACGGCGGTTCACAGTCTCGAACTACGTGATGAGAACATGGGCGGTGGTTCGCACCGCACTCCACGCGGCGGTTATCACTTCCTCGCTATAAATAGCGCCTCCCGTGCCTTCTTCCTCACTTATCCACTTCCCGTACTCTCGCCTTGCGTCCTCTGCTTCATATGCCCGAGTACCTCTACATGCCTCAACATCGACGTCGTACTTTGCCTCAATGCCATGACGGGACATCACTTTTATCGCCCGTCGCCCGGTCATCCTCCTGCTCCGACCGCGTCTTCCATTGTGATGATGCGTGGCGGAGCCGCCATGATGACTTCTTATTTCCGACCGCCTTCCTAAGAGGGGACCCCTCGCTCGATATAACTTGGGACAGAGGGGCAGATGGATGGGCTCGACCATCAGTGTGTTGGACCTTTGCCGCTTCCATTGCGACGGGTACTTTGGGCCGTCGGACGTGGCCGTCTTCTATGAATCAATCGAGGAGACGCATCGCTGCCAATAGCCGACAAGAGGATCACCATCCGGGTGCCTCTAGCCAGCGAAATTGTGCCAAACCCGCAAGCCGGCCAGCGGGCCCTCTTCGTCTCCCACCTGGAACGCAGGCTGGCATTCATGGTGTGCACCTTCCTGTTGGAGTTTATGCGGTTCTACGGCGTGTAGCTCCATCATCTCAGCGCCAACAACACGACGTACCTCGCATACTTCATCGCCCTGTGAGAGGGCTACCGGGGCATCTGATCCTATCTGGGGCTCTTTTGTCAGATTTTCTTTGTCAAGTCGGGACTCGAGTGGGCACAAGGGCCCTTAGTGAAGTGTGGCTGCGCCATTATCCAGGTGCGGCCCTCGACCGGCTTGCCAAAGCTGACGCTGGTCGAGTTGGCGAAGAAGTGAAAAATATCGTACTTCTACACAAGAACTTGACTAATGAAGACCTGATAGGCATGACAGCTTTCTAGAACACTCCTCCGAAATCGCAGAACAACTAGGGCGGCCGGATATACAGCGGGAGTTGGACATATTGCTGCGTCGGGTTGGAGCATCGTCTGACTCGGGTCCGAACACCCGGGATCTACTTCTATGCTGGATGGCATGCCGGCTTCTGCCGGTGAAGCAGTTTTCCCACAAGATGTGCTACACGTCTGGCCAGTTTTATCACAGCCGGTAGTCGACCACCAAGGCCCGCTGGACGGGGCTGAGGGACATGATGTCCATCCTTGCCCCCAAGGAAGTGATCATGGGGGTGCGGCTGTAGTGCCAGCATAAGCCTCCTCCTCCCGTGACCTCTTCCACCTTCATTTTTCTTTGGCCATTAGCGGGTAGTTTTTCGGCTAGCACCGATCATGCCGGTTTGTGCATCTTTCTCCCCTCCATGATCTGGAAGATGGCCCAAATGGGGCGGCTTTTGCTGATGACCTTCCTGAGCCGGTAGTGGTGGAGGCTGAGAAGCCGGCTGAGGTTGAGCCGGTCATGGCACCGGTTATTAAGGGTAAGCCTTCTGGCTCTCGAGATTTGATGAATACACCCTCCATTTAAATTATCTTGGCTGACTATGATTCTGAAGTGGACATCGAGGGCTCTTCCCCCTGTACTGACCTCCAACACCGGAGGCCGGCCGTGTCAACAAAGCCGGCCAATAGAGAGCAAGGAGCCGGCCGCGAAGAAGGGTCGGTGGGGGGGAGGTTCCGCCATCCGAAGTCCTTCGGCGCCTTCGAAGGAAGAGTCCTCCGAATGTTGAGGGCTAGGGAACAACCTTGACCCCTTTTTTTCTCTTATGTTTGTTCATTTTCCTTTATTTCATTGCATTGATGACTTTTCTTCTTTATATAGGGAGGCCTTGGCAGTTAGCACCACTAGCCCGATGTGCACACCCGCGCCATCTCCCTGTCAAGACCCAACTCTACCTCTGAGGTGAATTCCCAAGCCAGAGGGGAGGCCGAGCCGGAGGATAATGAGGCCTATAGGCGCAACCGGATGTGGCAAAAAACCTGGGGGCCGATGCAGCATGGGACGGCTCTAAAGCCGGAAATGCCGTGCATCCGGACAAAGTGGTTATGGAGATCCCGCCCCAGATGGTGCCGATGCTGCTGAGAACTGGAGGCAAGACCAAGCCCATGGGTTCGTGTTGTAGATGCCCGTGGAAGAGCCGAGTGCCGGAGGGGTAACCGGCGCATCCTCGGGGCCGTTGATAGTGTCGGCTGGCAGTTATCCCCTTCCTACCGTCTCTAACTCGTAGAGGGCCTTATCCATGGTTCCGCCGCCTGCTCCTACAAGGGCGGGAGTTCCTATTGCGCTGGCTCCACCACTCCCTTTCTGGTAGGCCCTGGAGAAGGCGTTGGAGACCATGTTTTCCTCATGTAGGACAGTCAATGGACTGATCGCGGTATCCGCGTAACCTTGGATCTACAGAGGCCAACCTGTGCCTAGCCGGCCCGGGTCGATGACTCGTGCCGATATTTTCTTTGTTATATTTCCCAATGCGAGGGGAAGGAGGAGGACGGCAAGATGGAGGCCTTCAAGAAGCAGCTCGCCGCCTTGGCCAGTAAGTGTCCTGTCTTATGCTATAGATTTTGCCTTTTATTTTTTCCAACCGCGGGTATTCATTTCCCTCAATTGTTAGAAGAGAACACCACGCTAAAAAACCAGATGAAGGACATGATGCCGGTCGTCGTTTTCACGCAGAACGTGGTGGAGCAGGATGCTGAATATGAGCAGAACCGGGTGGATCCAAATCATAAGGCCGAAAAGTCAGACACCTATAATGTGGAGGATGAGGAGATTGAACACCTTAAGGAGCAGCTCCATAGGATCAGCCAAGCCGTCCTTGGTGAGTTTTCTTCTTTGATTGTTTACTTTAGTCACCTGCTTCTGGGTGCCGGGTTCTGATTTGGTCGTCCAACTTTAGGTTCTATCCGGAGGCGGACAATCTCCTTTGGAGGAATGCCGCTGAGACTTTGGGCATGGAGCCCGACTCCGAGGTCATGTCCATCTGGGACACGGCTGCTGAGGATCGGGTTGCACTGCTCGGCGAGGAGGCGGACGCATTGAGCGACGCCTCCGGCTCCATCTTTTCGGCGATGTGGTCGCCTGAGCCCGTTCCTGTAACATCCCAAGTCTGAAAAATAGCCATTAGAATGTTTGCTCTCTGTTATGTTATGTTTTGCATCATGACATCATGTTGATTGCAATTGTTTTGCTTGTTTTCCTTTTGTTTTCCAACTGTTTTCATTTGTTTTCCTTTGTTTTCTATTTGAATTTCAAACCAAAATTCAACCCTTTTGTTTCATCCTTGTGATGTTACAATTTCTAAAAAGATATTTCAAAATAAAACAATTGTTTGTTTCCATTAAAGTGTGATCTCAAAACTGTTGTTTTGTTCTATCAAAAATTCATTTAATATCAAACCCTTCTCAAATTCAATTATGTTTTCCTTCCAAAACAACAACCCCTTTTGAAAGCTATGAAAATTGCAAAACAAATCAATGATTTGTTTCCATTAAATCCATAAGGTTCAACTATTTAAAAATTGTGGTTTTTAATAATTCACTAAATCCAAATGTTATTCAATTCCAATAAAGTCCCAAACAGCAAACCAGTTTTGAAATTATGAAACTTATAAAAAAACCAAACAACCATTTGGTATCAAATAAACATGAACTTTAAACAAGCTTTTGAATTGCTTAAGTTTCAACTAATCACTTAATTCAATTATTCCATTAAATTCATTTATTTTATCAAACAGCAAATAACTTGAAATAATTTTTTGGAAAACAAAGTCTTTGCAATGTTGCTGTTGCTATAAACAACTCATCCAAAATTTTCTACTAATTCTCTACTCTTAAAAACCTCCCTTTCTCTCTTGTTCCAATCTGCAAAAAAAATAAAATAAACAGAAACAAATAATAAAACAAACAGCACACAAATGAGAGAGAGAGAGGGGCAGCAGGCCCAATTTTCCCTCCTAGCCCATCTATTTTCCCTTTGGCCTTTTCTCCTCAGGCCCATACCCCCTTGTCATCTTCCACCTCCTGTACGAACACCATCCATGGTGTACACGTGCATCAGAGGAGCAGGGAACGGCTGTGCCTCCTTCCCCCCTCCTTAAAACCCTAGGCCGAGCCCTAGGGTTCCCCTAGCTCCCTCCTTCCTCTTCCCCCGCCGTCCTCTCCCTCCTCCCTCTCTTTTCTCTCCACTCCATCTTCTCTGTAACCTGCACCCGAAAGAAAACAGCTCCTCCAACTCCGGTGGTCGCCGGAGCTCCGGACCCTCTCCGGCCGCGGTGGGGGCGGGAATGGAACCGCCCCACCGCGGGCTTCCTCTCCATGCCCTCGGCTCGAGCCGGGAGGGTCCCCACCGCCGGCGCCATCTCCTCCAAGCCGGCCACGACCCACTGCATCGCACCTGGCTGCAGCGACCTGTCCGCCTGCTCCCGCCTTCAATCGCCTCAGCCAAGGTGAGGTGCGCCTCCTCCTCCCTCCTCTCGATCCTCCTCCCTCTCCCTCCTCTCTACTCGCAACCCCACGGCCCTCCGGCGAGCAGCCGCTGCAGCGTTCGATCTGATTCTGTCCGACCCCAATGTTCAGTACGTGCAGTTTATGTTTCAGAGAAAAATTCCGCGCAAGCACAGCTTATACCCCCCCGACCTGCTTTCCTAGCACAAGCACCGCAGCCACCCCACTGGTATGGCGCGCGCGCAGCGAAGCCTCAGGTCGCAGGGTCAAGTCCCAGCCCCCCTGTTTATTTTGCTCCTTTTCTTGGTTTGTTCCAGCAGGCGATTCATGAACAATAACCCCCCACTGCCCTTTTCCTTGTCACCAATCGAGCCTCCACCCCACTGGTTCTGTTCCCCCCAGCGCATCAGGAGGTGCAGGGATCAAATCCCACCCCCTGCACCATTAAAAACATTTTTGTTTTGCAATGTTTTGGTCACATAACTTATAGGAAATCACAACTAGGCCCTTACACATTATTTCTAGCCCTGCAAAAATATTTTCCAAGTCCCTAGATCATAAAAAATGGCAGATTTGCACTATATCTTGTAAATTGCATAAGAAAATCATTTTAACTCCAATTTTAACTTTTTAAATATGTTTTCTGTCCCAAATTAAATGTTCTATCCAAATATAAAATTTGTTTACTGTTTTGAATATTTTAAATTGGTGCAATATTTGAAAACTTGTCAAATTCCCTTAAACTTGCAAAATTCATAACTTGGGCATAAAAATTCCAAATCCAACAAACTTAATATGTTTTCCAATCCATTTTTCATGTACTTTCCAAATATAAATTTTGTTTGCTGTTTTGAATAATTTAAATTGCTGAAAACAACTGTTTCTTATTTATTGCATTTAAAGTTGCCAAAATAATAACTTGCTCATTTTAAATCCAATTTCCACAAATAAAATATGTTTTCCATACCATTTTGATTAAACTATTCAAATATAATTTTTGTTTTCTGTTTTGAATAATTAAAATTGCCTAAACAATTTAAATCTTGTTTAATTCAATTAAAAATTGTTTAATATTGTTTAATTCATAATTAAATAATCCAAAGTCCAATTTCAATATGTGAAACATGTAATCCACCTAAAATTTGATGTTCTTGTCAAATATAAACTTTGTTATTTGTTTTGCACACTTTAACTTGGTGAAAACAACAATTACTTGTGTGACAGCAATAAGGAACCAAAAATTCTTAACATGACAAATAAAATCCCACACTTGTTTTCTTCCTTTTCCATTTGCATCTAATATTGTTTACTTCTTGTTTTCATCATGCATGCATCATGCTAAACAACTTACACATGTTATCTAATTGTAGATCATTGCTTCAACCTCAATCATTTGCATCCATATGCAATTCACATTGCATATGGGTCCAATTAAATTGTGTTATTTTGTTGAGTAGTTTACTTTGATGCATCTATTAACATGACATGCATCATCCCGTGTTTGTGCACCTATGCCATGTATTGATTGTTCGTCTCTTTCGATTGTGTGTTTGCTTCTTCTCGCCTTAGACGACGACGTTGAGACCGACGAGACGTACGGTACCCCTTCTAAGGATTTTCAGCTCAGTACCAGGCTACTGGGTTTGCAGGCAAGTTATCACTCACATGAATCATCGAGTTCTCTTCCACACTTGTTGTCGATACTATCCTTTTGTCTATTTCTGCTAGCCCTATGAATCGATGCTTGTTCTCCGAACCCATCACATGCTATCTTGAGCCATGATATTGCCTCACCTCCATACCTACAGCCTTTGTTTGTGCCTGTTCTATCCTAGCATGCTTAGGGTTGCTTTCGCTCGAGCCTGTTGTCGGTTACTTCGTTTACTATCGTTCTATTATCACTTGTTACCGTTTCGGGGGCTCGAATATTAATCAATCAATCCTGTTAATGCTACTGTTAATAATAATTTGATGATAAGGCACCGGCAGGAGGCCCTTTGTGGTTTTGAGGCCTGCTAGTGTCGACCCCCTAATTAGGAAAAGGGTCTTGTCTACTGATCCATGATGAGCGCACTACCCGCATGTGGGAAGCGAGTATGGGCGCCCCCCTCAACTGACTCGATTCGCATCTCGTCCAAATCGCCGTACTAGTTCGGGTGTTCCATTTGCTGCATCATATGCAGGTACGAACCCTTGGCGCCAGGGTGGAACTTTTGTAGTCGGCATTTAGGGCGGCGTGGTCTTCCAGTGCTATGAGGGTCCCCTTTTCTTCGTGGGGCTCGATTAGCCGCGCACGCACAGCACGCGGTGCTTTGGGCTTGATGCGAAGAAGGGTTGGTTGTGTTGAGTACCCCGCTTGGTGGGGTGATTTCCCATCTGGCGGGTTATTCATGCGTGTACGGTTACTATGGTGCACCCCTGCAGGGTAAATCTTCTCGAGAAGCCGTGTTTTCCGCGGTTATGGATTACTTGGTGAAAGTACTGGCTAACAAGTACTCAGGACAACTTCAACATAATGATCAATCATGTTTCACCCAATGATTAATAACTTGACTAGTAATAGGTTATTCACACAATAACGTGATTCACCTTATTATAACGGTGTGAGTTATCCTCGGATTGCTTCTTCGGATAAGGGGCGAGATCCAGGATGGGTTTGTTTGAAGTTATCTTTCAGTTGGTTACAATTCCTCGATCTTATCTTTTCTGTTAGCCGGAACTAGTAGTATCTTCTGTAGTTGGTTAGAGCAGCCGCTGCAGCTTTTATAATACCTATCTTCTTCCGTTGAACCCAAGCATCCCGGCTTGTGTTGACGAGTAACTCCTTGATGAAATGTGAGTCTTGCTTGCCAGTACGTTTATGTACTGACCCCTTTGGGGCTGTGGTTTACGCAGACGACGCTCCGAGGATCTCCATGGTGGCTACTACGTGGAGTATGACGAGGCTGCTGACGAGTAGATAGCGGACCCGGGCAGGATCCGAGACTTCGTGGATGGGCTCCGTCTGTTTGTTTCCGGCCTCTTAGGCCTATTTGGTTCTTGTCTGTACTCAGACATGTTGAATGCTTCCGCTGTGATGTAATGATGAATTGTTGGGGCATGTGCCCTCTGAATGATTGTATTTGCTATCTCCGCTCTAATGAGAGCCATTTGCAACTTGTTTCAATCTTTTGTGTCGTAGAGATCTGTTGTGATATCAGTTGTTCAACGCCGTTGACGTACCATGTGTGTATGGTTTGAAGTACGTCGACGGAAGTGCCTTTGATCTCTAGTGGATAGTTTACATCGACGATGGAATAGCAGGGCTTGTGTTGTCGCGCATAAGCGCAGGCCTACCAGGAAGCTGGGACGTGGGAGCAGTTATGCCCCATAATCCAAGCATCTGCTATCCAGTTCGTACGGTGAGTATCCCCTAGAAATCAGGGTGCGACAGTTCCCAGCAGTATCATTGAGCCGGCAGAGCGTATACAGATCCATAGTGTAGGGAAACAAAAATTTGGCTGTTACTACTTGGCGTTTACTATTCAATTAGTTGTTGGCTTTCCCTACTCCTACCACTCGGACCTGCTGGGACTTTGGCGTCGAGCACGTTAGTAAGCCGCCTAAGACAAGCAACGATAGTTGGACGTCCGTAGTCAGATTAATGTAAGAAATTGCAGATTGATACAAGGTATCCCTCAGTGTTTTCTCGGGGCTAACAGATCTTCATTGAGGAGATGCAGGGTGTTACACTTAGGTGTATAATGGGCACAAGAGCTCTGCGTTCCACGTACGTTCCGTCTCCTCATACGAGGTGTCCATCTTGTTCTTGTGCAGCTTGCGCGCGTCGACGGGTAGTATGCGTTTGTTGTGCAGCGCTCGACTGATGAAGAATGATCCCTCCCAGGGGAGGACAGCTTGTGTTGGCCCTTGGTGTCCTCGATCAGTCGGAGCACGAGGTCACCCTCTAGGGAGCAATGGGCTAATCCTCTGGCTATGATATCAGCGAGGTCTTGCTGGTATAGAGGTGACCTGGACACAGCCAACTCGCGCGCTGCTTTGAGAAGGTATATGCCGTCCTCCTTTCCTTTCTTGGCCTCTTCTTCCATGTACATGATGACTCTGGGGGAGTCGAACTTGATGTCGGCCGGAAGGATTGCTTCTGCACCATACACGAGGAAGAATGACATGTAGCAGGTTGACCAGTTGGGAGTCGTCCTAAGGCTCCACATGACAGATGGCCGCTCTTCTATCCAGCAGCCGGCTGCCCGCTCCAGCATGTCCACCAGCCGGGACTTGATTATGACTAGGTTTAAGCCATTGGCCGTTTCCACTTGGCCGTTCGACTGGGGGTGCGTGACCGATGCGAGGTCGAGCCGGATCCCCTTTTCTCCGTAGAATCGGACGAACACGCCCTTGGCAAAGTTCGTGTTGTTGTCGGTGATGATGTTGTGCAGGTAGCCATAACGGTAGACGATGCCACGGAAGAACGTGATGAATGTGTAGCCGTCTAACTTTTTTATCGGCTTGGCATCGATCCACTTGGTAAATTTGTCAACCGCCATAAGGAGGTGGGTCATGGCTATGTGTGCCGTATTGAACGGCCGACCATGTCGAGGCCCCAGACAGCGAATTGCCAGGTGATGGGGATTGTCCTCAAAGCTGTATACTACGTATGCTTCTGCGTCCGGAAACGTTAGCAGCCGTTGCAGCCTGCATCATTTCCTCAATGTCAGTGGAGATAGTCGGCCAAAAGAAACCATAGCGGATGGCCTTGGACGCTATTGTCCTAGATGAAGCGTGGTGGCCACACTCGCCATTGTGAATGTCCGTGAGTAACGGGTGCCCTTGCTCTGGGTCGATGTTGTGCAGGTATATGCTACCTATGTTGTGCTTCTACAACGCGTTATTGATGATGGTGTATGCTTAGGCGCGGCGCTGCTTCTGCCTAGAGTGAACTTCGTCCGCCGGGAGCACGTCCAGGGCGAGGAATTCAAGGAACCCGACTGGCTAGTTGGGATCAACTGGTAGGATTATGGAATCCGACTCCAGTGATAGCGTGATTGATGACTTGTTAAGATGCTCGAGGGATATGCTGGTTGGAATTGACTGCTGGGTAGAAAAAAGTTTTGAAAGCATGTCGGCTGTCTCATCGAATGCACGGGGCACATGGTGGAAATCGAAGCACGCGCAGAACTGCTGCACGAAGAATCGGTTACATCCTTGGTGTCCCAATCGCCCGAGGTTTGGTGGACCACCAGGTCCGAATCACTGAAGCAGAGGATGCGCTGGACGCCCAACTCCTTGGCCAACTTGAGGCCGTGGACAACAGCCTCGTATTGGGCCACATTGTTGGAAGCCTTGAATTTGGAGGGAGAACTCTAGCCGGTCACCCTTGGGAGAGGTGACGACAATGTCAGGTCCCAAGCCTCCATGCATCTTGGAGTTGTCTAAGTGCATCCACTAATGCGAGGAGTCAGGAACTAGCGGTAGGTATTGGGTATCGACCCAGTCGACGAAGAAGTCGGCCAAGTTTTATGGTTTGATAGCTGTGTGCGAATCGTAGAGCACGGTGTGGGCAACCAGGTCGACTGCCCACTTGGCGACACAGACGGTTGCATCCTTGTTGGTAATGATCTCTGAGAGTGGGTCCGTTCTTACCACGGTAATGGGGTACTCGAGGAAGTAATGGCGGAGTTTCTTGGCGGCGAAATACACGTCGTAGACCAGCTTTTGTTAGTGGGGGTAGTTCTGCTTGGACTGCGAGAGAAGCTCACTTAGGTAGTGTACCGGTCACTGCACCGTCTGCTCTTTTGTTTCGTCTTGCCACTCAACAATGAGAACGACGCTGACAACCCAGTTGGTGGTGGCAATGTACATCAGTATGAGCTCTTTTGGAGCCGGCGGTGACAGGTTGGGTGCTTTGGACAGTGTCCGCTTGAGTTCGACGAAGGCCGCATCCGCCTCGGGGGTCTAGATGAACTTTTTCGCCTTCCTAAGGAGCTGGTACAGTGGTAGGGATTTTTCTCCTAGCCGGCTAACGAACTGGCTTCAGGAAGTCAAGCAGCCGTCAAACTTCTCGAGTTCCCTCAGGTTGGTGGGTTATTGCATTTTCTCGATGGCGGCGATATTGTCGGGATGGCCTCGATCCCTCGCTTGGATACAAGAAAACTGAGGAGTTGGCCGGCTGACATGCCGAAGAAGCATATTTTCGGGTTCAATTTCACCTGAAACTGGTGGAGACTTGCAAACTTCTCCTTGAGATCATCAAGGAAATTTCACCATTCTTTCGTCTTGATGACGATGTCGTTGACATAGGTATGTACGTTTTGGCCGATTTGGCCGCATAGGCACCTCTGCATGCATCTTGGGTAGGTGGCACCTGCATTTTTTTTATCCCAAAGGGCATGGTGACATAGCAATAGGCCCCATAAGGTGTTATGAATGATGTTTTTATCTGTTCAGCCGGATTCAGTTGGATCTGGTGGTAGCTTGAGTAGGCATCCATAAACGAGAGCAGGTCACAACCTGCTGTGTAGTCGATCACTTGATCTATACGGGGCAGGGCGAAGGGACCTTTGGGGAATGCCTTGTTGAGGATGGTGTAATTAATACACATGCGCCATGTCTTTTTTAGCACCAGTACTGGATTTTCCGACCAGTCAGGGTGGAACACTTCCATGATGAAGCCATTGGCGAGAAGCCGGGCGATTTCTTCCAATGGCTCTTCTTATTTCTTCCGCAAATAGGCGGAGTGGTTTCTTGACCGGTTTGATGTTTGGCCTGACATGGAGTGAGTGCTCGGTGAACTCCCTCGAAACACCCGACGTGTCTTTGGGAGCCCATGCAATGATTCCCCGATTATCACGGAGGAAGTCAACAAGCTCGTCTTCCTATTTTTTTTGTTGAGGCCGACTCCAATGGTGAGGAACTTCTCGTTTTGCCGGCTGGTGTCCAGCGGGATTTTCTTGGAGTCATGTGGGGCCTAGAACTGCACCTTGCGAGCTTGCTTCTTCACAAACGGACCTTCCACCTATTCTATGTTGATGGCGTGATTTATTTGTTTGAAATCCTTGACGGTGATGAGGGACCCGACCAGCTTGGAGCCGGCCGTCGCGCATGCGATAGAGCGCTTGTAATCGCCTGGGACGATGATGATCCCGTCGGGACATGTCAACTTCATCCTTAGGTACGCATAGTGTGCCACCGCCATGAACTTTGCGAGAGCCGGATACCTGAGAATGGCGTGGTAGGTGCTGTGGTGGTCAACCAACTTGAAGAAGATTGGCTCCCGGCAGAAGTTTTCCTTGCCCCCTATGATGGCGTCTAGCCGGACTAGCTTAATCCAGGCATGATATCGTGGAAGGTTTTCCGACTATGATGCATATCTGACTTGGTGATTCCGACCTCGTCCGCCGTATCCTTGTACAAGATTTGATGTTGCAGCCGTCGTTGATGAGCACCCGGGAGAAGATGCAAGCGATATTCTTGGAGACGATGGTGGGGTCAAGCAGTATCGCGTAGCCCCTGGGTGTGGGCATGATGTTCGGTGTTCCTCCGATCTCCATGTGATGGACTGCTTGGACAAGTACATGAGCTGGGGACAGAAGGGGCGACCGCGTTCCTTCAGCGACGCGACTGCGCTCGCTATTCTTGTTGGTGCACTCAATGATCAAGATGACGTATGAGGCATCCTTTTGGGGTAGCCGTCGCGTCTCCCACCGGCTGCTGGGGTCGGCTGCCTAGGTCGGTCATCACAGTTGTTGTTGTTTCCTCTAGCTGGAGGTGGTGGGGCTCCTCGAGCCGGCATACTTTTGCCTCTAGCGATGCGGGTGGTCCAACTGCACTGAGCAGTCGAATGATTGGACGTCTTGTGGTCAAAGCTATGGTACTTGCATGGGCCCTCAAGCATTGCCTCGAGCGTTTACTTGGGTCTGGCCCATTGGCATCATCTTGACTCGGACGGGGGATACGGCTTTCTCCTCCCCCAGCCGGTTGTCTTACTTTGGAGGCGTTTACGACCCGGGACTCATATCGCTCGTTCGACATCATACCGCCTCTCTTCCTGTTGTCCTAGCTATTCTGGTAGTCGGGGTCATCGCGGTTTTCATGGTTTTCTTAGTTGCTCTGATTGCTGTTGCCAGCTTGGTTGCCCCCATATCTTGGTCCGGCTACATCTTTCTTAGCTAGCTTGTTGACGATCATCTTGCCGGCTACATCCAGCCGGACGGGTACTTGCATGGTGTAGTCGGTCACCTCGTACTTTTTCATGATGGTCATGATTTCCCTCATGGTTTTCGGCTCTTCATGCATGAGCTTGTGCTTGAGCATGGTGCCGTCTTTGTACCCGTCGTAGAAGAAGTACTAGACGGCTTAGTTCTCCTGGACTCCCTCGCATGAGTTGCGAAGGGTGGACCATCTCATGAGGTAGTCGCGATCTGACTTCTTCTTTCGTTACACACAGAGGGCCAGCTGGCAAGGGTGACCCGGCCGCTGGTAGGTGCCGATGAAGTTCTTGATGAAGACTTCCTCAAAGTCAAACCAAGAGTTTATGTTGTTGTCGGGGAGGCTATTCAGCTAGTTGCGGGACAACTCCTTCAACATAAGCGGTACATATCACACCACCACTCGCTCTTTGTTGTCGGCAATGCCAACACCCGTCGTGTAGTCGATGAGATAGTCTTCCAGCTTGGTGCTGCTATTTACTTGGGCGTGTATTTTGGGATCAACTAGGTGAAGTTCCTTGGGAATAGCTCTAGCGCAATGCATGGCCCGAAGCACTTTTGCCCAGTTATGTTTTCTTCGTCCGCTATTCGCGACACCGTGAGTGACTTGATGCGGCTGCATGTGTCGTTATCGGTTACGAGCCCTAGGGGGCCCAGGCAGTCACGAACGTTGGTAAGGGGAGGTGGGTGAGGACCAGAAGCCTTAAGGAACCGGTCACCAACATAGGTGGCCACCCGGTTGTTGTTGGCTCGTGGTTTCGGTTGGCGGCTGCCTCCCTGGGAAGCCGCGAAGTTGTTGTTTTTGCCCTGCTGCCTCCTGCAGCCGGCCCAAAGTTGCGTCTAGGTTGGCGACTAGAGTTGACGCTGCCCTCCTGGGGGTTTCCCTTGGCGGTTGGGGTTCGGGGAAGAAGCTTGTCGGTCGTTCCGAGTTGCGTCGGCTAGCGGCTGGACTACAAGGGGTGCACCCGGCTGCGGGGCGCCGGTACGCCAACATCGCCAACTAGGATGGCCGAGCTGGAAGTGGCCTGCTGGTGGTATGTTGCTTGCTACCGGTTGGCCGCAGTCAGTATGTCTTGAAGGCGCTACTGCTGATGTGTCAGGTCCTCTCCATGCAATCCAGCTAGTTTGGCTGATGCGGCCTCTGCCTTCTTCATTTTCTTGATGGGGGTGTTGTAGACCGGCTGGCGATAGCCGAGCGGAATTATAGGGTCAGAGGTGATTCCCATCTCGTGCACGAGGTTGCCCCGTGCATTCGAACTTCGCCCTGACGTCTCGGGCCGACTGATGACTCCCAAGTGCAGGAGATCAATTGTAGTACCTTTCGATAAGTATTTGAGTGTCGAACCCACGAGGAGCTGACGGTAAGCTATCTATTCTCTAAAGCCCTATAACCCTCTTATATGGCTGTTTATGCAAAGCAATAAGTTTGACTAAAAGGAACTAACTAATTAAAAGAAAGTGACGTGGAGCGTGGTTTGTCTAGTAACTAGTGAAGCAAGTTTCTAAAGAAAGTTTCTAAGCAAGTTTCACAAGTAGCAAGCAGCAAATATCTCAAGTATCTCAAGGGAGAAAGTGTTCTAGCAATAGGTGTTTCGTTCGTGTGGTTTTCACAATTAGTGAAGCACATGTTTTTGTCTTAGTTGTTTCTTCTAGGAAGGAGCCATGAATAGGTATAGTCAAGTAAATGATCTACAACCCCTTATGATGGATCATGTGGCCAAGTAAATGACTGCACAAGATTGATTAAGACATAAAGTCCCACCATAGCCTTACGTTCTAAGGTCCCCTATATATATCCCCCAATAACTTAACTTTGTGGCTCAGTCTCAGGTTACTGTCACTCCCAAGTCACCACCACTACATTATGCTACCAGTGATCACCTTATATGCATTCCCCAACATATGCGTGCACTCATATATTGTACATAAAGACATTCATAGAAGATAAGAAACTTGTATGCAACCAATCAACGAACTATTTCACCATTGCCAAGAAAAAATCACTACTCAAACATAGACGGGGAGACACAATACATCAAGGGAATATAGTATTGCATCATACATCGTGTTTTCCAAGAGATTACAGTGGAGAGATGGAGCTGATCTTGCTGTAGATGTTGATGATGAACACGCCGGAGGGGGGTGGAGCCCTGCGGGGGTGATCCTGGCGGCGTTTCCCCCCTCCGATCTTCTCCGGCGGCAGCCTTCTGTCTCTCTGTTTTGTGGTTTCGTCTCTCGGCGCCGCCTCCTTCTCGAAAAGGCCAGGGGACCCTTTATATAGTCGTTTTTAGGTCACGAGACACTCGGGAGAAGAAAGATCGACGGCATCGGAGCCACGGGGGCAAAAAGGGGGCCCCACACGGGGCCAAGGAATCTGGCCGCGTGGAGGGTCCTTTTTTCCACCTGGTTGGCCTTTTGGCCTTCTACTTTGGCCCATGGTCTTCTTCTCGAAAATTCTGAACCGTGCTCTTTGGCCTTGCACTTTTTGGAGTCCCGAAGCTGCCGGAAAGTCTGAAACACTAAAAAGTACGTTTTCTGGAAAAGAGGGTTAGAACCAAAAGAAGGGGGATTGTTCAGAAAATCCCCCAAATCATTATAAAACATGAATATAAGTTGCTAATATGTAGGAAAAACAATTAATAACATGCAAAGTTCATGTCGCATTTTACATGCATCAACATCCCCAAGCTTAACCCATACTCGTCCTCGAGTATGAAGGTGATAAAACTAACATGGACTTTGCATTTTAAAACAATCATGGAATATCAAAGAAGATTATTCATGCTACATATAATCAAATGATTCATAATGTAGATGAGTAGCAACATACAATTCATGTTATAAGAAATATCAAATATGCAAGCAAAGATGCTTCATGAAAGTTCACAAAGTGTATAATGAAATAAAAGCACTATGGACCAAATGCATACACAAAATGAAAAATAAAATCCTATATTGGTCAAAGAATAGCATAATGGAAAATAGAAAATATGGTGGACACTTTGGAGAAAATTGAGTAGAGGTAAAACATGATCAAGTCTTATTTAGCCTCTAAATTATTCAACTAAAATTACTAATTGAAATGTGGCATCCATTGGTCTAAGACTCTCATTACCCCTTTATCACTAGCATCTTAAATTGTGAATGTTGAAGTAATGTGATTGACAAGGTGTTGGTTGAATGCCTCATGCCCCGTGAGTGTGAAAACCTACTCCATGATTACTCAACTTAAGATTCCTAATAAGCTTTGTACAATCATAATAAGTATTAATGACATCATTGTAAGGACCCCAGACCGGCAGTCTGAAACCCTCCGTATGCATACATTCACGATCCCAGAAAGATCAGTCGTGAACAACATACAAAGTTGGCATACAGAAATACATCATCCATTACACGAATACATAAAGGTATTACATAAATGATCACACGATCAAGTTTAACACAACTGCCACATAGGGCAGGCAACTTATCAAACACAGCGGAAGACAATTTAAACACAACGTAGATGAGCCCAAGTCACGCCTTAACCTATAGGCTGCTGACCCGGAGACGATCCTAGTTCGCAAAGTCGTCAGCTCCGTACTTCTCTTCATAGATCTCCTTCGGAGGCTCCTTCTCAAAGTCTGGCAAGTAGATACCAGGGGCGAAACCATAATGAGTACATTTGAATGTACTCAGCAAGACATCCATCATGTCACTTACCAAACATGCAAATATGCTTATATGGTGGAATAGGTAGGCTATAAATAGGGTTCACTATCAATGGTGTTCATATATGATGACACCACAGTTGCAGTCAGGTTAATCTGTATCTTCGTTGAAGAAGATACTTCAGAAGAAAAATAATATAGTTTTATTTCTCTTGTAGATATCACATGTACAAGAGGTTTTGTAAAGCTTTGTTAAAAGAATATTTTCTCTTTGCAAAACTTCTTGGAATCAGTTTCCAGAATTCTTGCTTAGAGTAGAAAGGGTTTTCTTTGCAAAACATTTTGTTTTGTATAACGACATCTGGCTTTTCACCATCGACGATACCTCCACGGTATAAGTTTTCCTTCCTTTCCGAACGTCACAAGTTCAACACTTCCTTTCAAAAACACCTTTTTGAAAACATTGACACAATGCTAGCTACATGGCCATTCAACTGTCCATATCCGAGGACGCGGCTTCTTCGAAAAAGTTGTACTCTGCAGAGGTGTACACATCCACCAGATCCAGTACACCTACCGTGAACAACCACGGACTGTAACAACAGTATGTAAACATCAGGTATCCGATCATAACCATTCACTATGTTCAAGCTAGTATATGCCTATCTCTCGATTGAGTTTGTTCTCCCCGGCACCAAGCCGCGCTCTGCCTAGCCGGGAGCCTCAATGAATGCATCCGGAGGGAAAATTAATCCCACACTTTATATGTCTCAACATTGGGAGTTTTGACGACATTCGGTTCGAGGGTACGACGTCCCTTATAGCAAGTGAGATAGCACACACTAATAAGAACAAACTTCAAGTTAAGCCCCGTGCCCATGTTGGGGTAAGGTGGCAGTACGGTAAAGGTTGTCCGGCGAAGACTAGGTTATGTGTCATTTTTGAAAACACCAATTTCTCAAAAATGACCACTTCCACATTCCTCCGGAGAATAAGGATCCGCCTTTTCTCCGGGTTTTTCCGTAAAGCCTTTGTTTTGTAGAATCACAATTTTAGGGTGTCCACTTAGGGACTAGTATATTTGATGGTAATAAATACCATATGGTGGCTTATGGGCTTGGTATTACCAAGTTGAACTACTGGCATAATAGTAACCTATAATATAGTATAGTAGTAATTTCCACATCAAAAATAGTTTTGATAATCAAGTTTTGGTAAAACTTCAGAGGTAAAACATGCATGATAGATAATGATAAGTATTGTATCAGCAAGCATCAGGATGGCTTGCCTGGTAACTCCTTGTGTCCCTGGTTTTGGAGTGACTGGAACTTGAAACAGAGCTTCCCGACACTTCCTTCCTCTTCGTTTTCTAACGTCGTAAAAAGAATAAAGGACACACATTCAGAACCAATCAAGGCAAGCAACAATTCATAAAAATACATACAGCAAGGAAACTAATATTAACCAATCACCCAATTATTAATTGAGGCAAACAATCAAACAAACACACTTGGCAGAAATGCCATTTACTAAGACAGCTCAAGGTTGGAGGAACATGTCTCACAACCTCAATATCATGGATTCAGTGGGTGTGCCACTCTCATACCAAGATATTAATAAACCCAAAATACACTTAGTTTCACAAGGGTGAGACTACTAAAAGTATACAAAACATGCACAATAATAATCATGGCAATGGGTCTATCAACCAAACCACAAAAAGAAAAGGTAGCTATTCTACTAAGTCTAAATTCACATCAAGAATAAATAAAACACATGATTTGCAAAAGTTACTTTTACAAATCAGTGAGCCTACACAAGTGCAACAAGGCAATAGACTCATCACAAAACACACAATTCTCATAGTGAGAACAATAGAAACAATGACTAAAAAGGAGGAATCCTATTGACATGCTTCTACTAAAGGTTTGCTATGCAAGCATGCATAATAAGTAAAGTACTAAAATGCAAACAAGGAACCATGTTATCATAATGGGAAATGAAAACATGTCCTCATGCAAGGATACACAAATATCTACCAAACACAAATTGGAAAAAAAAATTCAATACAAAAACTACTAAGGAAAACTAGTACTACTCAAACATGAAGAATCAATGGATGCATTTTAATCAAGTAATTGAAATACAACCAGAGGATCCATTTCATAAAAACAGGAGTGAAAAACATCTATACTTTCTATAACAAAAATATCCCATTTAATAAAACAAGGCATCAATTTGCAGGGCAACTCCTACATACTAGTGGTAATAAAAAAGGCATTACTAGAGGAATCAAACAACACTCCAAAGATGGATTTTTCCTAGAAAGCCACACATGATTACAACCACTTACAAACAGAAGCATACACATTTTCATTTAGCACTAAAAATCCCAAGGCAAAAATACTAGGCACTCATTAGTTTGAGAACTATATAAAAGAAACACATCTAGTGTGGGGGAAATAATGTTTCCACCAAAAATGCAATGACACCAGTGGGTGTTCCACTAGCATATCAAAGCATTAAGAGGTCACAAGGCCTATGGTCATACTTGCTAAAAATTAACAAAAGACTAAACTAGCATCTAGTGCAATAACCATACTAGTAGAAAATAATAGGGTGCTAAGAATAAGCAAGATAATGCTACTCATGCTATTATTCCCACACAAGTGAAAACTTCAGGGGTCAAGTACTCATCAAAACATCACCAAAATGTTACTGGTCTTATGAACATAACACAAAAATATGTGGCTACACAACCACAAATGTTTATGCCAAAAATTCTACACATGAGAGAATTTTTCCAACATTTGCATAGTGATGACTAAACTACTCATGCTTCTCTACCAACTCAAATTCAAGCTATCAGAGGTGATACCAACAAAATATCAGTACCAACATGGTACTGGATCCAATCTCTCAACACAACAATCCAATTGCTCGCACATAAATTAATCACTCAAAAATTCTATGCAAGTATTAACTAGAGATAAAACATATGCTATTCTCGTAAATCCTATTTCTTCTCCACTCAAGTCCACACAATCTAACATGCTAAAATAGCTAAGTAACACTTAGAAAACAAGTGCACACAACTTGTACATGCTAGAAAACAATATTGCAACACAAAAATATCTTCACACAAATTAAATACATAAATTTCCAAAATGGCAGAAACATGCAAAAAAAGATCTGTCCACAAAACTTTCTATGATGCTCTAAAAATTAAACCCAGCTAGGTTTGGATAGCCCTAAACATATACAAGACCATCCAATTGAGTTTGCATCAAAAATCATCTTTAATGATTTTATAAAAATCACCAAAGTGACTCTTTGGTGTTTTACCAAATTGCATTCCATTTCAAAACTACTAGGAATTTGGAAGCAAGGTTAATTTCTCCTGTTCGGAAATTTCAGGAGCTTTCCAATGCAATTGGATACACCTCATTCTGAGTTGTGGATTTAAAATGGTGCTCATTTTTCTGTTTCTGGTACCTGTTGCCAAAACATTTTTAATATCTAAAATATACATCAAATGTAGATCTACAAACTGGAGATGGTTTAGATTTTGTTGCTTTACCACTGTGAATTTTGTCTTGGTCAAATTCATTTTTTAGGTTAGGTTTTAGGGCCAAACGTAAACAGGTACATTTCTGGACAAATTAAAATGGAAAATAAACATGGATGGGCCAGATCCAGTAACTGGGCCGGCCTGGACAATTTGCACCGCGGGCAGATCCAGCCACGGACGCTGACCAGCGGGCCAGGCGGCCACGTGGCAGCCACGCGGGCAGATCCGAGGCCCACGTGCAGGTTCAACTGCTCCCACGCGCGGTCAAGGCAGGCGCTGACGCCAGCACGACGTCATCGCCGGCGGGAGGAATTCCGGCGAGCCAAAATCCGTCGATACCGTGCACCGTTTCGCGATTCAAGGGCACCCACGCGTTGCAAACGACGCGGGGAAGCATCCAGGGTCAACGCCGTTTCCAGGGAACCGCCGGAGAGCGGCCGGCGACGGCGGCGCACGTCGGCCGAAGAGGAAGACGACGCGGAGACGAATCCGAGGTCGAGGGAGAGGGAAAAAGGTACGGGGAGGAGCGCATGCTCACTACGAACATGCGGGGACGCTCGGCGAAGGCGGAGGAGGAAAGAGGCGACGGTGATCCTTCGCCGGAGTCCGCCGGGCTCGAAGCCGAAAACGGACGGCGCGGGCTCCCTACGCCATCCCGCCTCGATTCCTTCGGCTTGGACGCTCAGCACGACGAGGCGGAGAGGATGGGCTCAACGGCGACCGGCGGCAAGCGCACCACTGGCCGATTCGACGACGACCATTTTCTAGGGTTTCGGTTTGAGAAACTTTTCAGAGGGAGAGAGAGAGAGAGAGCTCGAGGAGAGAGAGGGGGGACAGGTAGCATCAAGTGCACAAGGGGGGGGGGGTTCTTATCCTCGAGGAAACCTTCCACTCGAAGCAATGGAGTAGGGCACTGCATCTACAGAGAAGCTAGGAAGAAGAAGGAGTGACTCGGATTACAAATAGGTCCCTAGCTATTTACAAAGACATCCTTTTGCCTCTTTTCCCTCTCTGAAAAAATGTTGTTTTCACTAGGAAAACAAAGTCTAAATTTAAAATCCTTTTGCCCAATATTCTTATTAGTTGGGATGCACAACATATGTGAAAATTGGCTCAATTGGATAAACTTGATAGTTCAAAGTTGTTCAAATTTCAATTCTTACACAAATGGACATTGAATTTATTAGACTACTTAGGAGCTTCCAAAAATGATAATTTTTGGCACACATTCCTTATTTGGTGTGTTTCTTGTGTGGTAGAAAATTCAAGTCATTTTGAGTTACTTCATAGAACAAACTTGTTCAATTTTCAAAAAGGTGCTGTCTTGAAAACAGGGGTTTTTGGCAACTTAAACAATTCAAAAACTTGTGACCTTTTGGTTTTCATCCTTAATTACGATGTAGAGAATGTGGTATTTATTTCATGACATTTTAAAAAAGTTTGTAGAACAAACTTGTTCAAAATTCCAAATGTTGCTGTGGAGAAAAATAATGTTTTCAGGACTTTAATGGATTCAATTTTTGGTCTCCTCTTGTGTGTGTTTCTGATTTGATATAAGGAAGCACTGGTATCAATTTCAGATCATTTGAAGAAAGTTTACAATAGTAACTTGTTTGAGTTTCCTGTTTCTAGAAATATTGAAAATTCAATTTAATAAGGCACTTGGCTTTTCTTTAACAATGCTTTGCCAAAAATATTTATGTGACTAGAGATAGCAAGTCAATGCTCTCCAATACTTTTGTTTTTAAGCTTGCAAGGTTGGAAAAACATTTTATAAGATTTTGGTGAAGCATCTAAGAATGCCTCTTTTTCCTGATAATCTTTTAGGGAAATTTATTTAGTGTTTCCTCTTTCTTAATTTAGGCCTTGGAATAATATGTTGAATATTTTTAGTTTACTACTTTGCTATCTTTTTAAGTTTTTTTAGTTGCACTCAAACAAACACAACCAAAGTTTATTTGTCAAGCAATTAGCAAAACAACTGTGTTTTCAGGTATTCCAAAATTGGGATGTGACAGGTCTTCCCCCCTTAAAAAGAATCTCGTCCCCGAGATTCGCAAGCGAGGACTAAGGGAGGGACAACAAACACAATGTTAGAAACTTCTAACTTCAACTACAATCGCTCGGTGGTTGGTAGCGTTGGAGTGCCGGTGCTTCCCCCCTTTGACTTTTCTTGGGAGGCGGGGTACTCCCCTAAATTAGCAAATTCACTTTAATAAAAATACACCAGCACTGTTTTAGGTCCAAAACTTTTGTTTCCTAGTTTGACGAGACCTGACCAGGGTCTCCTCACCTTGGGTTCTGGACGATTTAGAAACAAACAAAATTAAGGTTAGTGCAGAACTACCTGGAAACGTACCGTCAATTATTACATGAGTTCTAGCTATATCCCACATCTTACATAGCACATATGGGGTGGTGTAAGATACTCTTAAGCACAATAATAACACAAGTATAAACTCATGCTAAGGTAAAACATTTAAACAAAATCCAATAAGCAAGCAAACAACACCACAGATGAATAGACTATTTATTCACTAGGTTATTGTTTACTAGAGGTTTTGGAATCCATCAATCATGAACAATTAGCAAACAACCAGTAGCTAAAAACCAATGAATCCAATCATAAAGATACTCTAAAACACCATCTTCACACAAGATAAAACTCCTATTACACAGGCATAAAAAAACAGGACTGCACAAATAACACACTAGTATGAAAAATCTACACCAGCATGCTATAAGAGATAATCATATCCTATAACCATAGAACATGCAACTAAATAATTCATGGCATGATAACAGAAGTAATAACTTCCTAAACATGCTATATCAACACATATACTCATAAAATAAAAAGAGGGTAATACTAGAGCAAAAATCACCATTTTCTAGTGGTGAAACTAGTTTCGCCCTAGAGAAGCAAACAATGCTATCATGATGTTTAAACTTAAACAAGCAAGTCATGAATATAAGTGCACCTAATAACAGTTCACCAATCCTACTCATGTTAGTAAGCACAAGCACCAGAGTAATTTTATGAATCAACCATTAAGCATGCAGAAATTTCTGCTAGCAATTTCTGTTTTCTTTAACCAATTACTAGCAAACAAGCAAGGTATAACTCACACAACCAGTAGCTATGCAATTAATGAAAAGTTATCTAAACCTTTTCAAAAATCCATACCCTCAATTTAAAATTATTCACAAACAATCTACCAATCAAGAGGAATTTATTTTATTTGCGAACAATTTAATTTCAGCACACGATAGTGAAACATTTCTTAACATGATACCCCTAAGGAATATTATGCTAACAAAAGTATCACACCTAAACATATTAGTATTTACTAATAATAAATAAACTTCTCACTTGAATAGGTGAAAAGAAACAATTATGTTTTCCATGGTGGAAAATAGAGATCAATCACATAGTGAAACATGCCATTTTCACACATGTGTATGGTTGGGGATTTTCATCCTCAAGCCAAAATGCAATGGGACCAGTGTGCTAAGGCCCACTAATACCAAGGAAAATAGGTACTAAGCCTCTGGTTACTCATGAAAAACTTTGCATACAAGATAAAAATATAAGGCTATTTAATCTAGTGAAACAATACTAGTGCATATTGATAGCAATGCTTACACATGCTTTACTATTAAGAGACATGCAAGATAATAGAGGTACAAGCATCAAAATAACAGTACCTAAATGGTACTGGACTCAAAGAAAACATAGCACAAAATCTACTAAGAAAGTATACACAGATCTAGCTCTCACAATACTTCCAAATAATAAACTAGAAGGTAACAAATGCTATTTCATTTTTATTCGAGTTTCCAATCATGCACACACTTTCTAGGGTAGATTTATTGTAACAAAACAACATAATAACAAGTCCTAACAACTCCATATAAGTTAGTAAGCAAGATTGAATAAAACACAAATTCATTTCAATCAAGAGCACACAAAGAAACAAAAACAGGAAAACTTCTGTTATCTTGATCTATCATAACCATTTCATCGTTCAGTTAATTTCTAAACCCCGAATTTCATAGTACCTACCACGTATACTAAGATTTGGTTTCCGACGTAGATACACCCGATATCCTATTGACTAGTAAACGAATAGGTCATCATCTTATTTTCTCGTGACTTCTCCTTTTTACCAACTAGATTAAAAGGTGTCCCAAGTCACTTAATTCCTTGGTTTAGAAAGAGTTGTCAGTAGTTCGCATGCTTTGGTTAGGTTTCAACCTAAGATTAAGCAAAGCATGTTAGTCTTGTTAGCTTTCTATTTAATCATGTTTGTCCGACAAGATACGACTAGCGTCATCGTACGTCGAATATTGAATTGTGCTCTTTTGATTGGCTTCTGAGGGGGTTGCGCATCATGGCATGTGAAGACTTATTTTGCACCTTTCTCCTGAGGAGGGAGGTATATAACTTTTAAAAGGGGATCTCTCTAGTTTGGTCTTTTAAAAGGTTACATAAAAAGGTGCGACATTTAGCCAACAGGGTAAAAAGAGTCTTTTGCAAACAGACAAAACACAGAGGTTTTGGTCAGTATTGGTTGGTTTTCTTCACGCCTTTTCTTCTTTGAAGGCTGTCATAGTTGGAGCTTTATCAGTTGGAGTGCATCACTGGTAGCAACGCTATCAGCTCGTGTGGCTTGATGGTCCTCTATTATTAGGCCCAACGACGCTTTCATTGATTGTGGGGGAGATGGTGGTGGTTCATGACGGTGGCATTTCGAAGCGAAAACAAGTATAATCCTAAGCAACAAATTCTTGTTTTTGAATACTATACAAACATTTTTGCTTGCAAAAACCTAACAAGAGGCAATTCAAAAACAAGATCGGGGCAATCACAAATTTGCAAATTTTGAGCACCCCACAAACATATAGAAGCCTAGATGAACCAAATTCTACAGCACACAATAGCACAAAGCCTTACGGACACACATATGCAAGCCATAACACACAAGCAAGGCTCCATTTGAGCTACGTCGGGGGAGGCGACTCATGGGGTCATCGCTAAATTACTCCAAACTAGACGGACCCAAAATCCTAGAAGTGGCTGAAGAACTATATCTACTTCTGACCATCATCACTGTAGAGCTAGGCAATTATTTTGGTCTTCTCGGGACATCGGCAAGTATACAAGTTTTTGGATGGAAACAAGATAATAGAAGTTAAGTTTTGATAAAACTTTCAACTGAGAGAGGTAAGACTATGCAACAATTTGTTTTTGAAACCCCAACTATTTTCTGAACAGAAAACTTCAAAAACGAGAGATGTTTCAAAAACAGAGCGGAGCAGTTGCAAACAAGTAAGAAATAAACTCTTAACCGAGAGAGATATGCCTTTAGAATCTTTTGATAAGATAATAAGGAGGGAAACTATACTAAAATTCCCTTAGATAAAAATAATGTAGATAGTAAATAGGTTTTTACTCAAAAATACTTTTCTTTCCTATCTGACGTCCATGCTAACTAAGGTCTCCTAAGGTCAGGATGGCTCTGATACCAACTCTGTAAGGACCCCAGACCGGCAGTCTGAAACCCTCCGTATGCATACATTCACGATCCCAGAAAGATCAGTCGTGAACAACATACAAAGTTGGCATACAGAAATACATCATCCATTACACGAATACATAAAGGTATTACATAAATGATCACACGATCAAGTTTAACACAACTGCCACATAGGGCAGGCAACTTATCAAACACAGTGGAAGACTATTTAAACACAACGTAGATGAGCCCAAGTCACGCCTTAACCTACAGGCTGCTGACCCGGAGACGATCCTAGTTCGCAAAGTCGTCAGCTCCGTACTTCTCTTCATAGATCTCCTTCGGAGGCTCCTTCTCAAAGTCTGGCAAGTAGATACCAGGGGCGAAACCATAATGAGTACATTTGAATGTACTCAGCAAGACATCCATCATGTCACTTACCAAACATGCAAATATGCTTATATGGTGGAATAGGTAGGCTATAAATAGGGTTCACTATCAATGGTGTTCATATATGATGACACCACAGTTGCAGTCAGGTTAATCTGTATCTTCGTTGAAGAAGATACTTCAGAAGAAAAATAATATAGTTTTATTTCTCTTGTAGATATCACATGTACAAGAGGTTTTGTAAAGATTTGTTAAAAGAATATTTTCTCTTTGCAAAACTTCTTGGAATCAGTTTCCAGAATTCTTGCTTAGAGTAGAAAGGGTTTTCTTTGCAAAACATTTTGTTTTGTATAACGACATCTGGCTTTTCACCATCGACGATACCTCCACGGTATAAGTTTTCCTTCCTTTCCGAACGTCACAAGTTCAACACTTCCTTTCAAAAAACACTTTTTGAAAACATTGACACAATGCTAGCTACATGGCCATTCAACTGTCCATATCCGAGGACGCGGCTTCTTCGAAAAAGTTGTACTCTGCAGAGGTGTACACATCCACCAGATCCAGTACACCTACCGTGAACAACCACGGACTGTAACAACAGTATGTAAACATCAGGTATCCGATCATAACCATTCACTATGTTCAAGCTAGTATATGCCTATCTCTCGATTGAGTTTGTTCTCCCCGGCACCAAGCCGCGCTCTGCCTAGCCAGGAGCCTCAATGAATGCATCCGGAGGGAAAATTAATCCCACACTTTATATGTCTCAACATTGGGAGTTTTGACGACATTTGGTTCGAGGGTACGACGTCCCTTATAGCAAGTGAGATAGCACACACTAATAAGAACAAACTTCAAGTTAAGCCCCGTGCCCATGTTGGGGTAGGGTGGCAGTACGGTAAAGGTTGTCCGGCGAAGACTAGGTTATGTGTCATTTTTTAAAACACCAATTTCTCAAAAATGACCACTTCCACATTCCTCCAGAGAATAAGGATCCGCCTTTTCTCCGGGTTTTTCCGTAAAGCCTTTGTTTTGTAGAATCACAATTTTAGGGTGTCCACTTAGGGACTAGTATATTTGATGGTAATAAATACCATATGGGGCTTATGGGCTTGGTATTACCAAGTTTAACTACTGGCATAATAGTAACCTATAATATAGTATAGTAGTAATTTCCACATCAAAAATAGTTTTGATAATCAAGTTTTGGTAAAACTTCAGAGGTAAAACATGCATGATAGATAATGATAAGTATTGTATCAGCAAGCATCAGGATGGCTTGCCTGGTAACTCCTTGTGTCCCTGGTTTTGGAGTGACTGGAACTTGAAACAGAGCTTCCCGACACTTCCTTCCTCTTCGTTTTCTAACGTCGTAAAAAGAATAAAGGACACACATTCAGAACCAATCAAGGCAAGCAACAATTCATAACAATACATACAGCAAGGAAACTAATATTAAACAATCACCCAATTATTAATTGAGGCAAACAATCAAATAAACACACTTGGCAGAAATGCCATTTACTAAGACAGCTCAAGGTTGGAGGAACATGTCTCACAACCTCAATATCATGGATTCAGTGGGTGTGCCACTATCATACCAAGATATTAATAAACCCAAAATACACTTAGTTTCACAAGGGTGAGACTACTAAAAGTATACAAAACATGCACAATAATAATCATGGCAATCGGTCTATCAACCAAACCACAAAAAGAAAAGGTAGCTATTCTACTAAGTCTAAATTCACATCAAGAATAAATAAAACACATGATTTGCAAAAGTTACTTTTACAAATCAGTGAGCCTACACAAGTGCAACAAGGCAATAGACTCATCACAAAACACACAATTCTCATAGTGAGAACAATAGAAACAATGACTAAAAAGGAGGAATCCTATTGACATGCTTCTACTAAGGGTTTGCTATGGAAGCATGCATAATAAGTAAAGTACTAAAATGCAAACAAGGAACCATGTTATCATAATGGGAAATGAAAACATGTCCTCATGCAAGGATACACAAATATCTACCAAACACAAATTGGCAAAAAAAATAATTCAATACAAAAACTGCTAAGGAAAACTAGTACTACTCAAACATGAAGAATCAATGGATGAATTTTAATCAAGTAATTTAAATACAACCAGAGGGTCCATGTCATAAAAAAAGGAGTGAAAACATCTATACTTTCTATAACAAAAATATCCCATTTAATAAAACAAGGCATCAATTTGCAGGGCAACTCCTACATACTAGTGGTAATAAAAAGGGCATTACTAGAGGAATCAAACAACACTCCAAAGATGGATTTTTCCTAGAAAGCCACACATTATTACAACCACTTACAAACATAAGCATACACATTTTCATTTAGCACTAAAAATCCCAAGGCAAAAATACTAGGCACTCATTAGTTTGAGAACTATATAAAAGAAACACATCTAGTGTGGGGGAAATAATGTTTCCACCAAAAATGCAATGACACCAGTGGGTGTTCCACTAGAATATCAAAGCATTAAGAGGTCACAAGGCCTCTGGTCATACTTGCTAAAAATTAACAAAAGACTAAACTAGCATCTAGTGCAATAACCATACTAGTAGAAAATAATAGGGTGCTAAGAAAATAAGCAAGATAATGCTACTCATGCTATTATTCCCACACAAGTGAAAACTTCAGGGGTCAAGTACTCATCAAAACATCACCAAAATGTTACTGGTCTTATGAACATAACACAAAAATATGTGGCTACACAACCACAAATGTTTATGCCAAAAATTCTACACATGAGAGAATTTTTCCAACATTTGCATAGTGATGACTAAACTACTCATGCTTCTCTACCAACTCAAATGAAAGCTAGCAGAGGTGATACCAACAAAATATCAGTACCAACATGGTACTGGATCCAATCTCTCAACACAACAATCCAATTGCTCGCACATAAATTAATCACTCAAAAATTCTATGCAAGTATTAACTAGAGATAAAACATATGCTATTCTCATAAATCCTATTTCTTCTCCACTCAAGTCCACACAATCTAACATGCTAAAATATCTAAGTAACACTTATAAAACAAGTGCACACAACTTGTACATGCTAGAAAACAATATTGCAACACAAAAATATCTTCACACAAATTAAATACCTAAAATGCCAAAATGGCAGAAACATGCAAAATAAAGATCTGTCCACCAAACTTTCTATGATGCTCTAAAAATTAAACCCATCTAGGTTTGGATAGCCCTAGACATATACAAGACCATCCAATTGAGTTTGCATCAAAAATCATCTTTAATGATTTTATAAAAATCACCAAAGTGCTCTCTGGTGTTTTACCAAATTGCATGCCATTTCAAAAATGCTAGGAATTTGGAAGCAAGGTTAATTGATCTTGTTAGGAAATTTCAAGGGCTTTCCAATTCAATTGGATACACCTCATTCCGTGTCGTGGATATAAAATGGTGCTCATTTTGCTGTTTCTGGTACCTGTTGCCAAAACATTTTTCATATCTAAAATATCCATCCAAATGTAGATCTACAACTTGGAGATGGTTTAGATTTTGTTTCTTTACCACTGTGAATTTTTTCTTGGTCAAATTAATTTTTTAGGTTAGGTTTTAGGGCCAAACGTAAACAGGTACATTTCTGGACAAATTAAAATGGAAAATAAACATGGATGGGCCAGATCCAGTAACTGGGCCGGCCTGGACAATTTGCACCGCGGGCAGATCCAGCCACGGACGCTGACCAGCAGGCCAGGCGGCCACGCGGCAGCCACGCGGGCAGATCCGAGGCCCACGTGCAGGTTCAACTACTCCCACGCGCGGTCAAGGCAGGCGATGACGCCAGCACGACGTCATCGCCGGCGGGAGGAATTCCGGCGAGCCAAAATCCGTTGATACCGTGCACCGTTTCGCGATTCAAGGGCACCCACGCGTTGCAAACGACGCGGGGAAGCATCCAGGGTCAACGCCGTTTCCAGTGAACAGCCGGAGAGCGGCCGGCGACGACGGCGCACGTCGGCCGAAGAGGAAGACGACGCGGAGACGAATCCGAGGTCGAGGGAGAGGGAAAAAGGTACGGGGAGGAGCGCATGCTCACCACGAACGTGCGGGGACGCTCGGCGAAGGCGGAGGAGGAACGTGGCGACGGTGATCCTTCGCCGGAGTCCGCCGGGCTCGAAGACGAAAACGGACGGCGCGGGCTCCCTGCGCCATCCCGCCTCGATTCCTTCGGCCTGGACGCTCAGCACGACGAGGCGGATAGGATGGGCTCAACGGCGACCGGCGACGAGCTCACCACTGGCCGATTCGACGACGACCATTTTCTAGGGTTTCGGTTTGAGAAACTTTTCAGAGGGGGAGAGAGAGAGAGCTCGAGGAGAGAGAGGGGGGACAGGTAGCATCAAGTGCACAAGGGGGGGGGTTCTTATCCTCGAGGAAACCTTCCACTCGAAGCAATGGAGTAGGGCACTGCATCTACAGAGAAGCTAGGAAGAAGAAGGAGTGACTCGGATTACAAATAGGTCCCTAGCTATTTACAAAGACATCCTTTTGCCTCTTTTCCCTCTCTGAAAAAATGTTGTTTTCACTAAGAAAACAAAGTCTAAATTTAAAATCCTTTTGCCCAAAATTCTTATTAGTTGGGATGCACAACATATGTGAAAATTGGCTCAATTGGATAAACTTGATAGTTCAAAGTTGTTCAAATTTCAATTCTTACACAAATGGACATTGAATTTATTAGACTACTTAGGAGCTTCCAAAAATGATAATTTTTGGCACACATTCCTTATTTGGTGTGTTCCTTGTGTGGTAGAAAATTCAAGTCATTTTGAGTTACTTCATAGAACAAACTTGTTCAATTTTCAAAAAGGTGCTGTCTTGAAAACAGGGGTTTTTGGCAACTTAAACAATTCATAAAATTGTGACCTTTTGGTTTTCATCCTTATTTAAGATGTAGAGCATGTGGTATTTATTTAATGGCATTTTGAAAAAGTTTGTAGAACAAACTTGTTCAAAATTCCAAATGTTGCTGTGGAGAAAAATCATGTTTTCAGGACTTTAATGGATTCAATTTTTGGTCTCCTCTTGTGTGTGTTCCTTATTTGATATAAGGAAGCACTGGGTATCAATTTCAGATCATTTGAATAAAGTTTACAATAGTAACTTGTTTGAGTTTCCTGTTTCTAGAAATATTGAAAATTCAATTTAATAAGGCACTTGGCTTTTCTTTAACAATGCTTTGCCAAAAATATTTATGTGACTAGAGATAGAAAGTCAATGCTCTCCAATACTTTTGTTTTTAAGCTTGCAAGGTTGGAAAAACATTTGATAATATTTTGGTGAAGCATCTAAGAATGCCTCTTTTTCCTGATAATCTTTTAGGGAAATTTATTTAGTGTTTCCTCTTTCTTAATTTAGGCCTTGGAATAATATGTTGAATATTTTTAGTTTACTGCTTTGCTATCTTTTTTAGTTTGTTTAGTTGCACTCAAACAAACACAACCAAAGTTTATTTGTCAATCAATTAGCAAAACAACTGTGTTTTCAGGTATTCCAAAATTGGGATGTGACAATCATAGAGAACCGCAAAGAGGTACCTCTTGCCCCATGACATGGAAACCAGCCCATGTCACAATGACAAGATGAACAAACGGAGTAGACTCATCATCCTTTTTTTTATTTCATTCGCTATATGCATAGCTTCTTATTTTATTGTAGGATGTGTTTGTAGAGTCCACTCTAGCTGTAAGTAAATTTCCACCATGATCAAGCATGGCTTGGGTTAGCGGCCCAATGCGTTTCTCTAGTCATAAATATACTTACTCATCAAAACTTACTTTTCCTCTATTTCATTTCGGCATGGCAGGAGTCCTAAAACAAAAGTACATGATATCAACCAAATGTAAATTTTTGTGCAATGTTGAAAGCTTTCCAGTGATACACGTTTATAGCTAGCTCCCAACCAAACACTTGTCAAACGCAAAACTTTTAGCTCCCGTTATTGGGTCATGTTTATTATAAGTGCAATGAAAAGTAAAGGTGTGCATTCAAAAGTTCGTGAGAGTCCTATCCCAAATTCAGCTCATGACAATTAATAAAGTGAATATCTTAATTTAGAACATAAATAACACTATAACATGGTGAACATACTCTGAATAGCTCTGAAGCTAATAGGTAGATATGGTGGACTCATTGGAAATACTTGGCTAAAGGGTGTTGGAAACAAGTTTATACTTGTTGGAATTTTTACTTTTTTGGCTAGCAAGAGGGAGATAGTTGACCAGCTACTATGCATGCATTAGTGTCCATATAACTACTCATTTCATGACAAACTAAGTAAACCAGCAATTAACATCAAGGACATGAATAAGAGATAGCTCAAGACAACATTATTGCAAATTTCTACACCTAAAAAGCCTATAAATCATGCAAACATATGTAGCTCTTCAAATCAACCATGGCATCCCTATTCCAAGTCATAATACTAGCATCCAATACATTCCAACCCCAAACTCCAGTAGCTCAATCTCATATAAAATGATGGGTGTGGTCTTATCAAAACAAAAATAAAAACAAAAACTAGACGCTTCAAGTCTCTACGATAAATGCTTTGCTTAGAAAAACAGAAAGTATACGTGTGCTAAACAAAAGAGTGTAGCTCCAGTGGGGTGTTAATAACATCCCCAATCTTATGGATTTCACCATTCTTGGATGTCTTGAGGCGCAGCTCCTCTATTCCCTGTGAAAAAACTTCACAAAACATGTTTCTCCCATTCTTTTTCTGTGGGGTGAGATTAGCAAGGAAAAACAAATCACATGTTTGCTATGCAAAATTCCAAATCAAATGCTCCAGTAGATAGACAATAAGGTTCATTATGTTGTATGTTCACTCTCTTGCTTGAAAGAATCATGGAAATTCGATTCCAAAGCCCAAAGAGTGCATAAAACAAAAGAAGGCAGAATCTGTCCAGAAAAGCAACAGAAGAAAAACAAACGTTTTTACCTAAGCTAGACTCGTCAAACAATTAACACAATTTTTTTGCTTACAGAGGACGAAAATTTGCAGAACATACTAAAAAATTAGCTCAATCCGACATACCAATAAAAAACGTAAAATCATGCGGTGAGCAGACACGTGCTGAAACAGATATTTCATGCACTAGGATAGCAACTTATAAGTACAAATGGGTTTGACTTCACTCTTTATTGAAAACTACAGAATTAAGAAAAAAACTAATCTCTTGAGATCAAGAGGAAAATGGGAAAATCCAAACAAAAACAACCGGGTTGCCTCCCGTAAAGCGCTTTATTGATAGCCGTATAGCTAGGCTTTTCTTACTTAACATCATGATGGTTGGAGTGAGGTGACTCGGCATCCCCAAGCTTGGATTCTTGTACTTATTTGATACATGTAGGGTGAGCCCAGGGGTACATTCCCAAGCTTTCTTGGTTGTCCCTCTTGATCTTTTTTCATCTCACTTAACTCTTCCTCCTGAAAAATTCTTCTTACACAAATCTCAACACAAAACTTGATTAGAGGGGTTAGTGCCTCCATAAATAAAATCCACATAGGTACAGCAAAGACACATCATGAGTTGATTCTAAATATTAACTACTGTTACTACAGTTGTGCATTGCTCCTTGATCAAAAGAACCACACAAAACACAAGTAATGAGAGCAATGCAAAATAAAGACATAATCTGCCAAAAACTGAACAGCCCGTAAAGAGTGAATTTTTAGAGGCACTTAAGTTGCTCAAATCAGAAAACTTAAAACTAATGAAATATGTAGTGATAACTAAATATTGCTGTCGTAAATTACCAGGTCAAAATTCCACTTCTGTGATTTTAAACATTTTTCGCAGTGAAGTTAAGGAATCTGTTTTCTGGACAGCTAATTACTATTGTTTAATCCTATCTCTCATATAAGATTATTCTAGCCATTTATGATGAGAAATAAGACAGAAATGTGATGTTACAGTAGTGAACTAATATTTGTATTGTTTTTAGCTTTGGAAAAAGTTTTAATGATAGAGACTCTGCAATGGTTTCATTGGCATGAACAACACATGTTCAAGGTCGACCCCAACTTCTCCATTACTCATCCTTCTCATTTACTTTCCCAAAAATTTTATAAAATGAAAATCTTAAACTAAATGATAGATAACAGTAGGTAAAGGTATTTTACATGTTGAAAAGACATAAATGTGTGCTCAAACCGAATAGGAAATTAAAACATAAGGAAAACACCAAAAAATATTAAAACAATTTATTTTTAAGTCTAACCCCTTTCCTATGCATTGGCATTTTGTAATGAAACAAATAAAAGAAGCACATAATAGCAAGCATAGAAAGGTAGATCAAGTGCAACTTCAATACTTTCATCATAAAGAGGGGAAACTTAATATTGTTGAAATATGTGTAACCATGTTTCCCTCTCTCATAATAATTTTCAGTAGCATCATGAATAGATTCAACAATATGAATATCACGTAAAACATTCTTATCATTAGCCACATGCATAAAAGAATCACTACTCTCCACATAAGTAAAATCCTCATTAGTGATAGTGGGAGTTAAACATTCATAATTTTCATTGCAATCATCATATATAGGAGGCATAGTATCATCAAAGTGAATTTTTCCTCCAAGCATGGGGAACTAGAAATATCATGCTCATCAAAACCAACTTCCCCAAGCTTAAAACTTTCCATAGAATCAGCAAGTATATCATTTTTATCCTCAATAGTAGGGGGACTAAAAATATCATATTCATCAAGACAAACTTCCCCAAGCTCAAGGTTTTCCTTAGCAATAAAGGTGTTCAAAGAATTAGTACTACCACAAATATGATTGTTGTGCAAATAAATTTTCAATTTCTCCTCAAACACTTCATGTCCTAATTCAAGGTAGATATTATACAGTTCTAAAATTGTTTGGTTGTTTTCCATTTTATAATTTTTTTTGTGTTTTAGGTTTATATGTTAGTATGCAATGCAAACAAGAATAAAAGCTTAGCACAACGCTCCCCGGCAACGGCGCCAGAAAAGTCCTTGATGACTCCCAAGTGCAGGAGATCAATTGTAGTACCTTTCGATAAGTATTTGAGTGTCGAACCCACGAGGAGCTGAAGGTAAGCTATCTATTTTCTAAAGCCCTATAACCCTCTTATATGGTTGTTTATGCAAAGCAATAAGTTTGACTAAAAGGAACTAACTAATTAAAAGCAAGTGACGTGGAGTGTGGTTTGTCTAGTAACTAGTGAAGCAAGTTTCTAAAGCAAGTTTCTAAGCAATTTTCACAAGTAGCAAGCAGCAAATATCTCAAGTATCTCAAGGGAGCAAGTGTTCTAGCAATAGGTGTTTCGTTCGTGTGGTTTTCACAATTAGTGAAGCACATGTTTTTGTCTTAGTTGTTTCTTCTAGGAAGGAGCCATGAATAGGTATTGTCAAGTAAATGATCTACAACCCCTTATGATGGATCATGTGGCCAAGTAAATGACTACACAAGATTGATTAAGACATAAAGTCCCACCATAGCCTTACGTTCTAAGGTCCCCTATATATATCCCCAATAACTTAACTTTGTGGCTCGGTCTCAGGTTACTGTCACTCCCAAGTCACCACCACTCCATTATTCTACCGGTGATCACCTTACATGCATTCCCCAACATATGCGTGCACTCATATATTGTACATAAAGACAATCATAGAAGATAACAAACTTGTATGCAACCAATCAACGAACTATTTCACCATTGCCAAGAACAATTCACTACTCAAACATAGACGGGGAGACACAATACATCAAGGGAATATAGTATTGCATCATACATCGTGTTTGCCAAGAGATTACAGTGGAGAGATGGAGCTGATCTTGCTGTAGATGTTGATGATGAACACGCCGGAGGGGGGTGGAGCCCTGCGGGGGTGATCCTGGCGGCGTTTCCCCCCTCCGATCTGCTCCGGCGGCAGCCTTCTGTCTCTTTGTTTTGTGGTTTCGTCTCTCGGCGCCGCCTCCTTCTCGAAAAGGCCAGGGGACCCTTTATATAGTCGTTTTTAGGTCACGAGACACTCAGGAGAAGAAAGATCGATGGCATCGGAGCGACGGGGGCAAAAAGGGGGCCCCACACGCGGCCAAGGAATCTGGCCGCGTGGAGGGTCCTCTTTTCCACCGGGTTGGCCTTTTGGCCTTCTACTTTGGCCCATGGTCTTCGTCTCAAAAATTCTAAACCGTGCTCTTTGGCCTTGCCCTTTTTGGAGTCCCGAAGCTCCCGGAAAGTCTGAAACACTAAAAAGTACGTTTTCTGGGAAAACAGGGTTAGAACCAAAAGAAGGGGGATTGTTCAGAAAATCCCCCAAATCATTATAAAACATGAATATAAGTTGCTAATATGTAGGAAAAACAAGTAATAACATGCAAAGTTCATGTATGCATTTTACATGCATCACCGACCAGAACGGGGGGTGCAAATCTAGACCAAGTTGAATTCGTGCACGTGCGCCTCTACTCGGTGCTGCATCCCGGGGATGATATGGATGTCGTCAAGTAGAATTTGACGCTTGAGCTCCAGTGCTACGGCGGCTGTCATGGGGTCTACATCCGGAGCAATGGGGGTTGTGGGATCTTGCATCAGGGCGTCCATGTCACCGGGTGGCTGAACCCATCTGGTGCCTGGACAGTTTGCATCAACTGGTGTGACGGTAACCATGACTTCCGCGTAGATGTGGGCCATGGTGCCGCTTTCGCGGCCTGCCTCCTCTTAGGGGAGGAGGTATGAGGAGGCGTGCACATAGGTAGGGTACTCAGGGACGTTGGACATGAATGTCGAGGATGCAATCGAACGCGCCGAACGTCAGAACGAGGCCGGAGGAGATGCACTTGACGAAGTTGGTGTGGGGTCCCGTGTAGAACCAGACTCTGGTCGCCTCCATATGCCCCCACCATGGGCGCCAATTGTCATGGTATAGTGCACGGAAGCACCATCGGGTTAATGATGGAGTTTATCAAAGGGTCAACTAGGAGTGACTATGGTCGCACGGGATTGGGCAACAAGCGTGAGGGACATGATGTACTCAGGTTCGGGGCCTTCATGTGAGGTAAAACCCCTACTCATGCAAGCATGAACTATCGATGATATGACGTTACAATGGCACTCCTGGAGTTGTGTTCTCTCGTAGAGAAGAAACGTTTCTTGGGTGTATCGAGTATCTAGAGAGCCTGTCCCTTCAATGGGGCATCTAGCCTGCCTTATATAGGGGATGAAGGATGGCTTATAGGTGGGGCCGGATGACCCATGGCAGTAGGCTCGGGCCAGCAGCATGGCCTGCTACATCGCAATTCTTCAATGACATGTGTCACAGTGCACGCCTCCTTACCGTCGTGCCACTATTGACGACAAGGGAGACCAATGTCTCCGACTTGGTCGTCTCCTTTTGTCTTCTCGAGTAGTTGGTGTCATGGGGGCCTGTAGGCGGCGTCACCCCTCTTGGTAGGTACACTGCCCATACCCCCATGTCGTGTTGACTTTGGCTAGCCAGCTTTGTATCCCGCTACCCGGCGGTCTTGGAAAGAGCAACTTTATCCTTGAGGGGCCACCTTACACACGGAAAACAATCCGGAGAGTGTTACAGGTTTTCCAGATTCCTTAAGCCGACTGGATTATCTAAGGAGCTTTCCCCATGTCTTGGCCATCCGGGGGTTATCCCGCTGACACTATTTTTGGGAAAAGTGATGCACCTTTATAGAGTGTATAAAATTGTGACAGTTACATTCGTGTTACCAGAAGGAACTTGTGGAAAATGGATCTTACTTAGTTCTGAAACCCGTGAGGGTTGAGGAGCATAGATTTTGGATCTAAATCCGATATTTTCAAGAACTTGCATTTGTATCTACGATCGTTGGTCATGACATTAGCTAGTGCATGAAAACCAAAATCTTTTCTTAGACTCTAAGGAGGACAAGAATGACGTGAATGATCAATGCACCGAAGGCCAGAAGTTCTACTACGAAGCACCAGACTTTTCCGGAGGAATTGAAGGACTCGCCTACATCATCACCTATGGAGCAGAAGACAATGAAGAAGACGAGCCAGAGGTGTAGTTAAGCGTGTTTAGACTAACATTAGAAGTTAGCCTAGTCGATCAGCTCTAGGATCTAATATGTTGAGCTATCGTGGTTCTCTCTTTGCTTTTGCAAAATTTTCATCAATTGTCCCAATTTGACTTTGAACCATTTAATCTTCCCCATATGATTGAGGAAGAGCTTGAAGAGTTTATTCATTTTTTGGCTTGTAATATTAAGCAGTGTGAACTAGTGGAGCCACAATGTTTCTGTTGTACTACTCTGAGGGATGTAATATTTATGGATAAGAACTTCCTTAAGTTGTATGTCAACAATTTGTGCACTACACATGCAGTGGTGTATGGGGTCACCACAGATGGTTACAGAGCAATTGTTAGACCTTAGCTTGGAAAGCTTAGTATAGAGAAAACCTATAGGAGTTAAGGAACGTTAGCAGTGATATGATTCTCCATAAAAAATGGTTGGTTTTACTTGATAATAACATTACCATGACAATATGATGGGATGATTATTTTTCTACAATCATGTCCTAATTTGTACTATGTTTTGTCTATTAGGTTGGATTCTCGTTATCCGGAGATAACAATCAAGGTGAAGGGTTCTACTCTTGGACAAGGATTTTCCAAGGAAATAGGGTTCATATCCTAGAAGAGATGATCGACTTTCTTGGAATAAAAACTATGGTTGGAGTCAAAATCATGAGATTTTACTATGGATCGATACTAGCTAAGTATTGATTTGTCATTTTGTTTCCCAAAGAGTTAGACGTTGGTTTGAGGATGTGATACGTCTCAAACGTATCTATAATTTACGATGTTCCTTGTTGTTTCCATGCCATATGCTATATGTTTTTATACACTTTATATGCCATTTTTATGGATTTCCTGGGACTAACCTATTGACAAGATGCCATAGAGTCAGTTCCTGTTTTATGCTCCTTTTGGTTTCATAGAAGTTGTTCTGAAAATATTCTCGGAATTGGACGAAACGAAAAACCCAGGACCTTAGAAATCTGTCATGTACACGGAGTCCAGAGGGGACCCGGAGGGGGCCCTGGATGGCCCACACCATAGGGCGGCGTGGACTCCCCCTTGGTCGTGGCACCAGGTGGTGTGCCCCCCTAGCCACCCACCGACATTGCCATTTCGCCTATTTATACCTCTTCATCGGGGAAACCTAAAGACCCGAGTCTTTTCCACCAAAAGTTCCGTAACCGCCATCATCGCCGACCCTTGTTCGGGAGGGTTCTGAAGCTCTCCCTGGCACCCTGCCGGGAGGGCGAGTAGTCACCGGAGGGCTCTTCATCACCATGTCAGCCTCCGGAGTGATGCGTGAGTAGTCCATCTTTGGACTATAGGTCCATAGCAGTAGCTAGATGGTTGTCCTCTCCCCTTTATATCTCATGTTTAGATCTTGTGAGCTGTCTGACATGATCAAAATCATTTTATTGTAATGCTACATGTTGTGTTTGCTGGGATTCGATAAATATTGAATGCTATGTCTAGTGATTATCAATCTATCATGTTCTTTCATGTTTATGTTATCTATGATCTTGCATGCTCTCCGTTACTAGTAGGTGCTCTGGCCAAGTTGATGCTTGTAACTCCAAGAGGGAGTATATATGCTTGATAGTGGGTTCATGTCTCCCCTTCACTCACGCTCGAGTGACAGAAACGTAACAGGTGGGGGATGTGTTGTTTCCATTAGGGATAAAACAATGATGTTTACATTACACACTTTACTTAAGGAAATAATCTGTTGCTTGCAACTTAATACCCGAGGTCTGATTGGATGACACTCCGAGGGTGGATTATTAGCCATAGATGTAGTTGGATAACGGTCTATGAATCTTGTTTTAATGCCCGGATGAATCACATAGTAATCATTATGTCATGCATATGCAGTACTGTGCATCCTTTATATCTGTCAATTGCCTAGCTGTAATTTGTTTACCCAACATGTTATCTATCAGTTTTGGAGACACCACTAGTGAACTGTGGAACCCGTCCCATTTCTTTACACTCATAATACAACCACGGTTTTACTACTGCACTTACTGTTTTCTCTCATTCACTGTCATCATTGTTCTCTTTCATTTACTGCAAACAAGTACTATTTTCCACACTGTATGTCTAATCCTTTGTTTCAGCAAAACCGGTGAGATTGAGAAACTCACTGCTTCCTTGGGGCAAAGTAATTTGATTATGTTGTGTAGATTCCACGTTGCTGCTGAACCGGTAGTGCACCCTGCCAACATCAGCTGACAACAACCTTCGGAAGTGATTTCTTTCTCCTACTGGTCGATTCAACCTTGGTTTCTTTTTGAGGGATACTTTCTGATGTGCACTTCATACCTTCCTTTTGGGGTTTCCCAATGAGTGCACTCCTGCACCATCAGTATGTCGTATGGAGAGGAAAACCATGTGGAGACTACTTTCCATATTGCCATTCTCGAAGCAACTATCAACGTGAGGACAACAAAGTTTGCTCAGTTGAAAGGTACCCAGTTTCACGCATTACCTAGTGAGAACTACAAGACAGAGACGGAACTCGATTACCTGACCTATGCCAAGTCCAATCTAGTGGAGACAACCCAATACTTGGACAGTTTTCTTCGACTGATTAGAACCTATCATCAAACACACCATTTGGTGTCGAGAGAGCTGTAAGCATTAATTGAAGCTTACACCGATCGAGAGGAGGCGTAGGAATGAATAGTTGCTATGGAGTATGAAGCGTGAAGAGACCACGATGAACCACCACCTACCCTAGTAATCTATCCCTATGGGGACGAAGATGAGCCAGAGATGCCGGTATTCCAGTTTTCACCAGAAGTCCAAGCTTATTCACATGGCAGAGTGGAAGCATGGGAGGTGCCCAAACCAGAGTCACCGTTCAAAGGATCTGAGGAGTGAAATATGTGGCCTTATGCCAGAACAGAGAGTAGTCCAATTCTGTTTATAGATTCGGACACTAAGGAAGTGGTTAATCCCAGGCCTAGAAGAAACAAGAAAATATGAACGAGTAGTACTAATAAGATTCTAATCAATTCAGATGAGGATGATGAACCTTGGAGGAGGGAGCACCTTATTAACATTGAAGATGGATAGAGTTCCAAGATCAAGAGCAAGCTAGTAAAAAAGGAATATGGCAACCATGTCTATCAACATGAGATTGATGACATCGAGGCTACAACA